>JAVIAB010000124.1:97940701-99177768 GCA_032433765.1 Megaustenia siamemsis
ATCTTGTCACGTCAGGGACCAACAAAGCACCCATTGAACGGTACATCTTGACACGTCAGGCACCAACAAAGCACTCATTGAACGGTACATCTTGACACGTCAGGCACCAACAAAGCACTCATTGAACGGTACATCTTGTCACGTCAGGCACCAACAAAGCACTCATTGAACGGTACATCTTGTCATGTCAGGCACCAACAAAGCACTCATTGAACGGTACATCTTGTCACGTCAGGCACCAACAAAGCTTTCATTGAACGGTACATATTGTCACGTCAGGCACCAACAAAGCTCTCATTGAACGGTACATCTTGTCACGTCAGGCACCAACAAAGCTCTCATTGAACGGTACATCTTGTCATGTCAGGCACCAACAAAGCACTCATTGAACGGTACATCTTGTCACGTCAGGCACCAACAAAGAACTCATTGAACGGTACATCTTGTCACGTCAGGCATAAACAAAGCACTCATTGAACGGTACATCTTGTCACGTCAGACACCAACAAATTACTCATTGAACGGTACATCTTGTCACGTCAGACACCAACAAAACACTCATTGAACGGTACATCTTGTCACGTCAGACACCTACAAAGCTGTCATTGAACGGTACATCTTGTCACGTCAGACACCAACAAAACACTCATTGAACGGTACATCTTGTCACGTCAGACACCAACAAAACACTCATTGAACGGTACATCTTGTCACACACCAACAAAGCACTCATTGAACGGTACATCTTGTCACGTCAGGCACCAACAAAGCACTCATTGAATGGTACATCTTGTCACGTCAGACACCAACAAAGCACTCATTGAACAGTACATCTTGTCACGTCAGACGCCAACAAATTACTCATTGAACGGGACATCTTGTCACGTCAGACACCAACAAAACACTCATTGAACGGTACATCTTGTCACGTCAGACACCAACAAAGCAGTCATTGAACGGTACATCTTGTCACGTCAGACACCAACAAAACACTCATTGAACGGTACATCTTGTCACGTCAGGCACCAACAAAGCACTCATTGAATGGTACATCTTGTCACTGCAGACACCAACAAAGCACTCATCGAACAGTACATCTTGTCACGTCAGATACCAACAAAGCACTCATTGAACAGTACATCTTGTCACGTCAGATACCAACAAAGCACTCATTGAACGGTACATCTTGTCACGTCAGATACCAACAAAGCACTCATTGAACGGTACATCTTGTCACGTCAGACACCAACAAAGCACTCATTGAACGGTACATCTTGTCACGTCAGACACCAACAAAGCACTCATTGAACGGTACATCTTGTCACGTCAGATACCAACAAAGCACTCATTGAACGGTACATCTTGTCACGTCAGATACCAACAAAGCACTCATTGAACAGTACATCTTGTCACGTCAGATACCAACAAAGCACTCATTGAACGGTACATTCTGTTAACGTTTTGTCACAAGAACGGTCCTCAACTTCACGCTGATTATCTCTCGAAATCTACCCACTCCTGTCCCACTCTTTTCACATGTTTTCACTGCTCTCTTTTCCCCCATTTTACGAACAATCTTAGTTTGTTTCTGGATCTCTTCTGGGCACGTGAACTATCTAACTCCACTTTTCCACTGCTCTTACTCAATGTTCTTGTATCAAGTTTACACCTTTCGAGCAGTTCTTTGATTGTTTGTTTAGTTCGGCCAATATGTTCTGAGACCTTCACTGGTGTTCTTCGTCAGTGTTCAAGTCATTTATGAGTCTTTTGCTAATGTCAACCTGAATTTTGTCCTGTTACAAGACTGGGAAATGGGGGAGTAGGAACAAAGTCATGACACAAGATGAGCAGTTCGCATGTTCGGGGTATGTGCGTGTGTGTTCTAATGTTTCCCCTAAACCTGTCCCGTGACTGAAAGATGGCGTCTTCAGCAAGCTGGATCTTGGTATCAAGTAGAAGTTTTTCTTCATCATCTCCAAAATCGAGTCACGTCAAGCACCGAAGTTTAGCTACCATGGAGCGCCATTATTCTCTGACACTTGCTTTGATGGTGCAGGTTGTCATAGGCTGGTTTGTAGATCTTTTGATGTTACTAGTCCATGTTAGTCTTGCTCTGCCTCTGCCTCTTTTGCCTTGTATTTTCCCCTCCAGTACTACTTTTAGTAGGCTGTTGTGTCTTTTAGCATGGCCCAAAAGTCGCATTTGACTTGTTTTAATTGTGTTAAGTGGTTCTCTTTTAACTTTTAGTTGTTTTAAGGCTTCATTGTTTGTTTTCTTTTCCTTCCATCCAATCCTACCTATTCTTCTATATAACCACATTTCAAAGGCTTCAATTCTCTGTTCTGTCTGCTTGTCTAATGTCCATGTTTCTGCGCCATATAGGAATGTTAAGAAGACATAACATTTTGCTATTCTTAGTTTTAGCCCTGGTGTTATTTGTTTTTATGTTAGTATGTTCTTCATGACATTTTTTTTTCACGTTTCAAGGTTGTCTTCACGTTTGTTGAACCCACCCCCACCGTAAACAAATTGTGTGAAAGGACCGACTTGGCACTAGTAATGTTAAATGCATGAAGAGCAAGTAACAGAAAGTAGATTTAAAAAAATATATATATAAAACTCTGTTGCTCTCCAAATAAAGTGAACGGGAGCTCCAGTGTCACGTTAGAATGAAGCAAATTTTACAAGATCTCGTTGTCTGTCAGCACTATCATGCAGCATTTATTCTCCCTTTCCCATGGTGTACCCCCCTCCCCACACCATGCAGGTTGTGTATATCCTCCAGAATACACAGCTTATCTAGTTTCACATTCACCCAATTATCACTGCGTACATTTATACATGGTTTCTTGATTGTTACTTTTTTTCTCTATAATTTATAATTGTTTGCCGAGAGGTTGTATGAAGTCATGTAATTTTTGTGCTTCTAATTTTGTTATTTCACAGTTTACATATACAGAGTCACTGAAAGTATGTAACTCTCATATATGCCCAGTTTTGTGTTTGTTTTGCACAAGAAGAATATTTAAAATGTTTAACTGACAAGGACCAAAGTGAAGAGTGACAGCTAAGGTACAACTGGCAAACGGGGAAAGAGACAATAATAGTATCGTGTACGTCTGATTAAAAAAAAAGTAAAGTACCCCCCGTCACACCAAGTGGCGTATAGGGAAATATGGTGTTAGTGACCCTATATTTTACAGACCTTCAGCACATGATTTTTGTCTGATTAGCTCAGGCCAAAATAGCATTTCAGAAAATGAAAAATATCTTATGCAACAAATCTATGTCAATAGAAATGAGAAAGAGAGTTCATCGGTGCTATATAGAACCAATTCTAACCTATGGAAGCGAATCATGGACAGTAGACACACAAATTAAAAGACGATTAGAGGCTACATAGATGGGATTTCTCAGAAGAATGTTGAAAGTTCCCTGGACAGCTAAAAAGACCAATGAGGAAGTTCTCAAAGAGGCCAACACAAAAAGGGAGCTCTTAAAAAACATCAGAAAGAAGCAATCAACATTTTTCGGGCACATCATGAGAAGAGGACAGTTGGAATACTTGGTTACAATTGGCAAAATAAAAGGAAAGAGAGATCGCGGACGACAAAGAGAGAAAATACTGGATAGCTTTGTGTCATGGCATGGAAAACAGTCAACAACAGAACTGATACGATGCACTGTAGATAGAAGATTGTGGAGGGACATGATCACCTACGCCAACCGGTATGGCACATTATGATGATGATGTACGGCTGAGCCGTACTGACATTACTTTACACTCCAGAATATCACAGAAATGTAATGAAAGCCGTAATGTTTAGTTTCTATTATTTTTTTCCTGTGTAGAAGTAGATAATTTATTTTTTATTTCTTCATGTCTAAAATATCTAAGGATCTGGGAAAGACCCAAACAAGGAATAATGAAGTAATTGAATATGAATAAAAGTGAAGATGTATTAGACACACATTAAAAAAACCTGATGTCTGCATAACAGGACAGACACTCTCATGGAAGTCAAGAAGGCATAGGCATACAGGGAGAAGTTAAGCAGTTAAAGCTGTCAAGAACATTGGCATAGACTGGAGGGTAGAAGAGAAAATGTCCAATAGCAGGGAAGGATGGTCTGACCTTGACCGTGACCTATGCTCCCATTAGGGGGTTGAAAGTGTTTTGATTTATTAACATCTAGACCATCTAAAGTGTCATGATGAATGACAAAGGAAACCATAAACTTGCTGGTTTGTTGCTCCATCGGTTATCAATATTTCCTCCATCGCTATTTGTTGTTACTAATAACATTATGACCACACCATCATCATCACTGACTGCCGTCTCCGCATCGAAGGTTGGCTACCACGGAGCGCCATTCACCCTCTGTCTCTTGCTCTGATGGTACAGATTGTCATAAGCTGACTTGTCCAGGTTTTGATGTTACTGGTCCATGTTAGTCCTAGTCTGCCTCTTTTATCGTGTATTTTCCCTGCAAGATTACTTTTAGTAGGAGGCAATGTCTTTTAACATGCCTTGAAAATCGCATTTGTCTTGTTTGAATTGTATTTAATAGTTCTCTTTTCATTTTTACTTGTTTTAAAACTTCATCATTTGTATTTTTTTCTTTCCATCCAATTTTTATTCTTATATAAATCCACATTTCAAAGGCTTAATTTTCTGCTCTGTTTTCTTGTCTTATGTACATGTTTCTGCACTATACATGAATGTTGAGAAGATATAACATATTGTTAATCTTAGTTTTAGCGCTGGTGCTATTTGTTTTGATATTAGTGTAGTTTTCATGCTATTAAAATTGGTATTTGCAAAGCCTATTCTTTTGTTTATTTCAGTATTTATGACCACATATTATTTTCTATAAAGCTGTGATGAAACCATTATTAATTAGCTGACTTGCTGTTAAGTGAATCATAATTTGACGGCTTCTTATCGACTTCATCATTATCATCTTCAAGTAGCATGCCTTGTGTCGCAGGTGATCATGTCTCTCCACAACTTTCGATCGCGACAATTATTTATCATTTCTGTTGTTGACCTTCTGTCAAGTCATTCTCTTAGGCTATCTTGTGGCTACTTTTCTCTTTGCTTCCCTCTATCTCTTCGTCCCTCAGCTTTCTCAGTTGTTACAATATATTCCAGCTGTTCTCTTCTTATTTATTACATGACCAAAAATGATGATTGTTTCTTCTTATTATTAGAAATTAGCTCTCTTTTTGCTTTGGCCTCTTTCAGAATGTTTACATTACTCTTCTCAGCTGTGCATGGTATTCTCAATATTCTTCTGTAAAACAACATTTCTCCGACTGTCAGTGATTTTCTTTTTTGTTGTCCTATTGTCCTTGATTCACATCCATAAGTTACGACTGGCTCCTCATAATATTTAAGCACTCTTTTTCTCGTTTCTATTGTTAAAAACGTATTGCACATTATCCTCCTCATTTCTTGGAAAGATTCTAAGTTCACGCTGTCCAGGTACCAAAGTTCTACACTCTTAATTGGGAAAGAAATTCAGCACTGACTAGTGCTGTCCACGCTACCTAAATATTATCATGATGGTTAAAATAAATAGTTGCACATAAACCATAGGTCCTGTACGTCACAGTGCCCATGGAGTTTCTTTTTCCCTTTCTGGTTTGGGGAGTTTGGTGTGAAGAGAGGTGAGGGAAGCTGCAAATATAGAACACTTCAATGTTTCAACAAAACTGTAGAAGTCAAAATTCCAGCACCCGACATCTGCACCCGGGTCTAACAGCCAACGATGAACACTTGGCGTTAGATCATCATATTAAAAGTAGCATCAAGAAAATATGTCATCTTACTCTCATCTCTAATATTTTACTCTCACTGCTGATATGTTACTCTCACTGCTGTTATTTGGCACCAACGTCTGATATTTTGCTCTCACTGCTGATATTTGGCACCAACGTCTGATATTTTGCTCTCACTGCTGATATTTGGCACCAACGTTGAATATTTTGCTCTCACTTATATTTTCCATTTATGATATTTTACTCTCATTTCTGATCTGCTGCTATCATTTCTGACATTTTACTCTCACTTCTGATATTTTACTCTCACTTCTGATATTTTTCTCTCAATTCTGATATTTTATCTCACTTCTGATATTTTATCTCACTTCTGATATTTTTTCTGATATTTTATCTCACTTCTGATATTTTATCTCACTTCTTATATTTTACTCTCACTTCTGATATTTTACTCTCACTTCTGATATTTTACTCTCACTTCTGATATTTTATCTCACTTCTGATATTTGGCACCAACGTCTGATATTTTGCTCTCACTGCTGATATTTGGCACCAACGTCTGATATTTTACTCTCACTGCTGATATTTGGCACCAACGTCTGATATTTTGCTCTCACTTATGTTTTCCATTTATGATATTTTACTCTCATTTCTGATATGTTGCTATCAATTCTGACATTTTACTCTCACTTCTGATATTTTTCTCTCAATTCTGATACTTTTCTCTCAATTCTGATATTTTACTCTCACATCTGATATTTTACTCTCACTTCCGATATTTTACTCTCACTTCTGATATTTTACTCTCACTTCTGATATTTTACTCTCACTTCCGATATTTTACTCTCACTTCCGATATTTTACTCTCACTTCTGATATTTTACTCTCACTTCTGATATTTTACTCTCACTTCTGATATTTTACTCTCACTTCTGATATTTTACTCTCACTTCCGATATTTTACTCTCACTTCTGATATTTTACTCTCACTTCTGATATTTTACTCTCACTTCTGATATTTTACTCTCACTTCTGATATTTTACTCTCACTTCCGATATTTTACTCTCACTTCTGATATTTTACTCTCACTTCTGATATTTTACTCTCACTTCTGATATTTTACTCTCACTTCTGATATTTTACTCTCACTTCCGATATTTTACTCTCACTTCTGATATTTTACTCTCACTTCTGATAAATGTAAGAAGATAGTGAACTCGTCTTTATTGATACACCAGCATCAACCCAACAACTGACACAAGTTTGACAAACAAAATGAAAGAAACATTTGTCCTTTTCTGCGTTAATCCGATAGCGACACATCCTGATCGTCTGTTTCTAAAATAACATCATGTGGGCGTAAAGGTCAAGGTTAAAGTACGAAACTTAAATCGGCGTCTTAGCGTGCGAGTTTTCACCCATATGTGCTCGTCCGCTTATCCAAAAATGTTCGGAGACTTCTTGATAATGTCTCTTCAAGCATCGAAATTCACAATGATGGGTACTAGAATTGTGTCCTGGTTTATAGCAAAAAAGTCTGCGATATCTGCGCCTCTAGATCTAACCGACTCGACATCGGTAATTTGTTTAGTACGGGGTTTATTTTATCTTTAGGCCTGTTACTCCATTCCCTAGGCTTGTTAGTCTTGTTGTCAAAACCACTGCCATAAGTGAATGAGGATCTTAGTTCAGTTTCAACGCAAAAATCAAAGCTTTGAGTCCTGACCACTTTAAAGCTCTGCGCCGTCCGACGTCAATTCCCACTGAAGACATCAGTAACAACAAATGTTACTACCATATGATTGTTCTAATGAGCATTAGCACTTAGAAGTAGCATAACATGGGTAAAAGTAGAAATATATGACTATATAGTAACAAATTAAAGATACCATAACGCGCACCAAGCATGGGAGAAATGACAGAGAAGTGAAAAATCAATAAAACAGTGAGCAAAGACTCAACACAGAATGGTGACTCTAATATATAAAACAGATTAGGGTCTCTAATAGATAACACAGAACAGTGACCACAATGGGCACAACAAATCGGTGTCTAACAGATAAAAACAGAGCAGTGACTCTAGTCGATAAAACACAACAGTAACGCTAATAGATAAATCACGGCAGTAACTCTAATAGATAAAACACGACAGTAACTCTAATAGAAAAATCACGACAGTAACTCTAATAGATAAATCACGACAGTAACTCTAATAGAAAAAAACACAACAGTTACTCTAATAGATAAATCACAACAGTAACTCTAATATATAAAACACGACAGTAACTCTAATATATAAAACACGACAGTAACTCTAATAGATAAATCACGACAGTAACTCTAATAGAAAAAAACACAACAGTAACTCTAATAGATAAAACACGACAGTAACTCTAATATATAAAACACGACAGTAACTCTAATATATAAAACACGACAGTAACTCTAATAGATAAATCACGGCAGTAACTCTAATAGATAAAACACGACAGTAACTCTAATAGAAAAAAACACAACAGTAACTCTAATAGATAAATCACGACAGTAACTCTAATATATAAAACACGACAGTTACTCTAATAGATAAATCACAACAGTAACGCTAATATATAAAACACGACAGTAACTCTAATATATAAAACACGACAGTAACTCTAATATATAAAACACGACAGTAACTCTAATATATAAAACACGACAGTAACTCTAATATATAAAACACGACAGTAACTCTAATAGATAAAACACGACAGTAACTCTAATATATAAAACACGACAGTAACTCTAATAGATAAAACACGACAGTAACTCTAATATATAAAACACGACAGTAACTCTAATATATAAAACACGACAGTAACTCTAATAGATAAAACACGACAGTAACTCTAAGAGATCAAACACGACAGTAACTCTAATAGATAAAACACGACAGTAACTCTAATAGAAAAAAACACAACAGTAACTCTAATAGATAAAACACGACAGTAACTCTAATATATAAAACACGACAGTAACTCTAATAGATAAAACACGACAGTAACTCTAATAGAAAAAAACACAACAGTAACTCTAATAGATAAAACACGACAGTAACTCTAATATATAAAACACGACAGTAACTCTAATAGATAAATCACGGCAGTAACTCTAATAGATAAAACACGACAGTAACTCTAATAGAAAAAAACACAACAGTAACTCTAATAGATAAAACACGACAGTAACTCTAATATATAAAACACGACAGTAACTCTAATAGATAAAACACGACAGTAACTCTAATATATAAAACACGACAGTAACTCTAATAGATAAAACACGACAGTAACTCTAAGAGATCAAACACGACAGTAACTCTAAGAGATCAAACACGACAGTAACTCTAATAGATCAAACACGACAGCAACTCTAAGAGATCAAACACGACAGTAACTCTAAGAGATCAAACACGACAGTAACTCTAATAGATCAAACACGACAGTAACTCTAATAGATCAAACACGACAGCAACTCTAAGAGATCAAACACGACAGCAACTCTAAGAGATCAAACACGACAGTAACTCTAATAGATCAAACACGACAGTAACTCTAATAGATCAAACACGACAGTAACTCTAATAGATCAAACACGACAGTAACTCTAATAGATCAAACACGACAGTAACTCTAAGAGATCAAACACGACAGTAACTCTAATAGATCAAACACGACAGTAACTCTAATAGATCAAACACGACAGTAACTCTAAGAGATCAAACACGACAGTAACTCTAATAGATCAAACACGACAGTAACTCTAATAGATCAAACACGACAGCAACTCTAAGAGATCAAACACGACAGCAACTCTAAGAGATCAAACACGACAGTAACTCTAAGAGATCAAACACGACAGCAACTCTAATAGATCAAACACGACAGCAACTCTAAGAGATCAAACACGACAGCAACTCTAATAGATCAAACACGACAGTAACTCTAAGAGATCAAACACGACAGTAACTCTAAGAGATCAAACACGACAGCAACTCTAAGAGATCAAACACGACAGTAACTCTAAGAGATCAAACACGACAGCAACTCTAAGAGATCAAACACGACAGCAACTCTAAGAGATCAAACACGACAGCAACTCTAAGAGATCAAACACGACAGCAACTCTAAGAGATCAAACACGACAGTAACTCTAAGAGATCAAACACGACAGTAACTCTAAGAGATCAAACACGACAGTAACTCTAAGAGATCAAACACGACAGCAACTCTAAGAGATCAAACACGACAGCAACTCTAAGAGATCAAACACGACAGCAACTCTAAGAGATCAAACACGACAGCAACTCTAAGAGATCAAACACGACGGTAACTCTAATAGATCAAACACGACAGCAACTCTAATAGATCAAACACAGCAGTAACTGTAATAGATAAATCAGAACAGTGACTGTAGTAGATAAAAACAAAGTCAAAATTCGAATGTCTCTTTATTTATATGTGTCTTCTTTTATTATTTAATAAATTCAAACAATTTTCTTCCGTTTTTTTTTCTTATTTGTGAGGGAAATGTTGCACATGGACTAAACAGCGTAAAGTTAACATAGAGTTATACTAAAAGAAATGTGAAAACAAATGTCTACGTAGGATCTCAAACATGAGCTGGAAAGAAAACATTTGACATAGGCAGAAAACAGACGAATCTAAACAAGAATACTGAAAAATAATGAATAGGGAAAAGGCGTTGGGTACATCAATCATGTCCTGAGAATGAATGAAGAAAGACTTCATGGTCTGGCATTCACGTGGAAACTTTATCGGAAAAGAAAACAACGCAGACCATTAGAATCGCTACGTAGAACAATTAATAGGAAGGCTCAACCATGGGACCTAGGAACAACTAAGAACTGCAAGCGCTAACAGATGATCGTAAATCATGGACAACTATGACTTCCGCCCTATGTGCCGTCTTCGGCCAGAGAGAAAAATGAATGTGTGAACGAATCCTCCAACGCAACACATACAGGTAATAGACACAAGCTAAAGAAACCAGCAACAATTCAGCAAAAATGTTAAAAGTCAGTAGACATTCAAAACGTCAGTAAAATTAGAAGATTATCTTTAAAACAAAAATCAGCCGATCGGTGAAAAATATGACGAATCAATTAATATTACCATAAATCTATAAAGAATTAAGATAATTTAGGATTCAATGTTTTGATTTCAATATGAACATACAGGAGAATAAGCAAGGTATGTAGAGTAAATTATGTTCCGTATGGGGCCTCCGTAGCCTAGTTGGGAAAACCAACCGACAAAGCTACCGACGTTCTGACACCCCGTGTTCGATTTCCGCTGGAAGCAGTGGAGCTGTACTGGTGGTTGGAAACAAAATACCCCGTGGTCGACCCAGCCGCTGGCAGAAATGGGTACCAGGATAGTACTCTGGGAAGGTGTGGAATTCCGCCTTGCACCGTGAGTTTCGATGCTTGAGGCGTCATTATTAAGAAGTCTCCGAACACTTCTGGATAGACGGCCAAGCATATATGGGTGAAAACAGTGCGAAGTGTCTCAAGTCTCGTACTTTACTTTTACCTTTATGTTCCGTAACATGAAATATTCGAAAGAAAGTGGATAATTAAACTTATTGTCTTGTTTACAGCATTTAGATGTGTGGTGGTGACCTATTTCTCGCTGTTAATGCCTAACCCAACTCAAGAAGCCATTTTGTTGATAGCCGTGAGGACTGGAATGTGTCTGAACTTGAATAAAGTTAACACCCAGTCAGCGCTTTTCAAACTATTTATTTTTAACGGAATCCAGAGCTTCGGGAGTCAGAGCCATATGGCACTATTAATTACTCTTCATTCGAAGCACTTCTTGAGCATATAATTACTTAGTCCCTGGTGTTGGCTTAAATTTACTGTTGGGTAACCGATCGGTAAGTAAATAACTTGTGGAGTTATCGGGCCGTCTAAAATACCCCTGGGAAATACAGAGTCGGATCTCTGGCAAATCGGGATGGCGTTTGGACAAACAATCTGTCTAAAAGAACGGTCAGTGCTCACAAATAAACCAGCAGAGTATCTTGGCTGCAGTCATTAAGTCATTAGTACGTCCGTCATTGTGGGAGATTCATGTCTCGCTGTTGGCACGCGTGATTGATGCATTGATTGGCAGGTGTAATGACTAGTGATCCAAGAAAGCTGACGTATATCTCAGTTTCATCGGTACCGTAAGGAGTTCGTATAGGCATGTTTAGCTTATAAGTTACGGATAAGCTTCAGCGTCCGGACGCAATATGAAACAGGGCTGCAGTTGAAAGCATTTTTATCATTTTCCTTCTCACTTTGAAAAGAACATTTCATGTATTGTGTCGTGGTTATTTACTAAACTTACTATACATGTTCCTATTTACTAGATACATCCGATTCCGTTACAACAGTGTTTTAAACCGGGTTTGCTCTCTTCTTAGATTCAAATATACATGATGTCTGAAAGCAACCAATAAAAAAAAAATTACTTTCCTTACATTGGTCTTTCTTTGTTGCCTTTCAACGGCCATAGAAATTGTGGCGTAACAGTTTATACAAAGTCTGATAACAATAGATAACAGAGGACATAGCGAATCAAGAACCTGTAACAGGAGGTAACGTGTAACAAAATCAATAACAAAATAGGCAACAGAGTCAGGAATCAGTAACATAAGGTTCAATGTAACAAAAACTACAACAGACCACATAATCAGGAGGGGGCCTCGGTAGCCTAGTTGGGAAAACCACCCGACTGGACTACCGATGTTCGAACAACCCGTGTTCGATTCCCGCTGGGAGCAGTGTGAGTTGTGCTCGTGGTTGGAGAAAAAATATCCCCACGGTCGACCCAGCCGTTGGCAGAAATTGGTACCAGGGTTTTACCCTGGGAAGGTGAGGAATGTCGCCTCGCATCTTCAGGTTCGATGCTTGAGGCGACGCTATCCAGAAATCTCCGACAATTCTGGATAGACGGCCGAGCACATATGGGTGGAAACTCGCGTGCTAAGACGCCGGTTCAAGTCTCATACCTTACCTTTACCTTTACAGAATCAGGAACCAGTAACATGAGGTAACATGTAACGTAAACAACAACAGACTACAGAGTCAGGAACCAGTAACATGAAGTAACGTGTAACGTAAACAACAACATACTACAGAGTCAAGAACCAGTAACATGAGGTAACATGTAAAACAACAACACCAGACAACAGAGTCAGGCCCCAATAACATTATGTAACATGTACCAGGAACAACAACAGACAGCAGTGTCAGGAACTTGTAACGTGTACCAGGAACAACAACAGACAACAGTGTCAGGAACCTGTAACATGTACCAGGAACAACAACAGACAGCAGTGTCAGGAATCAGTAACATGTACCAGGAACAACAACAGACAGCAGTGTCAGGAATCAGTAACATGTACCAGGAACAACAACAGACAGCAGTGTCAGGATTCAGTAAAATGTACCAGGAACAACAACAGACAGCAGTGTCAGGAATCAGTAACATGTACCAGGAACAACAACAGACAGCAGTGTCAGGAACTAGTAACATCTACCAGGAATAACAACAGACAACAGAGTCAGGAATCAGTAACATGTACCAGGAACAACAACAGACAGCAGTGTCAGGAATCAGTAACATGTACCAGGAACAACAACAGACAGCAGTGTCAGGAACTAGTAACATCTACCAGGAACAACAACAGACAACAGTGTCAGGAATCAGTAACATGTACCAGGAACAACAACAGAGAGCAGTGTCAGGAACTAGTAACATCTACCAGGAATAACAACAGACAACAGAGTCAGGAATTAGTAACATGTACCAGGAACAACACCAGACAACAGAGTCAGGAATCAGTAACATTATGTAACATTCACCAGAAACAACAGACAGCAATGTCAGGAACCAGTACCATTAGGTAGCATGCAACAGAAACAACATCAGACCACGGAGTCAGTAACCATAAACATCAGGTTAGAGAGAAAAGAAACAACAGATCACAGTCAGGAACAATAGACATCAAGTTAGAAAGTACAGAATCAACAACAAACAACGAAGTCAGAAACTATAAACATCAGGTTAGAGAGTACAGAAACAACAACAAACAACGAAGTCAGAAACTATAAACATCAGGTTAGAGAGTACAGAAACAACAGCAATAAATTCCAATATCAGCTCTGCAGATAATTAATGAAGGGACCAAGATTTATTACCTGCCTCACTCTGAGAGAGAGAAAGTATGAGAGAGAGAGAGAGAGAGAGAGAGAGAGAGAGAGAGAGAGAGAAATTAGGAAATAACATGTGTATAAAACTGTTTATATTTTTAACTTTCATCATCATCATCTTCGAGTGCCATCTCCGCAACGAAGGTTGGCTATCATGGAGCGCCATTCTGCTCAGTCTCTTGCTTTAATGGTGCAGGTTGTCATAGGCTGGTTTATCCATATTTTGATGTTACTCGTCCATGTTAGTCTTGGTCTGCCTCTGCCTCTTTTGCCTTGTATTTTCCCCTCCAGGATTGCTTTTAGTAGGCCGTTGTGTCTTTTAACATGGCCCAAAAATCGTATTTGTCTTGCTTGAATTGTGTTTAGTAGTTCTCTTTTCATTTTTAGTTGTTTTAAGATTTCATCGTTTGTTTTCTTTTCCTTCCATCCAATTCTACCTATTCTCATTTTTAACTTTACTTCAATGTATTCTAGAATAGGTCTGTGTGACAACATCAGGAAGCACCTGTTTTGAAACATATATTTTTAGCCTTTCCCTTAACTTCATTGTCGCCCATTTGTCAAACATTCAGACGAATGCCCCATACGGGCATGTCTCTGTTTCATCAAGGTAGAATTGTTGTATGTGGGCTTAAACGTCCTTAGTTATGTTGGATCGTTGACACCGTCTACGTAGGATCTCCACATTCCTAGCGCTCACATGTAAACTGCTTTATTTGTATGTTACACCGCGCCGAGAACTATACCACATGCAGGAGGATTATAGTGTCTTCCCACATTTACATTTGCGTGTGCTCAAACAGTGGACACGTGTGTCACCAACTCGCTTTTTTCTTTCTTCAAAGTCTTGTCTGTGCGAAAAAGCTGCGTGGAAAGTGTCATTTTACAAATCTGCCGACCAAACTCGTTGAGAGTTTACCTGAAAAACTTACAAAGTTGGCTCAAATCAGGGAATCTCAAAATTTACCTTCGAAGACCATCGAGTTAATATTTATTTGATTTTCAACTCCTTGATACAGGACTGACTAAGTAATCAGAGGTTCTCATATTTTGTTAGGCGTCATCTTTTCTGTCTTGAGTTTCCTTGCTATGCTTACTATTTTTTTAAACATACAGATAAGATAAAGATCCCCCCCCCCTCGATGTATTGCTTCACGTATGAGGAATATGGTGATGACGATTATAGTTTTACATGACCAAGGAACATTTGTGGGTGGTGTGGTCGGTACCACGTCAGGCTGCCATTACTTTCTACTCTTTAGAGGCTGGTTGAACCCTGGAGACTTAGTCGGTCTAAAAAAGAAAACCTCCTCATCATGGCATACAACCCGGAATCTTCTGTTCAGGAAGCGAACAAACTAACCACTCATCCACCGATACACCCAGTAGACGACATACAGTTGAAGCAGGTGTTCGAATTAAAACAGCTTGAAGGTCTAATGGCATATTGTGAAAAGCAAATAGCAGAAATAGACTCAACATGCAGCAAGGCCTGCTAAATTATTGAACAGATGTCATGACTAATGTTTAGCAAGGATATAACCATAAAGGTAAAACGGGACTTTGTACCACAATGTTCATTCTAATGTTGTGCTACTAGTACCAGCCCAAGACGCTAGAAACACAGTCAGAAACAAACAGCCAAAATGAGATGTGTTAGTCGCATGGCAAGATATGAGGTTAAAAATTAAGAAAGAATACCATGAGTTTCCTCTACTGGACATATAACGAGATAATGTTTTTGCAGCGTGTTTAGAAAGAATGAAGTATGACACAAAGAGTCATCAACAAACGCTGCGAGTATCTCAGATCAAAGGGCAGATCACGGAAAAAAATACATTGATGGAATATTAAAAACACAAGGAAAATATAACAGCAGGAGAGGCCAACAGAAGAGCAAAGGATGGATTGATGGAATATTGGAAACACTAGGAAAACACAACCACAGGAAAGACCAACAGAAAAGCAAAAGATGGATTGATGGAATATTAGAAACGCTAGGAAAACATAACCATAGGAGAGGCCAACAGAAGAGCAAAGGATGTATTAAAGGAATATTAGAAACACTAGGAAAACATAACCGCAGGAGAGGGCAATATAAGAGCAAAGGATTCAAATTTAAATCTCCACCAGACAGTGAATCTAATCGCTGGTGTCTCATGATTTCATTTTCCTGGAACCAGAATTGTTTGCTTGCGTTCACCCGATGACTAAAGGTATACAACTCTTCGTCATCCGCCCTTAAAGAGACATGGTGCATGGGTTGTGTTGCGGTTTGCAGTGACATAGTGATATGTATGCCTTTTTGCCAAACACATCCGACTTCAGCATGGCGTTTTTGAGTACCAGGTTGTCTTCCCTCCCCATCCCTGCTCACTAGACCAGACTAGACTAGTTAGTCTGTTACTAGAAGCACCGTTATGAGATGGAGTAGGGTCTGGATGGTTCTAGTTAACCCATTCTGGCGCAAACCATCAGCTATGATTCGCTGGTAACTTCAGCTTTATTGCTGTCTGGTGCCGCGCGCCCTGAGCCCGACTTTAGTTGTTTCGTTCATGGAGAGTTGACATTTTTGAAGGACACATTCTGGAGCCTTTACACTGCGGGTCGTGGTTATGTAAAGTCTGTGCTGCGCCGCTAGCGAGTACTTTACAATTGATTGTCCAACGCATATACATGGACCACTCCTTATCCACACCCAGTCTGCAACACGTCGACAGACTAATAGGTGAATGATATGAGGTTGTAAAATTAGCGATAAGAAGTTACTTCACTGACCGCACCTGAGTCAAACTTCACATGTTCAGTACCGACAGTTCAGAGAAGTAGCATTCACAGCTCGATGATTCTTGTTGTCTGTTTTCAGTTGCTGAACTGCCTCACCGTGCAGAATTACTCCACGATAAAAGAATTCGTCTCAATTGAGAGATAGTTCCGTGAATGTGTAAAGTAGCCACGCAGAGTACAAACCATTTCAGACAGCCACGAGGAGGAGACATCAATATGTTAGATTAAAGTCAGTCGAGTGTGATGGCATGTGGATACTAGGTTCCATCACGGTGTTGCGAAAAATAGTATCATAATACAGATCATAATTTAGCACATGCCAAATATAGTGGGAGTCTTTTGGTTCAACGTAGTAGAAGGCATACACCACATCCATTTGATGATATATTTCTTAAGTAAATGAATTGCGTAGGGAGCCGCGCTAGCTCAGTGGTTAGTGAACTGGACTACAAAGGACAAAAGGTTTGGTTCGATCCTAATCGATGGCTTCTGGGTTCACCCAGCCATAAATGGGTACCTGAATTTTCCTGGAAAAGTAAAGCGGCACGGGCGTAATACCGACCACATGCTGGCAAAATCATGTGCCGAGGGTCTGTAAAATTTATGGTCACTAACACCGTATTCCCTATACGCAACTTGGCGTGACGGGGGTACTTTACCTTTTTTTTATACTTACTATTTTATTCACTTTTGACTTCAATATGAGTACATGTTTCATTTCCTTCTATAAATAAATTCAAAAGTTGATATTTATTTATTTTTATAAAAAATAATTACAACCCGTTCCGAAACCGCTAATCGACGTTAACAAAATCTGAGTTTCTGCTTGTAGAACTTGTATTCACATCTCTTAGACGCTGATGCCACTTATAGCGGGACATCGGTGAGCTCGGCTTGAACCCGTTCTCATTCTATTGAAACTTATAAGTTATCATTATATTTATCTTCCGCAGGACGCTCGATGCCTTTCGCAGAGTTCTACAGTTTTTCGAACCCCTGCTTGAGAAATCTAGTCTGGACAAACAAACTATTTTTTTAAAAATAAAGAGGGAGTTGGTTCTAATTGGCCAAACTGGGCCATACCTGAGTGGATTAAAAGATCAAACATTGGCTCGCGCGGTGCGGGAATGTGATGAAGTGTTTTGGTTCTGTATCTTCCCTGTGGTGAGACATCACGTCACTTCTACCTTGCCCTCCTAGATGTTTTGTTTTCTATACCGCATGGGCACTGATACGAATTTCTCAAATAGCTTCTTTGGTTTCTGGCTGTATTCTACTAGTGCTTGTGTGTATATGCTGCTTAAACTGTCTTCGGACGCCACCAGCCAAGAAAATAAAAAAAAGCAAAAAAAAAAAAAATCAATGCAAAGTCAAGGTAAATGAAAAAAAATTATTATAATATATTATCTTCTTTCTTTTTTTTTTATCTTTCTTTCTTTATTTTAATGCCATGTTTATTTTTATTTTTATTTTTTTTTTCGTTCGCCAGCTTTTTACCTCTGACGAAGTCCGTAGAGACTAGGTAGTGAATTTTGCGTGTCAATCCGTTTTTCCCTGTCATCCGTGAAGAATTCCATAATGCCATGTGAAGCATATGTCTTCAACAAACACTTTCAGCTTCCTGTGAAGCATATGTCTCTAACAAACACTTTCAGCTTCCTGTGAAGCATATGTCTCCAACAAACACTTTCAGCTTCCTGTGAAGCATATGTCTCCAACAAACACTTTCAGATTCCTGTGAAGAATATGTCTCAAACAAACACTTTCAGCTTCCTGTGAAGCATATGTCTCCAACAAACACTTTCAGCTTCCTGTGAAGCATATGTCTCCAACAAACACTTTCAGCTTCCCGTGAAGCATATTTCTCAAACAAACACTTTCCAAGCCGCCCTATCTGGTACCATTCTCTTAAGATCGTTCCATGTCTTCCTCATTCGCTTCAACTCTACTTCAACCAGTCTTCTTCGCGTACAATTTGGCCTTCCTCTTTGTATCCTTCCCTAGAGATTCCAACAAAGGGCCTGTCGTGTAATATTCTAAAGCCAGGAAAAGATGGTTCAATGACATCCAGCTATAGACCAATCAGCCTTACAAGCTGTTTGTGTAAAACAATGGAACGTATAATCAATCTCAGACTGCAGTGGTACCTGGAAAGTGAAAATCTCCTTGTCCCACAACAAGCAGGCTTTAGACAGTGTTACTCTACCGAAGATCAGGCAACCTATCTTTCCCAGGAAATTGAGGATGCGTTTCAAGAAAAGAAACTGGTACTAGCAGCATGGATAGACCTAAAGAAAGCATTTGATAAGGTATGGAAGGAAGGGCTTTTGAAGAAACTGAGAAATTATGGAGTAAATGGCAGGATGTACAAATGGGTCAAAGCATACCTGCATAACAGGAGAGCCAGAGTGCAACTGGATGGTCTTAAGAGTAAAAAGGTCTTATTGCGCCAGGGCGTTCCACAAGGAGGGGTACTATCTCCAACACTTTTTCTGATCTACATCAATGACCTAGTTACTGAACTACCACATGGTATCAAAGTGGCAATGTATGCAGATGACTTGGTAATGTGGTGCACAGAGGAGTATGCAACAGTGGCCTCCAAATTGTTACAAAGAGCTATGAATGCACTGAATTCATGGACAAATAGATGGTGTATCAGCATCAATACAGACAAATGCAGTACTACACTTTTCACTCTTTCCCCAAAACAAAAAGCAGGAGCCATCTATATAAACAATGAGCCTGTGAAAGAAGACATACAGGCTACGTATCTCGGAGTTACATTTGATAACAAACTATCTTGGAAACAGCAGATAAATAAGGCAACCCAAAAAGCAAGGAGAAAATTGGCTATTCTAAGAAAGCTGTGTGGAACTACGTGGGGTGCGAGTGGGAAAATACTCAGTAAAGTTTACCAACAGAGTATACGCCCACATTTAGAATATGGATCATCTGCATGGTGTTCAGCATCAAACACCACACTTCAAGAACTGGATAAAGTACAAAACCAGGCACTTAGGGTCATCACAGGAGCAATGAAATCAACACCAATATTAGAGATGGAGAAATTGTGGAGGATACCAGCACTGAGAGAACGGAGGGACACAAAGGTGCTGATACAGGCAGAAAAATTTGCTTGCATGCCGAGACATCCAATGAAGGACCGATTCCAAAATCTTGCATTGGGACGACTTAAGAGAAGCAGTTTTATCCACCAAGCCAAGCGTATTAGTAGACAAACACCAGACATGCCAAGAGCTGTTAACCCCCTACTGCCCATACCAGAACAGACTCCCTGGACAGAGGAATCTGGATTATCAGTTCAAATACGGACAGAAGTGAAAGGAATAGTTGATAAAGAGGAACAGAATAGTCTACAGCGAAAAACAATAACTCTCAGTTTCCTGGATGAAGAATACCCACAAGACCTATGGATTCGTGTGTATACAGATGGATCAGCACAGAATGCAGTAAAAAATGGGGGAGCAGGTGCATATATAGAATACCCAAATAACACTAGGGATATGAATAAAATAGCAACAGGGAAATATTGTCACAATTATGATGCAGAAATACAAGCAATAAAGTTAGCAATAGAAAAACTGCTGAACATTAATCTTAGCCCGCAGCCTGTAGTGTTTTTGACAGATGCAAGATCAGTACTCCAGGCACTACAATCCAGAAAATTACCACATCTGCAGACCTTATTGACTGAACTCTGCAAGCACCACAGGGTTGCCCTGCAGTGGATCCCATCTCACTGTGGAATACCAGGAAATGAGAAAGCAGATCAGTTGGCAAAGGAAGGTTCAACAGGCACACAACTAGATACACCTGTTACATACCATCATAAGAAACAGATAATCAAATCAATCAGAGGACCACAAGCCCCAAATCAGGATGCCTTTTATAATATGAATAGATATGAACAAGTTATCATTATACGTCTCAGAACAGGACACAATCGACTCCATAGTCACATGTATACAAAATTCAAGATCGGCACCTCAACTACTTGTACATGTGGACAGGCGCCCCAGACTGCTGAACACATACTTCAAGACTGCACTGAATATAGTAGACTGAGGAAAATCCATTGGCCCATAGATACAACACTACAGACAAAACTATATGGGCCACTGCAAGAATTACAAAAGACAGTAACATTTATACAGGAAACGACATTGCAGATATAGACAATGCTTCAGGCGAACGAAAGATAGATAGATAGATCTTCTTTCTTTTTTTTCTATCTTTCTTTCTTTATTTTAATGCCATGTTTATTTTTATTTTTATTTTTTTTTTCGTTCGCCAGCTTTTTACCTCTGACGAAGTCCGTAGAGACTAGGTAGTGAATTTTGCGTGTCAATCCGTTTTTCCCTGTCATCCGTGAAGAATTCCATAATGCCATGTGAAGCATATGTCTTCAACAAACACTTTCAGCTTCCTGTGAAGCATATGTCTCTAACAAACACTTTCAGCTTCCTGTGAAGCATATGTCTCCAACAAACACTTTCAGCTTCCTGTGAAGCATATGTCTCCAACAAACACTTTCAGATTCCTGTGAAGAATATGTCTCAAACAAACACTTTCAGCTTCCTGTGAAGCATATGTCTCCAACAAACACTTTCAGCTTCCTGTGAAGCATATGTCTCCAACAAACACTTTCAGCTTCCCGTGAAGCATATTTCTCAAACAAACACTTTCCAAGCCGCCCTATCTGGTACCATTCTCTTAAGATCGTTCCATGTCTTCCTCATTCGCTTCAACTCTACTTCAACCAGTCTTCTTCGCGTACAATTTGGCCTTCCTCTTTGTATCCTTCCCTAGAGATTCCAACAAAGGGCCTGTCGTGTAATATTCCCAGTTGGCTTCCACAGTATTTGTCCTATCCAGCATCGTTAAAAGCTTTCATCATCATTGAGTGCCGTCTCCACATCGAAGGTTGGCTACCATGGAACGCCATTCCACTCTGTCTCTTGCTTTGATGGTGCGGATTGTCATAGGCTGACTTGTCCATCTTTTAATGTTACTCGTCCATGTTAATCTTGGTCTGCCTCTGCCTCTTTTACCTTGTATTTTTCCTTCCAATATTACTTTTATTAGGCTGTTGTGTCTTTTAACATAACCCAAAAATTTAATTTGTCTTCCTCTAATTGTGTTTAGTAGTTCTCTTTTCATTTTTAGTTGTTTTAAAACTTCCTCGATTGTTTTCTTTTCCTTCCATCCAATTCTACCTATTCTTCTATAAATCCACATTTCAAAAGCTTCAATTTTCTGTTCTGTTTTCTGCTCTAATGTCCATGTTTCTGCACCATACAGGAATATTGAGAAGGTGAAACATTTTGCTATTCTTAGTTTTAGCCCTGGTATTATTTGTTTTGATGTTAGTATATTTTTCATGGCATTGAAATTGCTTTTGCCCTACCTATTCTTTTATTTATTTCAGTTGTACATTTTCCATCACTGGTTATAGTATGTCCCAAGTAGTTGTAGTTCTGAACTGTCTCTATATGTATTCCTTCCACTTTGATATTTAATTGTAGGTCTTGAGAATTTTCTTTGTTTATGATCATAGTTTTAGTCTTTTTGATATTCACATCTAGTCCATATTTTTTGCTTATCATGTTTATTACATTAAGTAATTGTTGTAGATCTTTAGGATTTTCCGCTAGTAGTACAGTATCATCAGCATATCTTAGGTTATTGATTATCTTCCCATTAATGTTTAGGCCTGTCATCTCAGGGATGTTTTTAAAGATTTGCTCAGTGTATAAATTGAACAAGCTTGGTGATAGGATACATCCTTGTCTTACTCCTCTTTTTATATAAATGGGTGTAGAGGTCTCCTTGTTATATTTTATTATTGCTGTTTGCTCCCAGTACAAATTACATATCAGTCGTATGTCTGTGTCATCCAGATTTATATCTTTTAGGCAGTCTATAAGTTGATTATGGTGTATTCTATCAAATGCTTTGATCTAGTCTATGAAGCAGGCATATATTGGTTTGTTTACTTCTATGTACTTTATCAATCAATGTCCTCATGCTGAATATGGCTTCTTTTGTCCCACTGTTTTTCCCGAATCCGGATTGCTGCTCATCTAATTCAGTATTAATTTTATTCTGAATCCTTCCTTTTATAACTTTTAGTAAAATTTTGGTTACCTGGCTCATTAGACTTATTGTTCTAAAATCACTGCATTCAACTACACCATCCTTTTTAGGCAATGCAATGAAAGTTGATGTTTTTAATTCATTTGGTATGTATCCTGTATGGTATATGTCATTGCATATGTCTGTGATCACTTCAATGCCGAAATCTTCTAGTGCCTGTATCATCTCTATCTGTATATTGTCAGGGCCTGCTGCTTTTCCCTTTTTCATTGTTTTTATAGCTTTTTCTAATTCACATTTTAGGATTTTATAGCTGGATGTACATTTTATAAATGTTTTTTGTCCCTTTCGTCATGAAATAATTCTGTTATGTTATGTAAAGCTTTATCCATACAATTTTTTTCCATTTCTCCTTCACATTCAGCTTTACAGCAGCTTCGCATTTTATGCATTTTATTTGCCTTGACCTCAACCACAAATGAATAAACCTGAGAGATAAGTTATAAGATCAGAATTGAAGAACTGAGAAAAAGGCTAAGAATAATTCCGTGTTATTTTAATTTTTGTTTTATTGATTTTTATTTTAGCAATGAGAAGAGAACAACTGGAATATATTGTAACAACTGGAAAAATTGAGGGACGAAGAGATAGAGGGAAGCAAAGAGAAAAAATAACAGACAGCTTAAGAGAATGTCTTGGCAGAAGGTCAACAACAGAAATAATAAAATAACTGTCGAGATCGAAAGTTGTGGAGAGGCATGATCACCCACGCTAGCAAGCCCCGTACTTAATGATGATGATTTCAGTAATTTTCAATAGGTTATTTTTTCAATTTATTGTTTTTTTCATTTCAGTAAATTCCAATAGGTTATTTCTTTTTAATTGATTTATATTTTTAGTAGTTCCAACCATATATTACTCTTTTTCATTGATTATTTTTAAATGAATTACTGTTTAATTATTTTGTTGTTGTTATAAAATGGTTGTCCGAAGAAGAGACTACTTGTGAGCAGACCGTCTTAAATAAAAAAAAGATTCAAAATATGAAAATTGGAAGAAGAAAATCAGAGGAATAATAGAAGAAACACAAAATTGAGAGAGGGAAAATGTAGAGGAAAAAAAAGATGAGAATCAAATAGAAAATATAATTTAGTTTTAAAAAATGGTGTGGGGAGATGGAACAAGAAATAAAGATGGAAGAAAAAGAAAAGCCGAAGATACGCGAGAAAGAAAGAAAGAAAGAAAGAAAGGAAGAAAGAAAGAAAGAAAGAGTTAAATAGATCGAGTTAATTCATGGACAACAGCGTACTGATAATGTGCAGCTTATATATGCACTGCAGACTTCTTCAAACGAATTCTTCATATATGCCGGCCTGCATCAACATGAAGATCTTCATTTATCCCGGCCTGGATCCAAACAAACATCTTCATATATCCTGACCTGCATTCAAACGAACATCTTCATATATCCCGGCCTGCATCCAAACGAACATCTTCATATATCCTGACCTGCATTCAAACGAACATCTTCATATATCTCGGCCTGCATCCAAACGAACATCTTCATATATCCTGACCTGCATTCAAACGAACATCTTCATATATCCCGGCCTGCATCCAAACCCCTCAATTATTTATCCACAATCCCCAAAAAACTTCACAGGACGCATCCCCAACCATCTCTCTAGTCTACCTCCATATCGTCTTACATGAAGCACGACAAGACCAAATTGAAAGAAAGAAACTTTAGATGTTTAACGAAAGCGTTAGAAAAGACCTGGCACAGTGGGGACTCTGTGATTGGTCTATTGATAACAGCCATAGCACAGTCGATGTGTATCTTTGTTACGTCTTTCAATAATAAACAAACTATTACTTAAACCAAGACGGGGCTGAGATAGTCAATTTAAAAAAAAAATGAAAATGCTTAAGTTTAAAGCGGATGTGACATAGGATATAAGGAATCGTCTCTTATCTTTCGCAAAGAAACAAACTAAAGAAAATAATTTGCTAAACGAAGGGAAACACAAATTTGTCCTTCAAAAATCATATTATTTTCTTCTTTAAGCTTTTCGACAACTGGTTTACAATTTCTTGTACTTACAATGTAGTAATGTTGTTTGACAGAGTAAGTATCTTGATCATCTGGCCCGACAAAGACCATTCTGCAACTAACTACCAATGGCAGAAACATGAGAGGAAGACAGGTGGAAATGGTAAGAATCAGTAAAGAATTAACAGGTTTCAACATGTCTTCAAGTTAGAAATAAATGGGGAAGAGTAATGACGTTTGTTATTAGTGCCACGATGACCATTAGGGTTATGGGAAAAAGAAGAGGCAGAAAAAGAATATGAAGAGGAAGAATAATAAGAAGAAGAAGAAGTAAAAGAGGAAGAAGAAAAAGTAGTAGTAGTAGTAGTAGTAGTAGAAGAAATAGAAGAAGAAAATGAAGACGAGGACCAAGAAGAGGAAGAGGAACAAGAAAAATATCAATGTAAACTAAAAACCAAGGAAGAAAACAGGAAAAGACTCGTCAAACCATGACTGTGGCATATATGGAACAAAGTGCGGGTGCCCATATTTGTGATAAAGGTTTCTCTCGTGGCTAGTTAGTTGCCAATGTGATCCGATGAGCAGGGGGCACACTGCAGAAGATTGACCCGAACACTGGTTTCCCTCTACCATTAAAGGCAAGTGATATATAGGAAAGTAATGTAAGTGCCCATATTTTATGACTACGGGCACAATTTTGGGTTTAGGTGGTCAGTATTACGTCAGTACCGTTTGTCCTAAAGAGATATTAAGTATTCATTTGAGGTTGATTGAGCCTAGAAACAGCAGGATTTAGTCACAGCTTCACGTGAGTTGATGAAGTTGAAAAAAGGGAGCCTGTGAGGATATTATGAGCGAGGGAAGCACTGGTCCCTTCGCTTCCAAATGCTGGACATTAAAATATGTGACACGATATTCTTTACTTTTAGAAATACTAAATAATCAATAATGTGATATTTACGACTTTTAGACTTTAGGACAGAATGACGTCAGTGCAGGGCATTTCCATATCCGGCCAGTCGCCGTTGCAGCAATTAACAAAGTGTTTATCCTGATCGTTCATACAGTTCTAGTGATCGTGTCGCGTTCAGAAAAGTAGATCCATACGGGATATCAATCAAAGCATTTCCAACAAATTGTAATTATTCACGTGTTTTCCCTTCTTCAACCACTATATTGATATTTTTCTTGTTTAAACACGAATGAGAACAAAAATGCTTCCATATAAAAGAAACTGTGCAGGGTTGGTTTGAGGCCTTAAAGGGCATTAAGAGAGTATAAACTACGCTGGGTTATGGTTTACATTAAGCTGCGATATCTTCGCATTTCACAACTTCAAAATATTTTTTGGTGAGTCCTTTTTACCTCCCCTTTCCAATATCTCTTGTATAGACCTTTCACTTTTATGTCTGGATAAACAAAAACAAAGACAGATAATCTATTGAAGGGTCTTGAGGCTTAAAGTCAGTGTGCTCCTTTTATAAAAAAAAGTAAAGTAAAGTACCCCCCGTCACGCCAAGTGGCGTATAGGGAAATATGGTGTTAGTGACCCTATATTTTACAGACCTTCAGCACATGATTTTTGGGGTAATGTGGTCGGTATTACGCCCGTGCTGCTTTACTTTCCCAGAAAAAATCCGGTACCCATTTAAGGCTGGGTGAACCCGGAGCCGTCGGTTGGGATCGAACCCTACACCTTGTCCGTAGTAGTCCAGTTCACTAACCACTGAGCTATCACGGCTCCCACTAATTTTTAGGGAATTAGTAAAACCCAGGTGTCCTCGCCAGGGTACGAACCCCGGCTGTTGCCGTGGTAAGCTCAATAAAAATAGGTTTGTTGTTTTATTTCCCTGATCGCCAATTCTTCGGGATTTGCCTGAAAATTATTTGTCCTTCGCCTTCGCCCTTTGAAAGGCATTAAACTGGTTTACGTAGACTTATTTTTCGTTCAGTTATCTCCCTTCTATTTTTTAAACATGGTTTAGGAGTGCCTTTACTTCCATGAAGCTTTCGGGTGCATGAAGCTGTTGAAGATTTACATGTTCCATTGATTTCAACAGAATTATCATGATGCAGAACACTGTGGGCAAGCTGCTAGAGAAAATAATTGCCCGTGTACCCACCTGTCACCTTGAAAATGAACACTCAGAGGTTATAGATATAACAAAGAGACATGGCTCAATGCGACAGTCTTTGCATGTGACGTATTCAAATACTTCCACAGACTATAGGAGACATGTGCTGCTGCTATAGATCTGGAAGATGCATACAACAGAGTACCATTTTAATTCCTCACGCATATGCTCCTCAAACTGGCGATGCACCACTTCCTCATTAGATGGATCGCTGCAACACTGTTTCAGAGGAAGGTGATACTCAGATGTGGAAGTTGGCCATCCGAGTCAACACCCAATTGTCCAGGGCTGCCACAAGGCTCATCATTGTCACCAGTTCTACTTAACGTGTACACAATAACGATCACGGAACAACAGCTAGATGGAAGGGAAAGAACTATGACTTTTGCTGATGATATTCTGGTATATCGACAGGGAAGAGACAGACGGGAAACCGCCTCCACAATGCAAAACGAACTCGATCGCATCTCTTTCTCGTGTGGAGTATCAGGCGCATTGCTTATTCCTAATAAAGCATCAGATGCATGGTTCTCCTTTACCAATCATATTATTAGCACGGACACACCGGTGGTGCAAATGGGAGATGATGAGGAGACCGGGCAAAGGTTCATGACGTACCTAGGAGTTAAGTTGATCGCAGCATCTTTTTAGGGACCACTTTGACCATTTTATAACAAAATCCCGCAAAGAATTAGCCGCCTTGAAGGTCATGGCAGCTGGCAACATCGAGCAGAGGCTACTTACCATTCTATTCCAGGCACTGGTCCTTTGACCAATCGAGTACGCATTCTAGCACTTCTCACTGTCAGGTCGACGCAAATTGACAGACTGGGGAAAATACAGAATGACGCTATGCGCATTATCTTGGGATGTACAAGGGGCACTCTCTGTGTAGCAATACAGTTTCTTCTTAACCTTTCAACCATAGACGACAGGATCAAGATCTGGAGGACACGAGCATACCCGAAGATAAGTGCAGATAAAGAGCACCCATTGCACCATGAGAGCAATACAGGGAAAGGTGACATACTAAAAAGAGGCAAATCATGTGTGGGTCGAGCAGAAGATGTCATCAAACAGGTTTGTAGGCTTACCAATATCAACGCTGGCGGGGAGTGGATACTTATGCCTATGTCATTCAGGGGCACATTCTTGTACATTGTCAAACTCGACAGGAAATGTAGGGAACAGAACTAAGTTGTGTCAATGCGGACGTCAACGCTCTCTGGGATGACACCGATGAGATAGATGCAGTCATCTATACAGACGGATCCGTAATACAACACCAAAGGAGTAAAAAAAAAAAAAAAAGGAATTTACAGCACGCTCGGCAGGCAAAATAGTGAAAGAAGACTATTTCACATTGGTGCATACGAGTAGCATGACGATAGAGGTGACCAAGGCACTCATCTGGTTAGAGTCACAAGACTACACTCACGCCTGCATACTATGTGATTCGATGAGTATGATAAGAAAAGTGGAGGCGAGCTCTGTACTCATGTGTGGGGTAGAGTCATTGCAGAAGTCAAACATACGTAAAATCACATTTGTCTACGACACTGGACATTTGTGTGTACGGGGAAATGAAAGAGTGGAGAGCTTGAGTAGTTGTGCTGTCGTTGAAGACGGTCAACCAATGGATCAAGGGGGTTACGTCATCAATGCCCTTCGTGGCATGTTCTGTTTGTTTGCGTTCCCCCACTTTATTCTAGCCAAGTCCCGATGCACTGGTTTTAGTGTAAATATCACTTTTTCCTTATTTTTCACACTGACAGCCATGTGCTCAGGTGTCCCCCGCCATACATGCATATATTCTTCGACTTCAGAGGTACTCTTATATTTTTATTGTCGAGCGTTGTAACGTTTCGGGTAGATTTTTCCTATTAATTTTGCCCAGACGGCCGCCAATTTTTCTTTAAACATACTTTTTTCGATTTCCAACTGCAAAAGGTTTTGCAAAAGACCGTTTTCGGACAGGGCTAGACACCGGATCTCACTTCCCAGAAACCAGGAGAGGGCTAGATACCGGATCTCACTTCTCAGAAACCAGGGGAGGGCTAGACACCGGATCTCACTTCCAGAAACGAGGAGAGGGCTAGACACCGGATCTCACTTCCCAGAAACCAGGAGAGGGCTAGACACCGGATCTCACTTTCCGAAACCAGGGGAGGGTTAAGTCATGGATTTTATTTATTTTTTTTTTTTTTACAATTTCCGTCGCTTGTGGTGGGAACCAAACCCGGGACCTTCATGTCTAGAGACCGACGTCGTACATTCAGACCACCCAGCTCCGTTTGTTGTCATGAAAAACAAGCCAATATAAACAATTATAAGTTTGAAAGTCATAGGAAAACAACAATCAAGAGAATTAGAACAGGTCAATTTGTTCTCAGAGCACACCTCCACAAGTTATAATTTTAACATCGTCTTTTCAAATAAATATTTATTATATGCGCTTTCTTGGGTATGGAACTAAATACAAGTAATTTGGAAATCGATAGAATTTTCAGACATGTAATATAGCGAGGCAAAAGTCCACATGCTTCTGAATCCGAATCATAAGGAGCGCCGTAGAGCAATTTTTTTGTGAACTGGTCTTCTCAAAAAAAAAATTAAGTTGAGTTCGAACCGATCTATCGCTTCTAGGTTCACCCTGCCTTAAATAGATGCAACATTGCTTTCTGGGAAATGAATACGACACTGGTGTAATGATGACCATATTTTACAAATTGTGCTACATATAACAAAAATATGGGCACTAACACTTTGCCTATACGCTAATGCATTAAGACATGCGTTTTTTTTCTGTTTTTTTTCTGAACTAATTAATGTAGCTAAACAATAATTATAATCAAACTGCTTAAAATATGTACCATACACAATTTACTTCGGAAAGGCTTAAGGTAAAATGTAAATTTTTTTTTTTTTTATGTTGTTACTGCTTACTCAAAACAACCATATCTTTCCTGAGGACAAATTCTTAATAATAAAACTGGCTGGTGCTTCGTAAAACACATATTAATATATTTGGAAACAAGGGATAGAGGAAACAAGCGCAATTATATACCCGTATTCGCACTGTAATAGCTAGGCGTCCGGAAATAGGGGCTATGCGCGTGTCAGGAAACAAGCCGGATCCTCTTGCACTCCACTTCCTCAGCGACATCGCCTAAGGACGGTTCCAGCTCTGAAGTGTCCAATTACCGAACCGGGCGAACCAGAGAGTGTGGATATCTTGAACTAATCAAACCTCATCGCAATTTGGTCGCAGATAATTTACCCAAATCTGTGTACCTCGCCTGGACATTCGGAAAACCAGAAATAGAAATCCATTGGCCCAGGGGCTTCAAAATATTTATTTCCGACTTGGTTAGTTTTCATTTTCTTTTGTGAAGTTAATGGGGTCCGAGTAAAATGGAAATGTTCGAGAGCTTGTCAGAAATTATAGAAAAATGTGTAAATAATTTTAAGTATTTCAAGGTAGGGTTATATATATTTTTTGTATTCTCGTTAGGTATCTGATGAAGCTATATCGCAATAGAAATAGAAATCAGCCAACTGATATCAGCATAGTCATTAAAAGATTGTAATTAAATTTTGCAAGCAGCACCGTAGGTTTTATTTTCTTCTTCTCCTTCTTTTTTCTTCTTCTGCTTATTATTATTATTATTATTATTTTTATTATTATTATTATTATTATTTCCTTATTAACCTTTCAGAATTGAAGATAAATACAAAAATTGCGGACTTTAGATTATTCGCATTTATTAATGCACATATTTATGTTTTATAAATGTAAGTGTAGATAGACAGACAGACAGACAGACAGACAGACAGACAGACAGACAGACAGACAGACAGACAGACAGACAGACAGACAGACAGACAGACAGACAGACAGACAGACAGACAGACAGACAGACAGATAGACAGACAGATAGACAGATAGATAGATAGATAGATAGATAGATAGATAGATAGATAGATAGATAGATAGATAGATAGATAGATAGATAGATAGATAGATAGATAGATAGATAGATAGATAGATAGATAGATAGATAGATAGATAGATAGATAGATAGATAGATAGATAGATAGATAGATAGATAGATAGATAGATAGATAGATAGATAGATAGATAGATAGATAGATAGATAGATAGATAGATAGAGATAGTAATCAATCAGATCAAATGTTGTCTGCGTACAGAAAGACACGCGGCCGAAAGAGAGTATTTAAGAGGAATATGAAGAGATAGCAAGTCGTTTTTGGTCACGAAGAGTACAAGACTTAATACATTGTGGTAGGGTATATCTATGACAGATACGAGCAACAGGAAACAGTTAGTAGATTCGCTCTGGTGCTTCGTGCAGACCTTAGTGCCTTCTAGTATATGCCAAACAATATGTTAACTTTGAAGCTTAAACGCGGTAAGTGGTCAAAGCCAATGAGACATGACCGTGCATCGCCCGTTACAGAGTGTCAGGAAACTTAAGGGTCGAAACACTTGCTGGAATCATCATCATCATGTGCCATACCGGTTGGCGTAGGTGATCATGTTTTTCCACACTCTTCTATCTACAGTGCATCGTATCAGTTCTCTTTTTGACAGTTTTCCATGCCATGACTCCAAGCTATCGAGTATTTTCTCTCTTTGTCGTCCGCGATCTATCTTTCCTTTTATTTTGCCAGTTGTAACCAAATATTCCAACTTTCCTCTTCTCATGATGTGCCCCAAAAAATGTTGATTGTTTCTTTCTGATGTTTTTTTTAGGAGCTCCCTTTTTGTGTTGGCCTCGTTGAGAGCTTCCTCCTATTGCTGGAATGGAACCACTTAAAGTGATTAGGTTGCCATTCTCTCTGCAAGAACTTGTTCTATTTATCTATTTTGGTGGGATGATCATCATTGCACACTGAACGAACCCATAGGTGCTCTGAAATCCCCTCGAGAATCTCGAGATAATCCGAGAAGAATCCTGGCCACGTGCACGAACTCCGTAGAACGACTTGGGATCCACGGTGTGGGTAGGTTTCTACTGACAATTTTGCCTACGTACCGGCCATATTTAAAGCCTACTCTTCTCAGTTTTAAGTGTCAATGGTTCTTTAACGTGCGCGAGTGCCTGTCTATTGCCGTTATCCGAGAGGACTAGGGATCGGATCTCACCGCCCAAGAAATCTTGGGAGGGTAACGTTATAAAGAAATGGCGGATTAAATGTTCCTACTTTTGAAAAAAAAAATCATCATCGATTCTGGTGGGCGGGCCCTACCTGTCCTGAGGTAGTTCTAGACTACCAAGCCGCAAGTATTGTATAACGAGTTTCTTATCATATATAAATATGGTAAGCACAGAACACACGCACACACACATACACACACACACAATCACACACACATATATATGGTAAGCACAGAACACACACACACACACAATCACATATATATATATGGTAAGCACAGAACACACACACACAATCACACACATATATATATGGTAAGCACAGAACACACACACACATACACACACACACAATCACACACATATATATGGTAAGCACAGAACACACACACACATACACACACACACAATCACACACACATATATATATATATGGTAAGCACAGAATACACACACACAATCACACACACATATATATATATATATGGTAAGCACAGAACACACACACACATACACACACACACAATCACACACATATATATATATATGGTAAGCACAGAACACACACACACACACAATCACATATGTATATATATATATATATGGTAAGCACAGAACACACACACACACAATCACACATATATATATATATATATATATATATATATATATATATATATATATATATGGTAAGCACAGAACACACACACACATACACACACACACACTTACACACACACACATATATATGGTAAGCACAGAACACACACACACACAATCACATATATATATATATATATATATATATATATATATATATATATATATATATATATATATGGTAAGCACAGAACACACACACACGCACACGCACACACACCCACACCCACACACACACACACACATATATATATATATGTTCTGTGCTTACTTTAAGAGCACAGGTGGGTGTATGCTGTTATCAATCCTCGGTAGTAACTAACATGTTCTGGTATGTTCAGCAGCTGCACTCCTGTCGTTTTTGACTGGCCGATATTTGAATGTCGCAGATTAAACTAAGGACATTTTTGGCGTAAGGTTTTACAGCCATTTTCTTAAATGTTATTATTAATGTCCAAATGTTCTCGTCAACACATTGTTTTTATATTGTTTCTCTATATGCAACGTTCATCCACTAGAAATTTATAAAAATGAATATAAACACAGACCCGAAATCTTACGTCGACTGCGGTGGACAAGCGGCCTTCATTCTCCAGTTCTGAAAGTTCCCCGTCAGAACCAGATATCGTAGTAATGGGAAAATTCCTTAAAGATTATATATATCTCTGACATATATATATATATATATATACAATATATATATACATATATATATATAAGATGTATATATAGATATACACAGATTTAAAATCGACTAAATTTTTCGAATTCCCTCAAGAAATCAAATTACTCAACAAAACTAAGGAAAGAAATGGCTGATGCAGACATAACATTACTATATTTGCAGACATAATATTACTATATCTGCAGACATAACATTACTATATTTGCAGACATACATTACTATATTTGCAGACATAACATTACTATATTTGCAGACATAATATTACTATATCTACAGACATAACATTACTATATCTGCAGACATAACATTACTATATTTGCAGACATAACATTACTATATCTGCAGTCATAACATTACTATATCTGCAGACATAACATTACTATATTTGCAGACATAACATTACTATATTTGCAGACATAACATTACTATAACTCAACTCTGATCCAGGCTGTTGGCTGTTTCCTTAATACAAGTCCCCCAACAAAAGTATTTGTTTGGAAAAGTGGCTGCTGTCTAATTGTTTGTCAACTCACTACCGTTCCGTTATCTCCACATCTTCTCTATTTCTCCATCTAGCATTCACTTGATGGCTGTAGGAACAATGAGGAGAAATGTCGCCGCAACAGATCTAGAACGTTCTAAGACACGTGAGTTAGACATTACTTGCTTCATCTCACTTTATTTTAATTAAGAAGACATTACTAAATTATCTTTGGCTTGTTACAGGCTGAGACCATTAATAGAACTACAGTGAAGCGATTCTCAAATGGGATTCCGAAAAAAAACAGAGGTAAAGGTAAAGTACAAGACTTGAACCGGCGGCTTAGCACGCGAGTTTCCACCCATATGTGCTCGGTTGCCTATCCAGAAATGCTAGGAGATTTCTGGATAGGGTCGCTTCAAGCATCAAAACACACGATGCGAGGCGACATTCCTCACCTTCCCAGGGTAATACCCTGGTACCCATTTTTTTTTTACGCGTACAACTCACACTGCTCCCAGCGGGAATAGAATACGGGTTGTCCAAACGTCGGTAGTCCAGTCGGGTGGTCTACCCAACTAGGCTATTGAGGTCCACCCACCCCCCCCCCCAAAAAAAAAAACAGAGAGAAAAAAAAACAGAGGATGTACTGACACTCTATTCACCTTACAACAGCTTGCAATAAAAACGACAAAATTCAAAATGCTTACATAGCTTTCATTGACCAGGAAAATTCATTCGACAGAGTAAACAGAGAACAACTGTGGGAGATACTAACAACATACGGAGTAAGCCAACATCTAACCAACCTAGTTAAAAGTCTCTACATCAAGAGCAGCTGCACAGTCAGAATAGCAACAGGCTACACAGACCACATCGAATTTAGATCAGGTGTAAGACAAGGGTGCGTACTATCCCCCCCTACTGTTTATTACATATATGGACTATATATGCAAGTTAGCCAACCCATCAGAGACAGAGGAGATCAGCCAGCTTTTATTTGCGGACAATCAGATACTAATACATGAAAAAATAGAAGACCTACAAGAACACTTAAATAGACTCAACAGCACAGGCACAAAATGAAAATCAACACCAACAAAACAGAAGTCATGAATGTCGCAAAAGAGAAACAGAACATCAACATGACTATAGAAGGCAGGCAGCTAAAACAAGTAGAGGAATTCAAATACTTAATAGTTTAGTGACAAACGACAGTTCACAAACAGCAGAGAAAAACTCACAATGTAACAAAGCTTGTGAAATCATTAGACAGCTATCACCACTATTGTCAAACAAGGAAATAACTCTAGAGGCAAAACGGGCACTCTACAATACAATCTTCATCCCAAACATGTGCTACCAATGCCAGTCCTGGACCCAAGATGCAAGAAAACATGAAAAATAACCTCTGCTGAAATAAGGTGTGTCAGGTGGATGACAGGAAACAGCATTGAAGAGACAAGATCAAAAATGAAGAACTGAGAAAAAAGCTAGGAATAACCCCGGCCATAGAATATATAATGTAAAAAAAAAAAGATAAAATGGTTTGACCACGTGACAATGCAAAATACAACACAACGAGCCTTCAATAAACGTTGCGAGAACACCAGACCTAAGGGTCGACCACGAAAAAAGATGGATTGACCAAATATTAGAAGCACCTGAAAACATAACAGCAGCAGAGGCGAACAAAAGAGCAAAAGACCGCAAATTATATCTGTCCTCGACGCTGAAAGGCAAACGAGGAAGGAAGGAAGAAGAAGAAGAAAGAGAAGAATGCTATATGTATGATTTTATTTTAAGTCACCTTGTGAGAGTAGATAATTTAGCAATAATTTCCTCTACTTTTTGTAATTATTCTATTCTTTCAATATACACTGTTTATTGTTCATTGCAACAACATAAACAATATTTAGTTTGTCCATTTCTTTTAATTCATGTTTTTTAAACATATTTCCATGTGTGAAATAAACTTTTGTATTTTGTTTTTATTTCCTTTTTGGCGTGACTTTGATTCTCGCTTAGGAAAATAGATATAGACATAGAGAGAGAAAGGGAGTCGCGATAGCTCAGTGGTTAGTGAACTGGACTACAAAGGACAAGAGGTAGGGTTCGATCCCAACCGACGGGGATACCAGTTCACCCAGCCTTTAATGGGTACCTGAATTTTTTGTGGTAGAGTAAAGCGGCACGGGCGTAATATCGACCACATTACCCCGAAAATCATGTGCTGAAGGTCTGTAAAATTTATGGTCACTAACAACATATTCCCTATACGCCACTTGGTGTGACATGGGTACTTTACTTTTATATATATATATATATATATATATATATAGAGAGAGAGAGAGAGAGAGAGAGAGAGTATAGAGAGAGAGAGAGAGCGATAGAAGTGGGGGGGGGTTATAAAAAAGAAGATGCATCAACAGAAATGTAGTAGATTCTTTGAAGCGAGATTAGACATATGAATACAGAGATGTAGATCATGAGTGCTATAAATTGTAGATAAAGATTGAGATAAATTATAGTGGAGCGATTAATAATTGATATGGTATAGGGCAAGTAACAGGTGGAGAACTATGGAATAAACAGATGAAGAATTACGGCGTGGTGGGGCAGATGGATGAGATAAAATACATTACAGAAGATAATGAAAAGATGGGGCAGTTAACAAATGTAAAGAAATGTTGCATTTAACAGGTGGAAAGTTATGTAGTAAATAAGAGGTTGAAAGTTATGTAGTAAATACGAGATGGAAAGTTATGTAGTAAATACGAGATGGAAAGTTATGTAGTAAATAAGAGATCGAAAGTTATGTAGTAAATACGAGATGGAAAGTTATGTAGTAAATAAGAGATCGAAAGTTATGTAGTAAATAAGAGGTGGAAAGTTATGTAGTAAATAAGAGATCGCAAGATATGTAGTAAATGAGAGGTGGAAAGTTATGTAGTAAATAAGAGATGGAAAGGTATGTAGTAAATAAGAAGTGGAAAGTTATGTAGTAAAAAAGAGGTGGAAAGTTATGTAGTAAATAAGAGGTGGAAAGTTATGTAGTAAATAAGAGATGGAAAGGTGTGTAGTAAATAAGAAGTGGAAAGTTATGTAGTAAAAAAGAGGTGGAAAGTTATGTAGTAAAAAAGAGGTGGAAAGTTATGTAGTAAAAAAGAGATGGAAAGGTATGTAGTAAATAAGAAGTGGAAAGTTATGTAGTAAATAAGAGGTGGAAAGTTATGTAGTAAATAAGAAGTGGAAAGTAATGTAGTAAATAAGAGATGGAAAGTTATGTAGTAAATAACAGATGGAAAGTTATGTAGTAAATAACAGATGGAAAGTTATGTAGTAAATAAGAGATGGGAAGTTATGTAGTAAAGAACAGATGCAAAATTATGTAACAAACAACTGATAGAAAGTAGTGTAGTAAATAATTAGATTTACAAAAAATGATGAGGAAAAATAGCACCAAAAAAGGAACTGAGATGTTGAGCGGATGCCTTGGAAAAAAAATGTAAATAAGAAATTAAAGAAAGATGTGACTTAGAGTCACATGGAAAGTTATGAATAGGAAGATCATGCTAGAGAGTTAAACAATAAATAAATAAGCCGAGAAAGTTCTCGGTTTATCTCACAACGTTCTGTGGAAGATCTGGATAGACAGAGATATTCTTGCAAACGGTCTTTGGTGAATGCAACGTTCTGTGGGAGATCTGGCTAGAGAGAGATATATATTCTTGCAAACGGTGTTTCGTGAATGCAACGTTCTGTGGAAGATCTGGATAGACAGAGATATTCTTGCAAACGGTGTTTCGTGAATGCAACGTTCTGTGGAAGATCTGGATAGAGAGAGATATTCTTGCAAACGGTGTTTCGTGAATGCAACGTTCTGTGGAAGATCTGGCTAGAGAGAGATATTCTTGCAGACGGTCTTTGGTGAATGCAACGTTCCGTGGAAGATCTGGCTATTGAGAGATAATCTTGCAGACGGTCTTTGGTGAATGCAACGTTCTGTGTGAGATCTCTCTCTCTCTCTCTCTCTCTCTCTCTCTCTCTGCGATCAGGACTCAATCAGAGTAGGACTCCAGACACTCACACGAAGACAGCTGTCTGTTTGAGCCTGTTAGATCCACTCCGCTTGGAAACCTGTTAAAACGTTGCACTGTGTTATGCGCCAGTGGCCCAGTGCATCCGATTTCAGCCAGCATTTTGTTCAGGTTTGCTTTCCTTAGCCTTTGATTATCCCCAATTTTCCTGCAAGGCAGCAGATGATCTTTTCTGTAGGGGGATTCTGCCCTTAGATGGTCGGCCTTCCCAGGTTTACGAGTACCATCTGCCCGAGTCACTAGAGGTGACTAACACAGACATGCGACTTGTAATGTGAGGAAACTGCAACACTGAACACTTTTCATGCACAGCCTCCAACTGTTCCCGCCGCCTATCCCATATACCGGTAAGTCTTGTCCTCTTGAAAATGATGATCGTCATAGCACTTGATGGTGTTAGGCCATCGTTGATGACTCCAATTCCGAACATATAGACACACAATCAGTCATCAATTATTCCCGTCGCACATCAAACAGCAAACTGTAAGATTTGCGCGCGGCCGGTTTAGGGAACCATTTACGATGACGTAGCAAACGACAATGTCGCCGGACACTTATAATCTCGTTCCCTTTAGATTTATGTCTGATTACTCTAGTGTAAGCAGCCCACGACGAACAAAACACGAAACAACTTCCCCAAAGAGACAAAGCTGCGGCTGACGTAGTAGTTTATAGTTTATATTAATGTGTAACATGGAAATAACTTGCGTCAAAGAATTCCATATAACGGTCTAGAACAGCACCAATGTGATGTAAAGCGCAGGTCAAGTCTAGACGGTGGAAGGTCTCGTTCACAACACTTGATTCGTCAAAAACGGACTAGGACCTCGCTTTTGCGACACAGATGTATTGATTAAATCATCATTTTGACTTTAACGCAGAAAAGTGCAAAGGAAATCCGAAATTAATCAGACCCTGGGTGCACTTTCTGCAGCGATCGAGAGGACGTGAACTAGATCCGCCATCTTCGTGTGAGATCTGGCTAGAGAAAGATATTCTTGCAGACAGTCTCTGGTGAATGCTACGTTCTGCTGACATGCGACCTGATGATGATGATGATGATGATGATGAATTATTTAACAGAGATTAGAAATAAGTGAGAAACATAGAGTCACACTAAGTGCAGGGAAAACTAATACAATAAAATAAAGAGAAGGTGATGAATTGATTTGAAATACAAAGTTCAAAAAGCGAAAATTGTTCCGTGTTTTCAAATTTATTCAACAATGTGACTCTGGCCACTAGCCATCAGTTTCTTGTTGTTTTTCCCTTTTCTTAACAACACATTTCCGGTAACAATACCTCCTTAGGCAAACAGTGAGCGACAACAGAATTTCCCGTCCACGTTTGTAGCGATCTCGCGGGAACCAATTAGACCCAACATCACCATGGCCTGCCATTTTGTTGCGAACAATAACCGGAACTGCCTGGGAGCTTGACAACTGGGTACATCATGGCGGCTATTGCTGGACGCAGCTGGTTGTTAGGGACGCACAAGGAAAGACAATCATCAATTTATGGACACCGGGGGAGACGTTTTTCGCGCTAATTGGATGTTGGGTAAAACATGACTTTAAAAGCACGATTTCGTTAAAATATAGAAGGATAAACAATCTAAATAGCAGTTTGTTAATACAAGAATCATTAGAAAGGACATTTTTTTTAAATCGACAATTATAATGACAGAAGTGATACTGGCAAGAGACGTAGCAAAAAACAAGGGATCATAACTATTGAAAGAAAAATGTGATTTAAAAGTCTAACAGTGGAAAGGGAGGGAGAAAAGAAAGTTAGCGGAATTGACGGTATTGCGTTACAAAAATATAAGCAGTACTTCGAAGAGGACAATACAGTGGAGCCTCGCAAATTGAATAACACTGACTTTGAACATTGCAGGGTTCTCTCTCTCTCTCTCTCTCTCTCTCTCTCTCTCTCTCTCTCTGCGATCAGGACTCAATCAGAGTAGGATTCCAGACATTCACATGAAGTCAGCTGTCAGGTTAAGTGTGTTGATCGCCCCCACAGACGGAACATGACATTTAGAGTCTGCCATGTCCACTCTGATTGAACAAAACATTCAAGAGAACCAAAGACTGAAGCAGAGTTCAAACACTAATTCTCAGATATCGTTATCGGAAGTTCGAACGAGCAAGAAAAAATGTCACCTGTAAATGCATTCTGTTTGGACGCCAAGGTCTTCTTGTGTGTTTTAAGTTTTCTTTTCGGTTTATTTTTGGTGTGATTGGTTATATACAATCAATTATGTATCGAGTCTAGCTTCATAGAAGATAGTGGAAGTAAACATAGCTGAGAGGAGGATTGTGATATCAACAAATGGAAGGAGAAAATGGAATTTATCGTGAAGCATGTAAGTGGTACACGAGTGGCGGCTCTAGAAAAGAGAGAAAGTGAAATAAAACCCTCTACTCGTAGTGCTATGAAGCAAAAGAGACACACACAGAGAGAGAGAGAGCGACAGAGAGAGAGAGAGAGACAAAGAGAGATACAAAGAGAGAGAGACAGAGAGAGAGAGTGAGAGAGAGAAAGTGGGAGAGAGAGAAGATAGATGAAACACCAGAAGTAGAGTAAGTTAGTGCATTTCTAAAGATTAATTTTTGTCTTCCTCTGCCGCAGCCATATGGTAAATCACCATTGTTAAATTACAGTAAATAAGATTACAATGTTATTATATCATGTTTACGTATTTCATTGATTGTCTTATGTTTTAATCTGTTGTGTACGGCATTTAACTGTGTTATCTATACGTTAAATTACATCTTTCTGCTGTTTAAGTTTATCAAAATGGGAATTATTGAGGGTCTGGGGGCGGGTAAATTCGCTTATCATTATTTACAATGTAAGTAATAGATTTGAATTTAGAAACAATTCAGAGTTCGAACAGTCTCCTGATAGAAACAGAGATTCCTTCAGACGGGCAGTGGTGAATGCAACGTTCTGTGACTAGAGAAGGATATTCTTGAGGACGGTCTGTGGTGAATGCAACCTTCTGTGGGAGATCAGGCTAGAGAAAGATATTCTTGCAGACGGTCTTTGGTGAATGCAACGTTCTGTGGGAGATCTGGCTAGATAAAGATATTCTTGCAGACGGTCTTTGGTGAATGCAACGTTCTGTGGGAGATCTGGCTAGAGAAAGATATTCTTGCAGACGGTCTGTGGTGAATGCAACCTTCTGTGGGAGATAAGGCTAGAGAAAGATATTCTTGCAGACGGTCTTTGGTGAATGCAACGTTCTGTGGGAGATCTGGCTAAATAAAGATATTCTTGCAGACGGTCTTTGGTGAATGCAACGTTCTGTGGGAGATTTGGCTAGAGAAAGATATTCTTGCAGACGGTCTTTGGTGAATGCAACGTTCTGTGGGAGATCTAGCTAGAGAAAGATATTCTTGCAGACGGTCTGTGGTGAATGCAACGTTCTGTGGGAGATTTGGCTAGAGAAAGATATTCTTGCAGACGGTCTGTGGTGAATGCAACGTTCTGTGGGAGATCTGGCTAGAGAAAGATATTCTTGCAGACGGTCTGTGGTGAATGCAACATTATGTGGTAGATTTGTCTAGAGAAAGATATTCTTGCAGACGGTCTGTGGTGAATGCAACGTTCTGTGGGAGATCTAGCTAGAGAAAGATATTCTTGCAGACGGTCTTTGGTGAATGCAACGTTCTGTGGGAGATCTGGCTAAATAAAGATATTCTTGCAGACGGTCTTTGGTGAATGCAACGTTCTGTGGGAGATTTGGCTAGAGAAAGATATTCTTGCAGACGGTCTTTGGTGAATGCAACGTTCTGTGGGAGATCTAGCTAGAGAAAGATATTCTTGCAGACGGTCTGTGGTGAATGCAACGTTCGGTGGTAGTTCTGGCTAGAGAAAGATATTCCTGCAGACGGTCTGTGGTGAATGCAACATTATGTGGGAGATTTGGCTAGAGAAAGATATTCTTGCAGACGGTCTGTGGTGAATACAACGTTCTGCTAAGGACATGCGACCTGATGATGGTGATGATGATGATGATGATTATTATGTTGATGATAATAATTATGATAAATAATCTCTTGACATTCTTTCCAGACACGCAAACTATTTCAAATGTGTCTGTTTGTAGTTGAGAATTGATTCAATGCCCGATCTCTCGCTTACGACATCGTTTCTTATTATGTCTCTAGCCACACCAAGCAACCTTGCTCCTGTGTTTACCAAGCCTGAAATTGCTGCCTGATTTTGCTTGCTTGCTTGCGTTCGCGCGATGACTGAAGTATTCTAGAGTATTCTAGTACACTACAGAATTACTCTTCATCATCCGCCCTTAAAAGGACGTTAAGTGGGTGTGTCTGCGTTGTGTTGTGGATTACAGTATAACTGTGATATTTCCGCCTTTCGGCCCAACACATCCGACTTCAGCACAGCTGCCTGGTTTTGATTTTTCCTGTCAAAGAAAGATGATTCTGATCCCCACAAAAAAGTGTCGATGATGGCGCTTAACTTCACCAAATAAACATGACATCGATGAGTCATTCTGTGTACGTCACTGCCCTGGGTGGGGTTCTTTCATTTCAAAATAATTACAGCTGTTAGTGAAAGATTGTAGGAAATAGATGGCGTCAAACGGCATATTTTCATGTATTTGCACATAGCATTTTATACATAATAAGGTGGTTGGCCCGTAATAATCTCAACGTTAACAATATAGCAGAGAAACAAAGGACATCTCCGTACAGACATCTCCGTACAGACATCTCCGTACAGACATCACCGTACAGACATCACCGTACATACATCTCCGTACAGACATCTCCGTACAGAAATCTCCGTACAATGATACAATTATATCGATGGAGGTTAGTAGAAAGTGCTCTCTCCCACTCCCTCTCACTCTCACCCTCTCTCCCACTCTCTCTCACTCTCACCCTCTCTCCCACTCTCTCTCACTCTCTCTCACTCTCACCCTCTCTCCCACTCTCACCCTCTCTCCCACTCTCTCTCTTACTCTCACTCTCACCCTCTCTCTCACTCTCACCCTCTCTCTCCCTCTCCCACTCTCTCTCTCCCACACTCTCTCCACTCTCTCTCCCAATCTCTATCTCACTCTCTCTGTAGCACTCTCTCTCACTTTCTCTCCCACTCTCTCTCACTCTCTCTCACTCTCTCTCACTCTCTCTCACTCTCTCTCACTCTCTCTCCCGCTCTTTCTCACTTTCTTTCCAACTCTCTCTCATTCTCTCTCTCTACAACTCTCTCTCTCTCACTCTCTCCCACTCTCTCTACAACTTTCTCACTCTCTCTCCCACTCTCTCTCCCACTCTCTCTCCCACTCTCTCTCCCACTCTCTCTCTCCACTCTCTCTCACTCTGTGTCTCCCACTCTCTCTCACTCTCACACTCTCTCTCACTCTGTGTCTCTCACTCTCTCTATCTCTCACTCTCTCTCTCACTATCTTTATTATATCTTCCCTAACTCGTTAAAGTAGTTGGTGTCTATTTCTTTTTATTTCAGCTCAAACGACTGCATGTCGCCACTTTGTGATTCAACTCCCGTTCCCCTTATTGCCAAACTAACCACCACGCTACAGATGGACATCACTACTTTACTCACACTCTTTACTTCCCTCCACCTCTGTTGATTGTCAGCGTTCCCTGGAAAGATGCCGTGTTTGCTTTATTGTTCCTATCTTGTGTTTAATGCTCCTCATAAGGTCGCCCCTATTTCATTCTTCTTGTGAGCATTCACCTGTTAAGTGGCCAGGTTACGTTCTGTCGCTAATTTACAGCAAAGCTGCGATATTTGCGCCTTTAGGTCCGACATATCCGTCTTCGGCGTGGGCATATTTTCTTAATAATCTTGACCCAGACCACGGCCATTTTTGGCCCTCATTTTTAAACTCGTACCTGTCAAGGGTTCTTTAACGTGCGCAAATGCACACATGATCTTATTTTTTCTCGCCGATCAGGCCACCGAGATTGTTAGACATCAGATTTCACTACCCAGAGGGATGGGGAGAGTAATGAAGAAGCAAGGATTATTATTTTTTTTAATTTGGTGGGATTTAAACCCTGTACCTTCCAGTACAGACGTCTACGTCTTACCTCTAGACCACTTAGTCCGCTACTATTTCATTCATCCATAATTTTCTATGTCTACCTCTTCGGTTTCTTTATGAGTGTTAATGCCCTCAAGACGATACAGAAAGGTTGTGATTGCATTGTATGTTCAAACCATTTGATATATTGTTTCTTAATATAATCGCGCATTTATGCAAGATTCCATCCAACATGTAGCATATCTTTCTCATTTCATCATCTCATCTCTTATCCATCCATCCACTTCTCCTTAACTTACCTGTCCCAATCATCCTAGATGGAGCAATATTTATCTGCGCCTCATCGTGTGTTGTTGTTGTTGTTCTCATTTTCTGAAGAAGGCCACATGTAGGCCGAAACGTCAGTATTCTGTTATGTTCCTATCTTGTAAAGTTATCACCATACCTTACAGGAGTGTGCGTTACACCCAACAACTGGCTCCTATGCAACCCTCAAACTCCTTTCCTTACATCGTCATCCCTGATTTTCTCTTGTCACACTCGGCATTCCTTGGTATATAAATACAGACCAAACTGAATGTACACGCAGCAAATAGACGAGATTCAGCGTCCAATACATCTGCTGCCTAGCCCAGACAATCAATTTTCGCCTCAGAGCAAACCGCTACTAACATCACTGTTACCGCCTTTATGATCGGTACTAATGAAAAGACGATTAGAGGTTACATAGATGGGGTTTCTCAGAAGAATATTGAGATTTCCCTGGACAGCTAAAAAAAACCAACGCGGAATTTCTCAAAGAGGTCAACACCAAAGTGAAGCTTCTAAAAAAATCATCAGAAAGAATCAATCTTTTTTGGACACATCATGAGAAGAGAAAATTTAGAATATTTGGATACAACTGGCAAAATACAAGGAAGGAGAGAGAGATCGTTTACGAGAAGGAGAGAAGATAGTGGATAGCTTGGTGTCGTGGCATGGAAAACAGTAAAATACAGAACTGGTACGATACACTGTGAACAGAGTGTTGTGTAAGAACAGAATTGCCTAGGCCAAATGCATCGGCACAAGATAATGATGATTGATACTGCAGAATTGGGCTCAGACACTAGAACATGTTCTCCAGTCATACAACAACTTTGTTGAACTTTGGCATCACACAACCCAATAACATTGACACACAACCCAATATGACAGATACACAACCCAACAATATAGACACACAAGCAAAGTTGTGGGGTCAAGACTTTGAGAGGTCTGTGAACTTAGTTCCGGCAGAATGGGAGACGACATAGCATGCCCTTAAGCTTCTCGAACGCGGAGATACAGACAGGCAGGCAGACAGGCAGGTAGGCAGACAGGCAGGTAGACAGGTAAGTAGACAGGCAGGTAGACAGGCAGGCAGACAGGCAGGCATACAGACAGGCAGGCAGACAAGCAGGCAGGCAGTCAAGTAGGCAGGCAGCAGGCAGACAGAGAGACAGATAGAGATGTGAATAGATAGAAAGGCAGACATATAGACAGACTGAGATATAGATAGACAGACGGATATACTGATGGATGGATGGATGGATGGATGGATGGATGGATGGATGGATGGATGGATGGATGGATGGGTGGGTGGGTGGATGGATGGATGGATGGATGGATGGATAGACGGACAGACAGACAGAAAGAAATAAAAATAGATAGATAGTAAGACAAACAAACTGACAGGCAGACAGACAGACAGACAAACAGACAAATTGATAGATAGAAAGACAGACAGACAGACAGAAGGACAGATAGATAGATAGATAGATAGATAGATAGATAGATAGATAGATAGATAGATAGATAGATAGATAGATAGATAGATAGATAGATAGATAGATAGATAGATAGATAGATAGATAGATAGATAGATAGATAGATAGATAGATAGATAATGCCACCCATTTTGAAGGTTACACATTGGGGGGGGGGCGCTACTGCATATACCAATTTGGCATTAGTTGCAGTATTAGGAAAAACATGATATAATTCTCTCACATACACTGGCACATATAAAATAATCATATATAATAATTTAAGTCATCGGTGAAAACGTAAAGTGCTTTATCAAAGCGAATATCACTTATGTATAACAGTGGATGCCATAATGCTGGATAAGTGGGTATTTGAACAAAATCGGTCTTCCCTATCTCCATTATCTACACTTTCATCTGTGCTTTCGATGTATTTAAAAATATACAGCCTCAATTAGCTGCGCTGCAATAAACAATAAATATAAACTTCAAACTATTGTGACATTATCATTATTCAGAAGTGAAACGACGCGCCTACAAAATGTTGCCTGCATAAACTGTTCATTAATTCGATGAAAGTACCCACATCTGGTTAGTTTTTTGTTTCTTTTTTTTATCTGCTTCTACACCGCAAACTCATTTTGTTGTATGTCCTTGAAACGGAGTTAAGCGAGCGCATGTGCGTTGTATCGTGGTTTACTGCATGCTGTGATATCTAAGCCTTTAGGAGAAAGGTATCTGACTTCAGCTCAAGTTTTTGTGAGTCCGGAGTTTGCTATCCCTCTTCTGCGCTTATTTACTGAGACCGAATTGGTTAGCTTGTTTCTAGAACAAGCGTCATTAGGTGGAGTCAAGGTAAAGGTCAAGTACGAGACTTGATACGGCGTCTTAGCACGCGAGTTTTCACCCATATGTGCTCGGCGTTCGGAGACTTCTGGATAGTGTCGCTTCAAACATCGAAACTCCCGACGCGAGACGGCATTTCCCACCTTCCCAGATGGCTACCCTGATACCCATTTCTGCTAACGGTTGGGTCTACCGTGGGGGTATTTTTTTTGCCCAACCAATAGTACAATTCGCACTGCCTCCAGCAGGAATCGAACATGAAGTGTCCGAACGTCAGTAGCCCAGTCGGGTGGTTTTCCCAACTAGGCTACCGAGGCCCCCTAGGTGGAGAGAGATGTTGATCAACTTTGATTCGCTCATCCTGATCGTAGCAGTCAATTATGAGTCGCTAGCTGAGTTCCTAGTCCCTAAAGCACTCGCATAACTTGGAATGAAAAAAAAAAAACAAGAATCTGCAACACTGCTTTAGCTTTTGTTGTCCTTCTAACATAAATAGCATCGCATTTTATGGGAGTCTTAGATTTTCTATATTCTAAGTTTTTCTTCCGACCACAGAGTTTATAATTCAAATGTCATTGGAGAGCAGAGCATCACAGCACCCCGAGGGAACTAATAGGTGGTATGCCGCTTTCAGCACGTGACGAAATGAGTAAGCTCTGTATCATTAGATCACAGTATGGAAATATTAAGGGATCCGTGATAACTCAGTGGTCTGTGAACTGGACTACAAAGGACAAGAAGTTGGGTTCGATCCTGATCGACGGCTTCCAGGTTCACTCAGCCTTAAATGGTTTTTTTTTTCTTTTGAGGGGAAAGTAAAGCGGCACGGGCGTAATACCGACCACATTACACCAAAATAAAAGGTGTCAAAAGTCTGTAAAAATTATGGTCACTAAAACCATATTCACTATACGCCACTTGGCGTGACAGAGCTCTTTACTTCTTGCTTCTGTAAATATTGATATGTTGCAATAAATTGCAAATAGTAGCTGACATTTGATAGACGTTGTATTCCAAATTAAAAGATATTTCAAAATTGCATTCTCATTGACGAGCCGTGTCGATTTGCAGCACGCAATCATTGAGGACCTTTAAATAAGTCGTTGTCTGTTTTTGTGGGTAAGGATCCCTTCTATCGCTCATATCGCATTGAGACATTTGGTTCCAGTGCCAATCTTTGAATGACCAGTGGTACACTGAATGAATGACGTCATCACCTCAGGTAGCCCTAATATTTTCTGACCCTGGAGGAGCTCCGTATTGTGCCGAACCGTTCTAAAGCACTCGCCACTTCTTGGAATCGAACCCAACACCTTCTGGTCAGTAGCTAGCGCACTAACCAACTTAGCCAACTACCATAGTTGAAAGCTTATGTGGTGACATCAAAATTGCTCATATTATTATACTCTTATGTTTTCTGTTTGCTTTTCTAAATAACATTTGTTGAATCAGTCTCCTTATTTTGTTGATAACCAACTGTCGGTGATCTCTAGACATAGCTAAGATGACAAACTTAAACATTTCCTCCAACTCTATCAAATCTCCATTGTTTGTTGGGTCACATACAGAAAGCTAATTTATCGTCGATGATACAACCGCTACCTGTCAATTAAACCAACTCTGTTCCGCCTGCAGGCGTGATGCTGTTGTGGCCACGCCCATTGCTACAAGGGCATTCGTTACAATTGGGTAGATGGCCAGCCTTGTTTGTTTGCTGTTTCTGTTTCATTTTCCCCCTTCTTTTCCCACATTTAAAGGTCAGGGATGTTCTCCAACTGAAATTATCAAGTAACAAAAAGTATTTCTCCAAGTATTCCTAGAATAATAAATACCGGTGCCGTTTGTAACATTGCAGTCTCAAATGTAACAATTGCACAAACGCTAACTATAGATAGATGAATGAATAACGTGCTCGTACAAGAACAAGTCTGACATTTAACAAGAGTTTCTACCAGCGTTAATGAACAAACAATAACCCAACCAGGACAAACCAAAAGAGATGCAATCATGTTTGTATTGGATACACTGAACAATTGTTGCGTATTTTGAATGTATTGTTCCAGGCGAGAAATGTTAGTCGTATCGTTTGTTTTATTATATTGGTCAGTGTAATTATCAGACTATATTCTTATGTTTAACAATCTGTCCTTCTTTCTTTATGTTTCAGTAATTTAGCGGGTTACAACACCAAGGAAGCAAAAATAATGGTGTGTTATACATTTCTATTTATTTTTCTACGTGATAATGTTATGTAATTAAATGTCTGAAATATGAAATATCATTTCAGGAAGTGCCAATGACATCGTTGTTAGCGCTCTACCTCGCGATGAAGTGAATTTGAGTTTAATCTCGACCTAGCGATTTCCAGTCGACCAGCATTTCAACAATGGGTACATGACTCGCATACATGAGTTGGGGGAAGGTGATGACAGCGAGAATGGTAGTGTCTGTTCTGTTCACCTTCAGATGCTGTATCTAGCGTAACCAATCAATTATTTTATATCATCCTTCTACCTTTTAGCTCCCAATGGAGCATAGGTCTTCAACAAACACTTTCCAAGTCGTTCTGTTTTTTGCAATTCTTTTAAGATCATTCCATGTCTTCCCCATCATCTTCATCTCTGCTTCAATCTGTCTTCTCCAAGAATTCCTTGGTCTTCCTCTTTGTCTTTTCCCCTGGGGATTCCAAAAAAGGGCCTGTTGTGTAATACTCTCAGTTGGTTTCCGTAGTGTGTGTCCTATCCATCGCCATCGTCTTCGCTGTATTTCTTTATCCACTGGTATTTGACCGGCACATTTCCATAATTCCACGTTTGTGACTTTGTCCTACCATTTCCATCCCTTTATTCTGCGCAAGCATCCATTAATGAAAGTCTGTACCTTCGTGATTGTCAATTTTGTTATTCTCCATGTTTCACAGCCATATAATAGAACCGACTTAACATTGGAGTTGAAAATTTGTATTTTTGTATTTAGCCTAATTTCTTTGGATTTCCATATGTTTCCCAGTGCAATGAAAGCTCCTCTTGCTTTTGATAGCCTTATTTTGGTATCGTTTTCTGTTCCTCCCTCTTTATCTATATTACTGCCCAGATATATATAAGATTGTACGTCTAGTAGAGGTATTTCTCCTAGTTTTATTTGGTTATTGCCAACTGCATTAATTCTCATAATGTTGGTCTTATCTCTATTAATCTTTAGTCCTAGCTGTTGTGATCTCTCATCTAATATACTCATTTTATCTTGCATCTGTTGGTTGCTGTGTGATAGGAGAGCTATGTCATCAGCAAAGTCTAAATCATCAAGTTGTTTGGTCAGTGACCACTGGATCCCATTTCTGTTGTTTTGGGTTATTTTCATAATCCAATCTATGGCCAGTAGAAAGAGAAATGGAGACAGAAGGCATCCTTGCCTTACTCCTGTTCTTATTTCAAATGCTTCTGTAAGCTGTCCTTCATGCACCACACTACATTTTGTTCCTTCATACATTGTTTTTATCAGGTTAATAAACGTTATGGGGATTCCATAATGACTCAGCAACTTCCAAAGCATTCTTCTGTCTAAACTATCAAATGCCTTTTCGTAATCTATGAATCCAATATAAAGTGGGGATTTTAGTTCTAAACTTTGTTCAACTATTATACGTAGAGTAGTTATTTGATCAGCACATGATCTGTTCTTCCTAAAACCTGCTTGTTCATCTCTCAAGTGTTTCTCTATAGCCTCTTTTAGTCTCTCCAGAATGATTCTGCCTAATATTTTTCCTGGCACTGATAGTAGCATAATTCCCCTATAATTTGTGCACTCCTGTAAACTTCCTTTCTTTGGTATTTTGATCATATAACCTTCTCTCCAGTCTTTAGGTATTTCTTCCCTCTCCCAAATTTTATCCAATAGATTATGTAACATCTTGGTAGAGGTGATAATATCTGCTTTGATGGCTTCCGAAGGAATTTCATCTGGTCCTGTGGCTTTACCATCTTTTAATAGTTTGATGGCTTTCATTATTTCTTCTTTGCTTGGTTTTCCGCAGTTAACGTGTAATTCTTCTTCTGCTGGTAGTATATCTGGAGGATTATTTGAGCCAGGTCTGTTCAAAAGTTCTTCAAAGTGCTCCTTCCATCTCTCCATTTGTTCCTTTATATTACTAAGCAGATTTCCTTTCTTATCTTTGATAAAGGCGTTGATCTGTTTGTATTTTCCACCTAATTTCTTTGTGCTGTTGTACAGTTCTTTCATATTCCCTTTATTTGCTGCTTCTTCTGCCTCTTTAGCTAATTCATCTATATATTTCCTCTTATCCCTTTTAATGCATCTTCTCACTTCTTTGTTCACCTCTGTGTAAGCTTCCTGTGTCTTGGCTTTATTACTTCTTGTTTTGCTTTTATTTATGTCTGCTTTCTTGTTCTTTCTTTCTTTAATTTTATCCAGGGTCTCTGTTGTCATCCATGCCTTATTCTGGCGTTCTCTTTTCCCCAGTGTTTCTTCGCATGTCTCTTTCCATATATTTTTTACCTGTTTCCAATGATCTTCTATATTTATTGTATTTTCTAGTTGTTGGAGGACTTGGTATTTGTTTGATATTGTGACTGATTGAATTTATCTTTAATTCCTTGTTCTTTAAGAAACCCTACATTGAAATACTTTCTGCCCTTATTCGTTGTAGTATACCTTTTTAATTTAATTTTAAGTTTGGCTAACAGAAGATGATGATCAGAAGCTATATCTGCCCCTCTATATACTTTTACATCCTGTAAGGATGACTTAAACTTATTATTAATACATATGTGATCAATTTGATTTTCCGTTCTATGATCTGGTGACACCCATGTAGCTTTGTGTATTCTTTTATGTTGGAATATTGTTCCTCCTAGGCTCATTTGATTAAGGGCGCAGAAATTCACAAATATCTCTCCATTCTCGTTTATATCTCCAAGTCCATGTTTTCCCATAATCTCTTCAAAGCCTCTGTTGTCTGATCCTACCTTAGCATTTAGGTCTCCCATCAAGATTATAATATCCTTGGCTCGTCTTGCATCCATCTGGCATTGTAGCTGTTTATAAAAATCATCTTTAACTGAGTCATCTTTATCGTTGGTTGGTGCATAGCATTGTATAATGTGTAATTTTATTTTGTTTTTGGTTGTTCTAAATGTTGCTACAAGGGCATTCGTTACAATTGGGTAGATGGCCAGCCTTGTTTGTTTGCTGTTTCTGTTTCATTTTTCCCCTTCTTTTCCCACATTTAAAGGTCAGGGATGTTCTCCAACTGAAATTATCAAGTAACAAAAAGTATTTCTCCAAGTATTCCTAGAATAATAAATACCGGTGCCGTTTGTAACATTGCAGTCTCAAATGTAACAATTGCACAAACGCTAACTATAGATAGATGAATGAATAACGTGCTCGTACAAGAACAAGTCTGACATTTAACAAGAGTTTCTACCAGCGTTAATGAACAAACAATAACCCAACCAGGACAAACCAAAAGAGATGCAATCATGTTTGTATTGGATACACTGAACAATTGTTGCGTATTTTGAATGTATTGTTCCAGGCGAGAAATGTTAGTCGTATCGTTTGTTTTATTATATTGGTCAGTGTAATTATCAGACTATATTCTTATGTTTAACAATCTGTCCTTCTTTCTTTATGTTTCAGTAATTTAGCGGGTTACAACACCAAGGAAGCAAAAATAATGGTGTGTTATACATTTCTATTTATTTTTCTACGTGATAATGTTATGTAATTAAATGTCTGAAATATGAAACATCATTTCAGGAAGTGCCAATGACATCGTTGTTAGCGCTCTACCTCGCGATGAAGTGAATTTGAGTTTAATCTCGACCTAGCGATTTCCAGTCGACCAGCATTTCAACAATGGGTACATGACTCGCATACATGAGTTGGGGGAAGGTGATGACAGCGAGAATGGTAGTGTCTGTTCTGTTCACCTTCAGATGCTGTATCTAGCGTAACCAATCAATTATTTTATATCATCCGCATATACTTTATTTTTACATCATCCGCATATATTTTATCTTTACATCATCCGTATATATTTTATTTTTACAACATAATCCACATATATTTTATTTTTACAACATCATCCGCATATATTTTATTTTTACAATATCATCCACATATATTTTAATTTTACAACATCATCCGCATATATTTTATTTTTACAACATCATCCACATATATTTTATTTTTACAACATCAACCGCATATATTTTATTTTCACAACATCATCCGTATATATTATATTTTTACAACATCATCCACATATATTTTATTATTGCTTCAGTCCAAAAATGGTCATCTTTAGTGACACAACGTCAGTCAAACAAGCGATGTCAAGTCTGAAACAGGACAGACTCATTTCAGGGAATAAAGAACAACCAATGTTCGCTGTCAGAAAAGCCAGAACTAAACTAGTCCTGCAGGGTGCACTGTGGCATACCCGGAAGGGATAAAATGGGAGCACTTCAACAATCCAACCAGTCCCAGAGCATCAAGGACTAAAAAATCAGATTGGAGAGAGCTATGGGAAAAATACGAGCCAGAACACTACAGCTTGAACAAACTCAGCAGACATGAGCAGACCAAGATATTCACACTCAGAGTATGTCACTGTGACCTCAAAGCATAGAACACATACAGAAGATATATATATATAATTTTTTGTGTGTTCGCCAGCTTTTACCTCTGACGAAGTACCTAGAGACCAGGAACTGAATTTTGTGTATTAATCCGTTTCTCCCTGGCAGCCGTGTGCAAAGGAGTCCCTCGCCGCACAGGCAGATAACTCCGTCTTCGGAAGTACTTATATTTTGTCCGTCCATAAGTAACTGATGTTTCAAACCGGGCTTCGCTGCTGAGACCTGGGGTGGTTGCCGCAGAGAAAAATCATAAAATAAAAATCCCAACTGGTGCAGCAGGGATTTGAACCCACAACCTTTCTGTCTCGACGCTGGCGTCTTGCCTTGAGACCAACCAGTCCCCTATACACAAGATAAGACTAAATGACCCAGCACCAGGCAACTGTGGAGCATTTAGACAAGCTCTAGAGCATATTCTACAGGACTGCAGCACTCTCAACACCCTGAGAACACAAATATGGCCCACAGACACAAGCCTACAAGCCAATTTTGGGGGAACCAGTGAATACCTCAAAGGCACCGTCTTGTTCATGACTTATGCTGGGCTAAATCTCTAAACGTACAGCAATAAGTGATCTGTGACCTTCCAGGCATGTCGTAAGAGGCGACTAAGGAGGTTGATCGATGGTTTGACAAGCTGTCATTGTAACAAGTATTGTTATGGAAACAGGGCCATAGATTTTAGAAGTGGTGATCTCTGCAATATGTGCCATTTTGGCATGCAAGGTTTCTGCTTTAGAGATTGTGGTTCTGCCCTATGTGCCGTCTTCGGTTCGAAAGGACAATAGATAGATAGAATAAGTGGTCGCTTTAGAAGAAGAAGAATTTGTACTTCAAAATTATATAGTTTCACATTTTTCTTTTGTACAAACTTGTGTTTTACTGGCGTGGAATGTGTGTTTTACTTTTTGCACAAAGTTGGTTCTTGTGTTTTACAATGTGCATAACTGTTGTAGAATGTGTGCAAAAGTGTTGTAGCATGTGTGTTTAACTGATGCAAAATGGGTGCATAAATGTTGTAGCATTTGTGTTTAATTGTTGCGGAATATGTGTTTAATTGTTGCGAAATATGTGTTTAACGGTTGTAACATGTGTGTCTAACTGTTGTAGCATCTGTGTTTAACTGTTGTAGATTGTCTGTTTAATTGTTTTAGCATGTGTATTTATCTGTTGCGGAATGTGTGTTTAACGATTGTAAAGGTGTGTTAACTATTGCAGAATGTGTGTTTAACTGCTGTAGAAGGTGTGTTTAACTGTTGTAGAATGTGTGTTTTACTATTGCAGAATGTGTGTTACCTGTTGTAAAATGAGTGTTTAACTGTTATAGAATGTGTGTTTAAATTCCATTGAATGTGTGTTTAACTGTTGTAGAATAAAGAAAGTAAGTAACGTACCCCCCGTCACGCCAAGTGGCGTATAGGGAAATATGGTGTTAGTGACCCTATATTTTACAAACCTTCAGCACATGATTTTTGGGATAATGTGGTCGGTATTACGCACACTGCAGCAGGAATCGGCTCCCTCAATGAGATAGAACTGCTTGCACAGAACAGAGACAGATGGCGAGATTTGATAAAATATCTTTTAAAAAAAACTGCTAGAACAAAAAAAAATTAATATAGGAGAAGGTGTATCTTGGTCTACGCCCTATGGGCCGGTTACGGCTCTAAAGGTGTGTATCTAAAGATAGATTACGCTAGTGCTGCTTTACTTTCCCAGAAAAAAATCCGGTACCCATTTAAGGCTGGGTGAACCCGGAAGCCGTCGGTTGGGATCGAACCCTATCCCTTGTCCTTTGTAGTCCAGTTCACTAACCACTGAGCTATCGCGGCTCTGTTGTAGAATGTGTGTTTAAATTCCCAAGAATATGTATTTAACTTTTATAGAAAGTGTTTAACTGTTGTAACAAGTGTGTTTTACTGCTCTACAATGAGTGTTTTACTTGTGCAAAATGAGTGATTTTCTATTGTACGATGTGTTTTTTTCTGGTATATAATGTGTTTTACTGGTGTACAATGTGTGTTTTCCTGTTGTACAATGCGTGTTTTCCTGGTGCACAATTTGTGTTTAACCTATGCATAATGTGTGTTTTACTTATGTACAATATGTGTTTCACTGGTGTACAATGCGTGTTTTCCTGGTGTACAATTTGTGTTTAACCTATGCATAATGTGTGTTTTACTGATGTACAATGTGTGTTTCACTGGTGTACAATGTGTGTTTTCCTGGTGTACAATTTGTGTTTAACCTATGCATAATGTGTGTTTTACTTATGTACAATATGTGTTTCACTGGTGTACAATGTGTGTTTTCCAGGCGTACAATACGTGTTTTACTGGTGAATAATGGGTTTTTTACTTGTGTATAGTGTGTGTTTTCATTATGTACAATGTGTATCTTACTGGAGTACAATGTGTTTTTACTGGTGCATAATGTGTGTTATACTGATCTATATAATATGTTTTACTAATGCACAGAGAATGTTTTACTTCTGTATAATATGTGTTTAACTGTAGAATGTGTGTTTACGTTTAGTAGATTGCGTGTTTAACTGTTGTAAAATGCATGTTTAACTGTTGTAGAATGTGTGTTTAAATTCCATAGAATGTGTATTAACTGTCTATGGAATGTTTGTTTAGCTGTTGTAAAATGTATTTGCGTTTAACTGTTTTAGAATGTTTGTTTAACTGTTGTAGAATGTGTGTTTAAATTCCTTAGAATGTGTGTTTAACTGTTATAGAATGTGTGTTTAACTGTTGTAGAATGTGTGTTTTACTTCTCTATAATGAGTGTTTTACCTGTGTAAAATGAGTGTTTTCCTAGTGTACAAAGTGTGTTGTTCTGGTATATAATATGTTTTACTAGTGTACAACGTGTGTTCTTCTGGTATATAATGTGTTTTACTTGTGTACAATGTGTGTTTTTGTGGTGTACAATGTGTGTTTTACTGGTGTACAATGTGTGTTTTCCTGGTGTACAATGTGTGTTTTACTTGTGCACAGTGTGTGTTTTTGTGGTGTACAATGCGTGTTTTACTTGTGTACAATTTGTGTTTTACTGGTGTACAATGTGTGTTTTACTGGTGTACAATGTGTGTTTTGCTTGTGTACAATGTGTGTTTTACTTGTGTACAATATGTGTTTAACTGGTGTATAATGTGTCTTTTATTTTTATACAATGTGTGTTTTTCTTGTGTATAATGTGTTTCATTGTTGTACAAAGTGTGCTTTTTTTGTACAAAGTGTGTTTATTTTGTACAAAGTATATTTTACTGACGTGTCATGCGTGTTTTTCTGTTGTACAAAGTGTGGTCTACTGTTGTACAATGTTTGCTTTACTGTTGTACAATAATTGTACAATTTAACTGATGTACACGGTGCAATTTAACTCAACCTTTGTTCTTCACAAAATTATTTAACAATTATCACATATTGTTAGGTTATTCTTACACCAACAATAACAACTCTTCTGGATGTTCAGTTTCGTTATAGTCAAATATTGCAATTTTAAAAAATGGCGTATGAAGTAGTAGCTGTAGTAATTGTTGTTCTTTTTGGTGACTGACTACCGCATGATGTAATTATCAACCTCCAGACTTTTCTTTTTTTCTTTTTTTTTTTTTTTGTGGTCATTCGGCGGTTATTTTGTTTTCATTTTGTCTTATCAAATACCAGTTATAGAACCTTGTAAATTAGTTAACTCCTTCCGTACGTTTCGCCGCATAGTGTGCCACTCTCAATTGATTAGTGTGAAAAGTCATCAAACCATATTCTTTTTTCATGTCCTGTATCATCTTGGGATTGGGGAAATCTAATTCCTTGTTTAATTAATCTAAAACTTCATATATAATATGTTAGATAAATATAACAATGTAAATTAATTCTTAAAACCATAAAAAAATTTGTCTCCGAAACCCCTTCCGTTGATTTCATAAAAAGCTTCCGTACGGAAAGAGCTAAAACCTCACAATTTGTTTTACTCTGAAGTTCATCTCTTTGTGGGTGTTGTCTTCAACTGACTTTCACAATCCCTCGACTTTCTGTTCATTCACTTCCGGTTATGAGCTCTGATTCTTCTTCACTTCTAATATCAATCCAACCAACATTGGCTGTTCGGTCACATTATTGGTCATTGTCTAACAACATTTCATTGGTAGCATGCCGAAAGATAACTGTATCCACGATATGACAAAACATCACGTTTTACTATGTCTACTGGTATGACACAACACGACGTGGTTAGGAAAATGCATCAAAGCATACCTCTCAAATTTGTTGAAATAACACATTCTATAAATAGAGTCCACACCCAATAACGCCACATGTTAATGTTAGTTAGGCCATGACATATGCAGAATTACTAAGGCCCGCAGACAGAAATTAGAACCAGTCAACCCTCCAACTTGCGTGACGTTTTCCGGAAAATTTCTGTCCGCCCGAAGGCTTTTGTAAACCTATAGGTGACAATGCTTCTTCTTCTACTTTCTATCCCTATTTGCCGTTCAGCGCCGAGGAGTGATAATTTGCGGTCTTTTGCTCTTCTGTTCGTCTCTGCTGCTGTTATGTTTCCTAGTGTTTCTAACATTTCGTCAATCCATCTTTTACTTGTTCGACCCTTGGGTATGGTTTGGGCAACGTTTATTGAAGGCTCGTTGTGTTGTATTTTGATCTTTCTGCTTATTTACGTGGCCAAATAATTGTATATGTTGTTTCTTTATATATTCTATGGCGGGATTGTTCCTAGCTTTTTTCATAGTTCTTCATTTCTGATCTTTTATGACTATGGTTAGGCCAACTAATGAATATGTTCTGGGAACATTGGTAACCTCAGATAGTAGATGTACAACAGAGGTAACAATGGCTCAGGCAAAAGTAGCTTTCCAAAAAATGAGGAAGATACTGTGCGATCCTTTTTTCTAAGAGTTCTTAAATGTTATGTAGAGCCAGACTTAACATATGGGTGTGAATCATGGACAATAAGACAACAGACAAGAAAATCACTGGATGCTGTAGAAATGTGGTTTTATAGAAGAATGTTGAGAATACAGTGGACAGCTAAGAAGAGTAATGAAAACCTTCTGAAAGAGGCAAAGCAAAAAGAGAGCTAGTTTTCAATATTGGAAAGATGCAATAATCTTTTTTAAACCATGTAATGAAAAGGGAACAGTTGGAAAATATTGTAACAACTAGGGGAAACTGAGGGAGGATGAGATAGAGAGAAGCAAAGAGAAGAGATACCAGACAGTTTAAGAGAATGGCTTGGCAGAAGATCAACAACAGAAATGATAAATAACTGTCGAAATTGAAAGTTGCGGAGAGATATGATCACCTACGCCAGCAGGTGCGGTACTTGATGAACATGAACTCATGAGTCACGTTGTACAAACACAACATGAAGGTTCATTGCTTTTTGACGTAGTCTTCGTCTCCATCCTACCCCCCCCCCTCCTTCCCGCCCATCCCCCCTTTCCTCCAACAAACCATCCAGTCAAATACTCCCAAATTATAGCATACAAATGTAGTCTTCAAAGTCGAATGATGTAGAAAGAAGGAAAGAAAGACGGTAAAAAAGAAAGAAAGAAAGAAAGAAAGAAAGAAAGAAAGAAAGAAAGAAAGAAAGAAAGAAAGAAAGAAAGAAAGAAAGAAAGAAAGAAAGAAAGAAAGAAAGAAAGAAAGAAAGAAATAAAGAAAGGGCCCATAATTTTTTACAATTATTCTCACATTATTTTTTGGTTAATGTAATTGGTAATTACGTCAGTGCGGTCTTCTTTCCAAGAAAAAAATCCGACACCCATTTCAGATGAACCTTGAAGCCGTCGATCATGATCGAAACAGGTCTCTTGTCTTTAGTAGATCATTTCATTTACCACCGCGTCTCCCCCTTATCTTATGATACAACAAAATGGAGCTACAAATAAACAACAACAGAAAAAAACAAAGAACAATATACGGTCCGAAGCAGGATCGAACCCGTACTCCATGGCACTGCGCCTTGCCACGAGAACTTTCAATTCTTCCAATTGACTGTTCTTCCAATTCTCTTAAAAAATATTCATTGCACGCTGGTTTCACACAAGACATCTTCACGAATCCAGTAACAACTTTTACTGTGTAAACAACCTTTGTGGGACATTTATATTACCATTGACGACATTCATGTTTGTTCATGTGTTGCTGCTTTACAGACTCGCACCGGTGCTACGAAGTTCGTGCAACCGGCTGCGGTCTACATACAACGTTTAGTCGACATGCCATCACCATTGCACATCGGACAAACTCAGATCTATTCTGAAGAAAATCCATCAACGTGTAGCGACTAACGACACCGGTGCTGTGATAGTCGACAAGTCCTCTTTTGATTCCTACATGGCGCTCTCGTCTTGGATCACCAACCTTGACATGGTATTCGTGAGTCCGTTCATGGCTGAGGAGCCAGGGCCATTTTTGGAGTTTTCTTTTTTTTTTTTTTTTTTTTTCGTAAGCGTCCCTGAGGACACTCAGAACGTTAGTGCCGTCCATTGCCCTTCTAAACTCAACATCAGCAACCTGGCAAGTCTGTAAGCGCTTTCATTATCCCTTACACATAAGTGCCCTGGCAATAAAAATGAAGCAGACACTTGTTAGAATAGGCCTGTCCAGAGATTGTAACCACTGTTGCCGAGCACAGTCAGTTGTGATCATTCTGTGCATACTCATTGAGTCATTGAGGAAACACACATGTGTATGAGGCTGTGGCTCAAGCCATGCAAATGTTTTAGTAACAGCCGCCATAATTTCAACAGCTGCGGTCTTTAAAGTGAATCAAACGTTTTAGGTGCATCCATTGTAGACAAATGGTGTGCATACTGCGTCATCATGATGAACGATCATATGTCGCTGATCGTAGGATCGAAAAGAAGGTCGAGATTAAGATCTCGATGCTGTTCGTGAATCTGCAGCCCCTGTGTGACTCACTGATCTTCATGTTAGTCAAGATGGATGTGGCCTAAATTAAGAAGAGCTGCGAGGATAACGGGGAGAACTTGCCAACCAGTTTATCGTTTGGGATTTGCTGGGTAAGAGATCTGAGCTTTTATGGACAATTGTTCGATGCGTATTGAGAAAACCCCGACGACTAACAACTAACAACTTGCTGAAAGTTGTAGTGCGACTAATAAATTAATGCTGAGATGCTAAATTTTGCGATATTTCATTGGTTTATGAAATGATCTGCTGAAAATAAGTGATCGAGATTGATCTCTTTCCTAGCTGTAGGTTCATCTTAATCCTCTGAACTTCGGTCGAAACGTAGAACACCCACAAGCGAGTTCCACTCGATCCGGTCTGGAATAAGAATTGACAACACTCGCCAGGACCTGCCAGCATCTTTAATTTCATCATGTAAGGTTCGTTACTTGTTCCCAATATTGTTCGTTTGCCCGGTAGTGTCCATGTTGAAGTAGGTGCGGATGCTTGGCTCGTCCGATTCGTAGAAGATGACCAAGCCAATTCCAACGATTTCTTTACACTTCTTGATTGATGTTGTCAATACCTGATCTTCTGGCGACTTCTTTGTTTATGACGTGTTGATCGTGACAGATCTTGTTTTAATATGAAAATACAGATGCACAATTTATTTCAGTTTTTTTTAAATTTTAGTTGTGTTCATAACCCTATGCTGTAGTCATGAGTAATGATAGCAATTTTGTTAGGTTCCTTCGTTCGTTAGTTGGCCGTGTGCTCTAGCGCAAGTTTCTCGTGGCAACGCACTTTGTTGAGGAGTACGGGTTTGATCCTGCTTTGGATTTGCTCGTTTTTTTCTGTTATTGATTAATTGTGTATTTTTTCCTCAGTGTTGTAAACATACCTCTTCCTCTGAAAAGATTCACAGGTACAGATCACCTCTCCAATTTTCACAGTGACTATGGTCACTTTTCTTAGAAAATTTGACAATAATGCCCCATCTCCATCCCATTTAATACTGTTTCATCTTCTCCCATTTAATCCAATAATATTTCCGCTCAGTCCTGGGACAGAATTAGGTTCACAAAGTTTTAAATACTTGGAGATATTTCTAGCAAAACGGTTTCAGACAATGGTACCAAATTAACCCAACATTTTATATAGTAATAGATATGAGTTCAAAAACAGTTTCTTTCTTTCTTTCTTTCTTTCTTTCTTTCTTTTGTTCTTTCGATCTTTCTTTCTTTCTTTCTTTCTTTCTTTCTTTATTTATTTATTTATTTCTTCACTCCCTCTTTATTTCATTTCTTTCTTTCTTTACTCCTTCTTTATTTCTTTCTTTGCTTCTTCTCTCTTTCTTTCTTTACTCCCTCTTTCTTTATTCCTTTTCGCTTTCTTTCTTTCTTTCTTTTTTCTTTCTTTACTTCATTTTTTCTTTCTTTGCTCCTTTCTTTCTTAACTCCTTTCTTTCTATACTATATTTACTCCTTTCTTTCTTTCTTTCTTTCTTTCTTTCTTTCTTAACTCCTTTCTTTCTATACTATATTTACTCCTTTCTTTCTTTCTTTCTATCTTTTCCCTGTCCTTTCTTTTTTATTTTTCTTTCATTATTCTTTCTTTAATCAGATAGAAACGCTTGAAAGTACTGTAACTTTCATGAAAGGATCTTCCACAATTAGTTAGTGTCAAGTATCGCATGAATTTTCTAGGAAAAAAGACAATTCGGTGTAACATGGTTACAATATCCAAGAATGTCCGATACTAAACAAATATATGGGCAGTAAGACTTTTTGATAGGACTCAACATAGAAAGGAGTCCCAGTGATTGATAGGGCTCAACATAGAAGTGTCCCAGTGACTGATAGGGCTCAACATAGAAGTGTCCCAGTGACTGATAGGGCTCAACATAGAAGTGTCCCAATGACTAATAGAGCTCAACATAGAAGTGTCCCAGTGACTGATAGGGCTCAACATAGAAAGGATTCCGATTGCTGGCATTAAACTCATTGGCCAGTTTTGTCAAGTCGTCGTCAGCTAAATCGCCTATGTCATCGTACCGAACACCATCTGGACCAAGAACAGTGTTGTGTGATCTTTTCAGTGGTGTGCGAATGGTATCAGTTGTGATTGTGAGATCTTTTTCCAGACCTACATCCTTACACAATTTTGACAGCGATCCCCGTATCCTCATTCTTACAGCCTCATTTCTTTGGTCCGTCTGCTCAATGTAGCGGGCAAGCAGGGTCTTCCCTTTGCTCTCATCAGATTTGTGCCATATCCGGCCTGTGCTCTGAAAGTCGGGTATGCCTCTGTGTCGTGCTGTGCCATTCATGCTCTGATGAAGGCGCCAGAATGTGGCGAGCGATTTTTCTGAGCACACTTTTTTTACAGAAGTCATCCCAATTGGCATCCTTAGCATGCTTAGCACATAGTTTAAAGTGCATCATTTTTTGGTCGACCTCTATTTTACAGACGCTTCAAGAGCTCAGGTTGTGTTCTTCCATTCTTTCTAGCTTTCTGCCATGTCTTGGCCGTTTGTCTCTTGCTCCGCCAAGCTTCTTCGACTTCTACGTTCCACCTGGGTGGTTGCGTCCATCTCTCCTGCCTCCTACGAGGGTCGCTCTGTTTGCTATCTCTGATTTTGCTATTGACTTCCTGGTCTGTTTTCTCGTAGTGGAATGTGTGGAGCTTTCTTTTTTGGCTTCTATTTCTGCTTTTGTCACTTAGGAGGACACATAGAAAGTGATCACTTCAATGGAACCCCAGTGCACTCCACCTGCCAACCGGTGCAAAGGTGGAAGACACCAGTGCCAGGTCTATGACACTATCAGAGTCCCCTGTTCGAGTGGCCATTCTTGTTGCCCTTCCATCATTCAAGCACACTAAATCGACCGACACCAGTGCGTTCTCTAGGTCTTCTCCCTGCTTGTTGGTTATGACGTTACCCCACTAGTTTCCTCTAGCATTAAAGTCTCCGCAGAAAATGACGTTCTCTTTATCCAACTCGAAGAGATTCTGTTATTGTTGTGTGTTCACCTTCCCATTACAGGCATACACATTAACAATCACGAAATGAACTAGGGTCTGCACCCTAACCGCATGTACTTGCAATTCTGCATTGTCCCACGGAGACATAATATCAACCTCAGCTGCCACCATATTGTTGCGCACAAGGATGGCCTGCCCAAGGTGTCGCCTATTGTAGAAGCAATGAAATCCAGGAGTACTTACTGTTCTGTCACCAAGAAGAACTTCTTGCAAAACCACTATATCGGCGCCGCACACTAGCTTATCAAGAATGGACTGTCGTTGATGTATGGACCCACAATTCCAATATGTAACGCGCACATACTTTAGGCCTAGCCTCTCACACTTCGACAGTTTAACGCCACCTCTCTTACCTTGTCGTGTTTTCCTTCTCCGATGTTGTCGTTTGGGCTGCATCTGAATACTTACCGTCGTCATAGTATCATAGATGATGATGATTTAGTCGCTGAACGTCGATGCTGTGGATGGTCTAGACTCACGTGCACTTACTCAGTCGCACGGTCCAGAACCTGTTTCCACGTTATAAACTGGCCAACTCCAGTAAATAGCTCTGCAGCACATGGATACACTGTGAGCCTTTTACAAATTAATTGAATTACGCGTCCTTGAGGACAGACCGGCGAAATCAAACTGCCATTTTTTGTCGCGTTCAATAGCGCAATCAACAACAAAGATGAGTATAAGTGATCAAATAAAGAAATTGTAACAAAATGCAAGGAAGCAAAAGAAGCAAAGTGATTTACATCAAATAGAAAGCGCGTACAATTACATGATCCCTTCAAATGTCAATAAAAACAAGCAAATAAACAGAAAAGTTCACTGGAAATCAGCACTTATATGTGAGTCCTCTGAAGAAGACAGCGAACAGGGCGCCATATTCCCCGGAAGTCGGCTCAAGATAGAAAAGTGTTACAATGACTGATATGGCTCAACATAGAAAAAATGTTGCAGTGACTGATATGGCTCAAGATAGAAAAGTGTCCCAGTGATTGATAGGGCTTAAGATAGAGAAGTGTTCCAGTAATTGACAGGGCTTAAGATAGAGAAGTGTCCCAGTAATTGATAGGGCTTACGATAGAGAGGTGTCCAAGTGATTGATAGGGCTCAATATATAAATGTCCCAATAACTGATAGGGCTCAACATAGAAATGTCCCAGCGACTGATAGGGCTCAACATAGAAATGTGTCCCAGTGATTGATAGGGTTGAACACAGAAAAGTGTCTCAGTGACTAGTAGGTCTCAACTTAGTAAAGTGCCTCAGTAACTACATACATATTCCATGTATCAGGGTTGAACATAGAAAAGTGTCCCAGTAACTAATCGTGTTCAACTTTTAAAAAATGTCTCAATAACTGATGGTGTTCAACTCAAAAAAATGTCTCAGTAACTGATGGTATTCAGCATAAAAAATGTCTCAGTAGCTGATGGTGTTCAATTTTTTTTTAAATGTCCCAGCAATTGATGATGTTCAGCTTAGAATAATGTCCCAGTAACTATGATGTTCAACTTAGACAAAAGGTTTCAGTAACTGATAGTGTTCAACTTGGAAAAAATGTCCTAGTAACTGATGATGTTCAAGTTATAAAAATGTCCCAGTAACTGATGGTGTTCAATTTTTTTTAATGTCCCAGTAATTGATGATGTTCAACTTAGAATAATGTCCAAGTAACTATGATGTTCAACTTAGACAAAAGGTTTCAGTAACTGATGGTGTTCAACTTAGAAAAAATGTCCCAGTAATTGATTATGTTCAACTTAGAAAATTGTCCCAGTAACTGATGATGTTCAACTTGAAAAAAATGTTCCAGTAACTGATGATGTTCAACTTAGAAAAATGTCCCAGTAACTGATGGTGTTCAATTTTTTAAAATGTCCCAGTAACTGATGGTGTTCAACTTTAAAAAAAATGTCCCAGTAACTGACAGGGTTGAACATAGGAAAAATATCCCAGAAACTGATGGTGTTCAAATTAGAAAAAAAATGTTCTAGTAACTGATGATTTTCAACTTAAAAATAATGTCCCAGTAATTCATAGAGTTGAACATAGAAAAAATGTTCCTGTTAATGATAGGGTTGAACATAGAAAAAAATGCCCCTGTAACTGATAGGGTTGAACATGGAAAAAATGTACCAGTTACTGATAGGGTTGAACAAAGAAAAAAATGTCCCTGTAACTGATAGGGTTGAACATAAAAAAATGTCCCTGTAACTGATAGGGTTGAACATAGAAAAAATGTCCCTGTAACTGATAGGGTTGAACATAGAAAAAATGTCCCTGTAACTGATAGGGTTGAACATGGAAAAAATGTACCAGTTACTGATAGGGTTGAACATAGAAAAAATGTCCCTGTAGCTGATAGGGTTGAACATAGAAAAAATGCCCCTGTAACTGATAGGGTTGAACATAGAAAAAATGTCCCTGTAACTGATAGGGTTGAACATAGAAAAATGTACCTGTAACTGATAGGGTTGAACATGGAAAAATGCACCAGTTACTGATAGGGTTGAACATAGAAAAAATGTCCCTGTAACTGATAATGAAGAGAACAATAATCACCTGATCAAGTTTACCATCCTTTCTTCCTTTAACCTGACTGGTTCCGAGAAGAGCGTTTATTCCGCTGTAATCTGCTCTATTTCGTCCACCTTACCCGACTTCAAGACGACATGTGTGCTACTGGTTTCATCCCTCCCTATTGGGGCTATACTAATCATGCCACACTAGTCGTTTTATTTCCAGCGCCATAATGAAGACATTAAAAAGGATCTTTATCAGTTCTGGTTCACTGAACCATATTGTCAACAGTGATTGGGTTGATCATCTTCACCGCTTTCACTCTACGGATGTCTTTGTGTCCAAAGCTTATTCTTTTTTGTTCACAATATTCTATTTGCCTATTGGCCTTTTCTATCCACGCTCGTTAACTTAATTAAAACACGTAAAATATACAAGCCCTCACCTATTCCAAATTCACACCAAACTATTAAATGTAATAATACCACATTGTTGACTACGGCCTAGCCTGAATTAATGTTCAAATTATAGTTATACCAACCAACAATCATTAACAGAAGATGAAGGCTCCAAACCAGTGGTTCTCAAAAAGTAGATTTGAGATGTTCGTACGTGCAAAAAAGAACTATTGGGGGGAAAAAGGGGGGGGGCGGGAAGAGAAATACAACATACTTCATCACTGGTATATAAACAAGGCTTCATCATCAAGTCACATGTCCTTGGCAGAACGTTGCATTCATCAGACATTCAGACCGTGAAAGAATCTCTGTCTTTAGTCAGATCTCCCACAGAACGTTACACTGACCATCGCCCGTCTGAAAGAATGTCAGCCTTCTGCCAGATTTCCCATATAAGTAGTAGTAAACTCTTTGTACGCAGCTTCGTAGCAGGAGGCAATCTGATCATCAGAAGGAGAGACGCCTCCCCCGTCGAGCAAGTGTTTCGGTCCTTTAGCTTCTTGACACTCTAGGGGGTCATGACTCCCAGACGTCGACCTCCTGCTGCATTGCCTCTAAGGCTTACACAGTATGTTCGGCATGAAATAACTACATTTACTACGCAGAACACTCAAAAATAGTTTAACTTACCTGTTTGGCTTATACTAGAATGTTGCTGTGCTTTCCGGTCGAAATAACATGGCTACTATTGACAACGCACTTTCATAGACCCATCAGTGTCTGACTTTCGTGGGAAATCGGAAGACACGGAATAGAACGTTACACTCACTACAGCATGTCTGAAATAATCTCTGTCTCTAGCCAGATCTCTCACAGAACGTTACACTTACTACAGCCCGTCTGAAAGAATCTCTCTCTCTAGCCAGATCTCTCACAGAACGCTATAATTACTACAGCCCGTCTGAAAGAATCTCTCTCTCTCTCTATCCAGATCTCTCACAGAGCGCTATAATTACTACAGCTCGTCTGAAAGAATCTCTCTGTCTAGCCAGATCTCTCACAGAGCGCTATAATTACTACAGCTCGTCTGAAAGAATCTCCCTGTCTAGCCAGATCTTGCATTAAAGTCTCCGCTAAACAAAGAACGATATAATTACTACAGCCCGTCTGAAAGAATCTCTCTCTCTAGCCAGATCTACCACAGAACGCTATACTTACTACAGGCCGTCTGAAAGAATCTCTCTCTCTAGCCAGATCTACCACAGAACGCTATACTTACCACAGCCCGTCTGAAAGAATCACTCTCTCTAGCCAGATCTCCCACAGAAAGCTATACTTACTACAGCCTATCTGAAAGAATCTCTCTCTCTAGCCAGATCTCCCACAGAACGCTATACTTACTACAGCCTATCTGAAAGAATCTCTCTCTCTAGCCAGATCTCCCACAGAACGCTATACTTACTACAGCCTATCTGAAAGAATCTCTCTCTAGCCAGATCTCCCACAGAACGCTATACTTACTACAGGCCGTCTGAAAGAATCTCTCTCTCTCTTTATCCAGATCTCTCACAGAGCGATATAATTACTACAGCTCGTCTGAAAGAATCTCTCTCTCTAGCCAGATCTCTCACAGAGCGCTATAATTACTACAGCCCGTCTGAAAGAATCTCTCTCTCTCTCTATCCAGATCTCTCACAGAGCGCTATAATTACTACAGCTCGTCTGAAAGAATCTCTCTGTCTAGCCAGATCTCTCACAGAGCGCTATAATTACTACAGCTCGTCAGAAAGAATCTCCCTGTCTAGCCAGATCTCTCACAGAGCGCTATAATTACTACAGCTCGTCTGAAAGAATCTCTCTCTCTAGCCAGATCTTGCATTAAAGTCTCCGCTAAACAAAGAACGCTATAATTACTACAGCCCGTCTGAAAGAATCTCTCTCTCTAGCCAGATCTACCACAGAACGCTATACTTACTACAGGCCGTCTGAAAGAATCTCTCTCTCTAGCCAGATCTACCACAGAACGCTATAATTACTACAGGCCGTCTGAAAGAATCCCTCTCACTAGCCAGATCTACCACAGAACGCTATACTTACTACAGCTCGTCTGAAAGAATCTCTCTCTCTAGTCAGATCTCCCACAGAACGCTATACTTACTACAGGCCGTCTGAAAGAATCTCTCTCTCTCTAGCCAGATCTCCCACAGAACGCTATACTTACTACAGCCTATCTGAAAGAATCTCTCTCTCTAGCCAGATCTCCCACAGAACGCTATACTTACTACAGCCTATCTGAAAGAATCTCTCTCTCTAGCCAGATCTCCCACAGAACGCTATAATTACTACAGCCCGTCTGAAAGAATCTCTCTCTCTAGCCAGATCTCCCACAGAGCGCTATAATTACTACAGCCCGTCTGAAAGAATCTCTCTCTCTAGCCAGATCTCCCACAGAACGCTATAATTACTACAGCCCGTCTGAAAGAATCTCTCTCTCTAGCCAGATCTCCCACAGAACGCTATAATTACTACAGCTCGTCTGAAAGAATCTCTCTCTCTAGCCAGATCTCTCACAGAACGCTATACTTTACCACAGCCCGTCTGAAAGAATCTCTCTCTCTAGCCAGATCTCTCACAGAACGCTATACTTACCACAGCCTATCTGAAAGAATCTCTCTCTCTAGCCAGATCTTTCACAGAACGCTATACTTTACCACAGCCCGTCTGAAAGAATCTCTCTCTCTAGCCAGATCTCCCACAGAACGCTATACTTACTACAGCCTATCTGAAAGAATCACTCTCTCTAGCACGATCTCCCACAGAACGCTATACTTTACTACAGCCCGTCTGAAAGAATCTCTCTCTCTAGCCAGATCTCCCACAGAACGCTATACTTACCACAGCCCGTCTGAAAGAATCACTCTCTCTAGCCAGATCTCCCACAGAAAGCTATACTTACTACAGCCTATCTGAAAGAATCTCTCTCTCTAGCCAGATCTCCCACAGAACGCTATACTTACTACAGCCTATCTAAAAGAATCTCTCTCTCTAGCCAGATCTCCCACAGAACGCTATACTTACTACAGCCTATCTGAAAGAATCTCTCTCTCTAGCCAGATCTCCCACAGAACGCTATACTTACTACAGGCCTTCTGAAAGAATCTCTCTCTCTCTAGCCAGATCTCCCACAGAACGCTATACTTACTACAGCCTATCTGAAAGAATCTCTCTCTCTAGCCAGATCTCCCACAGAACGCTATACTTACTACAGGCCGTCTGAAAGAATCTCTCTCTCTAGCCAGATCTCCCACAGAACGCTATACTTACTACAGGCCGTCTGAAAGAATCTCTCTCTCTAGCCAGATCTCCCACAGAACGCTATACTTACTACAGCCTATCTGAAAGAATCTCTCTCTCTAGCCAGATCTCCCACAGAACGCTATACTTACTACAGCCTATCTGAAAGAATCTATGTCTCTAGCCAAATCTCCCACAGAACGCTATACTTTACACAGCCCGTCTGAAAGAATCACTCTCTCTAGCCAGATCTCTCACAGAACGCTATACTTACTACAGCCTATCTGAAAGAATCTCTCTCTCTAGCCAGATCTCCCACAGAACGCTATACTTACTACAGCCTATCTGAAAAAATCTCTCTCTCTAGTCAGATCTCCCACAGAACGCTATACTTACCACAGCCCGTCTGAAAGAATCTCTTTCTCTAGCCAGATCTCCCACAGAACGCTATACTTACTACAGCCTATCTGAAAGAATCAATCTCTCTAGCCAGATCTCCCACAGAACGCTATACTTACTACAGCCCGTCTGAAAGAATCTCTCTCTCTAGCCAGATCTCCCACAGAACGCTATACTTACCACAGCCCGTCTGAAAGAATCACTCTCTCTAGCCAGATCTCCCACTGAACGCTATACTTACTACAGCCTATCTGAAAGAATCTCTCTCTCTAGCCAGATCTCCCACAGAACGCTATACTTACTACAGCCTATCTGAAAGAATCTCTCTCTCTAGCCAGATCTCCCACAGAACGCTATACTTACTACAGCCTATCTGAAAGAATCTCTCTCTCTAGTCAGATCTCCCACAGAACGCTATACTTACCACAGCCCGTCTGAAAGAATCTCTTTCTCTAGCCAGATCTCCCACAGAACGCTATACTTACTACAGCCTATCTGAAAGAATCTCTCTCTCTAGCCAGATCTCCCACAGAACGCTATACTTACTACAGCCCGTCTGAAAGAATCTCTCTCTCTAGCCAGATCTCCCACAGAACGCTATACTTACCACAGCCCGTCTGAAAGAATCACTCTCTCTAGCCAGATCTCCCACAGAACGCTATACTTACTACAGCCTATCTGAAAGAATCTCTCTCTCTAGCCAGATCTCCCACAGAACGCTATACTTACTACAGCCTATCTGAAAGAATCTCTCTCTCTAGTCAGATCTCCCACAGAACGCTATACTTACTACAGCCTATCTGAAAGAATCTCTCTCTCTCTAGCCAGATCTCCCACAGAACGCTATACTTACTACAGCCTATCTGAAAGAATCTCTCACTCTAGACAGATCTCCCACAGAACGTTATACTTACTACAGCCTATCTGAAAGAATCTCTCTCTCTAGCCAGATCTCCCACAGAACGCTATACTTACTACAGCCTATCTGAAAGAATCTCTCTCTCTAGCCAGATCTCCCACAGAACGCTATACTTACTACAGCCTATCTGAAAGAATCTCTCTCTCTAGCCAGATCTCCCACAGAACGCTATACTTACTACAGGCCGTCTGAAAGAATCTCTCTCTCTAGCCAGATCTCCCACAGAACGCTATACTTACTACAGCCTATCTGAAAGAATCTCTCTCTCTAGCCAGATCTCCCACAGAACGCTATACTTACTACAGGCCGTCTGAAAGAATCTCTCTCTCTAGCCAGATCTCCCACAGAACGCTATACTTACTACAGGCCGTCTGAAAGAATCTCTCTCTCTAGCCAGATCTCCCACAGAACGCTATACTTACTACAGCCTATCTGAAAGAATCTCTCTCTCTAGCCAGATCTCTCACAGAACGCTATACTTACTACAGCCTATCTGAAAGAATCTCTCTCTCTAGTCAGATCTCTCACAGAACGCTGTACTTACTACAGCCTATCTGAAAGAATCTCTCTCTCTAGCCAGATCTCCCACAGAACGCTATACTTACTACAGCCTATCTGAAAGAATCTCTCTCTCTAGTCAGATCTCTCACAGAACGCTATACTTACTACAGCCTATCTGAAAGAATCTCTCTCTCTAGCCAGATCTCCCACAGAACGCTATACTTACTACAGCCTATCTGAAAGAATCTCTCTCTCTAGCCAGATCTCCCACAGAACGCTATACTTACTACAGCCTATCTGAAAGAATCTCTCTCTCTAGCCAGATCTCCCACAGAACGCTATACTTACTACAGCCTATCTGAAAGAATCTCTCTCTCTCTAGTCAGATCTCTCACAGAACGCTATACTTACTACAGCCTATCTGAAAGAATCTCTCTCTCTAGCCAGATCTCCCACAGAACGCTATACTTACTACAGCCTATCTGAAAGAATCTCTCTCTCTAGTCAGATCTCTCACAGAACGCTATACTTACTACAGCCTATCTGAAAGAATCTCTCTCTCTAGCCAGATCTCCCACAGAACGCTATACTTACTACAGCCTATCTGAAAGAATCTCTCTCTCTGGTCAGATCTCCCACAGAACGCTATACTTACTACAGCCTATCTGAAAGAATCTCTCTCTCTAGTCAGATCTCCCACAGAACGCTATACTTACTACAGCCTATCTGAAAGAATCTCTCTCTCTCTAGCCAGATCTCCCACAGAACGCTATACTTACTACAGCCTATCTGAAAGAATCTCTCTCTCTAGCCAGAGCTCCCACAGAACGCTATACTTACTACAGCCTATCTGAAAGAATCTCTCTCTAGCCAGATCTCCCACAGAACGCTATACTTACTACAGCCTATCTGAAAGAATCTCTCTCTAGCCAGATCTCCCACAGAACGCTATACTTACTACAGCCTATCTGAAAGAATCTCTCTCTCTAGCCAGATCTCCCACAGAACGCTATACTTACTACAGCCTATCTGAAAGAATCTCTCTCTAGCCAGATCTCCCACAGAACGCTATACTTACTACAGCCTATCTGAAAGAATCTCTCTCTCTCTAGCCAGATCTCCCACAGAACGCTATACTTACTACAGCCTATCTGAAAGAATCTCTCTCTAGCCAGATCTCCCACAGAACGCTATACTTACTACAGCCTATCTGAAAAAAATCTCTCTCTCTGGCCAGATCTCTCACAGGACGCTATACTTACTACAGCCTATCTGAAAGAATCTCTCTCTCTAGCCAGATCTCCCACAGAACGCTATACTTACTACAGCCTATCTGAAAGAATCTCTCTCTAGCCAGATCTCCCACAGAACGCTATACTTACTACAGCCTATCTGAAAGAATCTCTCTCTCTAGCCAGATCTCCCACAGAACGCTATACTTACAACAGCCTATCTGAAAGAATCTCTCTCTCTAGCCAGATCTCCTACTTCTTCTGTGTCGTGTTCGGTGTCTACTTTGAAAAAAAAAAACACCTATCCTCTACGACATTTTCCCTCTACAGGTGTCTATCGGGGGAGGGGGGCGGCAGCATATAGGACCAGAGAGTAGAGACCGCTAGTCAAGTGCAGTCTCAGCGAGGTGTTCATTCAATGCAAAATGCTACAGACACATCCCTAAGATACCTTGGATAATAAAACGAAGACATATTAAATGCTACATATTAATCCCTAAGATACATTGGATAATGAAACGAAGACATATTAAATGCTACAGACACATCCCTAAGATACCTTGGATAATGAAACGAAGACATATTAAATGCTACAGACACATCCCTAAGATACCTTGGATAATGAAACGAAGACATATTAAATGCTACATATTCATCCCTAAGATACATTGGATAATGAAACGAAGACATATTAAATGCTACAGACACATCCCTAAGATACCTTGGATAATGAAACGAAGACATATTAAATGCTACAGACACATCCCTAAGATACTTTGGATAATGAAACGAAGACATATTAAATGCTACAGATAAATCCCTAAGATACCTTGGATAATGAATCGAAGACATATTAAAAGATATAAACTTTCAATTTAAAAAAAATTGTTTTATGGAGAACATTCCATTTAGTAAATATTATGGCAGAGTCAAAAGACACGGCGTTACTATACGAAGAACAGTAATGGAGGGCAAGATTTCTGGACGACAAGGCAGACCAAGAAGAAAGTGGTTGCAAGACATCAAAATGACCTTGAATATGACATTAAAAGAAGATGGAAATCTGGCTAGAGACAGATTTTTTCAGACAAGTTGTGTTGAGTGCTACGCTCTGTGGAAGATCTGGCTAGAGACAGAGATTCTTTCAGACGGGCTGTTGTGAAAGCAACGTTCTGTGGGAGATCTGGCTAGAGACAGAGATTTTTTCAGACAAGCTGTGTTGAGTGCTACGCTCTGTGGGAGATCTGGCTAGAGACACATTCTTTCAAACGAGCTGTGATGAATGGAACGTTCTGCAAATGATACGCAACCGGATGTTGTTTGATAGATACCTGGTGACATTTTTCCTCATTCTCTTAAATGCCGTTTTAGCGTGGGTCATTGTGCCTTCTGTTTTGGATTTCTATCTCAGAATTTACTCTAATGTCTACGCAGTTGCTGGCATGTTTTACATGGTATAAAGGATGACAAAATGTTGAGAACCGCTCCTCCGAGGCATTAACCAAATAGATTTACATTTTCAAACACAAGCAATTGTTGCTTCAGATGATGGTTGCTCACATTTGCAAAACAAGAGGAATAGTAGCTAACTCTTTAACAAGAGAAACATAGTTCTGCTGGCTTTATTGTATAATTAAATAACATCTGTCTCTGGATGAAACGTAATCCTTGTTAGTTGCTTTCAGAATCATTATTATTAATACCATTGCCCGACATATATAAATGTGAATTTTTCCAGATCATAGGGCTGATTGCAATATCAAACTCATAACTTATGTATACTGTTCTTAAATTTGGATTTGCTGGATGGAGCGAAGTAATACTTCAATACAGTACAGAGCAAATATTTATGTTTCAAATATGATAGGGGTACGGATGATATCGGAATAAATTTTAGCGAAATTATTGCAGTTATTGTGTGTGAGATAATCCATGTGATATCTTTAACAACTGAATAAGTTGATTTTATAATTTTAAAGGCCATACGCAAAAATAACACACACTTTGATAGGCCTATATTTAAACGCCTACGTAAAAAAGAACAGTCCGCATTAGCTTATTTTAGAATTGCCGCGGAACAATATTTGTTTTACGACACACGTAAATGCGAACATGCCAGAATGGTCTTATTTCGATGAGTAATACACTAGGCACAGCTCGCTAGACAACATGTACATGTTTGAAATGAGTTCTTCGATAACATATTTTCTGGCAAGAGTTGTGTTTTCATCCATCTAGCTCTTAAATTATATACAACATAAACATCGTTAGTCGCTACACGTTGAGGGATTGACTTCCGGTCAGTATGGCGGATAGGCTACAGGGATTGTTGAGGCGCTGTTTGAAAAGTGCTCCCAGTTGCAGTCTCCTCATATTCCAAGTCCGGCTTGCTGTCGGGGCTACTGAGTTTAGTGCTTTGTGCATACCGAGAGCTGTGTTTTTAATTCGGATCGTGTATCAATAATCAGATTGTTTACGATGAATTATGATATCCTATGACGAAGGGCAGTTTAGGTGCGTTCATTTTCGGTGCGGTTACGCCTTATGTCTTTTGGTGTGTGCTGTAGCTGCACTGATAGGGACTGCCGCTGCCTTTCTTTATTTGTTCAATGCGATGAGCTGTTAATTCGGATGATTCCACTGCCACGGGCGGTTGAGCAATTATGGACTTTAATTCGTTTGCAGGGATATCGATATAACAACGTTGAGGGATAAACTACGAAGAAGATCTGAGAATGTGTGGATTTTGTGCTATGAGCGAGATCTGTTGACTAAACTAAGCTAACTAAACTAAACTAAACTAAACTAAACTAAACTAAACTAAACTAAACTAAACTAAACTAAACTAAACTAAACTAAACTAAACTAAACTCAATTTAAACTTAGCTTAACTTAACGTAACCTTAACCTAACTTAACTTAACAACTTTATTTAACTTAACACACACACAAAAACTCTAGACTACAATATATTACATTATACATCACTACTGCCCGTGTATTCTACCGGAGCCCTCACGGTGAGAAGAAAAGAATAGTCACTATTACCTGTCATGCTTGTCGTAACAGGCGACTGTGTAGGTCTGGAATCACATTGCCTCTGCTGTCAGTGTTGGACGTCAACGTTTAGACGTTGTCAACGAAATTTACCGATGCATTTTGGGAAATGTTGTTAAATGGTGGGGCGCATAGAGGGAAATCCTAACTGCAATGAAACTGGTTCCATGAAGATAATATAATAGACTACATTACGCTACACTACATTACACTGCACTACATTACGATGCATTACGTTATATTAGATTACATTTGAATACATTACATTATATTGCATTACATTGTATTGTGCGGTCACCAGATTTGTTTAATATTTATAGTGAGATTATTTTAAGATCCATAAGGGGCATGCATGGAATAACAATTGGAGGTCATAATATAAATAATCTAAAGTATGCTGATCATACAGTCTTAATCGCTAAGAGTGAAAATGATTAACAAGAAATGTTGGATATTATAGTGAAAGAAAGCCAGAATAAAGTATTCAGTCTTAATAGCAAAATGACAGAAGTAATGGTAACAACAAAGAAAAAGACATCACCTCAGTGCAAAATAAAGACAAGTGGAAAAATATTGAAACAGGTAAATGAATTTAAACATTTGGGAACTTTGTTAACCTCAGACGGAAGATGTACAACAGAGGTGAGATGCAGAATGGCTCAGGCAAAAGCAACTTTCCAAAAAAATGAGGAAGATACTATGTAATCCATTTTGACAATAGAAACAAGAAAATAGTTCTTAAATGTTATGTAGAGCCAGTCTTAACATATGGATGTGAATCATGGACAATAGGACAACAGACAAGAAAATCACTGGAGTCTGTAGAAATGTGGTTTCACAGAAGAATGTTGAGAATACCGTGGACAGATAGGAAGAGTAACGAAAATGTTCTGAAAGGGGTCAAAGCAAAAAGAGAGCTAATTTCCAATATTAGGAAGAAACAATCATTTTTTGGCCATGTAATGAGAAGAGAACAACTGGAATATATTGTAACAACTGGAAAAAAATGAGGAACGAAGAGATAGATGGAAGCAAACAGAAAAAATAACAGACAGCTTAAGAGAATGGCTTGGCAGAAGGTCAACAACAGAAATGATAAATAACTGTCGAGATCGAAAGTTGTGGAGAGACATGATCACCTACGCCAGCAGGCCCGGTACTTGATGATGATGGCATTGTATTGTATTGTGTTGTGTTGTTTTGTGTTTTATTGTATTGTGTTGTATTGTATTGTATTGTTTTGTATTGTATTGTATTGTATTGCATTATATTATATTATATTATATTATATTATATTATATTATATTATATTATATTATATTATATTATATTATATTATATTATATTATATTATATTATATTATATTATATTATATTATATTATATTATATTATATTATATTATATTATATTATATTATATTATATTATATTATATTATATTATATTATATTATATTATATTATATTATTTTATATTATATTATATTATATTATATTACATTACATTACATTATATTATATTATATTATATTATATTATATTACATTACATTATATTATATTATATTATATTATATTATATTATATATATTATATTATATTATATTATATTATATTATATTATATTATATTATATTATATTATATTATATTATATTATATATATTATATTACATTACCTTACGTTACGTTACGTTGCGTTGCGGTGTGTTGTATTGTATTGTATTGTATTGTATTGTGTTGTAATGTATTGTATTGTATTGTATTGTATTGTATTGTATTGTATTGTATTGTATTGTGTTGTATTGTATTGTATTGTATTGTATTGTATTGTATTGTATTGTATTGTATTGTATTGAATTGTATTGTATTGTATTGTATTGTATTGTATTGTTTTGTATTGTATTGTATTGTATTGTATTGTGTTGTGTTGTATTGTATTGTATTGTATTGTATTGTATCGTATCGTATTGTATTGTATTGTATTGTATTGTATTGTATTGTATTGTATTGTATTGTATTGTATTGTATTGTATTGTATTGTATTGTATTGTATTGTAACACAAACTTTACAGAGGCACGTCAGTAGCGTTGTTGGTCAACTAATTTTTTCCGGCTTTCATCCGCCAAGGGTCTTCAACTTATGTAAAATGGACACGAGACCTCCCGTTTGTTCACTTCTTTCCGATATTATGTTAAACATGGGATCTCACTACTCACAGAGATTGGGAGGGTGAAGCGATGAGTAGCTCATGGATTCAAACAGAAATCAGTCCCACCTTCAGTGGTTGATTTCGGAAACCGGACTATCTTGTTTAGAGGCCGCAGTCCAAACTCTACACCACCCAGCCTCCCCCAGCCATTCAATGTAACACTATTACGTAATAGACCACATCAATTCAAAGCGAGTGAAAAATTGATCTTTCTGTCCTTACTTTCTTTAGGCAATAAGTAATTATTCTTAGGCAATAAGTAATTATTCTAGTTTTGTTTAACTAGGAAAACGTCATTCTTTCTTTAAAAAGAGCTCTCTTATTAGAGTCGTCATCATCATCAACTGTCATGTCTGATGGCATAGGTGACCATGTCTCTCTACAACTTTCGTTCTCAACAATTATTTATCATTTCTGTTGTTGACCTTCTGCCAAGTCATTCTCTTAAGCTGTCTAGTATCTTCTCACTTTGCTTCCCTCTTTCTCTTTGAGGAACGAAGATCCAATTAAATTTTCCCAGTTGTCACAATATATTTCAGCTGTTCCCTTTTTCATTACATGATCAACAATTGATGATTATTTCTTCCTAATATTGGAAATTTAGACTATTTTGTTTTATCCTCTTTCAGAACGTTTTCATTACACTCCTTACCTGTCCATGGTATTCTCAACATTCTTCTGTAAAATCACATTTCAACAACCTCCAGTGATTTCTTCTCTGTTGTCCCTTTATCCATGATTCACATCCATATGTTAAAACTGGTTATACATAGCATTTAAGACCTCTTTTTCTTGTGTCCATTGTCAAAAATAGTTTTCACAGTATCTTTCTCATGGAAATCAGCTTTTTCCTGAGCCATTCTGCATCTCACCTCAGTTGTACATCTATTATATGAGGCTAACATTGTTTCCAGGTATTTAAATCCATTTACCTGTTTAATATTGTATTAGAATACAAAACTGGAAAAGTAGCATACCATTGTTGTTGCTCTTACCTTACTCTCCCAACCCCACCCCACAACTTTACACGATAACCACGCAGCATCTTGTTAGTCACGCAACTGGTTAGATCCGCAACTTGTGCCAGATAGTTTTAGTCGAGACTCGTCCAAATGTAGATGTTCAATTTCAAATTGAGAATTGTATTTACTAATCTTTTATTGATACAGGTTAAGCGCTTTGAAGTATATAAATTGGCTGAAATATCCTTGCAACAGAGAACAACGGCGTTACTGTTGTGACACATGTTGCTGATGACTTACAATTTATGATAATGCGATCTCTGTCTGTCTAATTTATATTTATATTTAGTCTAACGCTCAACAGACGCTTTTTACGAGCTTATTTCAATGAGTAAATTTATAGGCATTGCGGGTAGTATTAATTTAAAATGAACACATTTATTTATACTTCGATAATTTTGTACATATTGAAGGGTGCAGTTATGCTTTGTGCGAAGTCAAGTTAAATAATGCAGAAACAGATGCTCTGACAATGTCAGTGGAATTTGTTTTTAAGGGGACAAATATCAAAGACATAAGTGTATTTTTCACGGACTTAATACAAGTTCATAGGATTTGTCAATTGCAACTTATAAAATTTCAACCCCCAATTATTATTAACTAATAATAATTTCAGTCATTATTAACTTGATAGATTTTTAAACAGGGATTTCATAGGGCCTACACAATGAAAAGTTCTCAAAAATGTGCGAGTTCCCGCCAAAATATGGTAACACAAGATGGTTATGGTTATGGAAGGTCCCGGTATCACTGCAAACGAATAAAGTCCATAACTACTCAACCATCATCCACAACTGCTCATCCGTGCCAGTGGAATGATCCGAATTAATATCTCATCTTCCAAACAAAGAAAGGTAGCTGCAGTCCCCATCATAGCAGTTTCAGCACACGCCAAAAGACATAAGGCAAAACCGCACCGAAAGTGAACACAGCTATCTGTTCCCGTTATACGATATCATCATTCATCAAAAGCAATCGGAATATCGAAAGGGGATAAAAACGGATGAAACGCACAGCTGACGATGTGCACAGATCACTTAACTCAGCAGCTCCGGCAGCAAGCCGGACTTGGAATGTAAGGAAACTGCAACAAGGAACATTTTTCAGACACAGCCTTTAACGGTTCTTGCCGTCTATCCACCATATTGACCGGAAAGGTAACATAAAAGCTTTGAACTAGAGTCAGTTAAGTAAAAACAAAGACCAGCAACTCTAATTGATTACAAGTAGCGGTACCAAAACGAGGATGTGTCGTGTCGCCGATTTTTGAGGAAATAGCAATCCGTTTGGTCCTGTTTGAAGAAATAGCAATCTGTGTGGTCCTGCGGTAAATGCACAGGCGACAAGCAATTGCACATTAACTATATAAACAAAAACAAAAAGCATAGAAGACATCAAATTCACAGATGGACTGATCCTCCTATCTAGACACTCTCAGACGCTCTAAACAATTATAGAATGACTCCATCTTTGCTGGTCAAATAAATCTCACGAGCAAAACACGGAATAAAAACCTCATGGATTTTACCAACACAACCACTGACGTATGACTCCACAAAGAACACAAGCAAAAAGCTGTTCACTCACACAGAGAGCAATATGTCCCGGGGTTGAAGCACAAAAGAAAGTATCGCTTTGTTTTGGCATCAAGTGCCTTTAACAAACTTATATCTCGAGATAAAAAATACCGATCAAGTACATGGAAGTCAGACTGCTTATGTAATACATGTCTTAACATTACGCTGTAACAGCTTGAAATCCACTCAAATTATAGAAAAGAAAACATAAACTTAAGCTACTGTATACTATATGAAGTTAAAAGAGAAGAAACAAAACCTTACCTATCAAGCTATATAGCAAAACGACACTGGAAGTACATCGGCCATGTGACCTCAAAGGATAAAAGAAGACTCCCGTGCCAGACTTCCATGTTGACAAAGGGTGGTAAAAGAAAACAAGGAAGACAAAACGAAGCTCGACGAACAATTGTTAAATCGGGCTTACCATTGGGCTTAAGAACAACCAAGGATCTACAAGACCTAGCAGTGAATCGTCAAACATGCGTTGTCTACGGGTTGAGATGAACTAACCAACCAACTAACTAACTAACTAACTAACTAACTAACTAACTAACTAACTAACTAACTAACTAACTAACTAACTAACTAACTAACTAACTTATTAACTATCTAACTAACTAACTAATTAATTAACTAACTAATTAACTACCTTACTAATTAACTAACTAACAAATGAACTACCTAACTAATTAACTAACTTACTAACTAATTAACTAACTAATTAAGCAATTAACTATCTAAATAAATAACTAACTAATTAACTACAAACTAACTAATTAATTAACTAACTAATTAAGTAACTAATCAATTAATTAACTAACAAATTAACTAGCTAATTAATTAACTAACTAACAACCCACAAACCAACCAATCAACTAACCGACCAACTAATTAACCAAATATCGAAATAACCAACAACCAGCTAACTAACCAACCAGCCAACTAGTCAACCAACCAGCTAAATAATCAACAAACCAACCAACTGACCAACTAACCAACTAGATAAAACCAATAAAATAACTAATTAACAACCAACAATCAACTAACTAACCAACAACTAACTAACTAACCAAATAACTAACTGCTAACTACCCAACAGCTAACTACCCAACAATTAATTAACTAACCAGCATATAACTAACCAAATCAACCAACCAATTAGCTATCAAACTAACTAATCAACTAACTAACCAACTAACTAACCAATAAACTAACCAACTAACTAACCAACAACTAACAAAGAAAACTAACTAACTAACCAACAAATAACTAACCAATCAACTAACCAACAATTAGCTAACTAACAAACTAACTAACCAACAACTAACTAACCAACAACTATATAACCAACAACTAACTAATCAACAACTAACTAACCAATGAACTAACTAACCAACCAACTAACTAACAAACCAACCAACAAACAAACAACTAACAAACAAACCAGCTAACTAACTAATAACTAATCAAAAAATCTAACCAACAACAAACTAACATACCAATCAACTAACCAACAACTAACTAACCAAAAACTAACCAAAAAACTAATCAACAAATAACCAACAACTAACTAACCAACTAACTAACTAACCAACCAACTAACCAACTAACTGACCAACTAACTAACCAACCACCCAACCAACTAACTAACCAACCAACTAACCAACAACTAACTAATCGCCAACTACCCAACAATTAACTAACTAATCAGCAATTAACTAACCATATAAACTAACTAGCCAACCAACCCGCTAACCAATTAACTAACCAACTAACTAACCAACCAACCAACCAAGTAACCAACTAACTAATCATTTAACTAACTAAACAACTAACTAATCAACTAACTAGCCAACAATTAACTAACTAACCAGCAACTAACTAACGAACTCAACCAACTAACTAACCAACTAACCTAACAGCTAGCCAACCTTTCAACTAACTAACCAAACAACTTACAAAAAATTGGCAAGCCAATGGTTGGCTATAAAACTGGATTAGTAAGACTTAATGAAGAAAATAAAATAAATTGTTTTTTTAATTGCTTTTCAACCAGGGAGCATTTTGTGGAAAAAATGTTTAAAAAATCAGTGTCACTATGACCACAAAAGTAAATATTGTAAATTTAATAAAAGAGGTGAAAATAGCTGAAGACGTACATCTATTGAGTTTTTGGATCCTTTGTTTGCTGGAAGTGGTGACCTATCATTGACTGTGAAGTACGCTGGCTTAGTGCTTGCAATTGTCTGCAACATATTTTTTTTAGCTCATGTATATGTGTATTATTTTTCTTAAAAATTAAATATTGGAAATGAATATATAGATGGGCTGGAAGACAAGAAGTTCATACAAACATTAGCCTTCCTGACTGACTTAATATTTCAATCTAAAATCTTTAAATTGCAAGACAGAAAACAAAATATTCCTTAGTTTTTTTGGACACGTTTAAGGACTACGTAGGAAATCTGTAGTCGTGGAAAATGTATTAAAAGTAAATGATTCAACATCAGTCCCGTCTTGCCAGCAATTGAAGGAAGAAGGAAATGAAATAAAGTTTAATGAGTTTCAAGAAATAATATGTGACATAGAGGGGAATTCCAGACAAGATTCACATATTTTGATGTCCTGAGGCCAAACCATTCACTGTTTAACAACCCCCTGGAAATTAACGTGACACAACAGCCCTCGAACTTTCAAATAGAGATTTATTATCTTCAATCTGTTTTTTTTCAAGCCAGGAAGTATGACATTCCTACGGTCTTCTCATTATCATCATCATCATTGAGTGCCCTCTCCGCATCAAAGGTTGGCTACCATGGAGCGCTATTCCACTCTGTCTCTTGACTTTGATGGTGCAGATTGCCATAGGCTGACTTGTCCATCTTTTGATGTTACTCGTCCATGTTAGTCTTGGTCTGCCTCTGCCTCTTTTACCTTGTATTTTCCCTTCTAATATTACTTTTATTAGACTGTTGTGTCTTTTAACATGACCAAAAAATTTCATTTGTCTTGTTCTAATTGTGTTTAGTAGTTCTCTTTTCATTTTTAGTTGTTTTAAAACTTCTTCGTTTGTTTTCTTTTCTTTCCATCCAATTCTACCTATTCTTCTATAAATCCACATTTCAAAGGCTTCAATTTTCTGTTCTGTTTTCTGGTCTAATGTCCATGTTTCTGCACCATACAGGAATATTGAGAAGATGTAACATTTTGCTATTCCTAGTTTAAGCCCTGGAGTTATTTGTTTTGATGTTAGTATATTTTTCATGGCATTGAAATTACTTTTTGCCATTTCTATTCTTTTATTTATTTCAGTTGTACATTTTCCATCACTGGTTATAGTATATCCCCGTCTTCTAGGGAATCTTATAAAAAGACTGTTTACTCAAATTGCATAATTTTTTAATTGAAATTTCATCCTTATTTGGTAGTTACATATATATGTGAAAATTCGTTATCCAAGCCACTAAATTCCAAACTAGAAGTCGTATATTGAATGTGCCTCGCTGAACTTTCCTGGACAGGCTTTAAAGTAGACATTGAGAAGCGTGTTTCAGAAAGCAGTGCCAGTCTTCGTGTTTACATTATCTGGGAGCACAGCGAGTAATTTCTTTGACATTATAATTTTCTACTAATACATTAATTGTCTGCTTGAAAACATTTGGTGTTACAAAATACCTGCCACTATATGTTCGTCTGTCTGTCTGTGTGTGTGTATATATATATATATAAATATATATATATATATATATATATATATATATATATATATATATATATATCATCAAGTACCGGGCCTACTGGCGTAGGTGATCATGTCTCTCCACAATTTTCCATCTCGACAGTTCTTTATCGTTTCTGTTGTTGACCTTTTGCCAAGCCATTCTCTTAAGCTGTCTAGTATTTGCTCTCTTTGCTTCCCTTTATATCTTCATCCCTCAATTTTTCAACTTGTTACAATATATTCCAGTTGTTCTCTTCTCATTACATGGCCAAAAAATGATGATTGTTTCTACTTAACATTTTCGTCTTTCTCCTTTAAATGGACGTTAAGTTGGCGTGTATGCCATGTGTTGTGGTTTACACTAGAACTGTCAAATTTGCGTCTATCAGCCTAACACGCCCGACTTCAGCACAGCATTTTTGAGCACCGATTTACCCTCCCTTTTCGATCCCTACTCGCTTGACAAGACTAGACAGATTAGTTGTTTCTAGAGGCACCGCGAAGAGGTGGAGTAAGGTCTTGGTTTTTTTGGGAAAACCGGCCTGATACTGTCAACACCGACACAACTTAAACAGGCTTGCACAGTCTGGGTAACAGCGCTTGTTTACTCGACTCTTGCCTGATGTGTCTGGTGTGGGTCGTCGTTGAATCTCTGGCTCCCCCCCCCCCCCACGCACAACTTCAGCTTCGTCTATCGCCACACCATATATATCCTCCGTTCTTTGTGAAATCTATTACAACTTTAGTACTTCGCGTTGTTTGAGTTTTTTACTTCTTTGAGGCTTGGCTACAACACACACGTTTCATGGTACATATAAATCTCTCTGAATAAAACATCCTTTTTAGTTTAATTTTAAGTTTGGCTAACAGAAGATGATGATCAGAAGCTACATCTGCCCCTCTATATACTTTTACATCCTGTAAGGATGACTTAAACTTATTATTAATACATATGTGATCAATTTGATTTTCCGTTCTATGATCTGGTGACACCCATGTAGCTTTGTGTATTCTTTTATGTTGGAATATTGTTCCTCCTATGCTCATTTGATTAAGGGCGCAGAAATTCACAAATATCTCTCCATTCTCGTTTATATCTCCAAGTCCATGTTTTCCCATAATCTCTTCGAAGCCTCTGTTGTCTGATCCTACCTTAGCATTTAGGTCTCCCATCAAGATTATAATATCCTTGGCTCGTCTTGCATCCATCTGACATTGTAGCTGTCTATAGAAATCATCTTTAACTGAATCATCCTTATCGTTGGTTGGTGCATAGCATTGTATAATGTGTAATTTTATTTTGTTTTTGGTTGTTTTAAATGTTGCTCTCACCAGTCTTGGTCCCACTACCTCCCATTCTATAAGTGTCTTCTGTGCATTCTTTGATAGCATATAGCTACCCCTTCGCTATGTTGTGCTCCTGGTTCCTGGTTCCTGGTGTCCTGATGATAAATCATCTCCCCTGTATTCAGTTTTATTCTCTCCGCTCCCAGCCATCTTGTTTCACACATTCCAGAATATCTATCTTGTAGTTGGTCATTTCTGCTGCCATTTGTGCAGCTTTTCCCTGTTCGTTAAGGGTACGAACATTCCAGGTGCCAATTCTGGAGGATTTCCTGGTAGACAAAGGTGAGTCGGCAACCCGGACTCCTTACGGCTTTCTCCGGATTGCGTCATACGTCTCTTAGACAGAGAGCCCTTCTCTTTCCTGGTTGACGGATTTACTTATCTTTCTTTGACTTGTCCATGTTTGTGAAGTTTTTTCGGCTTATTTTTTTTTACCGTATGGGATAGCCAGTCCCATGCCTAACCCTCTCTTTCTCGCCTCTTACGAACATGCCTGGTAGGGTACAGCGCCGCTATTCTTTACTCCACTTTCGGGCCCCGGCAGCGCACGGGCGATTAATTAAACTAAAAAGGTATACTACAACGAATAAGGGTAGAAAGTATTTCAATGTAGGGTTACTTAAAGAACAAGGAATTAAAGATAAATTCGCAGTCACAATATCAAACAAATACCAAGTCCTCCAACAACTAGAAAATACAATAATATAGAAGATCACTGGAAACAGGTAAAAAATATATGGAAAGAGACATGCGAAGAAACATTGGGGAAAAGAGAACGCCAGAATAATGCATGGATGACAGCAGAGACCCTGGATAAAATTAAAGAAAGAAAGAACAAGAAAGCAGACATAAATAAAATCAAAACAAGAAGTAATAAAGCCAAGACACATGAAGCTTACACAGAGGTGAACAAAAGAAGAGAAGATGCATTAAAAGGGATAAGAGGAAATACATAGATGAACTAGCTAAAGACGCAGAAGAAGCAGTAAATAAAGGGAATGTGAAAGAACTGTACAACAGCACAAAGAAATTAGGTGGAAAATACAAACAGATCAACGCCTTTATCAAAGATAAGAAAGGAAATCTGCTTAGTAATATAAGGGAACAAATGGAGAGATGGAAAGAGCACTTTGAAGAACTTTTGAACAGAGCCAGCTCAAATAATCCTCCACATATACTACCAGCAGAAGAAGAGTTACACGTTAACTGCGGAAAACCAAGCAAAGAAGAAATTATTAAAGCCATCAAACTATTGAAAAATGGTAAAGCCACTGGACCAGATGAAATTCCTTCGGAAGCCATCAAAGCAGATATTAACACCTCTACCAAGATGTTACATGATCTATTGGATAAAATTTGGGAGAGGGAAGAAATACCTAAAGACTGGAGAGAAGGTTATATGGTCAAACTACCAAAGAAAGGAAGTTTACAGGAGTACACAAACTATAGGGGAATTATGCTACTATCAGTGCCAGGAAAAATATTAGGCAAAATCATTCTGGAGAGACTAAAGGAGGCTATAGAGAAACACTTGAGAGATGAACAAGAAGGTTTTAGGAAGAACAGATCATGTGCTGATCAAATAACTACTCTACGTATAATAGTTGAACAAAGTCTAGAACTAAAATCCCCACTTTATATTGGATTCATAGATTACGAAAAGGCATTTGATAGTTTAGACAGAGGAATGATCTGGAAGTTGCTGAGTCATTACGGAATCCCCATAAAGTTATTAACCTGATAAAAACAATGTATAAAGGAACAAAATGTAGTATGGTGCATGAAGGACAGCTTACAGAAGCATTTGAAATAAGAACAGAAGTAAAGCAGGGATGCCTTCTGTCCTCATTTCTCTTTCTACTGGCCATAGATTGAATTATGAAAATAACTCAAAACAGCAGAAATGGGATCCAGTGGTCACTGACCAAACAACTTGATGATTTAGACAGCCATCAACAGATGCAGGATAAAATGAGTATATTAGATGAGAGATCACAACAGCTAGGACTAAAGATTAATAGAGATAAGACCAACATATGAGAATTAATGCAGTTGGCAATACCAAATAAAACTAGGAGAAACACCTCTACTAGAGATAGATACATATACCACTACCTACATATATCAGGGCAGTAATATAGATAAAGAGGGAGGAACAGAAAATGATACGAAAATAAGGATATCAAAAGCAAGAGGAACTTTCATTACACTGGGAAACATATGAAATCCAAAGAAATTAGGTTAAATACAAAAATTAAAATTTTCAACTCAAATGTTAAGTCGGTCCTATTATATGGCTGTGAAACATGGAGAATAACAAAATTGACAATCACGAAGGTACAGACTTTCACTAATGGATGCTTACGCAGAATAAGGGATGGAAATGGCAGGACAAAGTCACTAACGTGGAATTATGGAAATGTACCAGTCAAATACCAGTGGATAAAGAGATACAGCGAAGACGATGGCGATGGATAGGACACACACTACGGAAGCCAACTGAGAGTATTACACAACAGGCCCTTTTTTGGAATCAGCAGGGGAAAGACAAAGAGGAAGACCAAGGAATTCTTGAGAAAACAGATCGAAGCAGAGATGAAGATGATGGGAAGACATGGAATGATCTTAAAAGAATTGCAAAAAAAACAGAACGACTTGGAAAGTGTTTGTTGAAGACATATGCTCCACTGGGAGCTAAAAGGTAGAAGAAGAATAAAACATATTAATACTTTATTGATAGTGTCCACTATAACAAATCCTTAGCAATAAAAAACCCAGAGGTTTCACATTCTCGCTTGGGTCTCCAAGTAAAACTAAGTACACATGGTTCCGGATCTCACTTTACACTGCACTCTCCTCACGTACGCCGTTGCTTCTCCTCTTAAGAATGTTGGTTGGTTATACTGCTCTCAACCTATTCTTGAAAAGTATTTCTACTACAACCTCAATGCTGCTCTCTTCGTGAGAGTTTCCTTCTAGGGTATCTGACTTCTAGAGTCCTCTGAGTCTTCCTGATAACCAGGTTCAATTTACTGTTACTATCTAGTCACTGACATGTCTCCCATCTTCTTGTCAGTCATTGTGAGCTCCTCTTAAGAAAGTCTACTTAACTATTTCTCTATAATCACAAAGCATGAGACCAACTACTACTAATTGTGCCTTACGCCCTCGAGCGTGACCACTCGGCTACTCTCCAGTTTTACTTGTGAGTCTTCTCCCTTGGAGTCCATTCTCGACCCCTCTACAGATTCTTAAATCTCTCGCCCCTCAGCCAATCAACAACCACTTCCTTCATTTCCCATCCAATTGATTCTCTTAACATCATCCCTTCTATTTCACCTTCACCTTTCCCCAATCTACTTACTTCCCGTGTTTGTCACCTGTCTCTACAACCACGAGACTCTCCTCTCTACTCACTTCCCCATGTTTGTCACCTGTCTCTACAGCCACGAGACTCTCCTCTCTACTCACTTCCCCATGTTTGTCACCTGTCTCTACAGCCACGAGACTCTCCTCTCTACTCACTTCCCCATGTTGTCACCTGTCTCTACAGCCACGAGACTCTCCTCTCTACTCACTTCCCCATGTTTGTCACCTGTTTCTACAACCACGAGACTCTCCTCTCTACTCACTTCCCCATGTTTGTCACCTGTCTCTACAGCCACGAGACTCTCCTCTCTACTCACTTCCCCATGTTTGTCACCTGTCTCTACAACCACGAGACTCTCCTCTCTACTCACTTCCCCATGTTTGTCACCTGTCTCTACAACCACGAGACTCTCCTCTCTACTCACCCGACATCAGTTCACTCAAACTTCTCGGGAATGTCACTTACGGTGTTCACAACACTCTCCACACCGTCCCTACTCCCTTTATTTTCTCACATTCTTACAATCTCGTTTACAGGTTCTGGTTCACCTATTCTGCCGCAAGCCATCAGCTGTGGTTCGCTGACAGCTTCAAGCCATCAGCTGTGGGTCGCTGACAGCTTCAAGCCATCAGCTGTGAGTCGCTGACAGCTCCAGCTCAGCTGTTGAGAGGCGCCTTGCCTCCATTTTTGTTTTTAAAAAAAATGTTGCACAAATATCCATGTTTCTGCACCATACAGGGATGTTGAAAAGATATAACATTTTGCTATTCTTAGTTTTAGCCCTGGTATTATTTGTTTTGATGTTAGTATGTTTTTCATGGCATTAAAGTTACTGTATTTTCCTATTCTTTTGTTTGTTTCAGTTTTACATATTCCCTAAATGGTTTTGGTATGTCCAAGGCATTTGAAAGGACATTTTTGGGCATGTTAAAAGACACAAAAGCCTACTAAAGTAATCTTGAAAGGGAAAATGCAAGGTAAAAGAGGCAGAGGCAGATCAAGACTAACGTGGACGAGTAACATCAAAAGATGGACAAGTCAGTCTATGACAACCTGCACCATCAAAGCAAGAGACAGAGCGGAATGACGCTCAATGGTAGTCAAACTTCAGTGCGGAGACGGCACTCAATGATGATGACGATGATGATGATGATGATGCACAACAGATTTGGTCTACTTTTACCCACATAAGAAATAACAAAACATACGAAGGTACACGCTTGCGTATAGACATCAACTTGGACTTTTCCGTGCAAGCCATAGCAGATTCAATATCTATACAATACACTTGGCTTAAGAATAACAATGACCCTGTCCTTGTATATATATAATTGCAGAACATCTGTTACAGAAGTGTCTAAAATATAAAATAAAACAAAAAAGAGACTTATGTACTTATTATGTCCATGGGGTACGTGACGTCACATCAGTCTAGTGATTAGTGAGCTCGTATCTAACTAGAAGGATTTGGGTTTAATTCCCGGATGTGTCCATTTTATTTTTATTTTTGTGTCGACAAGACTTGGCTTTTCATCCAGCCTCTAATGAACTACGGATCGACGATTGGTTTAAACCCATTCATGACCACCAGGCATGTCACCCGACTTCTGCATGCGATTTTGGCTGGATAAACAAATAATGACTAACGCTGTATAATATATCTATAACAACATGATAAAATAATAAAAGGTTGGACTAAAGACCTTATATTAACATAATAAATGATGAGGTAATCTATGGATAAAGACTTGTATCATGTGTAAGCATGAGACACTAAGCGTAGTCGTGAGCATAGGTAAGTGCTGTTAACTGTTTTGTTAAAACAATTACACTGCCTTTGCACCGATGCACAGACATCTATAGTTTTACTAATGGCCAGCGGGTTGAGAGGGATTCCTGTAAGGTGACCAGACGTCCCGATTTTTCCTGGACAGTCCCGATTTTTTACTCTTTTTTCAACCTTTGTCCCGGATTTGTTACTGTCCCGAATTTGTCCCGATTTTGGCAGATTTTTTAGCTTTTGTCCCGGATTTGTTAAAATACATTAGGGACACAAAGAGGGCCAAACTTCAGAGTATCATCAGAAATGACACGATGTGATTTCGTAATATATAAATAATGATTGCACTTTGACGACATATTTTATCATTTTTAACAAGACAATTATTTGTTTCAAAATTACCTTTATATTATTTTTTACCGACTGTAACCTTGGGTTTTTATTAATAGGTATTTGATATAGAGTTTTCGGTTGGCGCTTCAAGTGATAAGTAAAATAGACTGGCTAGCCGGATCTGGCAATGGGGCCGCCATTTTGAGAACACTGTTTTAGACGGTTGTCATTTTTATCGATAATAGCTCCTACTTGCAAAGCTAAAAACGTCACAAACTTTAGGGGATTCCTTTCAGCCTGTGGGCGTTATTGATACTGTAAATAGTTGTGGACTACCAAACTGTTGCAATCTGTGGTAAGTAAGCCTGTGGGCTGAAAGAGAAACCTACAAAAAAAAAACTGCCTGTCAGCGTGACGCTTTCAGATTTGCGAGTAGTGCGTTTCAAAGTAGAATGACGTCAGGTGTCTATAACTCGCTTTACAAGTTTTGGGGTTTCCCTTTCAGCCATAAGACCTACCTACTATAGATAACGATGACCAAACTCAATGACTTGTGGGTGACTCCGGAGATTGAAGGCAACGAGAGTTAGAACGGATGGGAAGTCAGCAGCAAGGGGAGGGCAGCTCATGGCAGTCGATGACACAATCCATGGCAGTCTATGACACACTCCATGGCAGTCTATGACACAGTCCATGGCAGTCTATGACACAATCCATGGCAGTATATGGCAGTCTATGACACAGTCCATGGCAGTCTGTGGCGTCTATGATACAAGTTCATGGCAGTCTATGGCAGTCTATGACACAATCCATGGCAGTCTATGGTACAGTCTATGACACAGTCTATGGTAGTCTATGGTACAGTCTATGGCAGTCTATGGTACAGAATATGGTAGTCAATGGTACAGTCTATGACACAGTCTATGGTAGTCTATGGTACAGTCTATGGCAGTCTATGGTACAGAATATGGTAGTCAATGGTACAGTCCATGGCAGTCTATGGTACAGTCTATGGTACAGTCTATGATAGTCTATGACACAGTCTATGGTAGTCCATGGTACAGCCTATGGTACAGTCTATGGCAGTCTATGGTACAGTCTATGGTAAAGTCCATGGCAGTCTATGGTACAGTATATGGCAGTCTATGACACAATCTATGGTAATATATGGTACAGTCTATGGCAGTCTATCGTACAGTCTATGGCAGTTTATGGTAGTCTATGGTACAATCTACGGCAGTCTATGACACAGTCTATGGTAGTCCATGGTAGTCTATGGCACAATCTATGACACAGTCCATGACAATCTATAGCACAGTTCATGGCAGTCTATGGCAGTCTATGACACAGTCTGTGGTAGTCCATGGCACAATCTATGGCAAAGTCTATGACAATCTATAGCACAGTTCATGGCAGTCTATGGTACAGTCTATGGCAATCTAAGTAAGTCTATGACGAGGTGTGTCCTACCCGGTTTCTGACACCACCACAGCTCAGTTCTGAATGCATGAACCTTGTTCCTGCCTCATAACTCTTCACAGATTTGTATAGTTGTGGTTAGGAAGGTAAAGCTCTAACTTTGTAATAAACATAAATGCAGAGTACGCAAATGTCGATGCATTTTGTGTGTAACCATGCTAACGTAAAGGTACGTACATACCTTTCTTAATGGTTATGGTTAGTCGAAGACACCGGTATCACTGCAAAAGAATTAAAATCCATAATTGCTCAACTGCCTATGCCAGTGAAGCCATCCGAATTAAAATGCATCTCACTGAATGATCCAAACAAAGAAAGCAGCAGCAGTCCCCATCATATCAGCTACAGCACACGCCAGAAGACATAAGGCCAAGCGGCACCGAAAGTGGACGTAGCTGAACTGCCCTTCGTCATACGATATCATTCATCGTAAGCAATCCGAATATCGAAACACGATCCGGATGAAAAACACAGCTCACGGTGTGCCCAGAGCACTAAACTCAGGAGCTACAGGAGCAAGCCGGACTTAGAATATGAGTAAACTGCAACAAGGAACACTTTTCATATTAAACCTCAATGGTTCCTTCCGCCGATCCGCCCGGAAGCACGCCTGTCTCAATGTTAAGTATTAATATAAATGTCCTGCTATAGCGCGAGTTATTACAGTATATATGTCAATACTGTACACTTCGTACAGTCTTCTTCTACCTTTCAGCTCCCTGTGGAGCAGTCGTCTTCAACAAACACTTTACAAGCCGTTCTGTTTCTTGCCATTTTTTTGAAGATCGTTCCATATCTTCTCCATCATCTTCATCTCTGCTTCTATCTGTCTTATCCAACAATTCCTTGGTCTTCCTGTTTGTCTTTTCCCTGGGGATTCCAAAAAAAGGGCCTGTTGTGTAATACTCTCAGTTGTCTTCCGCAGTGTGTATCCTTTCCAGCGCCATCGTCTTCACTGTATCTCTTTATCCACTGGTGTTTGACTGGTACATTTCCATAATTCTATGTTAGTGATTATGTCCTGCCATATCCATCCTTTTATTCTGCGTAAGAATCCATTAATGAAAGTACTGCAACAATAATTTACAAGTCACACCATAAGTAAAACTATTAAGTGAAGACAATGGTGAACCGCCAACATTGTCTCTGTTACTCCTATTGTTTCTCCAACCTTAATTTTTAGTATTGCTTTTAATCAGAAAAATATTCTATAAAAAATATTACTTGCTTCTCCAACTGTATTCATTTCTTTTCTTTATCACACATGTTTGTTTATACATTTATTTCTGAATGATTTCGGGTCGTCCTTTATCGTGTCGGTTTCCGTCCGAGTGGTTTTGTGTTCTTCATATCCGTTTCAATCTCTTTTCTAGTGTGTTTCGGAATCATACTCTATTAATTATGTCTGTTTTTATCTATCTTTCTGCATGTGTCCCAGAACTGTCCTCTGTTCTTTATATCTATTTCTATATAACTCATAATCTGTGTGTGTCTGTTTTTTTTTTTTTTCATTTTTGCCACTCATTTGATCTATTCAGAGAATGCTATCTGAGCGCTCTCGACGGTCACAAAGTCATTTATTTCCAAGTGGCTTTAAATTTATATAAAGAAGATATTCCTATAACCGCTAACATGTCTTCCTCTCCTTCTTCCTCTTCTGCTTCTCCATTTTCTTCTTCCTCTTCTGCTTCTCCATTTTCTTCTTCCTCTTCTTCTTCTTCATTTTTCTTCTGCTTCTCCATATTCTACTTCTTCTTCTCCTCCTCCTTCTCCTTCTCCATCTCCTCCTTCTTCTTCTTGTTTTGCTTCTTTTTCAACTATATCTTCTATTAACTCACACAACTCTTTAGCAAACACTTAACAAGCCATACTGTTTTGTGCTATTCTCTTAGCGCTTTCCGTACGGAAGCTTTTTAACGATGTAACAGAAGAGATTTCAGAGACAAAATTTTTCATACTTTTAAGAATCAATCTACATATTTATATTTATCTTATCTTATCTTTTCGTCTTTTCAGACGGTCTAGTGGAGGCTATTGTGTATTTTTTTGAGGTTTTCTTATTGTCGAACAGCTTCTCTCGTGGCTAATTCTACCAATGCTTGACAAACACACGCGGTCACATAATGAACAAGTCAGACTCACTGATCCACAGGGTTTTCCATCCTTTTTCATGAGTCTTTTCTCTTCTCTTCTAAGTTTTGCCTTAGCACAATCTCAAATGATGTTATACCGTTACTTACTTATACATGCTCTCCATGATGTGCGATTACTTGCCAGATGTTCCCAGTTATTTTCACATATGGAGAAGTCTTTCAGAGATGATTTACAGATATCTCTATATCGTAATTTAGGTCTGCCGATTTGTCTTTTTCCGTGTTCACCATATAGTACTTGCCTAGGAATGCGCTTTTCTTCCATTCGTTGAACATGCCCCAGCCATCTTAGTCTTCGACATTTGAGCATCGACATGATTGTTGGGGTGGTCTTAGCACGTCGCAGGACAGTTAAGTTAGTTATTTTGTCCTGTCATTTGATGTGCATTATTTTGCGGAGACATCACATGTGGAAGACTTTTAGTATTTTTTCCTGGTTTGAGTATGTTGTCCAGGTTTCAGATCCATATAATAGTGTGCTAAGCACACAAGTTTGATATATTAAGAGTTTAGTCTTTAGTGTTAGTTTCGTGTTGTTCCAGGCCCTTTCTGTGAGTTTGCCGAAGGTCGTAGCTGCCTTACCAATTCGACTGTTTATTTCTCCATCAAGAGAGATGGTTTGCGTAATTTTAGATCCAAGATATGTAAATTTCTGAACTCATTCTAGTGGATAATCTTTTAGAGTAATAAATTGAGGTTTGATGTCGCCTTGACTTAGTATTACTGTCTTCTGAACATTAATTGACAGTGAAAAAAGGTCGCATGCTTTGTCCAGGTTGTTGATCAGGGATTGTAGGGTGGCTTCACTATGATCGACTAGGGCAGCATCGTCAGCAAATACAAGTTCTTTAGGTAGGGCAACAGTTGTTATGGTTTTTGCTCTTAGTCGTGCTAAGTTGAAGAGTGAGCCATCTGATCTTGTGCGGACGTAAATATCTCCTGAGCTGTTTTCGAAGACGTCATTTAGGAGGGCAGCAAAAATATACCAAAAATGGTGGGGACGAAGACTCATCCTTACTTTACTCCGTTGTTGACTTTAAAACTTTCTGATGAACTCCCCATCAAAGTGAATTTTACCATTCATGTCTTCATGAAGGGACATAATCAGCTTAAGTAAATCACCTCTGTTTACTGAGTCAAAGGCCTTTGTTAGATCCACAAAGGCAATATAGAGAGGCATATTTTGTTCTCAACATTTTTCTTGCAGTTGTCTTAGTGTGAAAATCCTGTCTATGGTTGATCTCCCGGCTCTGAAGCCGCATTGAGGCTCGGGAAGAACATGTTCTGCAAGTCTATGCAGGCGTTTAAGTATAACTCTAGCAAAAGCCTTGCCGGTTGTGCTAAGGAGAGAAATGCCTCTGTAATTATTGCAGTCGCCCCTGTCTCCTTTGTTTTTGTACAACGTTATGATCTTAGCATTTCTCACATCATGAGGTATTGCTCCTTGTCTCCGGCATTTGATTAGCAGTTTGTAAAGATATGGAAGTAGTACGTTTAAGTTTTCATTTAGTATCTCTGTGGGAATGTTGTCATTTCCTGCAGCTTTTCCTCTTGAGAGGGCATTTATAGCGTCAGCAAGTTCGTTCATATTAGGCTCAACGTCCAGCTCAGACATTGTAGGATATTTAGGTATTGATTGTGCTAGAGCTGTGCTTACTGGTGGTCTGTCGTCATTGTATACATTGGAGTAGTGTTCAACCCATCTTTCTATTTGTTGACCCTTGTCAGTAATAGGTTCTCCAAACTTGGATTTTAGGGGGGCTAATTTGGTTATTTTTGGTCTAATCTCCTTTTTTAATATTGTCATGCATGGTTTTTTGAGTCACCCCTGTCTGAGGCTTTCTGTATTTCAAATCAAAGATTGTCCAGTATTCATTTGCACATCTTCTTGCTTCGCGTTGTAAGGTGGCTTGAGCATGTTTAAGCTGATCCTTGGTGATTTGATTGGGGTTATTTTTGAAGTTCCGTAGTGCCTTTTTCTTATTAGCTATTAGTGGGTCTAGTCTTGTTGTATTTCCTTCGACCCAGTCGTTCTTTGAGAACCGTTTTTGGCCGTAGATAGATAGAGCACAGTTATAGATGTGTGTTCTCAGAGAGTACCAGTTGTCATCCACACTTGATGGATCTTCTCCTTCTTCTACAAGTTCTTCAAACTTAGATCTAAAAATGTCTTTGATGAGATTTTAGTCGCTGTGATGTTGATCTTGGCAGCTGGAGGCTCTCTTGATTTGTAAATACTATTTCTAGCTTTGACCTTACTGATGAAGAGAGCGCGGTCTGCATTGCAGTCTGCACTGTGATATGTTCGTGTTATTCTGATGTTATTTAAAGACTGCCTACGTGTAAGAACTAGGTCTAGTTGGGGCCAGTGACCACTTCTAACATGACGCCATGTTACTTTATGTTTGTGTTTCACATTAAAGTAGGTATTTGTAACGCATAGATGATTATCTGAACAGAATTCTAGGAATCTCTGGCCATTTTCGTTGATTTTTCCAGTGCCGTGATGACCTAGGCATGTTGGCCAAGATTGTTGATCAGATCCTGTGTGCTGAAATCACCGAGTATATATAATAGCTCATCTTTTGGAAGTGAGCCAATGATCATTTGAAGTTGTTGGTAGAAGTTGTCTTTCTCTTCGCCTGATGCAGCCAACGTTGGTACATAGGCACTAATGATATTTATTAATCCACTCTTCGTATGTAGCTGGAGTATCATCAAGCGTTCAGACACTCCTTTTGGCTTGGTTATGGAGTTTATGTGTTTGTTATGTACAGGGAAGCTTACTCCATGTAGACGTGGCTTTTCGACACTTAGACCCCGCCAGAAAAAAAGTATAATCTTCATCCTTTACAGAGCCACTCAGCCAGAGTCTGAGAGTCTTGTTTCTTGTAGGGCAGCAATATCGACATGTAGCCTATTTAGTTCTTTATCTATGAGGGCTGTTGTTCTAATTTGCCCTTCTGTCGGTGTGTTTGCTTTAGCATGTCCAGGGCACATGGTCCTTACATTCCATGTGCCAAGTTTAAACATTGGTGCTTTCTTCCTCATTTCACTTTGCCTACTCTGCCTGGGCACGGGATATGGAGATAGTGCTTTACCCAGTCGCACTATCCCCTCTCGACTTCGTTTCAAGGATTTCCGAAGGAGGGACAAAGTCCATACGTTCGGAATTAAAAGAAGGTGCAGGGGATGCCAGAAAGACGGTTAACGCCGTCTACTGCCTTAGAGTCCCTCCCTCCGGATTTTGACTCTGGGTGTACTCCCGTAACCTTCGATTCTAACTAGAATCTAGTCCACAAGGTAGTGGAGGGTTTTGTGTCGAAGTTTCTCTTTTCTAGACGGGTTGACAGTATATTTATCTAACATGTAACATTTTATATATAAAATTTTAGACAATTGAACAAGGTATTAGATATAACCAATACAAAGATGATACACGACATGAAAAAAGAATACGGTTCACATTAATCAAATTAATAGTGACGCACTTTGAGGCGAAACGTACGCGGTCGAAATCGGCTAGGCGCACAGTGTGACGGAACGTACGGAAAGTCACTCCATGTTTTCTTATCTTTTTCAAGCCCTGATTCCGCCTGCCTTCTCCAAGTATATTTTAGCCGTTCACTTTGTTTCCTCCCTTGGTGATTCATAAGCAGGGGCCTGACGTGTAATACTCTCAGTTGGCTTCCACAATGTGACGTCATATTATTTATATCAACTAATCACCAGACACAATCGACATTTCAACTTATACAATTTCGTTAATAAGGCAGACATGTTGACAAAGTTTCCGCGCAAACGACACCAGCCAGATACAAGTACAAATTATAAGGAATCAAAGAGTTTTGTCATGAACAAATATATATACATATATATATATATATATATATATATATATATATATATATATATATATACCACACAGGATACATACCAAATGAACTAAAAACATTAACTTTCATTGCATTGCCTAAAAAGAATGGTGCAGTTGAATTCAGTAACTTTAAAACAATAAACCTAATGAGCCATGTTACAAAAATCTTGCTAAAAGTTATACAAGGAATGATTCAGAATAAAATCAATACTGAATTAGATGCGCAGCAATTTGGATTTAGGAAAAATAGCGGGACAAAAGAAGCCATATTCTGTATGAGAACATTAATCGAAAAGTACACAGAAGTAAACAAACCAATATATGCCTGCTTCATAGACTACACCAAAGCTTTTGATAGAGTACACCACAAACAACTTATAGATTGCCTAAAAGAGATACGTCTAGATGACATGGACATACGACTAATATGTAATCTATACTGGGAGCCAACAGCAATAATAAAATATAACAAAGAGAACTCTACACCCATTGATATAAAAAGAGGAGTAAGACATCCTACCACCAAGCTTGTTCAATCTATACACTGAGCAAATCTTTAAAAACATCATAGAGATGCCAGGCCTACAAATTAATGGAAAGATAATCAATAACCTAAGATATGCAGACGATACTATACTACTAGCAGAAAATCCTAAAGATCTACAACAATTACTTAATGAAATAAACATGAGAAGCAAAAAAATATGGACTAGATATGAATATCAAAAAGACTAAAACTATGATCATAAACAAAGAAAATACTCAAAACCCACAAGTGGATATCAAAATTGAAGGAATAGACCTGGAGACAGTTCAGAACTACAACTACCTTGGACATACTATAATCAGTGATGGAAAATGTACAACTGAAATAAACAAAAGAATAGGAATGGCAAAAAGTAATGTTAATGTCATGAAGAACATATTAACATCAAAACAAATAACACCAGGACTAAAACTAAGAATAGCAAAATGTTACATCTTTTCAATATTCCTATATGGTGCAGAAACATGGACATTAGACAAGAAAACAGAACAGAGAATTGAAGCTTTTGAAATGTGGGTTTATAGAAGAATAGGCAGAATTGGATGGAAGGAAAAGAAAACAAACGATGAAGTCTTAAAACAACTAAAAATGAAAAGAGAACTACTAAGCACAATTCAAACAAGACAAATGCGATTTTTTGAATTCGTTTACCAATTAGTTTTGTCGCAGGTTCTTACCAGAGATATTAACCTGGACGTAAAGTGAGGTCTTGGTCAGCTTTGGGCTGCTGACTAAGTCATGGTGACCGTAGGTAGTGCTCCACATCGAAGTGAAGTAGTATGTGAATTGCAGTAATGATTGCTGATTATATATTTACATACATACATACATACACACATACATACATACATACACACATATATACATACGTGCATACGTACACAAATACATGCATGCATACACACATGCACACACATGCATGCATACACACATGCACACACATGCATACATATATACACACATACATACATACATACATACATACATACATACATACATACATACATACATACATACATACATACATACATACATACATACATACATACATACATACATACATACATACATACACACATATACATACATACATACATACATACATACATACATACATACATACATACATACATACATACATACATACATACATACATACATACATACATACATACATACATACATACATACATACATACATACATACATACATACATACATACATACACACATGCATACACACACATACACACACATACACGCATACACTTACATTTTAAGATCACCGTAGAATACAGCTCACCTCTAGCACGGCTGTCAGTCACTGATAATTTAGTTTGCTAGCTCATTTGTATCTTTTCAAGAAGTTCAAATCTCATGCTTATTTCCTTGTATAAATACAAGAGTTTATAGAACAAGCTGCACCTTCAAATATAGAAACTGTTGTGGTTAACAATGGAATATTATAACGCCCGAAACTATTAAACTTGCCAATATTTCATATTCTGTAAGAGAATTATTCTATTAAAAGATATTCATAGTTTCTGATTTAAAGTTTGGAACTTTAGCAGAGGCGAAGGCGAGCATCACAACAGCGGAGCTGGAAGTTGTCAACGACCCACAGGTGATGTCTTGCGCCAGGATCGGTGAACCAGAACCATCCAGACCCCGCTCCACCTCTCCGTGGTGCATCCAGTAACAGACTAACCTGTCTAGTCTGACCATGTGAGTAGGGGTCAAAGAAGGAAGATATCCTGGTACTAAAAAATGTCGTGCTGAAGACGGATGTATTGGACCGAAAGACGCAAACGTCACAGTTATACTGCAAACCACAGCGCAAATCTGACACGCTCACTTAATGTCCTTTTCAGGGCGGATGAACGAAGAGGTGTACTCCTGTAGTCATTGGACGAACGCAAGTGCAAGCAACTTTAGTTTTTGTGTTTTGTGTCAAAAATTTGAAACGACTCCCATAAAATATCAATTTTGATAAGGAGAGAAATGCACTAAACGCAGAACATCTTCATTGACAAATGCTGCATTTCCAAAATTATAGTTAAAATGTCAGTTTGAAATGAAAACAAACAGCTGTGGTCTATTTTTACATATAATTTTGCATGAGTTATATCACTGATGAATATTAAGCCTGGTCTATTAATGTAATTAATTGTTTTATTGTCGTTTTTTTTCGTGAATAAATAATAAAGCACAGGCCCGTCCGTCCTGTTTTTATCATCCAAATATCTCGCTTTCTTATCAAGAAAATATTCACAGCATTGCAAACTTATGCTGATTTATCTGTTGAAACATTCTTAATAAATGATTTCATGTTCGTACGGCTGCTTTCTGTTACCAATCATCATTGTCATCATTGTCATCATCATCATCGTCATCATCAGGAGGTATACCCTTTGCAGAACGTTGCATTCACCACAGTCCGACTGAAAGTGAAATAATCTGTCTCTAGCCGGATCTCACACTTCTTCTGTTGTGTTCAAGGTCTCCTTGATATCTTGAAACACCATCTTCTTAGTCTGCCCTTGGCTCGTCATCATCGAACTATGCCTTCATTAATTGTTCTTTCCAGCACGATGTGTCTTTTGACGTGGCCATAGTATATTCATTTCTACTGCAGTGTGTTTTTTTTCTTCTTCAGTCTTTCTATTGTAAGAAAAAAAAAAAAAAAGACGGCTAAAGAAACGAAAAAATAACATTTCTAGGGGAGCTAAAAAATTCATAGTCAACTATGACTGACAGAGGCTGCTACTACTACTACTAGAATAGTGTTTATAAGCCACGTCTTTTAAATGTTAATGATATAAATAATAATATAAATAATATCGTTTAATAATTGGCTCTCACGATTTCTCGGCAGTCTGCAATTAATAGTATGCTTTTGGTTTCTGGCCACTAAGATTTAACATCAAAGCCTCTCTTGTGTCCTGAGCTCTTTGTTATGTGCCATAAAGAGTCACCATCATCATCGAGTACCGTCTCCGCAACGAAGGTTGGCAACCATGGAGCGCCATTCTGCTCTGTCTCTTGCATTGATGGTGCAGGTTGTCATAGGCTGATTTGTCCATCTTTTGATGTTACTCGTCCATGTTAGTCTTGGTCTGCCTCTGCCTATTTTACCTTGTATTTTCCCCCTCCAGGATTACTTTTAGTAGGCTATTGTGTCTTTTAACATGGCCTAAAAACCGCATTTGTCTTGTTTGAATTGTGCTTAGTAGTTCTCTTTTCATTTTTAATTGTTTTAAGACTTCATCGTTTGTTTTCTTTTCCTTCCATCCAATTCTGCCTATTCTTCTATATATCCACATTTCAAAGGCTTCAATTCTCTGTTCCATTTTCTTGTCTAATGTCCATGTTTCAGCATCATATAGGAATATTGAGAAGATGTAACATTTTGTTATTCTTAGTTTTAGCCCTGGTGTTATTTGTTTTTATGTTAGTATGTTCTTCATGGCATAAAAATTACTTTTTGCCATTCCTATTCTTTTGTTTGATCATCGCACAATAAGCCTTATGAGTCATATGACTAAGATATTACTAAGAATCATCTTGCGAAGAGTGCGAAACAAAATCAGTCCAGAAATTAGCGATGAACAGTGTAGTTTTGTTAGAGATAAAGGAACAAGCAATGCCATTTATATCATAAGATCTTTAGTAGAAAGAGCCATAGAGGTGAAAACAGATCTTTACCTATGTTTCATAGATTACACCAAGGCATTTGACAAAGTAAAGCACCAAGAAATAATAAAAATTTTAGAAAGCATAAACGTAGACAGCAAAGATATAAGAATAATAAAGAACATGTACTGGCAACAAACAGCGGAATTATAGGAACTGGAAACCAATTGGGAATGTTTCAACAAATAAAACAGGATGTTAGACAAGGTTGTGTGCTGTCACCAGATTTTTAAAATAATTATAGTGAGATTATTTTAAAATCCATAAGGAGCCTGCCTTATAATAACAATTGGAGGTCATAATATAAATAATCTAAGGTATACTGATGATACAGTATTAATCGCTAAGAGTGAAAATGAGTTACAAGAAATGTTGGACATTATAGTGAAAGAAAGCAAAAATAAAGGACCCTTAATAGCAAAAAGACAAAGGTAATGGTAACAACAAAGAAAAAGACATCACCTCAGTGCAAAATAAAGACAAGTGGAACAATATTAAAACAGGTAAATGAATTTAAATATTTGGGAACTTTGTTAACCTCAGACGGAAGATGTACAGAAGAGGTGAGATGCAGAATGGCTCAGGCAAAAGCAGCTTTCCAAAAAATGAGGAAGATAATATGCAATCCATTTTGACAATAGAAACAATAAAAATAATTCTTAAATGTTATGTAGAGCCAGTCTTAACATATGGATGCGAATCATGGACAATAGGAATATATCTTTTGTTATTATCTTTCCATTAATTTGTAGGCCTGGCATCTCTATGATGTTTTTAAAGATTTGCTCAGTCTATAAAGAGTACATGCTCTTTATTATTCAATACAGAAACTAAAACGAATAAACAAAAACAATTAGAAAAATACTTTAATTAATGACTTCAAGTAAAAAATATTAGCTACATTTCTGCCTTCTCTTTCAACTATTTTTTTTTTACTTTCAAACAATTCTACTTTTACTATCTAAGGGACATTACTTATAACTTTTTTCCTTCAAAATATTCTTGCCCTTGTCAACTGCAGAGCTCTTCTTTCTCTAAATTCATTTTTGACGAGCGAACAAGAAGGAGAGTTCTGGGGGCTCGCAGACACTTTTGTCGTTGATTTGTTTTGTTTGTCTTTTTGTTGCAGTATGGATGAACAGGGCTGCCCACGATGCAAAACTACAAAATACAGAAACCCATCTTTAAAATTGATGGTTAATATTTGTGGACATTCATTGTAAGTTGTATTTTTTAAAATTTATTTTAGGCGTCGACTGTCGAGGACCGGGTTCATTCAATTTTTAAATTCATTTTTACTATTTACTCTCTTCTCCTCAGTCTTCTGATCTCATCATTCAATCATTCTCATTCTCATTCATTCAATTATTTGTAATCGTATTTATCGCAGCACTACATTTACTCGTCTGTTCCCTCTACTCGTTATCATTCATTATGATTATGGTTCAGATTATCAATTCATTTTGATTGTCATCATCATCATTCCGAAAGTGAAAAAAAAAGTAAATTACCCCCGTCACGTCAAGTGGCATATGATGGGGTAATGTGGTCGGTAATACGCCCGTGCCGCTTTACTTTCCGGTCCCAGAAAAAAAATTCGGTACCCATTCCTGGGTGAACCGGAAGCCGTCGGTTGGTTCGAACCCTACCTCTTGTCCTTTGTAGTCCAGTTCACTAACAACCACTGAGCTATCGCGGCTCCCATTCCGAAAGTGAGTTCAAGAATTATTATTCTGTTTTATTCTGACTCAGTATATTCAGAGTAGTCAGACTAAATATTCTGAGTCTCACAACCCACACATTTCTAATTGAATTCAAATTCTGTATTATATATTCTCTCATATGATCATCAAAATGAAAATGATCAAATAAAAACAATATTTAAATTCTATTTTAATGTTTATTTACAACATGCAAACTGTTAAAAATTAATTATATAAAAAAAATTTAATACCATGTTGAACTTGGCTTGGTATTTAAATTGTAAAAAAAATTATATTTTATTATTTATACTTATAATATATTTACAATATTTTATATTTTTATAATTTATTAATTATAATAATAGATTCTGGTGAATTCAATGATAATATTTACATATAGTAGGGCCCTTTTCATCTTGTCAGATGGTCTAGTGGAGGCTATTGTGTATTTTTTTTGTTTTTGTCAAACAGCTTCTCTTGTGGCTAATTATACCAATGTTTGACAAACATACATGGCCACAGAATGAGCAAGTCAGGCCCACTGATCCACAGGGTTTTCCATCCTTTTTCACAAGTCTTTTCTCTTCTAAGTGTTGCCTTAGCACAGTCTCAAATGGTGTTATACCATTCCTTATACATGCTCTCCATGATATGCGATAACTTGCCAGATGTTCCCAGTAATTTTCACATATGGAGAAATCATTCAGAGATGTTAGACCAAGTCTAACATTGACGAGTAACATCAAAATTTGGACAAGTCAGCCTATGACAACCTGCACCATCAAAGCAAGAGACAGAGCAGAATGGCACTCTGTGGTAGCCAATTTTCGATGCAGGGATGGCTCTGGATGATTGATGATATTATACTGTATTATTGACACTGCCCATTCACTGGATTGATATTCACAAAACCTTTCAAGATGCAGTAAGCTCCCATTATGAGGTTGCAATTTTCAGCTTTTGGAATGAGGAGGGGACTCATAATTTAAATTTCTACAGAAAAACCCTTCCAGTTAAGATCAAATTGCACACACTTTTGAAGGAATGCACAATAAATCAAAATATCTGTATTGTTTTACTAGCTTTGAATAATTTCAATGCTTAATTGCCACTAGATATTTTTAAAAAACTTTTCTTATATTTGACCTTGACTATAACTGATAAACTCATCATCATCATGTGCCATACTGTTTGGCATAGGATTCATGTCCTTCCACAATCTTCTATTCACAGTGTATAGTATCAATTCTATTGTTGACTGTTTTCCATGTCATGACACCAAGCTATTTAGTATTTTTTCTCTTTGTCGTTCATGATCTCTCTTTCCATGTATTTTGCCAGTTGTAACAAATATTCCAACTTTCCTCTTCTCATAATGTGCCTGAAAAATATTGATGTTTTTTTTCTGATGTTTCTTAGGAGTTCCCTTTTTGTGTTGGCCTCTTTGAGAATTTCCTTGTTGGTCTTTTTAGCTGTCCAGGGAACTTTCAACATTCTTTTGAGAAACCCCATTTCTGTGGCCTCTAGTCTGATAAACTATCTACCTATCTACTGTCCTTTCGAGCCGAAGACAGCACGTAGGGCAGAACAACAATCTCAAAAACAGAAACCTTGCGTGCCAAAATGGCATATATTGCAGAGATCACTGCTTCTAAAATCTATGTATCTGTTTCCATAACAATACTTTTTACAATGACAGCTTGTTAAGCCATCAATGAACTTCCTTAGTCACCTCTTACGACATGCCTGGAAGGTCACAAAGTTACTATTCTATACTTCCCTCATAATGAGGCACCAGGTAACACACTGGTAAACTACTTTAGTCTAATTTTAAATGAAATTTTAATCCGGTTGATGATTCTTGCACCTTGAAATTCTTATATAAATTCATTTAGTGCCGTCTCACATCGAAGGTTGGCTACCATGTAGCACAATTTCCACTGTCTCTTGTTTTGATGGTGCAGATTGTCATAGGCTGAGTTGTCCATCTTTGATGTTACTTGTTTATGTTAGTCTTGGTCTGCCTCTTCCTTTTTTACCTTCCAAGATTACTTTCAGTAGGCTGTTGTTCCTTTTAACATGCCCCGAAAATCGCATTTGTCTTGTTTGAATTGTGTTCAGTAGTTCTCTTTTCATTTTTAGTTCTTTTAAGACTTCATCATTTGTTTTATTTTCTTTCCATCTAATTCTACCTATTCTTCTATAATTCCACATTTCAAAGGCTTCAATTTTGTGTTCTGTTTTCTTGTCTAATATCCATTTTTCTGCACCATACAGGAATGTTGAGAAGAATACATAACATTTTACTTTGTTGTATAAATAGTAACATAAATATATGACAGTTTATGTAAGAACATAAACTTGTTAAATTCTTCTGTTTTGTGGTTTTATTAGAAATTCATGATTTTTGTTGTGATCACAGGTGTGAAAGCTGTGTAGATCTTCTTTTCATAAAAGGATCAGGAGCATGCCCTGATTGTGGAACTGCCCTACGTAGGTCAAATTTCAAGCTGCAGATATTTGAAGATGCCCTTGTGGAAAAAGAAGTGGACATTCGGAGAAGGGTTCTGAGAGAGTAAGCCAAAACCTTAACTGTTGTCAGAATTAAATCATTACATTATATTGACATGTATATCTGAAGACAATATATGAGGGAAAGTAATTAAATTATGGGAGTTTTATTATAAAGTGAATGATAAGGTATGTACAATGAAAGATTTTATAGCAGTACACGAAATGGATTTCTATCAATGCTCCATCTAGAGGTCATGACAATCAAGCAATACGTGACAGCATTAGCTCATTTAACATGACCTTCCCACTGTTGGCTTGCACAACTTTCATTAGCTTTTCCCGCCTCAATCATGTCAATGCTCAGAAGTCGAAGACTAAGATGGCTGGGGCATGTCCAGGGAATGGAAGAAAAACGCATCCCCAAGTAAATAGTATATGGTGAACTAATACACGGAAAAAGACAAATCGGCAGACCTAAACTATGATTTAAAGATATCTGTAAATCATCTCTGAATGACTTCTCCATCTGTAACAAATAAAAAAAATACACAATAGCCTCCACTAGACCGTCTGACAAGATGAAAAGGCCATATATATCCTAATAGCCCAGTGTTTATGACTGTCACTTTTACCAGTGCAGTCAGCTTTCAAGACAGATTCAATAAAATTGAAACAGTCAAGAAACTTATTACCTTTAGTTTTACTTATAGAAATGATACAATTTATATTATTGTGTAAACAAATATTATTCACTGTAAATATGAGAGATTAAATGACGTCAATTAAGTGGAATGTAAAATATTATTAAATCACTTATGGTCGCCGCCACTGCGAGCACAAAAACATAGACCTACTCTAAATATGAATATAACAAACATGAAATGGCCAAAAAAAAAAAAAAAAAATATGACTTTCACTTTTACTCATAGAAATTATGAAATTGTATGTGTGTATTAAAAAATATACGTGTTCAATGTTAATAAGAGAGATTAAATCTCGTGAGTTAGGTGAATTGTAATATAAAATATATAGTCGTGGTGTAATTTTTCTTGAAGTGGTGAGCTAGACAAACATTCCAACAGAATGACTTTGTCAGACTTTTTGGAGGGAATTCTGTATTTGACATAACACTGCATGAAACTAAGGTAGATGTTTTAAAGCACAGATGTTCAGACATGTAATACAAACATGATGTAGGGACCAAGATGCCTACCAAAAACTGAGCTGAGACTGATCAGAAACCCAGAGCTGACTGCTTGCTTCAGGACTGGCCAATAACAGAACTGATCAAAACCCTATTCCATCTCCAAGTGGTGCTTCTGAAAACAGACTAACCAGTTTGGCCAAGCTTTCTTCTGGGATCATGGCTCATTCAGACTAGGATTCTGGGCTCTTTTATGAAGGCTATTATCTGTTTCAGTCATTCGGGTGCACCGTAGAGTTTCTCTTCCAGAATGGTGGGCATAGGCCACCATGACCGCCTCAGGTCTGTGCGGGAGGGGGAAATCCTGTTGGTTGTGTTTTGTTGTCATGTCATCTAGGATATAGAGACATAGACTGGTAGTTCCTATTTTGAGTTTGGTGAACATGTGGTTTCTCATTCTGTTGTGGCCACTGCATAGGTGAAGTATGTAGACTTGACCTCTCCTTGATAGTTGAAGATGTCCATCCCTCTTGTTATACTTTGGGTGTTCTTTTTTCCATTTTGTATGATACTGGCTTTTGATGATGGATTTAGCTTCTTCATTACTGACCTAATGGTTCTCTTGTGGCAATCTCCCTCTTTCCTTGGCTAGTTTGTCTGTACATTTGTTTAGCCAAGTGCGTAGTTATAGAAGAGGGAAGGCAACCCACAACTTGAAAACACAGTGCTGAAGTTGAATGTATTGGACTGTAAAGTGCAACTATCATATAGTTATGCTGCAAACAGCAACACAATTCACCAACACCCACTTATTGTCATTTTAATGGTGAATGAAGAGTAGTTTTCTCTATTCCCATATGGTGCAGAAACATTAGACACGAAAACAGAACACAAAATTGAAGTCTTTGAAATGTGGATATATAGAAGAATAGGTAGAATTGGATGAAAAGAAAAGAAAGGATGAAGTCTTAAAACAAATAAATATGAAAAAAACTACTAAATACAATTCAAACAAGAGAAATGCAATTTTTGGGGCATGTTAAAAGACACAACAGCTTACTAAGAGTAATCTTGGGGAGGGGGGATACAAGGTAAAAGAGGCAGAGGCATACCGAAACTAACATGGATGAGTAACATCAAAAAGATGGACAAGTCAGCCTATGACAACCTGCACCATCAAAGCAAGAGACAGAGATACTCCATGGTAGCCAACCTTTGTTTCAGAGATGGTACTCGATGATGAAGAGGAGTAGTCGTCGGGTGAATACCAAAAACATAAAAAGAACATGATACAAGACAAACAGATGACCTGTCATCAACGGCCAGCTGAATAGGACTTTAAATCAACCAAGAAAAGACAAGAATAGTGAAGTATGTGCTAACTCAAAAAGAAAACGTATTCTAGAATGGAAAGCAGAATTGAGCCTCTTAGTAAATCTTAAAGCTGTATATATATTTGTATGTCATAGACAAAAAAGGATACCAGTATAACAAAATCCTAAACATAAAGACAAAACTTAGTATACTCAGCTTATCTATCCTTGCATTTAAAAGTTAGACAAAATTTTTACATGAATTCAATTTTTCCCATTTCTCACACTGGCAGCCAGGTGTCTCTCGCCATACAGGCAGATATTCCTTGACTTTAGAGACACTCTCATTTTTTATCATTGAGAATTAATGTATTGTGTAGGTTTTTTTCCTGCCAATTTTTGTGTGGACAGAGTCTGATTTTGGCCTGCTCTTTGTATTTATAACTGCCAAACGTTTTTTAACATCTTCAATCTTCATTCACTCATGCAGGACCTCATTTTTATTGCCATTATTAGATAGCACTAGAAATTGGACCTTATCCAGAGACATTGGGAGAGAAGAGCCTCAAAGAAACCAGATTAGAAGAGAAAAATTCCCACCACCTGGCAAGATTTGAACCTGAAAACCTTGACCAAAGAGCAGTGTTTTACCTGCAACCAGAATCTGGCTAGGGAAAGAGACGGGCTTTGGTGAATGCAACCTTCCACAAAGGACATGCGACCTCATGATATTGGTGATAGGCACTGTTTTGCATTGTGGAGACAAAGGGCTAGATATAAAGAAATTAGCATGTTGAAAGTCATCATAGTCATGTCCTCATATAGAAATACCAAACTGTTTATCATGTGGAAACCTTGGCATGAGGGGGCCTCGGTAGCCGAGTTGGGAAAACCACCCGACTGGACTACCGACGTTCGGACAACCCGTGTTCGATTTCCGTTGGGAGCTGTGTAAATTCTACTCGTGGTTGGAAAAAAAAAAAATACCCCCACGGTGGACCCAGCCGTTGGCAGAAATGGGTACCAGGGTATTACCTTGGGAAGGTGAGGAATGTTGCCTCGCATCTGTGTTTCGATGCTTGAGACGACACTATACAGAAATATCTGAACATTTCTGGATAGGCGGCCGAGCACATATGGGTGGAAACTCGCGTGCTAAGATGCCGGTTCAAGTCTCGTACTTTACCTTTACCTTGGCATGAGTTTTATGCAATTTTATATTTGAATTAGACAGAATCTGTCAACATTTCTTGGAAGTTGTGAATGATTTGTATAAGAAAGTTATTGATGCACATGAATTACATACATTATATTTTCATTTTGTTGTAATAAGAAAATATGGCTACTTATTTTACAGTTTCAACAAAAAGAGGAAGATTTCTCAAGCTTGAAAGAATACAATGATTATTTAGAAATGATTGAAACCATTGGTGAGTTTTGACAATACAGAATTAGTAGAAGTAATAGTAATGTTATCAAAGAAAATATATAAAGATGTAGCAAGTTTCTGTGCTTATTTTGTTGATATGAAAATCAGAATCTGGCTAGAGAAAGAGACGGACTTTGGTGAATGCAACGTTCCACAGAGGGGTCATGCGCCTGATGATATTGGTGATAGGCACTGTTTTGCGTTGTGGAGAAAGAGGGCTAGATATAAAGAAATTAGCACGCTGAAGTCATCATAGACATGTCCTCATGTAGAAATGCCAAACTGTTTATCGCTTCATGTGGAAACCTTGGCATAAGTTTTATGCAGTTCATTCTGAAAGATAATCTTACACTTAGACAGTGACTATATTAGTACTCCAATCTCTTTTCTGATCTCATAATTTCTGCACAAGTTTTCTTGCATCAGCAATAGCTTCTAGGGTAAAAAAAAATGTCTTTCTCATTTTTAGGGCTTGTTTTCAGATTTCTTTTCTCTTCTCATCACATGGCCAATATATGTCCATCTTCAGTGGCCACAAGTTGAAAATACTTTGATATCTTAATTAGAATTCATCATTTCTATCAAAGAGGTGAGATTGCTGTTTCAATAACAGTAGATGTTTTATGAAGGTGGCTTTGTTAAGCCACTGATCAGTCATTCATGGCAAGGTGAAGAAAAACAGTCCTCCATCTTGCACCAGAACAGAAAACCATACCCATGTGTAGTATAAAAAAAAGTAAAGTACCCCCGTCACGCCTAGGGAATATGGTGTTAGTGACCATAAATTTTACAGACATTCAGCACCTGATTTTTGGGGTAATGTGGTCAGTATTACGCCCGTGCCGCTTTACTTTCCCAGAAAAAAATCCAGTATCCATTTAAGGCTGGGTGAACCCGGTAGCCGTCGGTTGGGATCGAACCCTACCTCTTGTCCTTTGTAGTCCAGTTCACTAACCACTGAGCTATCGCGGCTCCATGTGCAGTATGATAACCTGCAAATGATCGTTAGTTGTGTAGAAATATTTGATTGAGGTTTAAAGGAATTCTTTACATTTCTCAAGTTGTGCTATATTATAGTTAAAAAAGTACTAAGAAACATTAAATGCAGCAATTTAACCCCAATTCTCAATCCTATACACCATTGATCTAAATTCTTGCTCAAGAATACTAATGTGAACATATTCTTCTTGTGTTTGTGTGTTGATATTGTCCATCTTGGAAAGGACATTGAGTAGATGAGATGTGTCATTGCCTATAGCAAACTGCAATATCTGCATCTTACAACATGATTTCAGTTTGACACTTTTGAAAGCCTGCATTGGATTCCCTCACTGTTCCAACTGACGGCCAAACTGGTTAGGTTATCTAAAGCCGCCGTTGGGAAAGTGAAAGAGGGTTCTTGATGAAATGTTTGCTGTTCTTGATTCAAGCAACCAGTGATGGGTTCATTATCTGCTTGTAGTCTAGGTCCTGTCTGGTGTCTTGGCACCAACATATTCTATTGCACATATTCATATGTAAACTGTGTTTTTGTAATTCTCTTTTCTATATATTAATCTCATTCTGGGTTGTAGGGTAAGAGTTAGCATGTAAAAACTACAAAAATAGAGATAAAGTAATGAAATATTATTTTTTTTATTTTGAGAATTAAAATCAATAGAAAACAGTTGAAAGTTTTGGAAACATTTCTCAGTCAAGATCTAAGGCAGTATTGATAGCTGAAGTCAACTTTCCTCTGTCTCAGTGGCAGCTGAAGCTGATGAATTCAAAACTTATCCATTTTATGATGTAGTCTGACCATCTTCTTCTGTTTTCCATGATTTCTTCACCAGTCATGATGATCATCTTATTTTTCCCATTGATCAAGATTTATGGCCATATAACCTGAGTTTTACAGAAGAATGTTGAGAATACTGTGGACAGCTAAGAAGAGTAATGAAAATGTTCTGAAAGAGGTCAAAGCAAAAAGAGAGCTAATTTCCAATATTAGGAAGAAACAATCATCGTTTTTTGGCCATGTAATGAGAAGAGAACAACTAGAATATTAACTGCCGAGATCGAAAGTTGTGGATAGACATGATCACCTACGCCAGCAGGCCCGGTACTTGATAATGATGATGATGAACCTGAGTTTGAGCTTCTTCTGCTTTTTCATGGTGTTAGATTGTCTTCATGACATGATTGTCTTCTGTGTGCTGCCTGATTGTGTTTTGAACATTTTTCCGATAAGAAATTCACCACATTTATAAACGGTTTAACTTTTATCATCATCATCATGTGCAGTCTCTGTATTAAAAGTTGGATATCAGGGAACACTACCTACTTTGTCTATTGCCTTCATGGACACTATATAACTTTCCCAGTCCACCTCTTGATATTGTCATCCATTTGATTCTTTGCTTCTTACCTGTATATTTTTCCTTCTAAGATGCCTTTGAGTATATCATTATGTCATTATATGTTTAAAGTATCTTTAAAGTTTCTCTTTCTGCTGGCCATAGATTGGAGTATGAAAATTAATCAAAACAGAAGTGGAATCCAGTGATCATTGACCAAGGAACTTACTGACTTAGACTTTGCTGATAACATAGCTCTCCTATTAAAAATCATCAATAGATGCCAGATAAAATAAGCATACTTGATGAGAGAACACAACTGGGACTGAAAATAAATAGAGATAATACCAGCAATAACCAAATAACAATAGGAGAAATACCTCTGCTAGACATATAATCTTATATAGATCTGGGCAGTAATATAGACAAAGAAGGAGGAACAGAATTGATATCAAAATGAGGATAAAAAAAGCAAGAAGATATTTCATTGCACTAGGAAACATATGGAAATCCAAAGAAATTATGTTAAATACAAAAATAAAGTTTCAACTCCAGTGTTAAGTCTATCTTATTATATGGCTGTGAAACATGGAGAACAACAAAAATGACAATCACAGAGATACAGACCTTCATTAATGGATGTATGCGCAGAATAATATGGAAATGGCAGGACAAAATCACAAACATAGAATCATGGAAAATACTAGTCAAATACCAGTGGACAAAGAGTTAAAACAAAGATGATGGCACAGGTTAGCACACACACTGCAGAAGCCAACTGAGAGTATTACACGACCGGCCCTTTTTTGGAATCTCCAGGGGAAAAGGCAAAGAGGAAGACAAATTATTCTTGGAGAAGACATGTAGAAGCAAAGATGAAGATGATGGGAAGACTTGGAATGATCTTAAAGAATGGCAAGAAATAGAATGGCTTGGAAAGTGTTTGTTGAAGACCTATGCTCCACAGGGAGTTGAAATGAAGAATAATATTTTTGATCCAAATAAAAGTTTTAAAAAAGATGTTTCACTATTTTTGGTGTTAGATTTGTTGGTATTTGTTTAGATATTAGTAACATATTTCATGCTGATGAAAGCACTTTTCATTATCTCTGTATCACATTTGTCATCTCTTGACATACTACCAGGTGTAATCTGGAACTGTAGCTTTTCTCCATTTGTTTTGATACTGACTTGCGGTGAATAATATTAATATTTTATACTTTACAATATGTAATTATAAGTATCTGTCTTTTATAATCTTACAGTATTTAACATGTTTAACAATGTGGACATTGATGCTACAAAAAGAATGGTTGAACAGTACAAGAAAGAAAATAAAGATCAAATTAGAAAGAACCAATTAAAAGGGGTAAGATTTTCACCTCAGTGGACCTGTATTATTTATAGTTATTTTTTTTTTTTTAACCTCTCCCCATTTTGCTGTGTTTGTAAATGAAGAGGTGCAGAAGACAGCTTTGTAAACGAACATCAAAGTGAACTCTGGTCTAAACGAACCTCAAGCATTGTCCCTCATCTAACAACAATTAATGAGTTCGTCTTAAATGGACGTTCGTCATGTTGTAACAAAATTGAAACAAAAAAAATAACTACTTTTTTCTAAGTTATAAGTGATGTAACAAAATTGTAGCAAACAGCTGCGTTGAAGGAGACACCTTTAACCCTTTTCTGATAATAAGAATGGCTTTATTTATAATTACATTGCAAACCATTTCTATCTATCTATCTATTGACCTTTCGAGCCGTAACCGGCCCATAGGGCGTAGACCAAGATACACCTTCTCCTATATGAATTTTTGTTCTAGCAGTTTTCTTTTAAAGATATTTTATCAAATCTCGCCATCTGTCTCTGTTCTGTGCAAGCAGTTCTATCTCATTGAGGGAGCCGATTCCTGCTGCTCTTGCCTCTCTCATCAATGTTCTTCTCAGTGTCTCCCTGGGTCTTCCTCTTTTTCTTTTACCTGTTGTTTCCCATATGAGGGCTTGCTTTGCTATTCGATTATTATCTCTTCTCATCACATGTCCAACGTATGACCATCGTCTTTTCTTTATTACTGAAGATATTAGTGGTTGATTGGCGATTTCTCTAATTTCCTCGTTTGTTTTGAATTCGTTCCATTCTATACCAAGTATTTTCCTTAGACATTTATTTTCGAATGCGTTCAACTTTGTTTCTATATCTCTTGTTGTTTTCCAGCTTTCACACGCATACGTAAGGGTTGATAGTACATTTGATTTGAATAGCCTAAGTTTTGTGCTTGTGCTAATGAGTTTTGATTTCCACAACTTTTCAAGGCTTCTGAAAGACATTGCTGCTTTAGCCAGTCTGATTCTAATTTCTTTGCTCGTATCCCCTTCTCGATCAATGTGACTTCCAAGATAGATGAAGTGATCGATCTCTTCTACTGGTTTGTTTTCCATGTATATTTTGTCACTTGTTGGAATTAAACTTTTCATGACTTTAGTCTTTTCATGATTGACCTCAAGCCCAATTTTGCTGGCTATTGATGATAGTTCATTTGTGTTTTCCTGCATCGTTTTTATCTGATTGCTGATGAGAACTATGTCATCAGCAAAGTCCAGGTCCTCCAAATGGTCTCCTTGTATCCATTCGATGCCTTTATTACCAGTGCAGCATTTCTTCATTATGAAGTCCATAACAATTCCAAATAACAAGGGCGATAAAATACATCCTTGTTTAACCCCAGTTTCTATTGGGAAACATTCGCTCAGTCCTTCCTCTGTTCGAACTGCACATGTGTAACCATCATACATGTCTTTGATAATATTTATGATTTTTGATGGTAAACCATTTACATATATGTATATATACCTATCAAAATCAAAAACAGTCCAGACAAAATCAGTCCAGAAATTAGCGATGAACAGTGTGGTTTTGTTGAAGATAAAGGAACAAGCAATGCCATTTATATCATAAGATTTTTAGTAGAAAGAGCCATAGAGGTGAAAACAGATCTATACCTATGTTTCATAGATTACACCAAGGCATTTGACAAAGTAAAGCACCAAGAAATAATAACAATTTTAGAAAGCATAAATATAGACAGCAAAGATATAAGAGTAATAAAGAACATGTACTGGCAACAAACAGCAGAATTATAGGAACTGGAAACCAATTGGGAATGTTTCAACAAATAAAACAGGGTGTTAGACTAGGTTGTGTGCTGTCACCAGATTTGTTTAACATTTATAGTGAGATTATTTTAAGATCCATAAGGGACATGCCTTATAATAACAATTGGAGGTCATAATATAAATAATCTAAGGTATGCTGATGATACAGTCTTAATCGCTAAGAGTGAAAATGAGTTACAAGAAATGTTAGACATTATAGTGAAAGAAAGCAAAAATAAAGGACTCAGCCTTAATAACAAAAAGACAGAGGTATTGGTAACAACAAAGAAAAAGACATCATCTCAGTGCAAAATAAAGACAAGTGGAACAATATAAAAACAGGTAAATGAATTTAAATATTTGGGAACTTTGTTAACCTCAGACGGAAGATGTACAAAAGAGGTGAGATGCAGAATGGCTCAGGCAAAAGCAGCTTTCCAAAAAATGAAGAAGATACTATGCAATCCATTTTTGACAATAGAAACAAGAAAAAGAGTTCTTAAAAGTTATGTAGCGCCAGTCTTAGCATATGGATGCGAATCATGGACATTAGGACAACAGACAAGAAAATCACTGGAGTCTGTAGAAATGTGGTTTTACAGAAGAATGTTGAGAGTACCATGGACAGCTAAGAAGAGTAATGAAGATGTTCTGAGAGAGGTCAAAGCAAAAAGAGAGCTAATTTCCAATATTAGGAAGAAACAATCATCATTTTTTGGCCATGTAACAAGAGAACAACTGGAGTATATATTAACAACTGGAAAAATTGAGGGACGAAGAGATAGAGGGAAGCAAAGAGAAAAAATAACAGACAGCTTAAGAGAATGGCTTGGCAGAAGGTCAACAACAGAAATGATAAATAGCTGTCGAGATTGAAGGTTGTGGACATGATCACCTACGCCACTAGGCCCGTACTTGATGATGATGATGATATATACCTATTAGCTTAGCAGTAATATTATGTGTCATCTCTTTTTGGTTAACTGTTTAGTACTTCCAGTATTGATGAAGCATTGGTTATGTGAGAGGGTACAAGTCTGACTACTTTGTTACCTGCACTACTATCTTTATTGAATCACAATTTGTTAACAGATGACATCACTGAGACATGTCTCCTGAACTTATCAGTTTGGGTAACCACAATGACATATATTATCAGTGAGAAACAGTATAAGAAGACACTGTTTTTTCTGATATCTGTCTATTGTCCTATTGAGCTTAAAAGACAGCACAAGGGGCAGAAACTCTAGACTCTTTGTTTCCGACAATCTTTGTTATCAAAGAATTATAACTCATCTCTTTTCACATGAGAACTTCTGCTCTCCTCTCTTATCACACAATGTTCAGTCCTGCTCTCCTCTCTTATCACACAATGTTCAGTCCTGCTCTCCTCTCTTATCACACAATGTTCAGTCCTGCTCTCCTCTCTTCTCACACAATGTTCAGTCCTGCTCTCCTCTATTATCACACAATGTTCAGTCCTGCTATCCTTGCTCTCCTCTCTTCTCACACAATGTTCAGTCCTACTCTCCTCTCTTCTCACACAATGTTCAGTCCTGTTCTCCTCTCTTATCACACAATGTTCAGTCCTGCTCTCATCTCTTCTCACACAATGTTCAGTCCTGTTCTCCTCTCTTATCACACAATGTTCAGTCCTACTCTCCTCTCTTCTCACACAATGTTCAGTCCTGTTCTCCTCTCTTATCACACAATGTTCAGTCCTGCTCTTATCACACAATGTTCAGTCCTGCTCTCCTCTCTTCTCACACAACGTTCAGTCCTGCTCTTCTCTCTTCTCACACAATGTTCAGCCCTGCTCTCCTCTCTTCTCACACAATGTTCAGTCCTCCTCTCATCTCTTCTCACACAGTGTTCAGTCCTGCTCTCCTCTCTTCTCACACAATGTTCAGTTCTGCTCTCCTCTCTTCTCACACACATTGTTCAGTTCTGCTCTCCTCTCTTATCACACAATGTTCAGTCCTGCTCTCCTCTCTTCTCACACAATGTTCAGTTCTGCTCTCCTCTCTTCTCACACAATGTTCAGTTCTGCTCTCCTCTCTTCTCACACATTGTTCAGTTCTGCTCTCCTCTCTTATCACACAATGTTCAGTCCTACTCTCCTCTCTTCTCACACAACGTTCAGTCCTGCTCTCCTCTCTTCTCACACAATGTTCAGTCCTGCTCTCCTCTCTTTTCACACAATGTTCAGTCCTGCTCTCCTCTCTTCTCTCACAATGTTCAGTCCTGCTCTCAGGACTTGTCATCAAGTGATTAATCTCATATTCCTACCCATGTTGTTACGGTTGTTTCTAAGGATACATTAATGCCAGTGTTATAAAGTGCCATCATTTTCTTCTTCTACCTTTTTTAGCTCCCAGTGGAGCATAGGTCTTCAACAAACACTTTCCAAGTCGTTTCCCATCATCTTCATCTCTGCTTCTATCTGTCTTCTCCAAGAATTCCTTGATACTAGAGTATTCCTTGAGACTCCCATCATTTCCAAGACCTCTAAATATTGTCTTTCATATTATGTTCTTGTTCATAAAGTGGTTGTCTCTCCTTCAAATTCCAATCCTGCTGTATTCTGGTGTCTGCCCTTATGCTTGATGACTTTTATATTGAAATAGTCATATATTTTATTCTGGCTGGTAGAAGGTAATCTAAGAGCTTGTGGTAGGAATGGATCTCTAAGATGCATGTAGTAAATTAATTGAATGCAGCTGACTACTGGCTTTAACGATCAGTAAACCAAAGTTGATCAAGACTTGCTCCACCTCCCCTGAATTATGGGTGTCCAATCTGAAAAATGATTGCAGTTATAAGATGGAAGGCAAATGCTATGGATATAGATATGTTGAGTTGAACGGCAAAATATTACAATTTTACTATAAAATCACCTAATGTTTCAGTGTTTACCAATAGAAACATATAGAGATCTTCCCAAAATCACATACAAACTAAGCTAAGTATATTTGTGGAACATCAGTTTCAGAGTTCCTTTATATGAAAATCACATGTTGCATAATAAAGTAAAGGAAACAACAACTTGTTTATTTATCATTTATTTACAACTTGTCTAAGAACTATTCTCATAATTCTTTATCTTCATAGCTTGGATTTAAACCTCTAACAATTTGGTTAGCAGATAAAATGCATGGACTAGCTTGAAAAGTCACTGCATCAAATCCCTTCCGGCCTCATCTGAGATCACTGGCCACTGCCTTATTCTTGGACATTTCTCTTTTTCCTTCCAGCCAAGGCCACAATGTCTTTTGAGGGTTTTCATGATTTTGATTTTCCATGTATTCTTGGCTTTCTCAGTTTTTACTTGACCAGTTTAAGTTTTCTTGGTGTATGTCCAGTTCATCACTATTTTCTATTAGGTGCTTGACTGGCCCTTGTTTTGTTCTGATTCTGGCACCTACATTCACAAACTTGTCATACCATCTGATGTTCAGAATTTTCTCCCCCCCCCCCCCCCCCCCAAGATTTTTATAAATCTCAGTATCCTTTGTTTGGTTGTTTTATTAAATATCAGTCCCCACACACTGAGGGGACATACTGGAATGGCGATCTGAGCACTTATGGACATGTCCAATTTTCAGTGGGGATGGTCTGTTAGCTAAACTAAACGATCAAGTATCAATGTCTCGAAGTCACATCATTTCATCTTTTATTTTAACAGCATAATTGAACAGATACTTTTGTTTTTATTTAAACATAAAACAAATTAATCACTAGAAAACTTGTGATTACACATGAGATTGTCCAAAACAATTATTCTCTCTTTGTAATGAGCTTTTTAGCACAAGAATTTGTTTAAAACTTGCTGTATATATCTTTTATATTTTGTCTTTATTAAAAGAGCAAGGATGATGAGTACCTTGAATACTTGATTGAACAAGAACAGTATGAAGCCTCACTGAGAAAGAAAATAATTGCTGAAGATGAAAAACAAAAAGTGTTAACTAAGAAAAAGAACAAAGAGGCATTAATTGATGACTTGGTAAGATGCTTAATATTTTTCTGTATGTCCTTTTTTGTGGTTGTTTAGCAAAACAGCATATCATAAGGTTTCTCTACATTCTGCTTTGAGGTGTTCTTATTGCTCTGAAATAGTTCCAAATAGGAATTAAAGAGTAAATAATTATTTCTGAAGTTTTGCAAGGGTGATAAAATAGATGCTGAACAAACTGTTGTTAAAATTAAAGCGTTTCAATTTTAGCAGCTTTTTCAGCATCTCTATGTCATGGACACACACAAAAATAATATAACTTGGTTACTATATAAACTACAATAAAAACATAAATAAAATCTAATTCTTAGCTTTGGAGAAATTTGTGTACAATAAACTAAGTGTGCTAGCCTTTACTTTGTGTGTAACACACACAAAGGGTGACTTCAATATAAACTTTAAAACACAATAGAAATTAGAAAAATAGCTTCCAGTGATATAAAGAATGTGCAGATATGTACCAAACCAACATAGTAGCAGTATAAAGATGACAGTTTAACCTGAGACGTACACCAGGGAGACAAAGCATGCCATTTTCTGTTTTGTTTTTTAGTAGTGAAAGAAGTTAAACCTAATATTGTAGAGTGCTTCCTTATTATTCATTCTTTTTCTTCTCCTCCTCATTTGCCTTTCAGCATCGAGGGGAGATGTAATTTGTGGTGTTTTGCTCTTCTGTTCGCTGCTGTGTTTTCTAGTGCTTCTAATATTCCATCGATCCATCTTTTTCGTGGTTGACCCTTGGGTCTGGTTTTCTCGCAACGCTTACTGAAGGCTCATTGTGTTGTATTTTGATCACTCTGCCTTGTCAAGTGGCCAAACCATTTTATCTGTTGTTTCTTTAGATGTTATATGGCGGGGGCTGTTCCTATTTTTTTTCTCAGTTCTTCATTTCTTTCTGATTGTGTCTCTCTGGCTGTTTCCTGTCATTCGTCTAACACATTTCATCTCAGTAGAGGTTATTTTTCTTTGTTATTGTTCTTGTATCTAGGGTCTAGGTCTGCATTGGTAACACAACGTTGGGATCAAGATTGTATTGTACAGTGCCCGTTTTGCCTCTAGTGTTATTTCCTTGTTGGACAATAGTGGTGATAACTGTCCAATGATTTGACAAGCTTTGATGCATCTTGAGTCTATCTCTGCTGTTTGAGAATTGTCATTTGTCACTAAACTGCCTAGGTATTTGAATTACTTTGCCTGCCTTCTATAGTTATGTTAATGTTCTGTTTCTCTTTTGCGACATTCATGATTTCTGTTTTGTTGATGTTGATTTTCATGTTGTATTTTGTGCCTGTGCTGTTGAGTTTATTTAAGTGCTCTTGCAGGTCTTCAATTTTTCCACGTATTAGTGTCTGATCTTCTGAAAATAGAAGGTTGTTGATTTCTTCTGTCTCTGATGAGTTGGCTAACTTGCATATATAGTCCATGTATGCAATAAATGGGGTAGCCACAATAGCTCAGTGGTTAGTGAACTGGAATACAAAGGACAAGGGTAGGGTTCGATCCCAACCGACGGCTTCCAGGTTCACCCAACCTTTAATGGGTACTGGATTTTTTTCTGGGAAAGTAAAGCAGCACGGGCGTAATACTGACCACATTACCCCAAAAACCATGTGCCGAAGGTCTGTAAAATTTATGGTCACTAATACCATATTCCCTATATGCCACTTGGCGTGACGGGGATACTTTACTTACTTTTTATGCAATAAACAGTAGGGGGGGATAGTACGCACCCCTGTCTTACACCTGATCTAACTCCGAAGTGGTCTGTGTAGCCTGCTGCTGTTCTGACTGAATTGCTGTTGATGTAATTTACTCTGTCAAATGCTTTTTCCTGTTCAATGAAAGCTATGTATACATTTTGATTGTGTATTATTCATTGGCAAATAAAAATCCAAATTGTCCTAAACTAGATAGCTACATTTTCCATTCACATTGAGTGTTATGTTTGAAGATGTAAGGTAAATAATTTGACCGGGAGATAGAATAAAGCTGAAGTGTTACATGTTTCTACCCACAGATGTTCTCTGACCTGCCAGCTTATGACATCATCAACTCACACAAGGAGGCGACTCAGCAGGAAGAGGAGGAGCAGAAAGCTCGAGCAGCAGCCACTGCTTTCTCAACTGGAATAAAGATTGTGAGTAGTTGAAGAAGATGTGATCAGCTTTGTGACTTCATTTTTTCTATTTATTTTATTTATCTGTCTGTATAACATTTTTAAAAATGTATTATTTACATACATATTTAAGCATTATTGTGTATCTATTGTTTATTTCATTTATTAATCTTTCACTTAGGGTGGTCTGGAGGTAAGATGTTGGCCTCTCGACAGGAAGGTCCTGGGTTGAATCAACCTCACCCTTTGGAAATTTTTAACTTTGAATCCATGGCTTCCTTCTGGCTTTACTCTCCCCAAGTCTTTGGGTAGAGGGATCTGATGCCTACTCTTGGAAAACTAAGAAAATAAAACAGATCATATTTACACTCGGACATGTTGAAGAACCCTTGGCAGTTTAAAGTCTAAAAGAGTAGGCCAAATATTGGCTGCTTCCTGGACAAAAGTTGTTAAGCACAATCTGTCCATGCTGAAGATAGATGGCCTGAAAGTGCAGTTATAGTGGCTTTACCTTAAACTAGTGACACACATTCATGCTGAAGATAGATGGTCTGAAAGTGCAGTTATAGTGGCTTTACCTTAAACTAGTGACACATCCATGCTGAAAATCTAGCTATCTATCTATTGACCTTTCGAGCCGTAGCCGACCCATAGGGCATAGACCAAGATACTCCTTCTCTTATCTGAATTTTTGTTCTAGCAGTTTTCAATTCTTTTAAAGATTTTATCAAATCTCGCCATTTGTCTCTGTTCTGTGCAAGCAGCTCTATCTCATAGAGGGAGCCGATTCCTGCTGCTCTTGCCTCTCTCATCAATGTTCTTCTCAGTGTCTCTCTGGGTCTTCCTATTTTCCTCTTACCTGTTGTTTCCCACATGAGGGCTTGCTTTGCTATTCAGTTATTATCTCTTCTCATCACATGTCCAACATATGACCATCGCCTTTTCTTTATTTCTGAAGATATTAGTGGTTGACTGGCGATTTCTCTAATTTCCACGTTTGTTTTGAATTCTTTCCGTGCTATACCAAGTATTTTCCTTAGACATTTATTTTCGAATGCGTTCAACTTTGTTTCTATATCTCTTGTTGTTTTCCAGCTTTCACACGCATACGTAAGGGTTGATAGTACATTTGATTTGAATGGTCTAGGTTTTATGTTTGTGCTGATGAGTTTTGATTTCCACAACTTTTCAAGGCTTCTGAAAGACACTGCTGCTTTAGCTATTCTGATTCTAATTTCTTTGCTTGTATCCCCTTCTCGATCAATGTGACTTCCAAGATAGATAAAGTGATCGATGCTGAAAATAGATGGTCTGAAAGTGCAGTTATAGGGGCTTTACCCTAAACTAGTGACACAATGCATCCATGTCCACTTAACGGTTGAAAAATAAGAAGAAGAGATATTATCCTAATTTATGTTTTCTGTGTGCGATTAAATAATATCACATCATATTATTACTAAACTGTGTGTGCCACCCTCCACAAAGTTAAAAGAAAGAGAAAGAAATTAAATTATTTACGCAATCTTTAGTTACTGCTCCTTGTGGCCTGCCTGCTCTCTGTATTGTGAAGTCATTTGCATAATTAATCACAGTAATGCTTGTAACGCAGCAAAGATGCGATGCTTGAGAAAAGTAACAAACAACACAAGAAGAGATAGAATACCAAATGAAACCATAAGAAAAATGGTAGGAACAAAACCCTGACAAGAATATATAGAACAACAAGAACCTAAATGGTTTGGCCACCTGGTCAGAATGAATCCTCACCTATCACCATCAAGGGCGTTCTTCTCGAGAATGCATGGAAAAAGACCAAGAGCAAGACCCAGAAGAAGATGGATAGATGCAGTGACAGAGACATGTAACAACAAAGGAAAATCACAATTCAAGCAGCTCAAGATCGACAAATGATATAAACCATGACACCTTTTAGGTATCAGTGAAAAGAGAAAAGAAGAAGAAGAATCACAGTAGATGTTCATGTGAGGTGATCAGATAATGTCTGTCTTGTAACTTTTATCTGTACTATACAGGGACATCACAGTAAAATAGTTCCACTGATTAAGCAGGACCATGTGCAGCTTTTTTCCTACTGTACACCCATTATGGAATGGTGTGGCCCAGAACCACCCTCTATGGATGACATTTATGCAGAAGGGTAAGTTATCTCTCAGAGCCACCCTCTATGGATGACATTTATGCAGAAGGGTAAGTTATCTCTCAGAGCCACCCTCCATAGATGACATTTATGCAGAAGGGTAAGTTATCACTCAGAGCCACCCTCCATAGATGACATTTATGCAGAAGGGTAAGTTATCTCTCAGAGCCACCCTCTATGGATGACATTTATGCAGAAGGGTAAGTTATCACTCGGAGCCACCCTCCATAGATGACATTTATGCAGAAGGGTAGGTTATCACTCAGAGCCACCCTCCATAGATGATATTTATGCAGAGTGGTAAATTATCACTCTAATGTTCTAGAAGATGAGAGGGTCACAGCACTCACTAGCAACTGGGCTGAGAGCGGTTAGTGGCTTATAACTGACTGCCAGGACTGGCATACAACAGAGCAGACCTAAATCCTGCTTCATTTTCCAGTAGTGCCCCTATAAACAGATGAAATTATTTGGTTAAGTGAATATAAACTGAAGAGGGTAAGCAACCTAGTTCTCAAAATTGTCATGCTGTGGGTGGACATATTTGGTTGAAATACGCAAATATTGCAACTTGTCATTAACTAGTGATAGGATGCATTCTTGCTTAATTAATGTTCTTTTTAAGGGAGGATATAAATAGTAATAGTCTCGGATGAAAGAAGATCTGTGAAAGTTTGTTGTTTACCATTAACTGACAACAGATTTCCTGCCTGTTTATGTTTTGGAAAGAACATTTTCTACATTGTGAAACAGTTGAACGTGCACCATCAATAACATTTGTCATCATCATCATGTGCTTTACCGGTTGCCGTAGGCGATCATGTTTTTCCACAATCTTCTATCTACCGTGCATCATATCAGTTTTGTTGTTGACTGTTCTCCATGACATCACACCAAGCTATCTGGCATTTTCTTTCTTTGTTGTCTGTGATCTCTCTTTCCCAGTATTTTGCCAGTTGTAACCAAGTATTCCAATTTTCCTCTTCTCATGATGTGCTAAAAAAATTTTGATTGTTTCTTTCTGATGTTTCTTAGGAGCTCCCTTTTTTGTGTTGGCCTCTAAGAATTTCCTCATTGGTCTTTTTAGCTGTCCAGGAAACTTCTCAACAATCTTCTGAGAAGTCCCATCTCTGTGGCCTCTAATCGCCTTTTCATTTATTTCTTTACGGTCCAAGATTCGCTTCCATAGGTCAGAATTGGCTCTATTAGCACAGATGAACTCTTTCTCACTTCTATTGACATAGATTTGTTGCATAAGACATTTTTCATTTTCTGAAATGCTAACATTTTTAGACAACTGATTTTACATGCTGAGAATATCTGTTCATTTAAGGTTCTTGTGAACTTCTTTTACATGCTCAATGGTATGGCTAAGTTAATGATTACATGGGTAACAAATGAATATTCATGCAGGATAATAAGAAATATAAAGAATATGAATGGTTGGTTTTTTTCTCATCATACTCCCAGTAAATAAGAGCATTATAATCATCAATTATACTAATTTTTTTAGTTGTGCTAAATGAACATCATTGTTTGTTATAGTCAGTGAATCATTGACTGTGATGAAACTCTAGCATTATCCATCTCAAGCATGTCTATTACATTTTGACACAAGCCTTCTACATTTTGATCTATTTCAGAATAATACTTCTATAATAGTGCAGTAATCTTGTCTGCTTACGTATTATTTATAAGTGATTGATGTTTAATGAACCTTTGTTGAGTTTATATCTTTCATTCACTTTTAGGAATCTAAATAAATTACAAATCTCTAGCACATACATTAGGATATAAATAATAAAGTCAGAAAGACAAATATATTTTTTTTAAAAAAAGATATCAGTCACTTTTTTCATGAGACAGTTGTCCTAACTAGAGCATGATCTTTCAAACAAACAAAAAACTCAATGGAATGGTTCTCACTTAGTAGGAATTAAACCAAAACTGAAATGGGGAAATAATGGACAGAGCAATCTTGGTTTGAAGATTATAGCAGTGCTCTGTGAAATGACAGGGTTACATTTAATCATTGATACAACAATTAAGAATAAGCTCTCAGTTTCATTCAAATGTCTGCAAGCTTGGACACTGACCATATGCAATCACAGTCATCTATACAGACTGATTCATAATATGACAGCAAAGGTGCATGGACATTTATGGCACGCTCTGCAGACAGAACAGTCAAAGAAGACAGCAGAGTGTACATTATGACCATGAGTAGCATGACGAAGAAGGCGATGGCTGTTGCCAGGGCATTCATCTTGTTAGAGTCAGAAGACTATACCTACACGTGTATACTAAATGATTCGATGAGAGTGATAAGAAAAGTGGAGGCAGGCTCTGTATGCTTGCAGGCGGTGGGTTGAGTCATTACAGAAGTAAATGGTGCATAGTCACCTTTGTCTATGTTCTTGGACATGTGGAGGTATGCGAAAATGAAAGAATGGACCGGCTGGTTAGATGTGCTGTCGCCGAAGACGGTCAACAAATGGATCAGGCGGATGTCATTACTGCTCTTTGAGATATGGGCAGGACACAGGACTTTTACAACCATGATTCCACATCACTCCTTCAGAGGAAAGAGATGGGAGTAAGATAAGTACATCTAGAAATGAGAGGCTTAGTGAGGGGATAGGAGGCCTTATAAACCAACTTGTCATCATTTGCTGTATACTGCATGATATGCTGAAGAGTGGGTCTGAGCCTATGGACATGTTCACAGTGCAATGATGATAACCCACAAATAATTCAATAAACTACTCATAGTTCTTGTTAACATGAAACAAGGAGATGCATGTCACTGTTACCTTGAAACCTAGTATACCTCATGTAGATGTTCATAAGCTTATGATGGTAATATACTGATTTGCAGAAATATATAGTACATCATTTCTTTTCATCACATTGGACAGACAATGTAGACAAGGAAGCCCACTGGTCTTAGAGGCAAAAGTGCTGGCCTTGATTTTCAAGAACTCTTCTTGCAGTGACATAGTCATTAGCACAGATGGGTTTGTTATTTGGCACATATGGAGCTTGGGAGCTTTCATGGCTCATGTTGGAGGCAGAGTTGTTGCTCTGGAAGGAAGACAATGGTGCTTTCACATTGACTACAAGTGGTTTGACCATAGAAATTATGGCTGTCACTAAAATATTAGCATGGCTTGAGACACAGACTTATGCACATGTATGTTTCTTAAGTGACTTAATGAGTATGCTCTAACTTGTTGAGATTCTAACAAGTATGATTCTAACACACTGACAGACTTTCTAGTCTGGCAGATGTTGAGTGTGGAGGGGCAATGGACAGCTCTAAACATTCTTAATGCCTTAGGGACACAGGATGGAAAAACAACTCAATAAATGACCCTGACTCCACAGCTAAGAACAGGCTTCATGAATATCATGTCAAGGTTGAAGATGTCAGATGAGAGAGCTATATAGGAATCCAAAGAAGGCTTATTAACCAACACAACATCGGTGTCATTAGTTGCTACTAGTTGATGTATATTCTTCGAAAAGAGATCTGAGCACTTATGGACAAGTCCAATGTGAAAAAAAAAAAAGATGACCTGTCGCCTAAACTAAACTCTCTCTCTCTCTCTCTCTCTCTCTCTCTATATATATATATATATATATATATATATATATATATATATATATATATAGTGAGATACAATGCGTTCTGACACTTGATAACAAAGCTTGTCAAACATAGATAGTGTAGAATTGTTGCTCTTTGTGCAGTCCTTATCTCAAATTAGATAGATATAAAAACAAAAGGCCAAGGAAATACCAGAACAGCCAAAAAATAGAGCTAAAGAAATAGTTGGGAAAAACTGATAACAGAAAAAAACAAGCTTAGGAAATATTTGGAAAAAAAAAGGTTAGGAAATACAAACTTTAATATGACTGCTTGCTATTAAAGGGGGGGAAGAAACCCAGAAAAATGCAGACATAGTATACAAACTGTGGGGATGTGATATGTTTCATTAAATTTCTAACTACTGTAACCAGGAAATGTTGAAATAGCTATCTGTAGTCCTTGCTGACATTAGAAATGATTGTACTGATTAATATTTTTTAAATAGTCAAGAATGACTTATATTGTTTTTGGATAATTTCATTGTTTTGTTTTTCTCTCTGTAAAACAGATTTTTGCAGAATGTTAGAACTGCCAGTGATTCAGAGCGTGCTGGTGGGTTCAGAGAGGCCATTGCCTGTCACAGGGCCCTTCAGGATGCATACTGCGGTCTCTACAGCTTTCCTAGTATCTCACCATCACCAGCCAAGTTGTCATCAATGACACCTTCATCATCACATTCTCCTATGATCACATCATGATATTAGATTAATTGAATAACTTTTGCTACAGTGCAGCAGCTGTTTCTGTTGTTACACAGATTATGGACATTCATGTATCAGTCCACTGTTGTGATATAAAATGTTACAAATGTCATCTCAGTTATACATAACGATGGTGCACAAATTGTTCAAAGTGATATCTGATTTGTTATTACTTTTCATTTCTTTATTTTTTCAATCTCCCATGAGTGAAGAGTGACTAATTGTTTTGTGAAGCAAAGTTTTGCTTAGGTAAAAAGCACCCATTAAGCTGCAGCATTTAAACAAATTAATTCAGCAAACATCACTAAGCTGCTTATTTAAGTTGTCTCAGAATGATAGTAGTCATTTAGTCACATGGTCTTTGTCCTTCCTGGAGTGAATGTTAGTCTAACTAAAAGTAAACAGAAATACATGTCAAGAGAAATAACCAAAAGCATGATCAAATGGTGGAATGAAGAATTTGATTAAGGAACTTTAGCTGATGAAGAGCTATACATACATACGACTAACATCAGTGGACAAAGAAATAAGACAATGGCACTGGATCGGACATATATTGCAGAAACCAACAGAGAGTATTACATGACAAGACTTTTTATTTTTAGTTGCTAAGAAAGAGAGGAACAAAGGGTGAGGCCAAAATATACTTGGAGAAGACTGGTGGAAGCAAAGGTGAAGAGTACGGGAAAGACATGGAGTGATCTTAAGAGAATGGCAAAAAAAAACAGAACACCTTGGAAAGTGTTTGTTGAAGACTCATTCTCCACAAGATTAAAATACTACTAACATCAATCTAAGCTAATTACCTGCAAATCACTGGTATTGAGGTATGCCGTTCTCTCACTGAAATTTTAGGCTCAAATCCTTGGATCAATCCAGCTGACTTTTAAAAAATGTGTCCTATGTGAGGCAACCTAGATTAGGTTCTGTGTTGAAGTTCAGCATGTGAGATTCTATCTATCTATTATCCTTTCGAGCTGAAGATGGCACATAGGGCAGAACCACAATCTCAAAAACGGAAACCTTGTATGCCAAAATGGCACATATTGCAGCAATCACTGCTCTAAAATGGCTCTGTTTCCATAACAATACTTTTTACAATGACAGCTTGTAAAGCCATTGATCAATCTCTTTAGTCGCCTCTTACTACATGCCAGGAAGGTCACAGTGTCACTAATCTTTACTTCCCTCATAATGAGGCCCCGGTAACACACGGGTTATGTGAGATTACCTTTAACATAAATGAGAAGGATATGTACTGTCAGGACCGTGTGAAAGAAGTAAGTTCCTGTAGTTGTTAAATGACACTTATCTTGAAATACCTGCCAGTGCAACAAAACTGAAAGAAACTACAGTGTTGTACAAGATGAAGAACAGCAAACTAAAGCATTAGATTATTTGGTGAAACTGCCAAATCTAGTCCTACACTTTAGTTTTGAGCACTCATGGAAGGACCATCAGAATGGATGCCTCCAGAGACACAACTGTGCACATGTTAACTAAATGATCAAACTATAGAATGTATACCCCGCATACACAGCTGTGCACATGCCAACTAAATGATCAAACTATAGAATGTATACTCCACATACACAACTGTGTACATGCAGGCTAAATGATCAAACTATAGAATGTATACTCCACATACACAACTGTGTACATGCAGGCTAAATGATCAAACTATAGAATGTATACTCCACATACACAACTGTGTACATGCAGGCTAAATGATCAAACTATAGAATGTATACTCCACATACACAACTGTGTACATGCAGGCTAAATGATCAAACTATAGAATGTATACCCCGCATACACAGCTGTGCACATGCAGGCTAAATGATCAAACTATAGAATGGATACCCCACATACACAACTGTGTACATGCAGGCTAAATGATCAAACTATAGAATGTATACCCCACATACACAACTGTGCACATGCAGGCTAAATGATCAAACTGTAGAATGTATACTCCACATACACAACTGTGCACATGCAGGCTAAATGATCAAACTATAGAATGGATACCCCACATACACAACTGTGCACATGCCAACTAAATGATCAAACTGTAGGATGTATACCCCACATACACAACTGTGTACATGCAGGCTAAATGATCAAACTATAGAATGTATACCCCACATACACAACTGTGCACATGCAGGCTAAATGATCAAACTGTAGAATGTATACTCCACATACACAACTGTGCACATGCAGGCTAAATGATCAAACTATAGAATGGATACTCCACATACACAACTGTGCACATGCAGGCTAAATGATCAAACTATAGAATGTATACCCCACATACACAACTGTGCACATGCAGGCTAAATGATCAAACTGTAGAATGTATATACATGATTGTTCCAAATTTGTAACCAACTGAGAAATATGCCTTGGACTAAAGACAGAACATTGCCATCAAAAGTTGTGTAGTGACAAAGAGAAACCCTGAAACAACAGCCACTTTTTATCTCAAAGACAAATTTTATCAAGATGTGGATACAAGAAGAAGAAATGTCTTCTATACAAGCACTAGTGAGAATACCAACTCACATAACCTGTCCAATTATAGCAAATGAAAATATCAGGCAAAAAAGAATGTGTGATCTTGACTTGATGGAAGTGAGGGAATCCCACTTAGCCATAAGTATCAATAAACAAACAAGCACATATAATTAAAAGAGAATAGAAGTCTCCATTGTCAACATTACCACAGCATTATTAACTTTATGACAGCAAAATCAACTTTACCACAGCATTATCAGTGTGTGTGTTTGTTTTCTCTTTGCACAAATTTATGCCTGTCTTCTCTTTCATACATAAATGAATAACTCCATCATAAGCAATAATTGCTTTATTGAAACGTGTTGTTTGTAACACGTATTGCACAGTCATAGATGAGACAACACTGAAGATCACAGAACCACACAGTAAATACATTATGATTGTTTAGATAGTTCACAAAATGTTGAAAATGAGAAAGGATACTACACAGTTACAAATTTAGAAAAAATACTACTGCAATGTAACACAAATTTATCATTCTTGATATATAAAAAAGGCATAAATCTAGAAATACATGTACACAAAATAAGTTGAGAATTAACACTGCACAAATGATATAAATGGAGAAGAGTAACAAATGTTTTAACACAGAAAGAAAAAAATGAACATATTGAAAATGAGTATATAATATAGGATTGAAATCAGTAACATATTTGTTGTGAGCATTCCACAAACAGCTGACACATGTTTGAGTATGCACAGATTAAAGTACTGAATTTATTGTTCTAATACTCTGATCTGAAACCGGTTGATGTAGACTACAAGGACTGAAAGTGGTGTTCTGTGTAGCAGCTCTTGATCAATTTGAAATCTGCACACTAAGTGCAACTTAAGATGTATAATCTAACTTTACTTGTCAAGCAAGTCAGCCATCCTTTCTAAAGCTGAAAGAGTGTAGATGTTTTGTAGATTGGCTCTAGCAGATGTGGGACACACATGCAGCAACACGTGTCCTCCATCCAGGAATATCAATTTTATAAAAAATTGAGCAGATTGATGAAGTGGCCTGCCTTCAAGTACACGAGTCACAAACTGTACGGTTATGACTGAAACCACACAAGTTATGAGAGATATCAGTCTGTATGTAAGAGTGAAGAAGAAAAATACAACTAATAGTGTATTAGATATTTACAGACTAGCTACGCAATAGACTCATTGAAGGCTTAAAAATGATTAACAATTTAATTCATTCTGAAGTTGACTAAATTTTATTAATTTTTGAGCCTGCAACAGAAGAAAAAGTTATATATACTGCAGAATGATAAACACCAACAGATAAACATTCCAGTTTGCTATATATATATGACGTGGACTGTGCTCAAACTGATTAATAAAAGTGTATTTTTAAAATAAAATCAAAAACAGTTTTGATTCACTATTATCATGATCTACTTGTCTGAAGACTGAAAAAGTAAAGGAGGTCACTGAGCAATTGCCATCGGGTATTGAAGTGATAGTGACTTCATTTAGTAGACCTCATCTTCTTGCAGTGGGGTGTAGACTGCTAAAATAATTTGATCATCTGTCTCAAATGTTTTCTGTTGCCAACAGATATGTTCAGCACAGTAAGTCTGGATGTCCTTATATGATTGAGCAATGAAATTGTTCATTCCATGAATGTTTAAAAAAAAAAAAATGGTAAATAACACTTTGATATTGTTATTGACAAGACTGCTATAACCTACTTTTTTTTTTTATAAATCTCCATTTATTTTCTCTGGTGTTGACTTTAACTGAACCTGCTAGTCTTTTTATAAAGAGTTTTACTTCTGACTAATTTTAAGTGTGTTTAACATTAACTCCTCATCAGCAAAGGATAATGCCTAGTAGCAATTAAGAAGAGATTGGTAATTGCTTAAAAAAAAAAACCGAATAAAACATCTCTGGCAAAACTCAATTGTTTCATCAATTTGAGATTACTTACGGCTTCCATGTTGCCATGGCTAACATTTTGGTGTAAAACCAGGCAGCTGACAAAAAAATAATTGTTTGAGATGTAATTCTGCTGATGAATCTACCATATCCTAACAGATTAAAATCAACCAAAATATCTTAAGAGAACGAAAAATAAACAAAAACTTTTGCTAGTAAAATTAATTAAATTCAGGCATTTAACATATTTTGGCAATATCAAATATAATGGTTTAGATAAAAATGAAGGGTTAAGACAATGGGATCTAGACCCTAAGGACAAATCACATTCACTGAGGCAGACAACAGAGAAACAATTGCAGTCAAGAAAGTAATGATCTTTTGATAATGATGTTTGTGGTGAAGCAGATCCGATAAATACATGACTTGCTTTCCATTCACTGTTACAGCAAATAAACACCTGTAATTTTGTGTACACACAAACTTTCTCACTCTTTAATTGTGTTGCACTATGATTACTACCAATCAAAGGTGGTAAAACACTCTCTAGCAGCATTTGTTTGGGACTGCTTCCCTAGCCTTTGAAAAGCAAACTGATAGCATACAATTTGTATTTCATTTAGAAACATGTGACAATATGTTTGGAGTGCTCTGTCTGAAAATAATTCAGATGTATTTTGTCACGCACAAAAAAACTGCCAGTGACAAGATCTCTTTTCACTGGCATTGACTCAACTCCCAAATATTTTTGTATCAACTAAAATGATGTTTGTCAGGGGAAATATAGGGCTGGAGAAAGAATCATTGCTACATATCCAGTGCAGTAACTGTGAGGTGTTTGTGTCACAGTTTTTATTGGAACCCATATTCTACCTGATTTGGAGAACTATAAGTTATCCATTGAGCTATCCTTGTTTTGTGTTAATTGTTAACTCTTTCCTAATGACATAGAGATCATGAACGAACTTCATAGCACTCGTGAGAATCCCAAAGGTAATTTCAGAAAGTTGGTTAGTATCTGTCTTCTTAATCCTCTTAACACCGGTTGGAGCATAATACACACACAAGAGATCTCCACCTAACATGGTTTGGAGCAAGCATAGACAACTCTCGCCAGTTTTTGTCAGACTGTCATTTCTTCATGTATGGTTTACTGCTATGCCCCCAATGATCTGCCTCTTCTACGTTTGGCAGGTGGTGTCCATGTTGAAGTAGATGTGGATGCCTGGTTTATTCCATTTGTAGAATATCGCCTAGCCATTTGCAACATCTTTTCACTTCTTGATTGATGTTAAGGCCTGACCTTTTGGCACCTTCTTTGTTTATGACAGATTTTTTAAATCTTCTTAAAGCAGCGATCTTCAAATCCTCTAAGTCAGCTTTCTATCTTATGGTTCATTTTCCAAGTTTCTGCCGCATATAGGAGTATGGATTGTACATTTTATTGATAAATTCTAAGCTTGGTGCTGAGATAGAGGTTAGCTGAGCACTAAATGTTTCAAAATCTATTGAATTCCTTGGCTAACATGCCTATTTTAGCAGAGCTCTCTTTCTCAATGTCACTATTTGATGAAATATAGCTTCCTAGGTATTTAAAGTGATTCACTTCTTCTAGTCACACTCCTCTGTATGTAACTTTCTTTGTATTTTTTGGCATTTATCCTCATAATATTAGTTTTCCGTGCATTTATTTTCAGTCCTACTGTGATAGCGAACACAACTCTGTACTCTGTTTTCTCTTCTATGTCTTGGTGACAGTAGGCAAGCAATCCAACATCATCTGATGAAGTCAGCATCTTCAAGACGTCCAGTTAGACCCCATGTATTTCCTCTTAGTTTGTCACCAACAACCATTTGCATGATCCAGTCCATAACCACAAGAAAAAGGAGTGGTGACAAAATATATCCTTGTCATAACTGCCGTTATGACTGAACCAAGCTGCCTGTTGTCCTTCATGTCTTACACACTAGTTACTAGTTGCCATCATACATGTTCTTTAGAATATTGATGATTTTATCCAGGAAGCCACATGCATATAAGATTTTCCTAAATGATGGATGTTATCAAATGCCTTCTCAAAGTCTAAGATAAGATCTGTTACTGATGTTAAAACATTAAGAGCTTTTAGAATGCTTGCCTGGATTTTAATTGTGTGTTTCCTTCATGCGACAATGCATATTGCAGAAACTGTTGCTTTCTATTTAAAATGTTCTTGTATATTATTAAAACACATGGCTTGATTGTTCTATATATCATCTTCCACTTCTTTTTATGCCTCTAATTAAAGGTCTTAAGCAGTTCTTTCATTCTGAGTACATATCTGATGTAAGTCCAAGTTCACATTCAGATCAAATAAGAGATTCTTTGACAGTAGTGTGCACTCTATTATCTTTGATTCTTGACAATGTAGGAAGAGGTGGGCAACCCTTGGGCCAGTACCAGCCTGCCAAGCTCTATTGACTTGAAATGTCAAATGGCATGTGATTGATTTGAAAATTACTATACACTCCATTCCCTGAGCTAAAAATAAAGTAAAAAGTAACACATAAATACTCAAACCCTAACTGATAAGCTTTCTATTCATAATTTGTTGAATTTTTTTTTCTCACCCCACTCCTTTTCATTCCACTTTCTTTTCTGTCTTCCACTCTTCATCACTAATACAATTTTTACATTACAATCACTTGTAAATGCAAATTAGATAATTAATATATGTTGTGTTCCTTCCTTGTAAAGCTGTCACCATACCTTGGAGTGTTTAACACTCCTTGCTACCAGCTTTACTGCAGCATTGCAATTATTTGCCTGTTCCCTTACCTGAGAATAGTTTTACATATGATTAGAACTGAATTATTTTGAACGTGTTGACCTCATTGCTACGATAATCCACTAACTTCCACAATTCTTACATTAAATTATAAAAACAGTGGATGTGATAATTATTTATCATTAAATGTTAGATACAAGTCACATTTTTAAATTTAGAATTGCCAGAATGATGCTAAATTATCCATCTTTATTTAAATCCCTGTATCAGAAGCATGTTTTTCCCTTGATATTAAACTCGAATATCCTCATTTCTACTGACACTCACATTGCGTCACCTATCTGTGAGTCATGCTTTTACACCTTTGTAAATTTACGAACCCTAAATGTTACATTTGGAATTCCAAAAATAGTATTTTCTTTGAACTTTTGCTACACCACTGTGTGTTTACACTAGGGGAGACATGAGAATTGGATGCAGTAATTATTTCCAGACTTACATTTTATTTATGACCTGAAATTTGAACACATGGTGCTGTGGCTGCCGAAGGTGTTATATTGTCCATTTGCTTGTCACTATTACAGTCTGTCATTTGAGCCGTATATTCAGCTGCCTCTTAGCACTGTTCGCTGCCTATCCCGTGGTACAAAGGTTTGTTTGATGTCTCACCGAAGTCAGAGATTTGCCCGTCGTAAGAAAAAAAAAATTTCTTGAAAATTGGCGCAATATATAAAAAAAAAACAGCAGCGTTTTTAACATACCTTCGTAATTTTTACGGCAGTGCATTGTGTTTGAAAAAAAAAATTCAACATTAAAGGAAATAAATCAAACACTCAGAAGTCACCAGAAGCAATAATTAGAAAGGTATAAGAGGGGGGAAATTGCTGAATTAAAAAAAAAATGTATTTTGAGTTTATAAATGTTATGAAGGTGTCATAAATCTAGGGTTAAAGCCTCAGATGACATACCAATCACTTCATATATTGAGGAATCCAGCATACTATTATGAACATCATGAAAATGTTTAAAAGTCAATTCTTAATTTAGCGTTTGAAAACCTGTATCACTAACTTTACAATCCCTGTGCATTTAATTTAAAGTTCAGACATTCGGGGTTCTCACTAAGATATAAGCATGCTCAAGGTCAACTTAGATGTAAATGTGCACCTTATTCACATAATTCACAATAGTAAGGAGAAGCAGTAAGATGCCCTGAGAACTCCCTCCTTAAAAATAATCTTAAAAAAACTCACACTCATGTACTATTATATGTGTATGCTTTAAATGTCAGTGTGAGTCACAGTACTACATGCACATACATAAGTATATATGTTCACTGAAAGTAGACGCTTTTATTGTAAATCCAGCAAGTAATAAGTCTGCTTGGTATACGTTAGGCTTCCTTATTTCTCATGTATCTCAGCTTCTTTTGCTAGATTATCATCTCTACAAGGTTGTATACATATTCTCCAAGTTCCATGTCTCTTGCTGATGGCTCCATATAATTCCGTATTAAAATTTCTTGAACACTCAAATTAAATTGGGAAAAAAAGTGTTCTTGAATAAATTAGAACCATCCTGAAATATAAAAATATGAGGTATGGATAAAAGAATAAACATCTGAAAATCATGTGAGTCACAAAGATGTGGTTTTACAGAATAATTGTGAGAGTCCAGTGCACAGCCAATATGAGTGAAAAAATGTTAATGAAGTCAGTGGACAGAGAAAGTATAAGACAAATAATACAAATATCATTCAGAGGCCAAGATGCTTCTACAGTATCAAGGTTGTATGTAGTGTGCAACCCATAGCTGACTACTTGTGTCAGCATAAGCGGCAATAACAGCTCATTAAAACACTTTCACACACAGTCTCTGGACTGACCAGGAAGAAAGCAACTGTAAAGGGAAGGCAACCAATACTCCAAAATGCTGTGCTGAAGTCTGTATGTTAGGCCATAAGGTGCAATTAAAATGTTGTAAACCATATCACATCTATGCCCACTTAACGTCCTTTTAAGTGTAGATGATAAAGAAAGAATAGTCATCATCAGGTACTGGACAATATGACTACAAAACATATTCTACAGGATTGCCCCCGGTACACAGACCTGAGAAGAGCAATGTGGTCCACGCCCACCTCCCTGGAAGAAAAACTATATGGGGCAATTGATTCGCTTAAACAGACAGCTGACTTCATGAGAAGGTCTGGAATCCTACTCTGATTGAGTCTTGATCGCAGAGAGAGAGAGTCAGGTAATCGCAGAGAGAGAGAGTCAGGTAAATGCCAGAAAGGAAAGAGATGTTAATACCATTCTCTTGTTTTTTAAGCACAAAATGAAAAGTAAATAAATCATTGTGAAAGCAGCAGTCAAAATCTTTTTGAAAGATAAGGATGATGGTCAACTATGCCACCAATATGGCACAAACATCCATTCCTTCTCCAAGATATTTTTTTTACATGTATTTTCTATGAAGCACTTTCAGTTCCACAAAGAAATATCTTTCATTTTCTCTCAAACTCCTGCAATTACTATTTATTTCAACATAAACAAAGCATTCACAAAATTACAACTCAAACAAAACCATAACATGATCTGATGACAGCAGTTAATGATATCTCTACAGTTACTACCTCAATAAAGGAACAGAATTGATGTGAATTAATCAAACACCAAAGTCATTTACTGTTTGAGAAATATAATATTTTTTGGGGTATTGAATTTCTTAATTAAAATATAACATTGGCTTTATATATTTGAATAATATGAGGCTGTTAAATATGGTACTCTTATGCTTTATAATAATTGCAACACACTGACATTACAGATAAGATAATGTTCTTGAGCTAATCATATTTTAGAGAACATCTATATTTTCCTCCATTGCTCATTTTTAAACTGAGACTACGTTCTTTACTTTTTCTATTCTAACATTACAATTAAATAAGTGTCCTGTTACTTTTCAGCAAAATCTTCTCTCACTAGCATTTCCCAAAAGATGAAAAAGTGGAGTTCAACATTAAGAACTGTTTTCTAAACTGAATTTTTAATAAAATGATGTTTCAGTGTTCACAAATGATAAGATGTCAGTAGGGAATCGCTGTCAGAAGCATAATTGTTGCTGAGAAACATGGAGTATACATTACTACTGCCTGAAATAAGAGAATTCAAATTGTGATGGTGACTGCAGCTGTGATATGCTTGTCTGGCACTTCAAGCAGTGCCATGATAATGTCACATTCTTAGTTGATGCTGTACAATATTTTAAATGAATGGCAGCTATGGCATACTTAAAGGCCTTACAACTTCAGTAATTGGTATGGACATCACTTTTTAATCATGTTAGGGGGTTCATGACAATGAAAGAGCTGTTGTGCTGTTCTCTGAGGCACTAGCAGTGGACTCTTACTCATGGGAAGGTGAGAGAATATAGAGGCTTTGACTACATGACTATGGAGGACATAGTTGCAATTGATGCATCAGAGCTCATCAGACTGAGTAAAAAAAATAGTAAAGTACCCCCGTTACGCCAAGTGGCGTATAGGGAAATATGGTGTTAGTGACCCTATATTTTACAGACCTTCAGCACATGATTTTTGGGGTAATGTGGTCGGTATTACGCCCGTGCTGCTTTACTTTCCCAGAAAAAAATCTGGTACCCATTTAAGGTTGGGTGAACCCGGAAGCCGTCGGGTGGGATCGAACCCTACCCCGTGTCCTTTGTAGTCCAGTTCACTAACCACTGAGCTATCGCGGCTCCCAACATCAGACTGAGGGTTTTTTAAATTAAAGAAAAAATATATGGGAGAAAGTTTCAGGTGCAAGTACAGCAAGTGTCATCAGTATGCATTACCTTTGTGTCTGATAACAGGGCTGAGCACCTGTGTGATTTCATAGAATGTGGTATGTCCATTCTTCATCATTATCACACAGATTCCCAGAGATAATCTCAATGCTACATGTAAGAAAATATGGTTATGATTAGTTGAAGGCCCCGGTATCACTGCTAACAAATTAAAATCCATAATTGCTCAGCCACCCCTGCCAGTGGAATCATCATAATTAAAACTCACCTCATTAAAGGATTCAAAGAAAGGCAGCTGCAGTACCCATCATTGCAGCTAAAGCACATACCAAAAGACATAAGAAAAAATGTCATACATAAATTGTTTTAGAAATATATCTTAATGTTTACTTAAGCAAAATATCTGAGTATTCTCTTTTTGAACTGTTCAGCAAATTGGGCAAAAAGTGATATCCATGAAGGCTGATTTGATACATTAAAAAATAGTGTGACATTTATTGGGTTTGATGTAGACTAGGAAGTATCTAACATTTCATTTTATACTAACATAGGCTGGAAATACATTCAGTGAGAACTTTCCGTGAGCATTTAAGTTCAGTAAACAATTGGAATAAGGTGAAAAGATATGAAAACAAAGACAATGGTAAACCTGTCTGCCCACCTTAGAGTGTCTGTCAAGAATGAAGATATAAAACATTTGTTTTAACTGGGGAGCCCTACAGACTGCCTCTTGTTGCAGAGCTGCTGTATTAGTTTCCTATCACTGTTAAACCTAAAGCACAGCTCAATACAGCATTTATCTACAACAACAAAGCTTTTGGCAGAGAAAAAGGAAATGAATAAAGGGCACAATCACACCTAGAGGCATCCTAATGGAATATGGCATTAGTGCCCATAATTTTCCTTGATTTATGGGACATATGGTTAGAATCATTCCTGGAGACCTTCTTTCTCATTGTATGAGTTGTATGAGCAAACCACCTTGCAGAGTTGGTATCAACACAAAATGTAAACTAAACCTGAAACTCAGCTTGTCAACAACAAACTCAGTAACCAATTTACCACCACAACTTTAACAAACCTTTTATTTCTTGATCCTTCCTGCATCACTAGATGTCGCACAGGTCTCGTAGTGTTTTTCACCATTCACCTCTATTATTGGCGAGGTGTTTGAGCTTATCTAATGAGTCTATTATGCCTGCCAACTTTGCTTCTCTTATAAGTGTTCTTTTTAGTGTCTCTCTTGGTCTTCATCTTTTTCTGTATCCTGATGTTTACCATAGATGAGCCTGTTTTGGAATTCTTTTATTGTCTCTTCTCATCATGTCAGACATATGTTCATCTTCTCTTCCTAAAGGTAGATGAGATTGTTGGCTGCTGTTAGCACTTTTGGGCTGATCATATTCACCATACTATTAATTTCTTTTTATTTTTTTTTTCACTCATTATAACACCACAAGATTCAACAACATCCATGGATGGTTTCCTCACCTAGGGTTGCCTGTAAGTCTCAGGGTAAGGTTGTCAGTCCTACACCAAGAGGTTCATACAAGGTAAACATGACCTCCACCTTGGAACACATTTACTGGGAATAAAATCCATGCCCATCTTATTGGAAAGTGATCAATCCACTCAAACATCAGTCCCCTTGACAACATTGATAGAAACAAACTGTATATTTAGGAGATTATATGTTCTACAGGATTGCCCCCAGTACACAGACCTGAGAAGAGCAATGTGGTCCACGTCCACCTCACTGGAAGAAAAACTATATGGGGCAATCAATTCACTTAAACAGACAGCTGCCTTCATGAGATAGTCTGGAATCCTACTCTGATTGAGTCTTGATCACAGAGAGAGAGAAGATTATGGAATATAGGGGCACTTGCCAAAGTGTATAAGGAGCAATGATGGGATGACTAGTGCATTCATGAGAAATCAGAAGTGAAACAAAGCTATATATGTATTATCTTCTACACACTTACCCATTAAGTGGGCGTGTATACGTTGTGTCACTAGTTTACAGCAAGCCAAGATAATTGTGCCTTTAGGTCTGACATGTGTCTTCAGCACGGACAAATTTCCTTAACAATTATTGCCTGGACAGTGGTCATTCTGGCCTGCTCTTTTAGACTTGTCAAGAGCTCTTTAGTGTGCTTGAATGCACACACAACTTCTTGTTATTAAAAAAAATGTTTTTCAAGAGCACTAGTTGTTGAATCTCACTACCCAGATACGAAGGGATTCAAGTGAAAAATGTCCACCACCTATGGCAGGATTTGAACCCAGGACCCTTATATACAGAGGTTGACATCTTACCCTTAACGACTCAGTCTTACCAGTTATATAATTTCAAACATTCAGAAAAAAATTAAATATGGACAGAAGCAAATTAACTCCAGAATGCAAAGTAAAGTCAGTGGATAGACATGACTTAATTATGTGTTTTTTTTTCACTGGTGATAACATTTTAATAAAAATGAGAAAACAGTAACAGTACACAATTTTGCTTTGTTATGATTATGAAAGATAAAACATGATAAATAGCACATACATGACCACAAATTGAAAAGTTAAGTAGTTCTCCCACACTTCCTTAGATTTAAATCAATGGTACTAAACAGGTCCCAGAATTCAAATTCTTGGGAAGCACTTTTAACAGAGGATGGAAGACTGGATAGACAAAAACTGAAGCAAGATGGCAGTAGAAACCATACATCACCATTACTCATAGGCCCAAACATCTAAATGGCAATGTAATAATAAATAGTATACTTCTGCCATCCCTCTGTTATCAATGTCAGACATAGTCTACAGCTAAAATGCAAGAAAGGAATACAATAGGTAAGAGAGATGTTGGGGGGAAAAAACCATTAATATCACCAGTGGAAACAGAACAAGCAATGATGATATCACATGTAGAAACTAGATCCTGCATCAAACACAGTAAACATAATGGTTTAATCATTTTATACTAATAGTTTAGCCAGCATACTTCATAACATATAACAAATATGTATGTTTGTATTTCAAAACGAGTAGTTAAGTAATTTTTTGTGTAAACACTGAAACAAGTCAACAAAAAGAAACACATTTTCATTTGATGAACTTACAAATTAAAATATATAAATGATTGCCAATAATCTAACATTTCCAATAAATGAAGCAACACAATGTTTACACTGTAACTGATCAATTCTGTCTGAGATTGTGACCATATTTGTGTTAAAGAATTCGCTTGCATTTGTCAAGTGATAAAGCTTTTCTATAGGTCCCTGCAAATATTTTAGATGATTAAATTAGGAAAAAGACATCACATTTTATTTTCACTGTGAGAAGGCAATTGTTACTTCGCTGTGAGTTCCTGAGACAAAGTAATATACTATTAGTAAAGACTTTCTTGTTTTTAAAAGATTGAATTATTAGCGGGTCATCATCATTGCACTCCGAACATGTCCATTTTTAAAAGATATATGTAGATATTACTTAAATTGCTTCATATAATTCATGTATGAAATGTATCATTAATATTAACTTGGTACAAACCAGGGTAGAGTAAGACTGCTTACATTTGGCTAAAAATGTTTTTCCATGAGACAGTTGCAGTTACAAGACTACTGCAGACAGGTGAAGGAAAACTGGAGGCTAAAGTAGTCCCGATCATATGTGTATATGAAGACAGATGCACTGGGCTTGACAGTGGGAAACGCAGAGCTTTCCACTAATAAATAGAAGAAGACAATTTAAGTATTTCATATATCTCTAAGTATCACATATATTCAAGTTAGTTCATGTATCTCTAAGTATCATTTAAATATAAGTAATTGCAACTAATGACAGCAGCAGAAGCAAGTGCTGGACTGAAGAAAATGGAAAAACGAGCTTGGATCTCAGACACCACATGGAAATACATCAAAGAAAGAAGAGAAGCGAAGAGAGCCATGACTAATGTAAAGACAGATCTTGGAAAGGTTCTGGCAAAAGCAACATACAAAGAATTAGACAACAAAGTGAAAAGTTCGGCAAGAAGAGATACAAGAGCTTATATAGACAACTTGGCAGAGAAAGCAGAGACAGCTGCAATTACAGGAGACAGCAGAACTCTTTATACTGTACAAAAGATGCTGACAAACACCTATACATCCAGTGGAACACCAATTCTAGACAAATCTGGATTAATGCTAACAACAAGCGCAGACATAAAAGCCCGTTGGGCGGAACACTTCAAAGAAATTCTTAACCGTCCACTACCTCACAGTTTAATAGATTTTGAAGCTGAAACACCAGCAGCAGAATTAGATGTAAATTTAGATGACTCCACCTTGAGTGAAATAGAAACCACCTTAAAGCTAATGACCAATAACAAGGCTGCTGGAGAGGATAAGTTAACAGCTGAGATCCTCAAGGCAATTGATAGCCATAATTTAATACATCTCCAAAAAATGTTCAACATCATTTGGAAAACAGAGAAGACGCCTCATAAATGGAAAAAAGGAATCATTGTTAAGATCCCAAAAAAGGGCAATCTTAGAGATTGTAACAATTGGAGAGGCGTGACACTTTTGTCAGTTGCCTCAAAATTATTCTGTAAAATCATCCTAAATAGAATAAAGGATTCAATAGATACAGTAATGCGTGAAGAACAGGCTGGGTTTAGAAAAGGGAGAAGCTGTCTTGACCACATTTTCACTCTACGACTTATATTGGAGGAACACATTGAAAAGCAAAAACCTTTTGTACTTAACTTCATCGACTTCAAAAAAGCATTTGATAGTATTCATAGAGATTCTTTGTGGAAAATTCTGAAGCAATATGGCTTACCATCAAAAATCATAAATATTATCAAAGACATGTATGATGGTTACACATGTGCAGTTCGAACAGAGGAAGGACTGAGCGAATGTTTCCCAATAGAAACTGGGGTTAAACAAGGATGTATTTTATCGTCCTTGTTATTTGGAATTGTTATGGACTTCATAATGAAGAAATGCTGCACTGGTAATAAAGGCATCGAATGGATACAAGGAGACCATTTGGAGGACCTGGACTTTGCTGATGACATAGTTCTCATCAGCAATCAGATAAAAACGATGCAGGAAAACACAAATGAACTATCATCAATAGCCAGCAAAATTGGGCTTGAGGTCAATCATGAAAAGACTAAAGTCATGAAAAGTTTAATTCCAACAAGTGACAAAATATACATGGAAAACAAACCAGTAGAAGAGATCGATCACTTCATCTATCTTGGAAGTCACATTGATCGAGAAGGGGATACGAGCAAAGAAATTAGAATCAGACTGGCTAAAGCAGCAATGTCTTTCAGAAGCCTTGAAAAGTTGTGGAAATCAAAACTCATTAGCACAAACACAAAACTTAGGCTATTCAAATCAAATGTACTATCAACCCTTACGTATGCGTGTGAAAGCTGGAAAACAACAAGAGATATAGAAACAAAGTTGAACGCATTCGAAAATAAATGTCTAAGGAAAATACTTGGTATAGAATGGAACGAATTCAAAACAAACGAGGAAATTAGAGAAATCGCCAATCAACCACTAATATCTTCAGTAATAAAGAAAAGACGATGGTCATACGTTGGACATGTGATGAGAAGAGATAATAATCGAATAGCAAGCAAGCCCTCATATGGGAAACAACAGGTAAAAGAAAAAGAGGAAGACCCAGGGAGACACTGAGAAGAACATTGATGAGAGAGGCAAGAGCAGCAGGAATCGGCTCCCTCAATGAGATAGAACTGCTTGCACAGAACAGAGACAGATGGCGAGATTTGATAAAATATCTTTAAAAGAAAACTGCTAGAACAAAATTCATATAGGAGAAGGTGTATCTTGGTCTACGCCCTATGGGCCGGTTACGGCTCGAAAGGTCAATAGATAGATAGATAGAATTGCAACTGCCAAATTGTAGTCGCTTTTTTATCCTCTGCTAGATAGTACAAGATTATAGAGATCATTTCATTAAGAATCAATTCACTTTACCAGAATGGCAAAAAAAAAGTGTCCCACATGGTTTATAAGACTGCCAAAGAGGGTTTACAAGACTGCCAAAGATGATTTACAAAGTTCACTGGAATGCTGAAGGTGTTTAAGCACAATAAAGATTCAGAACATCGCCTGCATTAACTCAAAATACTTTCTTTCTAGAATTAAATTGTGATGTAAATAAAATCTCATTTCTTCACAAAAATAAAACTATTTGTATATCAACTTTGGCTTCACTAGACAAGAGAACAATTATATGTGAGGAATATTTGAATAAAATTAAACTCTTAGCCTCTCTCACAACAGAACACATGTTTGTTGTCTGCATGTCAGAAAGATGGTCATACATGCAAAGTAGTAATGGTTCAATAATAATCTCTACAAGTTTTACTCCCTCCTCCACCCAATTTCTTTTTTTCTTTTTTTTTTGTTGATGATGAGCAATTTATAATTGATGTACAATTTTTGTCTTTAGAACTTTTAAGTAGAAAAACAATCAATTTTACAATCAAGTTGTGAAAAACTTGCTTAGTTTTCTTTCAATGAAACATTTAACCATCATCATCACTATTGGTGATGTTAACACATGCAATTAAATGTGTGCTATTGATCAAAATTGTGTGAAATCAAATTTCTTTTATAAAGTACTAAGCATCTTATGTTTTATTCTGATCCCTGAAATAGTTGTTAATCCATAGCAAGTTTTTCTGTCGTATGGTTTTTTAAAGATGATCTCTGGGGGTAACGTGTCTGACAGTAGTTGATCCCTAGGTACAACTTGGTTGGGTAAATATGTTCCTAATTGTCAAACTGTGGTTCTGGTAGTTGACATTATGGTTCCTCCTCTGTGACTGGTGTTATTACATCTTGTTGATAGCTTTGATATTGGCCTGACCTAACACTTTGATTATCATCAACCTGTGAACACAAACAATCATTTTTGTTATTTCATTTTCTAACTTTCTGCACATGAATACAGCTATAATAGACAAAAGTGGAAGTATATATTTTGTGATTCAAAATCAATTTTATATTTATGATGACCTTGCCATTTTGCACAAAAAGAAAGAATAAAATTGATAAATGATACAGACATTGAATTAGCACTTATAAAATTTGTGAATAAGCATCTTTCAAGAGAGTAACATTGATGATATGGTTCAGCATGGGGATCCACTCATTTGGGACAACCTGCACCTAATCTTTGATCCCTATAAAAGGCTTGAATCTGAGCTTGAGTTTAGAGTTGCCATAATCTTTGGAGCTGAAACCGGGACATGTGGGATTTGTTTAAATAGGCGAAACTGGGACATATCATATTTGCATAAGAGAACTAAGAGATGCTACACAAATTAATGTTCTCATTAATTACGATCTAATTATATGATATAATTAGGCCTATAATGATAATTATATGATCTGTTATAAACGCTCTCTCTCCATGTGCAATGGAAAAACACATTTTGCACTCTGCTTTGTTCTTCATAACCATCACAAGTCACAATCGGCAGTAATCAACGAACCACAGAAAGAATGGAAGCATAAATTCTGCATCTGAGGGAGAAGATTTTAAGTTAGAAATTATAACACTACAAACAATGATTTGAGAATGTGGGAAGAGATAACTGTACTTGGAGTGTCTGTAACTTGTTGCTACCAAAAAGTGGCCAGCCAGTCCCACACTGTTATTATTAATTTGGTGTTATGTTGTCTTTCATTTGCTGTTATCGTAGAGTAGATCTTACATAGGAAATCTGACAAAAAAACTGCCTTCTATCTATCTATCTATCTATTGACCTTTCGAGCCGTAGCCAGCCCATAGGGCGTACACCAAGATACTCCTTCTCTTATCTGAATCTTTTTTCTAGCAGTTTTCAATTCTTTTAAAGATATTTTATCAAATCTCGTCATTTGTCTCTGTTCTGTGCAAGCAGCTCTATCTCATTGAGGAAGCCAATTCCTGCTGCTCTTGCCTCTCTCATTAATGTTCTTCTCAGTGTCTCTCTCTTGGTCTTCCTCTTTTTCTCTTACCCGTTGTTTCCCACATGAGGGCTTGCTTTGATATTCGGTTATTATCTCTTCTCATCACATGTCCAACATATGACCATTGTCGTTTCTTTATTACTGAAGATATTAGTGGTTGATTGGCCTCCTACACTAACAATTTTCAAAATGAGCCTGATTTGATTAGGCAAAATATTTTTTTCTTCTTCATTTATCCAGCTGCTGATGCCTCTTCCATGACTATACTGCCCAAATATTTTAATATTATATTCACAGAAGATGCAAGTATAAACAGAGAAATAGAAATCAGAGTGCAGTAAGCGAAAATTATTAAATACCAACTGACTCCACTCTTGAAACATCCAAATATTTCAATGACAGCTAAGAGATAATTAGGCAAGATATTTTGCAGATAAAAAACCTGGACAAATTGGTCTCTCAAAGACATATTTTGAGACAGTGAATTATTTTATTAAAAACCAGGACATTTGGCAACCCTACTTGAGTTGCTCTTTTTTTTATACAGTCTATAATACATGAAAATGTTGCTTGCAAATAGGTCACAAATTTTAAATGTGGCAAATTTCCAAACCAGTCCAAACCGCTGTAGTTTTGTACACTGCAACAGTCCAATAATTTGATTACTAGTAAAGAGATTCTTCACAGTTTTCAAAAGACACCAGGGCCCTGTTGAATTATTTGTTAGGGAATGACTTTTCTAGTTCTGGAACAACTCTTTTTCACAGACCTTCAATATATTGTGACGAGTGTTTCATTCTCTGGACTGGGTTCAAGCCATTGAGGCTGCAATAACTAAAATACGCCAACACATTTTTCTGGGTGTTTTACACATTGGTCAATGTGGGGATATGGAACTCTTTTCTTCTGGTCGCCTCTGAACATTCTAACTAGGTCAAGGTCAAGTACAAGTACAAGACTTGTATCAGCATCTTAGCACATGAGTTTTCACCCATATGTGCTCAGCTGTCTATCCAAAAGTGTTAGGAGACCTCTGGATAGTGTTGCTTCTAGCATCAAAACTCATGATGCGAGGTGACATTCCTCACCTTCCCAAAGTGCTACCCTGGTACCCATTTCTGCCAGCGGCTTGGTCGACTGTGGGAGTATTTTTTTTCCAACCACAAGTACAACTCACACTGCTTCCAGCAGGAATTGAACACGGGCTGTCCTAACGTCAGTAGCCCACCCAGTCAGGTGGTTTTCCCAACTAGGCTACCAAGGCCCCCTGACTATTCTAATCTATCCTATTCTATTCTTGCCTTTTATGGCTTCAATTGGGACATAGGCCATCAATAAAAAGTCTCTAATGCTGCTGACTATACATGAACTTGGACAAAGAAATAGCTTTCAGCACTGAATAGGACTTTTCTTCAAACTTCTTTACTCCAGTTTTTGTAATTTATCCCTCATTTGTAATGTTCTATTTCATTATTTTAGTTGACAGCTGTTTATTTCCACAGTCTGTCTAACCTTTTAACCAACTTTCAGGAGTTGTCTGTAAACACTTGTATAAGAACTGACTTTTACAATGAGGTATGATGCAATCTTAGTTGATACATGTGCAATAATTATATCATCTCACTCATAAACAATTATAAAATATTCAATTCCATTTGCAGAAAAATAAATCAATACAAAATAGAAGCTTTCTGGTATAAAAAAAACATTCTAATGAAAGAAAATGTGAAAAAATAGTTTATTAAAATTAATTTGAACAAGGATGTATATAAGATTAACAATTAACTAAACCTTAAGTGCAGTGTTGGTCGATGACAGTTTGAGAGAGTTGTTTCTATGAGAGTCAGACTTGATATGAGATGCTTTTGTAGTTTTTTGACATCTCATATCTAAACCACATTACCGGCACAGAACTGTTTACTAACACAGGTCTAGCACAGAACTGTTTACTAACACAGGTCCAGCACAGAATTGTTTACTAACACAGGGCTAGCACGGAACTGTTTACTAACACAGGGCCAGCACAGAATTGTTTACTAACACAGATCCAGCACAGAACTGTTTACTAACACAGGTCCAGCACAGAACTGCTTACTAACACAGGGCCAGCACAGAACTGTTTACTATCACAGGGCCAGCACAGAACTGTTTACTAACACAGATCCAGCACAGAATTGTTTACTAACACAGGTCCAGCACAGAACTGTTTACTAACACAGGGCCAGCACAGAACTGCTTACTAACACAGGTCCAGCACAGAACAGCTTGCTAACACAGGTCCAGCACAGAACTGCTTACTAACACAGATCCAGCACAGAACTGCTTACTAACACAGGTCCAGCACAGAACTTTTTACTAACACAGATCCAGCACAGAACTGTTTACTAACACAGGGCCAGCACAGAATTGTTTACTAACACAGGGCCAGCACAGAATTGTTTACTAACACAGGTCCAGCACAAAACTGTTTACTAACACAGGTCCAGCACAGAATTGTTTAATAACACAGGGCCAGCACAGAATTGTTTACTAACACAGGTCCAGCACAGAATTGTTTACTAACACAAGTCCAGCACAGAACAGCTTGCTAACACAGGTCCAGCACAGAATTGTTTACTAACACAAGTCCAGCACAGAATTGTTTACTAACACAGGTCCAGCACAGAATTGTTTACTAACACAGGTCCAGCACAGAATTGTTTACTAACACAGGTCCAGCACAGAATTGTTTACTAACACAAGTCCAGCACAGAACAGCATGCTAACACAGGTCCAGCACAGAATTGTTTACTAACACAGGGCCAGCACAGAATTGTTTACTAACACAGGTCCAGCACAGAATTGTTTACTAACACAAGTCCAGCACAGAACAGCATGCTAACACAGGTCCAGCACAGAATTGTTTACTAACACAAGTCCAGCACAAAATTGTTTACTAACACAAGTCCAGCACAGAATTGTTTACTAACACAGGTCCAGCACAGAATTGTTTACTAACACAGGTCCAGCACAAAATTGTTTACTAACACAGGTCCAGCACAGAATTGTTTACTAACACAAGTCCAGCACAGAATTGTTTACTAACACAAGTCCAGCACAGAATTGTTTACTAACACAAGTCCAGCACAGAATTGTTTACTAACACAGGTCCAGCACAGAATTGTTTACTAACACAAGTCCAGCACAGAATTGTTTACTAACACAGGTCCAGCACAGAATTGTTTACTAACACAGGTCCAGCACAGAATTGTTTACTAACACATAATTTTACAAAAAATGTATCAACGTGATGATCTTCTTAACTCTGGTATAAATAGAAGCTGAGATGGATCAGAATATAATACAGTCATCAGGACTGGCAAAAATCATCACACAAAGAACTTTTTATAAGGGTTAGACATATAGCAAACAGAGAAGGAACTTCTCTGACAAAATCAAGGGAGAAAAATTGGTTTAAACTTTCTATCTATCTATCTAATGTCCTTTCGAGCCAAAGATGGCACATAGGGCAGAACCACAATCTCAAAATCAGAAACCTTGCGTGCCAAAGTGGCACATATTGCAGAGAGAGACTGAATCATAAATACAAACTAAAAACAGAAAAACAGGAGAAAATAGATGCAGCAGTTGAACACCCTCCAAGAACTCATCAAGTCATGAAGAGAGTTAATGAAAGTTCATAACGTTTTATCCATTTACCTGTTTAGTGTACTTATTGCTGTTTCCAGACTGAGCCGGTTTTAATCTGGTCTGCTCATCGTCCTCTGTTCTCTGGCGAATTTCATCACTTTTTAGGTAGAAGTGGTAACCTAGGTTCAACTCTGGGATGTCATAGAAGACGGTGATGAGAAGCAGGAGCATAGTAATTCCCATCAGAAGATAGACTGTGTCAAGATAAGTCAGAACATCAGTGCAACAGTTTACTAAAATATGCAAGGCACATATAGGAATGAAAATAATATTTTGACTGCTACAGATGAAACTAGAACAATCCTATAAGTAATATCCAGTAGAACAAATACCAGTTCTCAAAAATGTATAATAATTTGAACCACTATATGATGCCTATTTCTAACTCCCATATCCATTACTTAATATTCTGGAACTGGCTTGCATTTGGTGTATCAGTGAGATTCAGCCTTTGTTGGGAAGAGGAACACATTGTTATTTCACTGGTACTACAAACTCTTTAGATCTTTTCTTTTAACTTTTTATTAGGTCTTATATCTCCCATGCTTTCATTTCATTATTTTGTGTCTTTGATAAAACCTTTGTGTCAAAATAGTGGCTATAGAACTACAGGAAGAGAAGAAAAGTGTATCAGTCATCTCATGATTATAGTTTATAACCAGCTATTCTCGCATGATGACAACAACATGCAATCTAGCTTCAACAATTGAAGAAGATTAACCTTCACATCTTTATCTTTGTTGAGTGACAAATTAGAAATTGGATGAAATATAGTTCCTTCAGATTGACAAACTTTGTGACCACTCATTGTAGAATACCTCAAATCTGTCCTAAACTGTTCATCTCAGTTTCCACTGCTCTCAACCTGATAATCCTTGGTCTATCACCTTCTCTTAGTAGTCTACAGCATGGCAGTTCCTGGGATTGTTTCTGAAGGCCTTATCAGCACAAGGTCTATTCAGCTCCATCACTGCATGCATATTGCACCTCTCAGGCAGTTCTTAAAGACATGTCTTCATGTGGACAAAATCTCTGGAGAATTTTCTTCAGGAATAGACATATATGAGTTTTGATGCTTCAAGCAACACTATCCAGAAGTCTCCTAACACTTTTGGATAGGCAGCCAAGCACATTTGGGTGAAAACTCATGTGCTAAGATGCCAACTCAAGTGAAGATAGTTTTCATGTTTCTTTTTATACCAGGTCATCCAATGTGCTTAAATCATGCAGCTCTTATCTATGCTTAGTTTGTCTTTAGTGTTGTACTGGGTGCATCTCCAAACTTTTTCTACATCGGTAACATCTAATCTTGTATCATCTGTTCTTTCTTTGATAACTTACTTCACTAAGAGGTGCTCCAGCAGCATGAGATAACAGTGCAACACACTTAGCTTAAAATAGAAAAGTGTGGTTCTCTACAATGTTTTATAGTACATGTGAATTGGATAAGTATGCCAAAAGTTAAACTCTGACTAGGTTTTTAATTAATTTACTTTTGCAAAAAAATTAAAGTCCAGATATTAGTACATTTGATTTATTATTTGTTATAATTGTGTCTTTCATAAAAGTATATCACTATTGAAACTGTGATTGTACACAAATACTGTGCTAAATTGTTTTTTTTTTTTTTTGTAAACTAAAATATTAAACTTCAAATGTAAGACTTTGTGGCCATGCAGGGCAAAAGTTGATTGCTAATGGCAGTAAAATATACTAATGTGGAGCAGTGACTTTTGGGCTGTTAGAAGAAGAAAGATCATGACTTAAGGAACTGGTTGTAAATACAGCAGTTGTAAATAATAAGGTTTTAGTTGAAGCACAAAATTGTGACAAGCATAAATAGACTACAATGAATATTATATATTTTACTATATCTTGCTTCAGGGTCCAACCGTTTGCCATTGCACAAAGAAAGTAAGAAAGATAGAAAGAAGGAGGAAGGAACAATTGGTGGGAGAGGGAGGGAAGGTATAGGGAGGAAGAAAGGAAGGAAGGAAGGAAGGAAGGATTGGTCAAAGACAGGGAGGAAGGAAGGTAGGGAGAGAGGTAAGGAGGCAGGAAGGATTGGTGGAAGAAAGGGAGGGAAGGAGGCATGAAAGATTGGTGGAAGGTAGTGAGGGAAGTAAGGAGGCAGGAAGTAATGGTGAAAGACAGGGAGGAAGGAAGGTAGGGAGGGAGGTAAGGAGGCAGGAAGTATTGGTGGAAGAAAGGGAGGGAAGGTATAGGAAGGAAGGAAGAAGACTGTGGTTGCATAAAAGGGATGTTTTATTATTGCTCATATCCTTTTACCTTTTGCACAGTTTTGGTGGGGTAATATGGTCAGCATTATGCATGTGCTGCCTTTCTTTCCAATAACAAAAATTGGTACCTATTTAAGACAGTAATGAACCTAGAAACTGTTGAGTGATAGATATCAAACCCAACCCCTTGATTCACTAGCCACTCACTGCTCTACTACGGCTCCCCGTGCTGTTGTTAATGAGAGCTTACATTTTCATAAATTTGCCTTATCAAATGTTTCTTTCTGTTCTATTATTCATTTCTTTTATTGACTGTGTTTTTTTAATGAATCCACTTAGAGCTGACAAATTATGACATATATTTATATTATGGAAAGATAATATAACTGCTATAATTAACAAACACTGGCTATACTTGTCTGATCATGAATATAAGACCATCACAAATGTTATCAGATATTGTCCTCAGCACTCAGATCTTATTTGATTAACAGGAAGATCCGTGCATGAACTCTGTTGTATAAGCAAGAGTGACTGTGCCAGGTGAGAATACAAAACTCATAAAGTAAATTTTGTTCATGGTAGAGATGTTACTGATTCTGAACTTTTTGCTCTGACTTTATTATTACAATTGGAAGCCGCGATAGCTCAGTGGTTAGTGAACTGGACTACAACGGACAAGGAGTAGGGTTCGATCCCAACCGACGGCTTCCGCGTTCACCCAGCCTTAAATGGGTACCGGATTTTTTCTGGGAAAGTAAAGCAGCACGGGCATAATACCAACCACATTACCCCAAAGAAATCATGTGCTGAAGGTCTGTAAAATATAGGGTCACTAACACCATATTTCCCTATATGCCACTTGGCGTGATGGGGGTACTTTACTTACTTACTTATTATTACAATTATTATTATTCTGTTGCTCATTTTCTATTCATTCTGGATCTTCTATGTTCAATTACCATATTTTAAAATGTCTAGTACCGGCTATCAAAAGATGATGATCAGAAGCTACATCTGCCCCTCTATATACTTTTACATCCTGTAAGGATGACTTAAACTTATTATTAATACATATGTGATCAATTTGATTTTCCGTTCTATGGTCTGGTGACACCCATGTAGCTTTGTGTATTCTTTTATGTTGGAATATTGTTCCTACTAGGCTCACTTGATTAAGGGCGCAGAAATTCACAAATATCTCTCCATTCTCATTTATATCTCCAAGTCCATGTTTTCCCATAATCTCTTCGAAGCCTCTGTTGTCTGATCCTACTTTAGCATTTAGGTCTCCCATCAAGATTATAATATCCTTGGTTCATCTTGCATCCATCTGATATTGTAGCTGTTTATAGAATTCATCTTTAACTAAATCATCCTTATTGTTGGTTGGTGCATAGCATTGGATAATGTGTAATTTTTTTTGTTTTTGGTTGTTTTAAATGTAGCTCTCATTTGTCTTGGCCCTGCTGCTTCCCATTCTATTAGTGTCTTCTGTGCATTCCTTCATAACATTATAGCTACCCCTTCACTATGTTGTGCTCCAGGTTCTTGGGTGTCCTGATGATAAAATCATCTCTCCTGTATTTAGTTTTATTCTTTCCGTTCCTAGCCATCTTGTTTCACACATTCCCAGAATATCCATTTTGTAATTTCTAATTTCTGCTGCTACCTGTGCAGCTTTTTCCTGTTCATTTAGGGTACGTACATTCCAGGTGCCAATTCTGGAGGATTTCCTGGTAGACAAAGGATGAGTTGGCAGCCCGGACTCCTTATGGCTTTCTCCGGCTTGTGTCATACGTCTCTTAGACAGAGAGCCCTTATCTTTCCTGGATGACAGATTTACTTTTTCTCTCTTTGACTTATCCATGTTTGTGAAGTTTTTTTTAGCTTATTTTTTTACAGTATGGGATAGCCAGTCCCATGTCCAATCCTCCTTTCTCGCCTCTTACGAACACGCCTGGTAGGGTTCAGTGCCGCTATTCTTTACACCCCTTTTGGGCCCCGGCAGCGCACAGGCGCTGTTAGTACTGACAGTAAGAAAAGTCCCAGACAATTGGCAAAAAGCTATCATTGTCCCATTTTGGAAGAATTAGGAAGTAAAAGGGAGTGTGAAATGTACAGAGGAATATCCCTATTGAGTCAAGTTGGTAAAATGTTTGCTAAAATATTAGAGAGGAGAGTAAGATACATAATAGAACCTCAATTAAGTAATAATCAATTCGGATTCAGAAAAGGCAAAAGCTGTACTGATGTTATATTTACATTGAGACAACTATGTGAAAAAACAATAGAATATGACAGAAACCTAAATATAGTGTTTATAGATCAGGAAAAAGCGTTTGGTCATGTGGACAGGAACAAACTTTGGCAAACTTTAGAAACCTAGGGTGTAGCAGGACAACTACTAGATAATATAATGACATTATATAAAAACAGTCAAAGTGCCGTTAGAACATTGGAAGGTCTGTCAGAATGGTTTCAGGTTACAACAGGTGTAAGACAACGATGTGTCCTCTCACCACTCCTCTTCATTATATATTTGGACAAAATAAATCAGGAAACAACCAACAATAAGGAAAAATCAAATAATAACATAGAGGTAGAAAACTCCAGCATCAACGAGCTACTATTTGCAGAAGACCAATGCCTAATATATAAGAATGAAAACCTGCTACAAAAGCATATAACATCTCTAGATAAAAGCTGCACAAACTACAGTATGAAAATTAACACAGCAAAAACAGAGGCTATGAGAATAAGCAAATTAAGACACCCATTAAACATTAAGATCAAAGATAAAGAAATAAAACAAGTAGAGGAATTCAAGTATTTGGGCACAATGTTCACAGAAGATGGAAAACTAGACAGAGAAATTGACATAAGAATACAAAAAGCAAATGCTGTCACATACCAGCTTTCACCATTGCTAAGACATCCAAACATTTCTATGCCAGCTAAACAAAAAATGATAAATAGCATCTTCATACCAACTTTGTGCTATGAAAGTAAAACATGGACCCTTTCTAAATCACAACTAAGGAAGATCAATACAGGTGAGATGTGATGCTTGAGAAAAGTAACAAACAACACAAGAAGAGATAGAATACCAAATGAAACCATAAGAAAAATGGTAGGAACAAAACCCTGCCAAGAATATGTAGAACATCAACTTAAATGGTTTGGCCACCTGGTCAGAATGAATCCTTACCAATCACCATCAAGGGCATTCTTCTCGAGAATACATGGAAAAAGACCCAGAAGAAGATGGATAGATGCAGTGACAGAGACATGTAACAACAAAGAAAAATCACTAAGTCAGACAGTTCGAGCAGTTCAAGAACAACAAATGGTATAAACCACGACACCTTTTAGCTATCAGTGAAAAGAGAAAAGTAGAAGAAGAATTCTGACAGTGCATCAGTCAGAATCACCAATTTATTGTGCTTGTTGTTTTTGTGTTGAGTAGCCAGTGTTGCAGCATCTCTGATGTCCTCAGTTTCTGCTTTAAAGTTGTTTGAGAAATACCCAATAGTTATTGACTTGGTGATCTTGTCCTGGTTATTCAGCGTCAAGAACACACCTCCCCCTCCATTTCTGGTGGCATTTGTAGCAGAGCCATCTGTGTATATGTGGGACCAAGAATCCTGTGGGTAGGTATCGTGTATGTGTTTTTCTGCTATATGTTTTCTTTCTGTGGCTGATTGGGTACCTTTTTTCATGATTCCTGTTATATTTTTCTTAAGTTCTGGTATTTTATGTTTCCCATGAGGAGACATATCAGATGGGCCCAAGGGTTTTGGTAATGTTTGGGAAAGTAGTGAGCATCCAGTAGTTAGTTCATTGGCGAATGCAGCGAAGTTCTCCTCTTTAGTCGTACAATTCTGAAACCAGTTTTATATATATATATTATGGGTGTGATAAGTAATAAAAATACTTACATGTTGTAGCAACTTTGTACAGAGCTCTATGTGGTTGATCAGATGAGTCACCTACATTAGATATACATTAGTAGACTTTGTTACAAACAAACACACTTGTGTATATATTTGTGTGTACATGCTTGCAGGTGTGTGCAGAAAAAAAAAAGATGAACAATAAAATGGATTAGCAGATTATAGGAAGTAAAGTATGTAAAGTCCCTGTCACACCATGTGGTGTATAGGGAATATGGTGTTAGTGACCATGAAAGTAGGAAGGCACAAGGTTAATTCGGATAGAGCATGAATACAGGTGATATTAATTAACTAACACATATACATATGACTATTTAGGAGTAGAATAATAACATATGCACTTCGTGTGTTAATGAGACTAGTTGACATAACAAATAAAGGGAATCCTACATATTTCAATGTTTGTGATTTGTTTACATATATCTCATAATAAAGAGTTTCAATGTTTGAAGGTAGCATGGTCAGTTCTATTCCACTCCGTCCTTTCAATCCTCTTTCTTACTATCCTACCAATGCTATCATTCACTGTCCTACCAATCCTCTTTTTCACTATTTTATCAATCCTATCCCTTATTGTCCTACCAATCCTCTTCCTGTATTACAATCTTATCCTTCATTGATTCATCTTATTCAGATACTTTTTTCCTCATTGTTCTATCTTCTCCCTTGCACTTCAGATCCTCTTTTTCTCATTGCACTATCTTCTCCCTTATACTTCAGATCCTTTTTTCCTCATTTTTCTATCTCCTCCCTTGCATTTCAGGTCCTCTTTTCCTCATTGTTCTATCTTCTCTTTTGTACTTCAGATCCTCATTGTTCTACCTTCTCCCTTATACTTCAGATCTTCTTTTCCTCATTGTTCTAAAATACCACTTCCTCATTGTTTAGCTCACATAAACTTGATGAATAAGACACCTCTTTGTGTATGGATTATCTGCAGCTGTAAATCTGACACCTCTAGACAAAGAAGACCTCTTGGATTCCCTCAAATTATTAGTAGTAAATATAAAACTAGTGGAACGGGTAAAAGGGAATCCTAAAAGTTGAACTAAGGAATACAGTTACAAAATATGACTGAAATTTTGATGAGTTAAACCACTTGTTACCTGGAATATAATCTCCGAGCCCAATTGTGGACAAGGAGATGAAGCAATAGTAGAATGCATCCAAGTAATTCCAGCCAGGCTCAAGAACAGTGTAAATAGCAGCTGGAATGAGCATGAAGAAGATCACGTGGATGCTTAATATGATGCTCAAGTGTAGAACTTGGATGTGGAAAACCTTTGGAGAAAAGCTGGACAGTTAGTCAACTGTATATAGTCAACTGTATATAGTCAACTGTATATAGTCAACTGTATATAGTCAACTGTATATAGTCAACTGTATATAGTCAACTGTATATAGCCAACTGTATATAGTCAACTGTATATAGTCAACTGTATATAGTCAACTGTATATAGTCAATTGTATATAGTCAACTGTATATAGTCAACTGTATATAACAGTGTAGTTCATCTGCATTTTTTGTAGGGTTGCTGGCTATAGAAAGAAGGAAGAATCAAACTGGAAGAGTAAGATTTAGGATGGGTGAGGTGAGGGAAGGAGAAGGAGGGAGAAGATAAGAAGCAAAAGGGAGGAAAAAAAATGAAGGAAAAAGAATAAAGATATAAAGCAAGGGGGCATAAAATCAGAATGAAGGATGAAGAAGATGGTTTAGAAACAAGAGGACGTAAACAAAAACATAATGAAGGATGAAGAAGATGGTTTAGAAACAAGAGGACGTAAAAAAAAACATAATGAAGGATGAAGAAGATGGTTTAGAAACAAGAGGACGTAAAAAAAAACATAATGAAGGATGAAGAAGATGGTTTAGAAACAAGAGGACGTAAAAAAAAACATAATGAAGGATGAAGAAGATGGTTTAGAAACAAGAGGACATAAAAAAAAACATAATGAAGGATGAAGAAAATGGTTTAGAAACAAGAGGACGTAAAAAAAAAACATAATGAAGGATGAAGAAGATGGTTTAGAAACAAGAGGACGTAAAAAAAAACATAATGAAGGATGAAGAAGATGGTTTAGAAACAAGAGGACATAAAAAAAAACATAATGAAGGATGAAGAAGATGGTTTAGAAACAAGAGGACGTAAAAAAAAACATAATGAAGGATGAAGAAGATGGTTTAGAAACAAGAGGACGTAAAAAAAAACATAATGAAGGATGAAGAAGATGGTTTAGAAACAAGAGGACGTTAAAAAAAAACATAATGAAGGATGAAGAAGATGGTTTAGAAACAAGAGGGCGTTAAAAAAAAACATAATGAAGGATGAAGAAGATGGTTTAGAAACAAGAGGGCGTAAAAAAAAACATAATGAAGGATGAAGAAGATGGTTTAGAAACAAGAGAACTTAAAAAATCAGAATGAAGGATGAAGAAGATGGTTTAGAAACAAGAGAACTTAAAAAATCAGAATGAAGGATGAAGAAGATGGTTAAGAAACATGAGGACTTAAAAATCAGAATGAAGGATGAAGAAGATGGTTAAGTAGCAAAAGGGAGAAAAAATAATGAAGGGGGAAGAGGAAGAATAAGTTGAAGAAAAGGGTTGTGGATGTGGAAAATCAGGATGAAGAATAAAGACAAAAGGGAGCAGAAAGATGATGGAAGAGAAGGAAGCAGAGGAGAAACAAGAAAGGGACGATAAGGAGGTTAAAGAAGAAGGGAAGAAAATAAAACACTTCAAACAGGAAACTGTCACAGACATGTAAGATGTCTAATGGATCTATAACACAAATGATGCCATAACTGGTTGGAAAATTTGAAATACATGTAATTGAACTCTGTGTGAACCTTTATATTATGTTGAATGTCTTTGGCAATTTGTCATTTTTGTATGTAGCTCATGTAAAACAGGTGGTCTGCAATGGTTTTTTAATAATGAGTGCTCATTTCTGTCTAAATGTTGTGTGGCAGGTACTATTCCACTTGTAATCCACTTTTCAATGTAAATGTATTGTTGGACATAATTATAGATAAACAGACTTTATAATCAAGTGACAACTGCATCATGGACAAATAGTAAGGCCACTAGACAATCTACAACTAGCAAGAAATAAAAGTTCTGTTGCAGGTATTCTGTATAAACTTGCAATGTTTAAACTGTAGTCACCATTGTTCATATCTGCCGTTATCTTAGGATCATCACCACTGCACTCGGAACACATACTTCGGTGTTCCAATCATCACCACTGTACTCCAAACACATCCTTAGGTGCTCCAATCATCACCACTGTACTCTGAACACATCATTCGGTGCTCCAATCATCACCACTGTACTCTGAACACATCCTTAGGTGCTCCAATCATCACAACTGCACTCCAAACACATCCTTAGGTGCTCCAATCATCACCACTGTACTCTGAACACATCCTTAGGTGCTCCAATCATCACCACTGTACTCTGAACACATCCTTAGGTGCTCCAATCATCACCACTGTACTCTGAACACATCCTTAGGTGCTCCAATCATCACAACTGCACTCTAAACACATCCTTAGGTGCTCCAATCATCACAACTGCACTCCAAACACATCCTTAGGTGCTCCAATCATCACCACTGTACTCTGAACACATCATTCGGTGCTCCAATCATCACAACTGCACTCTAAACACATCATTAGGTGATCCAATCATCACCACTGTACTCCGGACACATCCTTAGGTGCTCCAATCATATAAAAATTTTCTATCAGGACACAGCTACTAACTACACCTGTGGAGCTGACAATTCCTGTCATTCAATTTAAATACAGTTATGTTGTAGGAATACCAAAATAAAAATTTTCAGCTTCAATGTTAAATGATTCCTATTATATGGCTGTGAAACATGGAGAACAACAAAAATGACAGTCATGAAGAACTCGGCTCTGGATAGAAACACACTGGAGAAACCAACTGAGAGTATCATATGACAGGCCCTTTTTTGGAATCCCCAGGGGAAGAGACAAAAAGGAAGACCAACATATTACTGGAGAAGACAGGTGGAAGCAGAGATGAAGATGATGTTTGTCTGTTTATTCCTTTTTCCTGTCCCTCAAATGTAAAATTTAATCTATCATCAATCTTTTTCTTCATTGTGTTATGATCTCGTTTGATGTTTGTTGTATTGATACTTTAACATTTCTCATTGGTCATCTATACTTTATATTTTTTCATTTGTATTGGACCTGTTTTGAATTCTTCTTCTTTCCTTCCTCGTTTGCCTTTCAGCATCAAGGGGAGATATACTTTGTAATTTTTTGCTCTTCTGTTGGCTTCTGCTGTTGTTTTGTTTCCTAGTGTTTTTATAACATTTCTTCCATCCATCCATCTTTTTTGTGGTCAACCCTTGAGTCTGGTTTTCTCACACCATTTATTAAATACTACTTGTGTTGTTTTTAGGTCTTTCTGTCTTATCATGTGGCCAAACTATTTTATCTCTTGTTTCTTTATGTATTTCATGGCGGGAATTAATGCTATCTTTTTTTTCTCAGTTCTTCATTTCTGATCTCATCTCTCAGGCAGTTTCCTGTCATTCATCTAATACAAGGGATCTTAATCTTTTTGTGCCTGGGAGCGCACTGGAAATTTTTCAAAGAAAAAGCCGAGTGCCAGTATCCACATCTATTATTAACAACAGCTACCCATATCTATAACACAGCTTTTTGCTCATCGCACGGTTATTGTGTGTCAATTTTCAAAGAAAAATAAAGCAGTGCATCTTACCAACAAAAATGTACATACCTTCTGAAGATAAACAGCAAAATGAGCATTAAAAAAGGAAAGCATTGGTAGCACATTGAGGGAGTGAAAATTGTGTTGTAGAAATTTTCATGACTTCTATCTTGCTTGTATTGATTTTCTTGTTGGATTAGGTGTCTGTGCTGTTATATCTATTTAAGTGTTTTTTTAGATATATTTTTCCATGTATTATTCTATTCTATTATTTCATGTTCTGAATTGTGATGTCATATTTCTCATAAACGGTTTCGTCTGATATAAGTAACATTGTCCTTGTTTAGCGAACCAAAAAATGAATGTGGTTTAATAAATCCCAGTCTGATTCCTTGATTCAGCTCATAAAGTATTGAGTATCAGGCTGATGGAGCAGGGACTATGAAAATTTTACCTGCAAGGGAAAACACTTTCTTCACCTTCAATTTCGTGGCCTAGTGTTGTGAAGTAACAAATAATAAGTAAAAAGTAACATCCACTCCCAAGAAATGGATACCAGAGATATTCTCTAGGAAGGAAAGGAAGGGAACTGGCCTCATGCTTAGTACAGTGAAGACACTAACACTTCGAACCCAAAGGCAAATGCTATGGGATTACCTATACCACTAGCACATTATAAACATTAAGAGACATACTTTAATATTTTACATCACAACACTACAGCCAGGCTTATATGGGTGCCATTAATCTCAATAGATGATATAAATGTGCAATGGGATGTCTTCAACATTTGTTTCTTAAAAGAAAAAAGAAGGACCATATTTGCCCTCTCAATTGCTATGTTAAAGTCAAACAGTTTCTGTCTTCCTACAAGAAATGAGCTCTCCCATAATTCATTGTATCCCCCAAAATAAACTGCCACTTACAGAAATTGTTTTACATTTTTTGGTAAAGACATAAGGTCTTCTAAAAACATTCAAATAATACACAGCAGCACATATTTTATTGGGAACAAAACTTTATACCTTATATAGATGTCCTAATTTGCCATATAGCCAGTATAGAAGAAAACGTGTGGGTACCATCAGCCTCTCAACAAAAGCTGTGAAGAGCACCAATGTCAAGGGAATTCCTAAGATTGCAAAAAATATGCAAAAAGCTTTGCCTGCATCTGACAGTGGCGTCACCCGTCCATAACCTGTACAAAATTGGACATATTTATAAGTATGGTATTGTTTGAAGAATTGGACATATATATAAGTATGGTATTGTTTGAAGAATTGGACATATTTATAAGTATGGTATTGTTTGAAGAATTGGACATATTTATAAGTATGGTACTGTTTGAAGAATTGGACATATATATAAGTATGGTATTGTTTGAAGAATTGGACATATTTATAAATATGGTATTGTTTGAAGAATTGAACATATTTATAAGTATGGTATTACTTGAAGAATTGGATACGTGTATGTATGTACGGTAGTGCGTGCAGCAATGGCAGCTTGTATAATACTGCATGAAGCAATAACTGCAAGAAATAATTTCAAAGAAAGTAAACATCAATAAAATTACATATTAAATCTTCCTGATAACAAGGCATGTAGATTAGACATCATCAACAACAAATAGTGACATCAACTTCAGATTAATGTGCATCTTGTGCTGAGATTGAGCTTAATGAGTTGTGAAGTCTGCAAACTTCTTTCTCTTGTTCTCATCTAATGAAATCAATGGCCATACAAATTCAAGACAACTACAGCTAGTGCAAGATGTTTAAGCAATGTTTTCTGATTGTCACTCCCTACTCTATGCTGTATCCAATGGTCTGCTGAAGTTTATATTCTTCCACTTGCCTTCATTTGTTGTCTAATTATTTGGTATCTATGGCTTTGCTGATAATTCCACAAGCACTTGCTATACATATCAAAACTTCGTATCGCATTTGTTGGTTTCATCAAGTCATTTATTTGTTGTGGGCAGGCTTGCTTATCCTATTCGATACATTCACACACGACTGATGTGAGACACCTATTTTCTGGACCACTTGTGGAGATAAAGTCAAGTTTTGATCAATTCTCATTCACCGACCCTGATGTGAGCATTCAAGATACACTGACTGCTTTTCACCTTATGCACTACACATTTCAGGCTCCATTAATTTGTTACAGCAAATGTCAATTATCTTCTTCATACTAATTTGATTGTCGGATTTACATTACTTGTTGTTGTAAAGGTAGTCCGACGACAATATAATGACGTAGGTGTCTGTTCAGTTTTAAACTCACAATAACTAAGATCCAGTAGTTAGTAGATAGATACACGCCTTTACAAGCCTCAGCTGTCATCTACACTGATGGGTCTGTTGTTGGACTCTGTTGAAGCTTATGGGTCTTCACGGCTCTAGTCAAAGGTAGAACAGTAAATGAGGAGAACGATACTTTCGTGGTAACAACTAGTTTGACTATGTAGATCAAGGCAGCAACTAAAGCAATGGCCTGGCTAGAAACACAATCTTTTACTCAGGTTTTTTTTTTTCTGAGAGTTCAGGAAAATCGAAAGGGGTTGGGTTCGAAGACAGTGGTTGGTGCCACTAAAGAACTCAGAACTAACTAGGGTTTGTTTTATTTTTGTCCCTGGACACTCGGGCGTGAAAAATTAGCTGATAATCTGACTGGAACGACTGCCGTGGATGGCAGAAGTGCAATGGGTCAGGCTGACATTCTGAATGCGCTAGGCGCTAACGATGTAGGGTAAGCTAATGATTCAATCAATGATCATAAACTTACAACTATGCCCAGACTGGACGCACATCAGGTCAAAATTTGGATGTCAGAGAGGAACGTTATGTGGGGAGACACAGACGAATAACAAGTCGACACAGAAATGGAGTCATCAGCTGGCATGTAGCGGTATGTATGTAGAACACATTAAGGGACCTACAGGGGAGGAGAATTGATCCCTTATTGACGTGCCCGATGTGCAATGAGGATGATCCATCGACTAAACTAAACGTGTTTACAGCCATTATAGCTCAATGAAGATGGTATCCATATGTACACAACTTGGCCGATTAGCGTGTCTGTCTAGTAAACACTGTATTTCTGGAAAATGAGGCCAAGTCACAATAACTATTTCGTATTTCCATACAATAATGTACGATTGTGTAAAGATATATACGCTTTTAAATTCTTACCTATCGTAGTGACAACCGTGCTGGCAAAGAACAAGGCCTGGCCAAAGCTCCAGTTAGGCTCAGACTGGGACACATTTTTGACAGCAGACACTCCTCTGTTGGCAGCATGCACTACTTCTTCAATAAATTTCTCTAGGTCTTCATCTGAAATCAAACAACATAAATGCGCCCATTTAGCACTTCGGTAAGCATCGACCTGTTTCAATGAAGCCAAGATAAGCTGGTTAACATGACATTACTTTTAGTTTTAAATTTTCTCACAATCCACAATTCGTTCACTGTTCATGTAGACTTTCTCTCCGTACAAGCAACCAGAGAAGCTGGTTGTCTGAAAGAGATATTTGTGTATCTCAAAACTGCTGGTAGATGGGGGGCGCATGTAAGGACAACTAAATGGGATGGGGAGAGATGTCATCGCGGAGTTAAGATTAGAGTTCTCGCTCCCCTTTCATCATCAGCCCTCAAAATAATGTTAAATGGGTGTAGATACGTTACTAAGATGTTTACAAGAAGCTGCATGGTATGTGCAACTAACTCCAGCTCATCCAACGTCATAATGGCATTTCTGGGTAGGTAACGAGAAGCCGACAGGAATATGACCGTACTTGTATCTAATTGTACTAATATAACCGTACTTGTATCTAGTTGTACTAATATAACTGTACTTATACCTGGTTGGTTAATTTACCACCTTCTTTGCGGGTATCATCATTTCCAGGAGTATTGTAGTGATATGGAGTCTAATGAATCCTAGTTTGTATACATTTTCGATACAGCTTGTATAGTGTTTTTCTTAGATCATTCTAGTCTTCGTTCCTGTACTCCTCAGTGCTGTAACTACTTACAGAGCATCTTTAAGAAATACAATGTTTTCTTCTTCTGAATCCTCTCCTTCAAGACATTTTCGGCTGCAATTTTCAAAGCTTCTGTCTCTGCTCTGGTCTGAAGTTACATGAATATTTTCCTGTTACAACATAGTCTTTTCTTTGTTTAATTTCTAAGGGAAGAAGTATAATTCCCCAACTATAGATTCACGATGAATCAGCCAGGCAGCTCTTCTTAATTCCTGGAAGTTGAAACCACGTGATCTAAATAAATATACGAATGTCTATTGAAGGTTTATATTGCAGTTAAATAATGTTAGAGCCATTCACTTCCAACAATGAGGAATACAATCTAAAACTGGAACAGTCCAGATTACAATTGTTAGAGAGAACCGCTTTATGTGTTACAACACAGTCCTCATATGCATTTTCATATAAACGGTTGTTGTATAAAACTAACTATTCTGACTGTGACTTTCAAGCATACCACGCCCTCGATCATCTGGAATATTATAGGGTAACTACAGTCAGACAGAAATACATGATATAGAGGCACACATGTTTGAGATGATTATGTTTGTTTGGTCATAGTGCCAACACTGATGACCTCTGACATGATCTATGAGATTTGACACTTTACTACAGTATATCTCAATTTACACTTTGCTACAGTATATCGCAATTTACACTTTGCTACAGTATATCGCAATTTACACTTTACTACAGTATATTTCAATTTACATTTTACTACAGTAGATCTCAATTTACACTTTACTACAGTATATCGCAATTTACGCTTTGCTACAGTATATCGCAAGTTATACTTTACTTCTATATCAGAGGGTATTCGCTATCAGCGAAAGAAACTGGGAAAACCTGGCTGCATATCCTAGCACACGGGGAACAAACAAACAAAATATGGTATAGTAACATTTGAGAGAGTTCTGATATCAAATTCAGAATTCAAAAGGTGCAGGAGAAAGGAGACATCTGGTTCGTTCTGCGGATGGTTTTTTCCTGCCCCATACTGGCATTCAGCCACGAGAGAGGCTGTTCAGCAAAGCAGCATCCAGGACAAGGCGCTAATAACTTACCAAACTACTGACTTATCATGATTGCCAGTTACCAACGGTCTGTCAAAACGCCAAAGGCCATATAGACACTTTACTACATACAGTATACCCCCTATAATGTTTCCACTTTACTACAGCATGTCTCAACAAACGGTTATTACAAAGTGACGTTTTGTATCTTTAAATCATCTCATCTGTACAATATTTTGTTCATTTGTCTTTGCTTGCCTACGTCATCTTTATAATCTCGAGCGAAGTGCACAAGTACTGAATTTTGTGCGAATATGACTATTTCCTTTTTTTATACCAGCAGCAGTGTGATCCCTCGCCTGACTCTCAGATATTCTCCGACTTCAGAATTTACTCCCATTTTTTTAAATCCACGAGAGTTTGGACGCTTGAGGCAGAATTGTTTCTTTATGGATTTTACTCTTTTCGATGAAAGCACGATGGGCCTTCTATTTTTTGTTTCCTTATCGGAGAGGACTAGACATCAGATCTGACTACAAAGAGACCAGAGGAGAGTTAAGCCACGAAGAAGCCACGGGATCGAATTTGTGTAAAATCCTCTCTCCAGGCTTGGGATTAGAAAACCCGGGACCTTTTTATCCAGAGGCCGACGTTTTACCTTGCATTACCCAGCCCCAAACCCCTCCCCCAATCCCCATTTTATTAATGTGAATATACGCTGAAGGCGGATGTATCGGGTCGAACTGCGCGGATATGGGACATATCAATACAGTAATCTTTCAACTCAGGGATCTACGCCTACTTATGTTCTTTTACGCCGTCGGTTGAACACACACAAAACATCAAATCACTATACTCAACAAGAACTATACTGAATAAAACTTGTGTTTTGAGCACTAATAATTGCAACTTTACCTTTGACTGGAATTCACCGTAGAGGCACGTGGCTCATGACGTGACGATACCTTTGCCGTAAACTTATGGTTATAATACATACCATAATACTATAAGGCACACAATAATATAAGTAAAAAAGTAAAGTACCCCCGTCACGTCAAGTGGCGTATAGGGAATATGGTGTTAGTGACCATACATTTTACAGACCCTCGGCACATGATTTTTGAGGTAATGTGGTCGGTATTACGCTCGTGCCGCTTTACTTTCCCAGACAAAAATCCGGTACCAATTAAAGGCTGGGTGAACCGGAAGCCGTCGATTGGGATCGGACACTATCTCTTGTCCTTTGTAGTCCAGTTCACTAACCACTGAGCTTTCGAGGCTCCATAACACTATAAGATACATGATATAATACTCACGGTGTTTTTTCCCTGGGAACACGTGTGGGCATATCATATTAAGTGAATTTCAAGGCAAGCAACAGACAATTAGTGACAGGGTTCAATCGCAGTGAATCCTACACTTAGCTGTTTTATCTGTGAGCAGAAGCTAGTCGCAAACGTTTATGCTATGTCCCACAAGTCTTTGTTCTAACTATATAGCAGCGTGGATAGATATACAAGAGGGACCATACTACATGACACTGAGCCAGAATTATTTCAATTATCAACCAGTCATTTATGCAAGGAATTTAGCAAAGTACATGCATTCTTATTTATGATTATTTTCTGCGATTTTCGAAGCGAGGATAAAATCACGACAGTGTAAACATAAACGTAAAACGTGTGTGGTGACAATAATGTGGAAAGAAGAAAAATACTGAAACTAAGGGGAAGAAGAATAGAGAATTTAAAACTTTGTATCAGTATAGGAGTAAACTGCAATATGTGTCATTTTGGCGAGCAAGGTTTCTGTTTTTGAGATTGTGGTTCTGCCCCATGTGCTGTCTTTGGCTTGAAAGGACAATAGAAAGATAGATAGATAGATAGATAGATAGATAGATAGATAGATAGATAGATAGATAGATAGATAGATAGATAGATAGATAGATAGATAGATAGATAGATAGATAGATAGATAGATAGATAGATAGATAGATAGATAGATAGATAGATAGATAGAGAGATAGATAGATAGATAGATAGATAGATAGATAGATAGATAGATAGATAGATAGATAGATAGATAGATAGATAGATAGATAGATAGATAGATAGATAGATAGATAGATAGATAGATAGATAGATAGATAGATAGATAGATAGATAGATAGATAGATAGATAGATAGATAGATAGATAGATAGATAGATAGATAGATAGATAGATAGATAGATAGATAGATAGATAGATAGATAGATAGATAGATAGATAGATAGATAGATAGATAGATAGATAGATAGATAGATAGATAGATAGATAGATAGATAGATAGATAGATAGATAGATAGATAGATAGATAGATAGATAGATAGATAGATAGATAGATAGATAGATAGATAGATAGATAGATAGATAGATAGATAGATAGATAGATAGATAGATAGATAGATAGATAGATAGATAGATAGATAGATAGATAGATAGATAGATAGATAGATAGATAGATAGATAGATAGATAGATAGATAGATAGATAGATAGATATGCGTTAAAGTCAAGATGATGATCTACTTATTACATCTGCGCCGATAAAACAATGTCGTACACCGGCAATATTTCATTTTCGACAAATCAAGTGTTGTGAATGCGACCTTCCATCGTCTAGGCTTGTTCTGCGCTTTACGGCACATCGGTGCTGTTCATGACCGTTGTTGGATTTGCTTGATGCAAGTTATTTATATGTTCTCATTAATGTGAAATGCTTCGTCAGCCGCAGTTTTATCTCTTTAGGGAATTTGCACCGTTTTCTGTTCGTCGTAGGCTACATTCACTAGAGTAATCAAGAATCTAAAGTGTGCGTCGTTGCTGTGCTTGCGACATTGTTATGTGTGCTACGTCATCGTAATGGCTCATCGTAAATCCCTAGACCGGCTGTACGCTAATCTTACGGTCTGTTGTTTGATGTGCGACGGGGATAATCTGACGACTAACTGTGTGTTTATATGTTCGAAATTGGAGTCAACAAAGATGGCCTAGCATCATTAAGCGCTATACATTTTTAAAGAAATATGACAATCATCACTTTCGGGAGGACGTGAACTTCTGGTATATGCTGGATAGGCGGCAGGAACAGTTGCAGGCTATGCATGAAAAGTGTTCCTTGTTGCAGTTTCCTCATATTCCAAGTTTATGAGGGACTGGTTGGTCTCGAGGCAAGACGCCGGCCTCGGGACAGAGAGGTTGTGGGTTCAAATCTCAGCTACACCGGTTGGGATTTTTATTTATGATTTCTCTCTGCGACAACCCCCCTGGTCTCAACAGCGAGGCCCGGCTTGAAACGTCAGTTACTCATCGACGGAAAAAAAAATATGAGTACCTCCGAAGTCGGAGTTATCTGTCTGTGCGGCGAGGGACCCCTGTACACACTTTTGCCACGGAAAAATTGATTAACACGCAAAATTCAGTTCCTAGTCTCTAGGGACTTCGTCAGAGTTGAAAGCTGGCGAACGCAACAACAAAAACAACAGACGATTTGTAAAAATTAATTTTTTAAATGGATTATAGTCCCTTGTGTTTGTGGTTCTGAACAACTGGTCTGTTTTGTTATCTATTTAAATCATTCGATTGTCTGTGTGTTGTCGACATGTCTGCGATCATTCTAGAATCTGTTTATTTGGTCATTATTTCAAAGTAAACGTGGCATTTGAACATACCAACAGGGAGAACTATCACAAAGTTATGTCTGACAGAGAATTCACCCTTGGTTTTTGCTTTCTTCTTTCCCCGCTGTCTCTTTCTGTCTTTCTCTCTCTCTCTCTCTCTCTCTCTCTCTCTCTCTCTCTCTCTCCTCTCACATACATTCTCTCTTTGCAAGTAAAACACGAAAAAAGTAGAACAAGTGGTGGCGAAAAATAGGTGTAAAGAGGTACTCAGACCGCTTCCAACGTGACAGAGCGTTCAATGTATTCATTAACGGACCACAGTGGAAATAGACGGATACTTGAGAAGAGGACAGACCAATTGTTTTTGTGGCTTTTCGGTCTGAGTGTTCAGTTATGTCGAAATAATAATGAAGCTTCTAAGTGACAACTGGCTGGGCTAATATGAAATCTGAATATCCCAAAGCTGGGAGTCTGCGAACGTGATGAAATAGTGCGTGCTTGTTATAACTATATTTATCACAGGGAGATGAAATAAATATAGTTGCCGTTCAAAATGGCACAGGGAAATGAGGAACCTGGAGACAGATATAGATGTGAGGGAGACGTCAATAGAAATGGAAAGATTATTCAGAGAATTATTTTTGTGTAAAGTTGAGTGGGCGGGGGTAAGGTATTGTGCTCCTCTAGGTACTGAAAGCACGATGGTGATAGTTGCAACCAAGAAAAAACATTCAGACTGAAGCCTTTTTTTTATTATATGAGTGTACATCGTAATCCCATATATTTCCTGACAAAAATAAAATAAAATAAAATGTCGAAATAAGACAAATTTATTGTCAAACAATTAAAGCATGAACCTTTGCCGTAAATAACTGTGATATTGGATATCAAGGATATCAAAAAAAACCTGAGTAAAAGATTGTGTTTCTAGCCAGGCCATTGCTTTAGTTGCTGCCTTGATATCCAATTTGATATTTGGATATCGTAAATAATATGATATTATGACGTTTAATGTATACCAATCTAATACATATACTTCGTCTTCTTCTTTACTTCCTCATCTGCATTTCAGCGTCGAAGGGAGATATAATTTGTGGTCTTTTGCTCTTCTGTTCGCCTCTGCTGCTGTAATTTTTCCTAACATTCCATCGATCCATCTTTTCGTGGTGGAACCTTGGGTCTGTTGTTCTCACAACGTTTGTTGAAGGTTCGTTGTGTTGTGTTTTGTTCTTTCTGCCTTGTCACGTGGCCAAACCATTTTATCTGTTGTTTCCTTATATATTCTATGGCGGGGGCTATTCCTAGCTTCTTTCTCAGTTCTTCATTTCTGATCTTATCTCTCAGACTATTTCCTGTCATTCGTCTAACACATTTCATCTCTGTAAGAGGTTATTTTTCTTATTGTTCTTGCATCTAGGGCCCAGGTCTGGCATTGGTAGCACAACGTTGTGATGAAGATTGTATTATTTATCTATCTCCATCTTCCGTGTATTTCTCTGAGCATAAAACATATATCCCTTACCGACCTGCTGAGTCCGTCGTAAGTTAAGGGCTTATATTGTTATAAGCGTTGTATCTTATATACATATACTGAAATATATTATCCGCATGCCTGCATGTGAGAGTTGAAATATTGAAACATAACGAGATGCATTCAAAAGGTAAATGTCCAAAGAAGATAGTACACAATCGAATTAATTCAGGTTTAGTACATAGATAAGAGAATCGGTAATGCAACCAAACATTTCATCTAGAATCAGGAAGAGAATGACAAATGTTAATGATAAGAAATAAACAGAAAGTTACAAATCAAACATTAACATTGGAAGCAATAGAAATATTAGTGAGACGAACGACACTAATAATAACACTGACAAGAGAGTCAAAGATAGCAGGCTTCATCTCTCGTAGACACATGCATGTAAAAATAGGGATTCAGATGAGGTACACGTGGAGCCCTGGGTGACGTTACTGTAGGAAATAAGAAGCGCTCACTGAAGCGTTGTATCTTATATTGTTTATACACCTGTTTCTTTATTGGTCTTCCTCCATTCTTGAAGCCAGATCGTCGTATATTGTTGATGTGTGTAGAGGCTAGGCTCCACTATTATGTCAAGGCCGCAGCATTTCATTATTTTTGTGTTCCTGTGTCATCGACCCAGGCAGCAGTTTCAACAATTCTTTATGATGATGTAATATTAATGGTTTTTCTCAAGCTCCTTTCAATATCTGTCTTTCAATAAAGGATTGCGTAACTGGGTGGTGTAGAATGAAGATGTTTACCTCTTGATAGGAAAGTCCAGGGTTTGAATCCCGCAAAAGGCGATAGATACTTTCCTCTTCGTACCCATGGTTTCTTTGTGACTTTACCCTCTATTGGTCTCTGGGTAGTTGGATACGATACCTCGCCGTCTCACAAAACGGCAAAAAAAAAAGGAGGTCCCGTGTGCACTCTGCGCATGGTAAAAAAACTCTTGGCAGTTAAAAGTCGAAATTAGCGGGCCAAAAATAATCGTCAATGTCAAGAGATAAATAGTTCTATTAGAAATTTACCCCTGCCGAAGACAGGTGTGTCGAGTCTAACAAAGAATCAAAGTCTGCAGTTAACTAGCCCCACAACGCCCTTTTATTACAGAGTGAATAGTAACATGAAAAAAGAAGATAACAGAATTAACCTGTTTTAATATTATCTTCTAATTGTGGGATACCTAGTATCTTCTACTACCAGACCTTCTGTTACAACATACAATTTTATCAATTATACGTGGTCTGCGCTATTGTCGAAACAGAAGTATTAGTTATCTGAAGTATTGTCGACATATGTCGTGGACTGTATAATTATGATTGCACAGTCAGTTTGGGGTTACATTTACTGGCATATTATATATCAACACTTGAAATTAAACATAAGCAAAAAATACTAAATAGCACACCTACATTTCCTATGCATTGGACAATATTGCACAAATAAAAAATGTGCCTTGAAATTGCAATATTGGATAAATGATTATGTTAAAACTTATATGTAAGCTTGTTAGGAGTTAGTGAATTTGACTACAAAGAACAAAAGGTAGGGTTCGATTCCAACCGACGGCTTCCGGTTCACCCAGCCTTTAATGGGTACCGGATTTTTTTCTGGGAAAGTAAAGCGGCACGGGCGTAATACCGACCACATTATCCCAACAAATCATGTGCCGAAGGTCTGTAAAGATTATGGTTACTAACATCATATTCCCTATACGCCACTTGGCGTGATGAGGCTCTTTACTTTTTTCTTATGTAAATATTAATGTTTTTTTGTGTTGTTTACTTATACCGGTCCTGGAAACAAGAGTCATCAGTTTTGCTAGAGACAGAAGCCCGGTCCCATAGAATATATCAAGACGAAGGCGGGTGCAGCGAGAAAGAAGGCGCAAACGTAATAACTGAGTTGCACACTTGGACTTGAGTTTTAACAAATAGCCGTTATCAATATTGAAGGAAAAAGAAGACGGCAATAATGGTTGCTATGGTAGTACTTTTAGACAGCTTGCTGACCATCTTTAAGAAGGAAACGCTTGTCCACAAACAGCTACATCACGCTGTCTTTTGAGTTGTGAATATTTATGATAGCTTCATCTCTTGCTACTGCTCTGTTTGGTAATGTCAAGCTACTTGATTGGATCAGTAAATAACTTCACAAGGAACAGGCCCGACGATAGATTGACAGACAAGGTCAGAGATGATCTAAAGGTGGACGGAATGATTCACTGAAGTAAGGTCTAGGCAACGCTTTGATAGGGCCTGTTGATTCGTGATGTGAAGCGCGCGTCAACATAAATACGTCCTTATTCCCACCGCCAACATTGTCACGTGATTGAGAGAAACCGGTTGTTCCTTTTCACAAGACTCGCTACTCACAATAAGAATGATATGTCTAATTATTCTAGGATAGTCCACGGAAACCGTATGCAATTTAGCGTGTTCTGTTGTAATGTCTTAAATATGTCCATACATTGCATATTGATATTCAGTCCACTATAGATTTAGATTACATGTGGAATTTCAGCTACAGCTATTGATATGTGACTGAATTTGTCCGTGAAGATGCTTTGAATGTGTTACATTCCTCCTATTTTTGAAACGTAACATTTCACGGAAATCTGACTCATTTTGGTCAATAAAAGGAAACAATTTGTCTAGTTCAATTTTGTGTTGTTCTGATGCTTTAGTCACATGGCATGACGGGGCTATTTACTTTTTTTTTTTAATACATGCTAGTCCCTCTCATGTAAAATCCGTGGAGGAGGGTGAGTGAAATCCCGGAAAACAACTAGCGTGACGTTTTCAGCATTGCAAACAGGGGCGGTTCTGGGTAGAATAAAGTCAGCAGTCTATAGCTATTATAGCTGAAAACGGCAGGCTAGTGTGGGTGTTTTGGGACTGCCTTCAGGATTACTTCTATAGAAGGCGATGGCTTGTCACATACAACCAACCGATCCTCCAGCAACAAGCCATCAAATGTTATGGGAGAACCGAGAACAAGTGTCGACAGAGAAACTACTATTGTTCTAACACGTTTGTGGATGCCTTTAAAAGATGTGAACATCTAATGTGATTGGGATATGAAACATGAACTTTCCCTTTCTAAGCCACAACATTTAGATGTTCGGGGATGCGGGAAAGTGCTTCTCTGTGCTGCAATTATTCATTCGAGAGCAGGTGGCCGAATCGATAACGTGTCGTGTCTCAAATCTGGAGAACGTGGGTTCGAATCACGGGAGTGTCAAGCATTTCTTTTTTCATCAGGAGTGAATTTACAAACTCAGTGCTGAACACCCTGCGACGACAGCCACCAGTCCTTAAAGTCTCCCCGATATACCCCAGAAATGAGATAATGCCGTAGAGAAAGCTTTTCATTATTTTCCCTAAAGCAGAAACCCATCCCTGACCCGAAAACTTTCCAAATTTACTTTCGTCCAACAAATTAAAACTTTTCGTTGAAGTCAGTGATAGCCAAATGGCGGCCGCTAGACTATTTTTCTTGGCCCTTGAAGTCTCCATAGAAACCTCTATATTATTGGTTATTGGTTATGGACCATATTAACCTCTATATTAACTATCGATAAATAAAAACCAAAGTTCCAGTGGTTAAACAAAAATAATATAAAGTTAATTTTTCAATAAATAATTCATTGTCTTGTTACAAATTATAAAAAAAGTAGTCAAAGTACAAGCATTATTTATATTTGACTAAATCACATCATGTCATTTTATTTTTGATGAAACTCTTGTTTGGCTCTCTGGTACTGACAGTTGCTATAATTGGGTCCTCAGTTGTTAGCAGGGTTGCCAGATATATTTTTGGATTTTAGGCCAAAAAGTGTTGAAAAAAAGCCAAATTAGGCCAAATAGTCAATTAAAAAGCCAAAAAAAGGCCAAACATTTCTGCTATACTCACATCACATGAAACTCTCCAGATCAAGATTATTAACGTCATCCGCATCAGAGCTACCTGATTCTACAGCATACAAATTCTCTGATGTAAATTCTTTGAGCATTTTTGCTGATGGGATGAAGTCTTTACAACATTTGTTTGAAAGCAACAGTTCTGCTCTAATCCTGACAATAGAGTCAAGCAAATGCAGTTGCATCTTATTCCTTGCTTTTGTCTTCACTGACGTTACAATGGAGAAAATTCTTTCAACTATGGCATTGCTGCATGGGGTGATCAGACAAGTTAGGGCAAAGTTGGCTAACTCTTTGAATGACTGATGCTGATGTATGCCAATCCAAAACTGTTCACTGCCAGTAGGAAGTCCATCTTTCTTAAACATGGTATCTTCTTTCCAATCAATCAATATAATTTTTCTGTATTGTTCTTCAATAGTGCTGATGTTACTTCCTGCTAGGTGTAAGAAGGGTAAGTCTGAAAACGTTGCTCTCGAAGCTTGATTTAAAATAATCCGTGGACTCAGCTTTGATAGATTTTGAAATATATTACTCGCCGAAGGAAGTCTACATGTTATTTGATTGAGAGCTTCCTCTAGCATACACATACATCTTTCTTTGACATTTTTAATTTCGTGATGAGCGTCAGTGTTGTTGTTCTTTTGTAGGAACGTATTACATTCTGTTAAAAATTTGATACCAAAATCAACTTGATTTATATCCTTTCTTTGTCCATTTGTATCATACAATCTGTTCTGAAGACTTGCCTTTTGTAAAAATAATTCTTGACACAGTTCATGAGGATCAGCTTTAGTTTGTTGAAAAAGGCCATTGAGTCTTTCAAATTCCTGCACAACGGGTGTTGCGAAAACAAAGAACAAGTAATTGTTATAATCTAACATCATGTCCTTTAACAATCGTGCTTTGTATTTTGTGTCAAACTTTGACTGGGCTAATTCAGTACTCATGAAATAAGCCTTTAGCTCTTCCCAATTCATCAGAATATTAAACATAACTTTTCCTCGCACAAGCCATCGAGTAGCTGATGGTTTCTCAAAAGGCAGTGGAGCAGTTCTGGTTGACTCATATTCTGTAGGTGTATTCATCACTGTCAATAATTCTTTGTAGGCTTCTCGTCTTAGGCTACTGTGGGAAAACCATTGCGGTATTTCTGATAGTAAAAATCCTATATTTGACGGTAGCTTAGCTACTGCATAATAAATGCAAAGTGCCAAAGAATGACAAATACATTTCAGCTGTACACATGAAGGAGATACATTTCTTAATCTAGACCACACTGAGTTGTTACAGCCAACCATGTTTGACGCTCCATCTGATGCAAATCCAATGCAATTTGTGAGACTCTGGCCACATTTTTTTATTTCACCATCAATCAAATTAAATATGTTTTCTCCTGTTGCTTCTTGCACGGGAATTAGCCCAAGATACCCTGTTAGAATTTCCTGTTTTCTTTCACTGAAAAACCGAATTAAGATACACAAGTATTTTTGTGTGGAGACATCTGTAGATTCATCTAAAATGATGGCGTATTTCTTGTCCTGAAAGTCATGGATGAGATCCGTTTTTAGTGCTGGCGATATTATATTTTTTATTAAGCATGAACATTTAGTTCTGTGCAATTTGATGTTTCCTAATGTACTGCCCTGGCCATGTGCTGTCATAATTTCACTCAGATGGTCAATTGTGCGAATTGCACAGTGGCAGGTCATGCTTACAGCAATTTGGAGCTCTGCTGTTTTAACTTTATCGTTATTTTGTCTAGGACTTTGAGTGACACTAAGTTGTGTCTGACTATTTGATGGAACTCTCATCATGTGCTTAGATGATTTCTCATGGTTTGAGATGTTTCCTCTTTTTGGTACAATCGTACACCGGCAGAGTTTACAATATGCTGCCTCTGATCCATCAGAAGCTTTCATGAGCCATGGGTATGTTTCTTCCCAAATACTATTGTTAATAATGTAATACTGGTTGTTAGGGCCAGGGTTGCCAATTTGGCTTTTTTTAGGCCAAATTCCACAAATCTGGCTTTTTTGGTTTTTGTTTGGCCTAAAGAAATTCTTTGGCTTTTTTGGGTTTTTTGGCTTATTCCTGGCTTTTTTTTCTAAACCAGTAGTAAAAAAAAAGTATAAACCACAATTTCAGTAAAAGTTCTTTAAAAATATAATTATTTTGCTCCAAAAATGCATCAAATCATCTGACTTTAATAAGAATTTGGCGCACTTTTGCAAATTACTTTCACTTTCAGAATCCATAGGTCTTAATTCTTAATGTTTCATTCTAGGAATATTCTTCAAAATAGTTCATTTTCAAAATTGAAACAAAACGAACGTGTCGTGAGTCGTGAGTCGTCGTACAGGAGTGTGCCTAGGACGTGCGCTTAACAAGTCGACTAATTATTTACATTAGTCTACGCTGTGTTTGATAAAGATATTACTTGTGTTACTCATGGCTTCTTCATCAAAGAAATGGAAAGCATCTTATGATAGCAATCGTAAGTACAATAGTATTTGGGAAGAAACATACCCATGGCTCATGAAAGCTTCTGATGGATCAGAGGCAGCATATTGTAAACTCTGCCGGTGTACGATTGTACCAAAAAGAGGAAACATCTCAAATCATGAGAAATCATCTAAGCACATGATGAGAGTTCCATCAAATAGTCAGACACAACTTAGTGTCACTCAAAGTCTTAGACAAAATAACGATAAAGTTAAAACAGCAGAGCTCCAAATTGCTGTAAGCATGACCTGCCACTGTGCAATTCGCACAATTGACCATCTGAGTGAAATTATGACAGCACATGGCCAGGGCAGTACATTAGGAAACATCAAATTGCACAGAACTAAATGTTCATGCTTAATAAAAAATATAATATCGCCAGCACTAAAAACGGATCTCATCCATGACTTTCAGGACAAGAAATACGCCATCATTTTAGATGAATCTACAGATATCTCCACACAAAAATACTTGTGTATCTTAATTCGGTTTTTCAGTGAAAGAAAACAGGAAATTCTAACAGGGTATCTTGGGCTAATTCCCGTGCAAGAAGCAACAGGAGAAAACATATTTAATTTGATTGATGGTGAAATAAAAAAATGTGGCCAGAGTCTCACAAATTGCATTGGATTTGCATCAGATGGAGCGTCAAACATGGTTGGCTGTAACAACTCAGTGTGGTCTAGATTAAGAAATGTATCTCCTTCATGTGTACAGCTGAAATGTATTTGTCATTCTTTGGCACTTTGCATTTATTATGCAGTAGCTAAGCTACCGTCAAATATAGGATTTTTACTATCAGAAATACCGCAATGGTTTTCCCACAGTAGCCTAAGACGAGAAGCCTACAAAGAATTATTGACAGTGATGAATACACCTACAGAATATGAGTCAACCAGAACTGCTCCACTGCCTTTTGAGAAACCATCAGCTACTCGATGGCTTGTGCGAGGAAAAGTTATGTTTAATATTCTGATGAATTGGGAAGAGCTAAAGGCTTATTTCATGAGTACTGAATTAGCCCAGTCAAAGTTTGACACAAAATACAAAGCACGATTGTTAAAGGACATGATGTTAGATTATAACAATTACTTGTTCTTTGTTTTCGCAACACCCGTTGTGCAGGAATTTGAAAGACTCAATGGCCTTTTTCAACAAACTAAAGCTGATCCTCATGAACTGTGTCAAGAATTATTTTTACAAAAGGCAAGTCTTCAGAACAGATTGTATGATACAAATGGACAAAGAAAGGATATAAATCAAGTTGATTTTGGTATCAAATTTTTAACAGAATGTAATACGTTCCTACAAAAGAACAACAACACTGACGCTCATCACGAAATTAAAAATGTCAAAGAAAGATGTATGTGTATGCTAGAGGAAGCTCTCAATCAAATAACATGTAGACTTCCTTCGGCGAGTAATATATTTCAAAATCTATCAAAGCTGAGTCCACGGATTATTTTAAATCAAGCTTCGAGAGCAACGTTTTCAGACTTACCCTTCTTACACCTAGCAGGAAGTAACATCAGCACTATTGAAGAACAATACAGAAAAATTATATTGATTGATTGGAAAGAAGATACCATGTTTAAGAAAGATGGACTTCCTACTGACAGTGAACAGTTTTGGATTGGCATACATCAGCATCAGTCATTCAAAGAGTTAGCCAATTTTGCCCTAACTTGTCTGATCACCCTATGCAGCAATGCCATAGTTGAAAGAATTTTCTCCATTGTAACGTCAGTGAAGACAAAAGCAAGGAATAAGATGCAACTGCATTTGCTTGACTCTATTGTCAGGATTAGAGCAGAACTGTTGCTTTCAAACAAATGTTGTAAAGACTTCATCCCATCAACAAAAATGCTCAAAGAATTTACATCAGGGAATTTGTATGCTGTAGAATCAGGTAGCTCTGATGCGGATGACGTTAATAATCTTGATCTGGAGAGTTTCATGTGATGTGAGTATAGCAGAAATGTTTGGCCTTTTTTTTGGCTTTTTAATTGACTATTTGGCCTAATTTGGCTTTTTTTTCAACACTTTTTGGCCTAAAATCCAAAAATATATCTGGCAACCCTGGTTAGGGCCCCACTGATTTCTAGGGTGGACACAATTTTAGGGTTTATTGTAGAGGAGTCTAAAAATAGTTATATTTGTTTCGCTTTCTTCTTAGTAATTATTCAATTGATGATAATGTAAGATACTTTTTCATGTTCTTTTACTGGACCATATTTATTGTACCCAAATAACCTCCGGCCCCTGATGTAGAAGATACAAGAACTAGTGAATGTGGGCTATTTGTGGAAATTGTCTCCCCTAATGTCCTGAATGGCAGCATTAATTTAAATCTAACCAGCTTTCGATGAACAGGCTAAAGAAAGGAAAAGTACTTCCGTGGTAATTACGTTAGCAAGGACCAGTACTGCTTCTTTAAGTGACGGTTCGCGCTGGAATACCGGACAGTCAACATTGTAATGGCACTGTCAAGAATATTAATGTTGCATTTTGGTAAATAGTAAAGTACCCCCGTCACGCCAAATGGCGTATAGGGAATATGGTGTTAGTGACCATAAATTTTACAGACTTTCGGCACATGATTTTTGGGGTAATGTGGTCGGTATTACACCCCTGCCGCTTTACTTTCCCAGAAAAAAATCCGGTACCCATTAAAGGCTGGGTGAACCGGAAACTGTCGGTTGGGATCGAACCCTACCTCTTGTCCTTTGTAGTCCAGTTCACTAACCACTGAGCTATCGCCGCTCCCTAAAAATGATGTAGTAAAGTGACTACATCATTATTTTTTTATGTAGAAAAACCTGCCAAAGGATGATTTCAATAAGGGAAATAGATGGCAGCATCAGACAATTCCTGCCAAAACCTGCCAAAGGATGATTTCAATAAGGGAAATAGATGGCAGCATCAGACAATTCCTGCCAAAACCTGCCAAAGGATGATTTCAATAAGGGAAATAGATGGCAGCATCAGACAATTCCTGCCAAAGGATGATTTCAATAAGGAAAATAGATGGCAGCATCAGACAATTCCTGCCAAAACCTGCCAAAGATGATTTCAATAAGGGAAATAGATGGCAGCATCAGACAATTCCTGCCAAGGATGATTTCAATAAGGAAAATAGATGACAGCATCAGACAATTCCTGCCAAAACCTGCCAAAGGATGATTTCAATAAGGGAAATAGATGGCAGCATCAGACAATTCCTTCCAAAACCTGCCAAAGGATGATCTCAATAAGGGAAATAGATGGCAGCACCAGACAATTCCAGTACTGTGACCACGGAAAGAACAAACGAATCAAATAAAAACATTACAGCTTTTGGTATCTGCTATACAGAAAAGATACACTGGGAGGTCATAGACTTCTAGAAGAAGGAACGTTTGGTCGTCAAGATGCTGTTACGTTTACAAAATGGTTCAAACTAAAATAGCAGGCTCGTGGGGATTAGGGCATAACTAAGAAAACATAGGGCAGAGGCTGAGTGTATTTTTGTCTGTAAACAAAGCATCAAGTCTTTGACACGAGTAAGTGAGAAAACTCGAAAAAACTCATCACTCACAAACTCGGGTGATCTCTTATTTTTTGCTGCATCCAAAATAGGGAGCCAAATACCTTTATCTCTTGTCTAGATTCTATTTTTGTTTGCAGAAAAGCGCTTGAATGGTCAGGGAAGTCACTCACGATATCCAATCTGATAATGTCAATCTTTTCTCTTTGGGAGTGTCTCAAATCTATTCGTGGACATTTAAAATCTCCTATTCGTGGACATTTAAAATCTCCTATTCGTAGACATTTCTTACAGTTTCCCTTTACTTTCACCTGTAACTACTTATTCAAAGATTTTTTCGCCAATTTTCGAAAGTTTGTTATTTTCCCACGAGAATATCATATAAAGAGATAAATGGTTGAGACTTATTTTATTTTCAGAATGTGGTAACATCCACATCCTTGTAACATATCTCATTTAGAGGATCTTCAAGCAATTCACAACAACACATTTATTATAAGTGTAAACTTAGCAAATTCTCAATATTGCCCTCCTACTTTCTTATTTCATTTACCCTTTAAACAGAACAACACAAATAGAACAATTTTTGCCCTAATTATCATTCCTTAAAAATATTTTGATTTCAATTAGCCGGTTTTCCTAATTCTTTTGAGTCTTCTCTCTCTCTCTCTCTCTCTCTCTCTCTCTCTCTCTCTCTCTCTCTCTCTCTCTACTTTTCTTGTATCACATTTCTTGCTACTATAAAAACCCATAATTTGAGAGCCATAAAACACATTTACTGAAAACTCATATCTGCCGGCTGACACATGCTGATAAAAGCTATTTTTTACTGTAAAAATATTATTTGGTATTTGTGACATTAAAATCCTTGTCATAATTAGTCTCACTCGTTCTTTCCTTTACTTCCATTCTTTCAGTTTGAGCAATTCTGTCCTTCTTTCATTCATTCTTTTTTTGGTGTTTGCTTTCATTAAATATTTTTTATATATAAACAAGCACTAACTTTTCCATGAGAGCTCAGAATAAGAACCCACTCGTTTCAACCACACTGTATTCCATCAGAACTCAGGAAACCAAGCAAGCCACAGCAGCCCTTCACATCAACTTTCTTGATCTATTAGCTGTCGACTCGCTTCAACCACACTGTATTCCATCAGAACTCAGGAAACCAAGCAAGCCACAATAGCCCTTCACATCAACTTTCTTGATCTATTAGCTGTCGACTCGCTTCAACCACACTGTATTCCATCAGAACTCAGGAAACCAAGCAAGCCACAGCAGCCCTTCACATCAACTTTCTTGATCTATTAGCTGTCGACTCGCTTCAACCACACTATATTCCATCAGAACTCAGGAAACCAAGCAAGCCATAGCAGCCTTTCACATCAATATTTGTCTGGAGGGGAAGGAGGTGTGGGATGAAGGAAGGAAGTGGACAAAAGTCTTCCTTTTTACTCCAGCAACAATTTCAGCATACACTTCCTCAGCAAAGACACCTACTCTCTCACTCAGCAAGGACACCTACTCTCTCACTCAGCACGGACACCTAATTTCTCACTCAGACCTCTTTATACACGCTGACACATAAAGGTCAAGGTCTCCCTTCACTCAACAAAGAAAGCATCAAAGCCGGACAAGGTGAAACGATCATAACTGACAAGCAAACAATCCGGACAAGGTGAAACGATCATAACTGACAAGCAAACAATCCGGACAAAGAGAAACGATCATAACTGACAAGCAAACAATCCGGACAAGGTGAAACGATCATAACTGACAAGCAAACAATCCGGACAAGGAGAAAACGATCATAACTGACAAGCAAACAATCCGGACAAGGAGAAACGATCCTAACTGACAAGCAAACAATCAACGTGCCCTCTCTTGGTGAGCGAATAATCTTCATAAGCATAAAGGTAAAGGTAAAGTACGAGACTTGAATCGGCGTCTTAGCGCGTGGGTTCTCATCCATATGCTCGGCCGCCTATCCAGAACTGTTCGGAGACTTCTGGACAGTGTCACTTCAAGCATCGAAACTTACAATACGAGGCGGCATTCATCACCTTCCCAGAGTACTACTATGCATAGAGATCCTGGCCAACCAGTCCAGACGAGTGAAGCCTATAACCGCTCACCGGATCTTCAATAAACCTTTTTTAAAGAAAATAAATCATTGCTAGTAGGAGGTTTTAGTGTGCCTGCTTCTCTTGCTGTGCACAGACCAACACAAGGGGCCCACACACCTGAACGGTGTCAAGCTTGTCAACAATAACGTCATTCCACTTATCCCTGGCTGCCATACTTCACAGCGTGTCCCAAATCTGGTTTACTCTATGTATCTTTGCATACAGTGGCCGCCACTAGGTTATCAGTAGCCTGATTCTCGTTCCTTATCTGACTACAGCCCACCGCATGACAGTTCTTGATTCACAATATTGGGATATCTTGTACTTTTCTCTCCCTTCTTTTAAACGAGAAACTTGTTTGAGCTATACAGAAATCAATGTGTAATCAGCGTTTCGGTAAGCAAATAATTTTAATGTAATTTATAACTTCCCGCAGAATAAAACAAGTTCAAATTGAGGGTATTGTGCTGTTTGCGAGCATATATTGCGATAAGCTATCAAAATACCTCAGTTTAAAAAAAAATAATAATTTACAGTGCATGTTCTACTATAACGAAAATATAAGTGAAACTTCTCTTTGTTTCTCTCTCTGTCTGTTATTGTGACAATCACTGTCTAGATCATCTCGCGCCATTCGTGATCCTCTTATCGGGTCTGACAGCTGTTGGAACCAATTATCGAAAGCTGATTCATCTCTGATGGTAGTAACAGAAGCTGTAGTATTTTCTGGCAAACTTCATGCACAGGTTCCAGTCCCTTATGACAAGTGTAGGCGAAGGCGCGCTTACCAGCACCAGAGCTGGAAGTTGTCAGCGACCCACAGCTGATGGCTTGCGCCAGGATCGGTGAACCAAAACCATCCAGACCCTGCTCCACCTCTCCGCGGTGCCTCCAGTAACAGACTAACCTGTCTAGTCTGGCCAAGCGTGCAGGGATCGAAGAGGGAAGACAACCCTGTACTTAAAAATGTCGCGCTGAAGTCGGATATGTTGGGCCGAAAGGCGCAAATATAACAGCTATACTGCAAACCACAACACAACGCAGACACGTCCACTACGTTCTTGTAAGGGCGAATGATGAAGATGAATATTCTAGTCATGGGGTGAACGCAACCAACCAACCAACCAACCAACCAACCAACCAATCCATTATCATCCCCGATTAGCTACTGGTGTATCGTGTGCGTGTGTGTATGTAGACGTCTGACTCATTTATTTCAGTGATTTGTGTCACACTTGTTAAATAGAAGAAAAGATATTTGACATTAGATCATTCAAAGCAGCAATGAACATTGCACACTGTAAACGAACACTATTCTTGAAGCCGCTAGTCATTACTTATCAATCGCTGGGAACTTTATGGATCTTGCGTCAGTTATGTCCTGCGTTATTTTTATATATATTTTAGCTACCTAATTTTCACATCTTTATCTATTTTTATCCTCCAATATGTAGCACATCTCTCTTTGTTTCATCTCTTATCCCTCTGTTTATTTCTCCTTGATTTACCTGACACGCTCATCCTAGATGTAGTAACTATATTTATGTTGTTGCTGGTTTGTGTTCTCGTTTTCTGAGGAAGGCCGCATGCAGGCCGAAACGTCCGTATTTTGTTGTGTTCCTTTATTTGTAAAGCTGTCACCATATCTTGTAGGAGTGTACGTTACACCCACTACTTGCTCCCATTATCTATCAATCTCCGATATCTAACACATAAACCCACTCACTACTCTTTCATCTAGCCAACAAAATACACAATTACTGTTCACTCAAAGGTCAATAAACGTTTAGTCATACATTATTTAGGCTCGGTCATTATCCTTTATCAAGCAAATTATTATAGTTGCACATTTATCGTCCTGTGCAGGAATGCTTGCTGCCTATTTGTTATAAACGTTTATATATTTTATTTAAAGTTTCCACCTACAATGAATATATTCATAACAATGTACAGAAGAGGAAAAGAAGCAATTCAGTGATTTGTATATCCAATTCTGACATATGGAAAGACAGTCCTACACAATCGGACAATAAAGAAAAATAATCTCTGGACGTTACAGAAATCTGGTTTTACAGAAGTATATTGAGACTATCAAGGACAATTAAAAAAGAATACATGTATGTTGTAAAAGAGGTCAAGGATTAATGAAGGTCTATTATCAACAGCAAACAAACGTCATTTGTTGACATGGTAGTGAGAAGATAACAGCAGGATCATGGTGACAACTGGAAAATTGGAGTGAAGAAAATGTAGACGGAAACAGAGCAAATATATACCAGTTTGAGAGAATAATTTGGTGGGAAATCAGCTGCAGAAATTATAAACAGCCACAGAGGCAAAAAGTTGGTGGAGGTACATAACAATCTATGCAACAATGCATGTCACTTGATGATGATGGTTTGCGCCAAAAAATTGGTCCGTCTACTCAAATATGAAACTGAATTGAGGTATATAAATACGTGTATTAAAAAGACATTGCAGTGCCAAGGTTCGGTCTGTTTGTCTAAATTTCAAAATTATCCGGTCCGACTCCATGAAAAGTGTTTTTCCCTTTCACTTGCTCCAGATGATCTCTCTCCGATTAGAGTAGACAACTAAACACACACCTCTCTGATTATAGTAGACAACTAAACATACACCTCTCTGATTAGAGTAGACAACTAAACACACACCTCTCATATTAGAGTAGACAACTAAACACACACCTCTCTGATTATAGTAGACAACTAAACATACACCTCTCTGATTAGAGTAGACAACTAAACACACACCTCTCTGATTAGAGTAGACAACTAAACATACACCTCTCTGATTAGAGTAGACAACTAAACACACACCTCTCCGATTAGAGTAGACAACTAAACACACACCTCTATGATTAGAGTAGACAACTAAACACACACCTCTCATATTAGAGTAGACAACTAAACACACACCTCTCTGATTAGAGTAGACAACTAAACACACACCTCTCCGATTAGAGTAGACAACTAAACACACACCTCTCGGATTAGAGTAGACAACTAAACACACACCTCTCTGATTAGAGTAGACAACTAAACATACACCTCTCTGATTAGAGTAGACAACTAAACACACACCTCTCCGATTAGAGTAGACAACTAAACACACACCTCTCTGATTAGAGTAGACAACTAAACACACACCTCTCTGATTAGACAACTAAACACACACCTCTCTGATTAGAGCTTTAAGTTTAGTTGTTTACTCTAATCGGATAGGTCTAAGTTGACTGTTCTACTCTTATAGAAAATCTTATAGAAAGTCTTATAGAAAGTCTTATAGAAAGGAATGATAATCCAAGTTCCCCTGTTCAAGCTTTCTTCTACGTCTTCAGCGTTCAAGTCACGTGATGAACTTGACTCTGTCCTGTTTCATGACATTGGATAAAAGGCAACGTCATGACAAACGATGAGCTGGTCGCATGGGCAGTAGTAGATGAGCTGGTCGCATGGGCAGTAGTAGATGAGCTGGTCGCAGAGCAGTAGTAGATGAGCTGGTCGCAGGAGCAGTAGTAGATGAGCTGGTCGCATGGGCAGTAGTAGATGAGCTGGTCGCATGGGCAGTAGTAGATGAGCTGGTCGCAGGGCAGTAGTAGATGAGCTGGTCGCATGGGCAGTAGTAGATGAGCTGGTCGCATGGGCAGTAGTAGATGAGCTGGTCGCATGGGCAGTAGTAGATGAGCTGGTCGCAGGGCAGTAGTAGATGAGCTGGTCGCATGGGCAGTAGTAGATGAGCTGGTCGCAGGAGCAGTAGTAGATGGGCTGGTCGCATGGGCAGTAGTAGATGGGCTGGTCGCATGGGCAGTAGTAGATGGGCTGGTCGCAGGAGCAGTAGTAGATGGGCTGGTCGCATGGGCAGTAGTAAATGAGCTGGTCGCATGGCAGTAGTAGAGCTGGTCGCATGGGCAGTAGTAGAGCTGGTCGCATGGGCAGTAGTAGATGAGCTGGTCGCATGGGCAGTAGTAGATGGGCTGGTCGCATGGGCAGTAGTAGATGGGCTGGTCGCATGGGCAGTAGTAGATGAGCTGGTCGTATGGGCAGTAGTAGATGAGCTGGTCGCATGGGCAGTAGTAGATGAGCTGGTCGCATGGGCAGTAGTAGAGCTGGTCGCATGGGCAGTAGTTGAGCTGGTCGCATAGGCAGTAGTAGATGGGCTGGTCGCATGGGCAGTAGTAAATGAGCTGGTTGCATGGGCAGTAGTAGAGCTGGTCGCATGGGCAGTAGTAGATGGGCTGGTCGCATGGGCAGTAGTAGATGGGCTGGTTGCATGGGCAGTAGATGAGCTGGTGCATGGGCAGTAGTAGATGAGCTGGTTGCATGGGCAGTAGTAGAGCTGGTCGCATGGGCAGTAGTAGAGCTGGTTGCATGGGCAGTAGTAGATGGGCTGGTCGCATGGGCAGTAGTAGATGAGCTGGTCGCATGGGCAGTAGTAGATGAGCTGGTCGCATGGGCAGTAGTAGATGGGCTGGTCGCATGGGCAGTAGTAGATGAGCTGGTCGCATGGGCAGTAGTAGATGGCTGGTCGCATGGGCAGTAGTAGATGGGCTGGTCGCATGGGCAGTAGTAGATGGGCTGGTCGCATGGGCAGTAGTAGATGGGCTGGTCGCATGGGCAGTAGTAGATGGGCTGGTCGCATGGGCAGTAGTAGAGCTGGTCGCATGGGCAGTAGTAGATGGGCTGGTCGCATGGGCAGTAGTAGATGGGCTGGTCGCATGGGCAGTTGTAGATGGGCTGGTTGCATGGGCAGTAGTAGAGCTGGTCGCATGGGCAGTAGTAGATGAGCTGGTCGCATGGGCAGTAGTAGATGAGCTGGTCGCATGGGCAGTAGTAGATGAGCTGGTCGCATGGCAGTAGTAGATGAGCTGGTCGCATGGGCAGTAGTAGATGAGCTGGTCGCATGGGCAGTAGTAGATGAGCTGGTTGCATGGGCAGTAGTAGATGGGCTGGTCGCATGGGCAGTAGTAGATGAGCTGGTCGCATGGGCAGTAGTAGATGGGCTGGTCGCATGGGCAGTAGTAGATGAGCTGGTCGCATGGGCAGTAGTAGATGAGCTGGTCGCATGGGCAGTAGTAGATGAGCTGGTCGCATGGGCAGTAGTAGATGAGCTGTCGCATGGGCAGTAGTAGATGAGCTGGTCGCATGGGCAGTAGTAGAGAGCTGGTCGCATGGGCAGTAGTAGATGAGCTGGTCGCAGGGGCAGTAGTAGATGAGCTGGTCGCATGGGCAGTAGTAGATGAGCTGGTCGCAGGAGCAGTAGTAGATGGGCTGGTCGCATGGGCAGTAGTAGATGGGCTGGTCGCATGGGCAGTAGTAGATGGGCTGGTCGCATGGGCAGTAGTAGATGGGCTGGTCGCAGGAGCAGTAGTAGATGGGCTGGTCGCATGGGCAGTAGTAAATGAGCTGGTCGCATGGGCAGTAGTAGAGCTGGTCGCATGGGCAGTAGTAGAGCTGGTCGCATGGGCAGTAGTAGATGAGCTGGTCGCATGGGCAGTAGTAGATGGGCTGGTCGCATGGGCAGTAGTAGATGGGCTGGTCGCATGGGCAGTAGTAGATGAGCTGGTCGTATGGGCAGTAGTAGATGAGCTGGTCGCATGGGCAGTAGTAGATGAGCTGGTCGCATGGGCAGTAGTAGAGCTGGTCGCATGGCAGTAGTAGAGCTGGTCGCATAGGCAGTAGTAGATGGGCTGGTCGCATGGGCAGTAGTAAATGAGCTGGTTGCATGGGCAGTAGTAGAGCTGGTCGCATGGGCAGTAGTAGATGGGCTGGTCGCATGGGCAGTAGTAGATGGCTGGTTGCATGGGCAGTAGTAGATGAGCTGGTTGCATGGGCAGTAGTAGATGAGCTGGTTGCAAGGGCAGTAGTAGAGCTGGTCGCATGGGCAGTAGTAGAGCTGGTGCATGGGCAGTAGTAGATGGGCTGGTCGCATGGGCAGTAGTAGATGAGCTGGTCGCATGGGCAGTAGTAGATGAGCTGGTCGCATGGGCAGTAGTAGATGGGCTGGTCGCATGGGCAGTAGTAGATGAGCTGGTCGCATGGGCAGTAGTAGATGGGCTGGTCGCATGGGCAGTAGTAGATGGGCTGGTCGCATGGGCAGTAGTAGATGGGCTGGTCGCATGGGCAGTAGTAGATGGGCTGGTCGCATGGGCAGTAGTAGATGGGCTGGTTGCATGGGCAGTAGTAGAGCTGCTCGCATGGGCAGTAGTAGATGGGCTGGTCGCATGGGCAGTAGTAGATGGGCTGTCGCATGGGCAGTTGTAGATGGGCTGGTTGCATGGGCAGTAGTAGAGCTGGTCGCATGGGCAGTAGTAGAGGGCTGGTTGCATGGGCAGTAGTAGATGGCTGGTCGCATGGCAGTAGTAGATGAGCTGGTCGCATGGGCAGTAGTAGATGGGCTGGTCGCATGGGCAGTAGTAGATGGGCTGGTCGCATGGGCAGTAGTAGAGCTGGTCGCATGGGCAGTAGTAGAGCTGGTCGCATGGCAGTAGTAGATGAGCTGGTCGCATGGGCAGTAGTAGATGGGCTGGTCGCATGGGCAGTAGTAGATGGGCTGGTCGCATGGGCAGTAGTAGATGAGCTGGTCGTATGGGCAGTAGTAGATGAGCTGGTCGCATGGGCAGTAGTAGATGAGCTGGTCGCACGGGCAGTAGTAGAGCTGGTCGCATGGGCAGTAGTAAGAGCTGGTCGCATAGGCAGTAGTAGATGGGCTGGTCGCATGGGCAGTAGTAAATGAGCTGGTTGCATGGGCAGTAGTAGAGCTGGTCGCATGGGCAGTAGTAGATGGCTGGTCGCATGGGCAGTAGTAGATGGGCTGGTTGCATGGGCAGTAGTAGATGAGCTGGTTGCATGGGCAGTAGTAGATGAGCTGGTTGCATGGGCAGTAGTAGAGCTGGTCGCCATGGGCAGTAGTAGAGCTGGTTGCATGGGCAGTAGTAGATGGCTGGTCGCATGGGCAGTAGTAGATGAGCTGGTCGCATGGGCAGTAGTAGATGAGCTGGTCGCATGGGCAGTAGTAGATGGCTGGTCGCATGGGCAGTAGTAGATGAGCTGGTCGCATGGGCAGTAGTAGATGGGCTGGTCGCATGGGCAGTAGTAGATGGGCTGGTCGCATGGGCAGTAGTAGATGGCTGGTCGCATGGGCAGTAGTAGATGGGCTGGTCGCATGGGCAGTAGTAGATGGGCTGGTTGCATGGGCAGTAGTAGAGCTGGTCGCATGGCAGTAGTAGATGGCTGGTCGCATGGGCAGTAGTAGATGGGCTGGTCGCATGGCAGTTGTAGATGGGCTGGTTGCATGGGCAGTAGTAGAGCTGGTCGCATGGGCAGTAGTAGATGGGCCTGGTTGCATGGGCAGTAGTAGATGGGCTGGTCGCATGGGCAGTAGTAGATGAGCTGGTCGCATGGCAGTAGTAGATGGGCTGGTCGCATGGGCAGTAGTAGAGCTGGTCGCATGGGCAGTAGTAGATGAGCTGGTCGCATCGGCAGTAGTAGATGAGCTGGTCGCATGGAGCAGTAGTAGATGGGCTGGTCGCATGGGCAGTAGTAGATGGGCGGTCGCATGGGCAGTAGTAGATGAGCTGGTCGTATGGGCAGTAGTAGATGAGCTGGTCGCATGGGCAGTAGTAGATGAGCTGGTCGCATGGGCAGTAGTAGAGCTGGTCGCATGGGCATAGTAGAGCTGGTCGCATAGGCAGTAGTAGATGGGCTGGTTCGCATGGGCAGTAGTAAATGAGCTGGTTGCATGGGCAGTAGTAGAGCTGTCGCATGGTCAGTAGTAGATGGCTGGTCGCATGGGCAGTAGTAGATGGGCTGGTTGCATGGGCAGTAGTAGATGAGCTGGTTGCATGGGCAGTAGTAAATGAGCTGGTTGCATGGGCAGTAGTAGAGCTGTCGCATGGGCAGTAGTAGAGCTGGTTGCATGGCAGTAGTAGATGGGCTGGTCGCATGGGCAGTAGTAGATGAGTGGTCGCATGGGCAGTAGTAGATGAGCTGGTCGCATGGCAGTAGTAGATGGGCTGGTCGCATGGGCAGTAGTAGATGAGCTGGTCGCAGGGCAGTAGTAGATGGGCTGTCGCATGGGCAGTAGTAGATGGGCTGGTCGCATGGCAGTAGTAGATGGCTGGTCGCATGGGCAGTAGTAGATGAGCTGGTCGCATGGGCATTAGTAGATGGGCTGGTCGCATGGGCAGTAGTAGATGAGCTGGTCGCATGGCAGTAGTAGATGAGCTGGTCGCATGGGCAGTAGTAGATGGGCTAGTTGCATGGGCAGTAGTAGAGCTGGTCGCATGGGCAGTAGTAGATGGCTGGTAGTCATATGGGCAGTGTAGATGGGCTGGTCGCATGGGCAGTTGTAGATGGGCTGGTTGCATGGGCAGTAGTAGATGAGCTGGTCGCATGGGCAGTAGTAGATGGCTGTCGCATGGGCAGTAGTAGTGAGCTGGTCGATGGGCAGTAGTAGATGGGCTGGTCGCATGGGCAGTATGGTAGAGATGTCGCATGGACAGTAGTAGATGAGCTGGTCGCATGGGCAGTAGTAGATGGCTGTCGCATGGCAGTAGTAGATGAGCTGGTCGCATGGGCAGTAGTAGATGGGCTGGTCAATGGGCAGTAGTAGATGGGCTGTCGCCATGGCAGTAGTAGATAAGTGGTCGCATGGGCAGTAGTAGATGGGTGGTCGCATGGGCAGTAGATAAGAGTGGTCGCATGGGCAGTAGTAGATGGGCTGGTTCGCATGGGCAGTAGTAGATAAGCTGGTCGCAGGGCAGTAGTAGATGGGCTGGTCGCATGGGGCAGTAGTAGAGCTGGTCGCATGGGCAGTAGTAGAGATGTCGCATGTTAGGCGTAGTAGAGCTGGTCGCATGGCAGAAGTAGATGAGTGGTCGCATGGCAGTATAGTAGATGAGCTGGTCGCATGGGCAGTAGTAGATAAGCTGGGTCACGGGGAGTACTCGTATATGCCTGTGTGTGTCCTGATTGTTCTCGTAAACCTTCGTCGTGGCTGACACACTCTGTCTTCGTCGGGTCGATCTGGTTTGACAGAGGCATTTTCTTTCTTGTAGTGTGGATGCTGCCATGGTCCTAGGCTATCCTGCCCAAAGGTGAGAACAGTAACAACACTCTGGCAGCTGAAACTGTAAAGAGCAGACTGTAACTCACACTGCCTTGGAAAATGACCAGAGCGGTAATACTCCTACAATGAGTACATTATGTATTTATCAGCTTTCTGAAATTGTCATAGAGAAAACCACGGTTTCACGGATTTCGTGCACTATGATAAGATCATTTGCTGTAGACTGGAAGAAAATATAGAAATGCTAATACACAAGTTTTGTACAAATGTAGTGATTCTATACACAAGCACAAGATAGAGCACAATATTGTAGAGGCTGTTCTACTCCGAATAGCATCTCCCGCGTTAACAAGAAATTGAAGACCAAATGTTAGATTAGTCAGAACGCTTCCACCTTCCGACATACATCTGTCATGGCGAGCAGCGGAAACCCATCAAATTGTAGTACAAGATAACCTACTTTTGTGCTTTCTGAATCCCAACACCTGTCCTCAGGACAGTAAAATCTGTGCCAGCTTGACCTATATTTTTTTAACAAGTTTTTGCAGTCACCTCTGGAAAGACCAAACTCTGTGTAGATTTACAGGCGAGAGTTTATTGACTCGAATTGTGACGCAAGTTCTATTATGTTCAACTGTCTGGTTTGACTTTCATTTAAAACTGATAACATACATCTTCAAAATCAGTGTCAACTGATGGAACCAAACTACGTTATACTTTCTATGTTTTCTCCTAACGGAGAGTTGAAATAAAAAGTCAAACCCGAACACCTTGTACTGACTGCACTGGGCGTACGGACTTTAACCCTTCGGCACACCCTCTACATTTGATAAAAGCCATAAGACATGAAATTAATTCTCCTTATTTTACTACATTTATACTAATTTATTGAGTTAGCTAAAATATGGAGTTCAGCGTTCTTTCTTCTTCTACTTCGTCATCATCACCATCATCATCATCATCAGGTATCATGCCTACTGGCGTAGATGATCATGTCTCTCCACAACTTCAGATCTGACAGTTAGTTATCGTTTCTGCTGTTGATCCTCTGCCCAGCCATTCTCTTAAGCTGTCTGGTATCTTTCCCTTTGTTTCCTTCTATCAATCTGTTCCTCAATGTTCCCAGTTGTTACAATATATCCCAGTTGTTACAATATATCCCAGTTGTTACAATATATCCCAGTTGTTACAATATATCCCAGTTGTCACAATATATCCCAGTTGTTACAATATCCCAGTTGTTACAATATATTCCAGTTGTTACAATATATCCCAGTTGTTACAATATATACCAGTTGTTACAATATATCCAGTTGTCACAATATATCCCAGTTGTCACAATATATCCCAGTTGTCACAATATATCCCAGTTGTTACAATATATTCCAGTTGTTACAATATATCCCAGTTGTTACAATATATTCCAGTTGTTACAATAATTCCAGTTGTACAATATATCCCAGTGTTACAATATATCCCGTTGTTACAATATATTCAGTTGTTACAATATATCCCAGTTGTTACAATATATTCCAGTTGTTACAATATATTCCAGTTGTTACAATATATTCCAGTTGTTACAATATATTCCAGTTGTTACAATATATACCAGTTGTTACAATATATTCCAGTTTTACAATATATCCCAGTTGTTACAATATATCCCAGTTGTCACAATATATCCCAGTTGTTACAATATCCCAGTTGTTACAATATATTCCAGTTTGTTACAATATATCCCAGTTGTTACAATATATACCAGTTGTCACAATATATCCCAGTTGTCACAATATATCCCAGTTGTCACAATATATCCAGTGTGTCAATATATCCCAGTTGTTACAATATATTCCAGTTGTTACAATATATTCCAGTTGTTACAATATATTCCAGTTGTTACAATATATCCAGTTGTTACAATATATTCCAGTTGTTACAATATATCCCAGTTGTTACAATATATCCCAGTTGTTACAATATATTCAGTTGTTACAATATATTCCAGTTGTTACAATATATTCCAGTTGTTACAATATATTCAGTTGTTACAATATATACCAGTTGTTACAATATATCCCAGTTGTTACAATATATCCCAGTTGTTACAATATATCCCAGTTGTCACAATATATCCCAGTTGTTACAATAGCCCAGTTGTTACAATATATCCCAGTTGTACAATATATCCCAGTTGTCACAATATATCCCAGTTGTCACAATATATCCCAGTTGTTACAATATATTCCAGTTGTCACAATATATCCCAGTTGTCACAATATATCCCAGTTGTTACAATATATTCCAGTTGTTACAATATATTCCAGTTGTTACAATATATTCCAGGTTACAATATATCCCAGTTGTTACAATATATCCCAGTTGTTACAATATATTCCAGTTGTTACAATATATCCCAGTTGTTACAATATATCCCAGTTGTTACAATATATCCCAGTTGTTACAATATATTCCAGTTGTTACAATATATTCCAGTTGTTACAATATATTCCAGTTGTTCTCTTCTCATTACATGACCAAACAATGATGATTGTTTCTTCCTAATATTGGATATTAACTCTTTTTGCTTTAGCCTCTTTCAGAACATTTTCATTACTCTTATTAGTTGTCCATGGTATTCTCAACATTCTTATGTAAAACCACATTTCTACAGCCTCCAGTGATTATCTTGCCTGCTGTCCTATTGTCCATGATTAACAACAACATCTTAAGACTAGTTCTACATAAATTTAAGAACAATTTTGTCGTCTATTGTCAACAAATGGATTACACAGCGTCTTCCATATTTTTTTTAAAACTGCTTTTCCTGAGCCATTCTGCATCTCACCTATGTTTTACATCAACCATCTGAGGTTAACATTGTTCCCAGATATTTAAATTCGTTCTTTCTTACTCGCTGGTAATACCTTTCACATAAAAGCAAATCAATGAATCAAGAAAGAAAGAAAAAGAAAGTGCTCTATGAAGCCACGTGTTGGCGTATAGGTAATATGTTGTTAGTGTCCCATAATTTTGTATACATCTTCGATTTTGGGCATTGTGGTCAGTATTACTTCAGTGCCGTATTTCTTACCAAGAAAAATATTCGGCACCCATTTAAGGCTGGACAAACATGGTAACCGTTGATCAGGATCGAAGCTGACCTCTTGATCTTAGTAGCCCAGTTGGCTAGCCACTGAGCTACGTGGCTCGCGAGCAAACCAATGTTCCTATATTTATTCTAAGCACGGTTGATTTAGAGTTACTCTGAGATTGAGAGGCAATCATTTTATCACCATGTCGACGCCCTAACCACTACGCTACTCTCATCTCTATTGTAGATGGAAACAGTAATTATTATCATCATGTGTTCATACCTGTTGGCGTATGCTGTCGTATCCTTCCACAATCTCTTATCTACAGTAAGTAACAAGTAAAGAGCCCTGTAACGTCAAGTGGCGTATAGGGAATATGGTGTTAGTGACCATAATTAACGTTTACCTTAAGCACATGATTTTTGGGGTAGTGTGGTCGGGTATTACGCCCGCGCCGCATGATTTCCCAGAAAAAAATCAGGTGACCATTTAAGGATGGGTGAACCCGGAGGTCGTCGATCAGGATCGAAACCGAATTTTGTCCTTTGTAGTCCACTTCACTAATCAACTGAATTATCTAGGCTCCCTCTTACCAATAGTGTATCGTATCAATTATATTGTTGACTGTTTTGCATGCCATGACACCAAGCTATCTAGTATCGTCTCTGTCGTCTGCGATATCGCTTTTCCTGTATTTTGCCAGTTGTAACCAGGTATTCTTACTGTCCCTCTTCTCATTATGTGCCCTAAAAAATGCCCATTGTTTCTTTCTGATGTTTTTTATGAGCTTTTTCTGTGGTTCTTTGAGAATGTCCTCGCTGGTCTTTTTAGCTGTCCACGGAACTTTCAACATTCTTCTGAGTAAGAGACATTAAGGCGATCAGATTTCATGAACAACACTATATTTGCTATTTTTTTTTAATTTTCACTTTTTGTTATTTTTTCATACATTTTTTTAAAACATGTCTTCTTCATTACCTATAACTCTTTTTTCACCGAAGACGTCGGTTTTGTACTTAATAAGTACTTTAACTGTCCGCTTTACTTCTCTGCTTAGTTTTCTGGCAGTTCTCTTCAACTCGGGTTGCATGCCCAGTTTCCGTTCCTAGATGTCTGTGGTTTTCACATGTGCACACTTATACAGGTGTAGTTTGCGCTGCTATTTATTGATGATATTTGCTGTCTAATAAATATAACCTAGAAGGAGACATGTTCTAAAGCTGGAATAGACCGAGGCTCATCTAGTAAAAGGCAAGACTCAACAACACAAACTAGAAAACGTTAAAGGTCAGAATCTTCTTTCATCGTTTTTTTCAGTTTGTTCTGTGTTCAGCACCCCGCAGTTCGATGTATTCAGTACGTATTTATTTAGAATTGTTTCACAAGATTTCCGTTTTCCTTGACCTTCCTACTAGCAAGCAGTTATTTGGTTATTTGGTTATGGAAGGCCCCGGTATCACTGCAATGAATAAAATCCATAACTGCTCAACTGCCCGTGCCAGCGCAATCATCCAAATTAATATGTCATCTCCCGAACAAAGAAAGGTAACTGTCGTCCCCATCGTAGCAGTCTCAGCACACGTCAAAAGACATAAGGCAAAACCGTGCAGAAAGTGAACACAGCCAACGGTTCCCTGTCATACGATGTCATCATTCATCGTAAACAATTGGAGTATCGAAACATAATCAAAACGGATGAGACACACAGCTCACGGTGTGCACAGAGCACTTAACTCAGTAGCTCCTGCAACAGCCGGACTTGGAATATGAGGAAACTGCAACAATGAACACTTTTCATGCATAGCCTTCAATTGTTCCCGCCGCCAATCCACCATATACCGGAAGTTCACGACCTCTTGAAAATGATGATCGTCATATTTTTAAAAAAATGTATAGCGCTTGATGATGTTAGGCATCGTTGTTGACGCCAATTCCGAACATATAGACACACAGTTAGTCGTCAGATTATCCCCGTCGCACTTCAAACAACAGACCGTAAGATTAGCGTACAGCCGGTCTAGGGATAAAGGATGAACCATTACGATGTCGTACACACAACAATTTCGCTCCCTTTAGATTCCTGATTACTCTAGTGAAAGCAACCTACGACGAACAAAATACGGTGCAAATTCCCTAAGGAAGGGATAAAACTGCGGCTGACGAAGCAGTTCACATTAATGAGTAACTTGGAAATAACTTGCGTCAAGGAATTCCAACAACGATCAAGAACGCACCAATGTGACGTAAAGCGCAGATCAAGTCTAGACGTTGGAAGGTCGCATTCACAACACGGCAAGCAGTTGTTTGTAGTCAAAGTGGTTTTTTTTCTAAGGAAAAACAGTCTTACTAGAGAAAGTTTCCATACCAGGCTTGTGTTAAATTTTCCTTTTCATAGATGGATTCTCCTGGGTCAGAATTAAATACTTCTCCTTAAGCTACTTTCTTTGTAAATTGAATGTTCCCCCCGGTCTGTCACAAAAGGGTGTGATACTAGGATATAAAGTATTGATATTCTGCCATTTCCTTCACCCCGTTCTAGGACCTAATAAAAGTAACAACCTGATAAAAGCAACAACCTAAACAAGTAACAACCTAATAAAAGTAACAACATAATAAATGTAGCAAGTAATCTACCGTTGTTATTTCATGTGGTAAAGAATACATAGTCATACAATCATCATCATCATCATAAAGTACAGTGCCTACTGGCGTAGGTGATCATGTCTCTCCACAATTTTCGATCTCGGCAGCTATTTATCATTTCTGTTGTTGACCTTCTACCAAGCCATTCTCTTAAGCTGTTATTTTTTCTCTTTGCTTCCGTCTATCTCTTTGCCCCTCAATGTTTCCAGTTGTTACAATATATTCCAGTTGTTCTCTTCTCATTACATGCCCAAAAAATTATTATTGTTTCTTCCTAATATTGTAAATAGCTCTGTTTTTGCTTTGACCTCTTTCAGAACATCTTCATTACTTTTTCGTAGCTGTCCATGGTACTCTCAACATTCTTCTGTAAAACCACATTTCTACAGAATCCAGTGACTTTCTTGTCTGTTGTCCTATTGTCCATGATTCGCATCCATATGTTAAGACTTGCTCTATATAACATTTAAGAACTCTTTTTCTTGTTTCTATTGTCAAAAATAAATTGCATAGTATCTTCCTCATTTTATGGAAAGCTGCTTTTGCCTGAGCCATTCTGCATCTCACCTCTTTTGAACATCTTCCGTCTAAGGTTAACAAAGTTCCCAAATATTTAAATTCATTTGCATGTTTTAATATTGTTCCACTTGTCTTTATTTTGCACTGAGGTGATGTCTTTTTCTTTGTTGTTACCATTACCTCTGTCTTTTTGCTATTAAGGCTGAGTCCTTTATTTTTGCTTTCCTTCGCTATAATGTCCAACATTTCTTGTAACTCATTTTCACTCTTAGCGATTAAGACTGTATCATCAGCATACCTTAGATTATTTATATTATGACCTCCAATTGTTATTCCAGGCATGTCCCTTTTGGATCTTAAAATAATCTCACTATAAATATTAAACAAATCTGGTGACAGCACACAATCTTGTAACCCTGTTTTATTTGTTGAAACATTCCCAGTTGGTTTCCAGTTCTTATGGCCGCATTTTGTTGCCAGTACATGTTCTTTATTATTCTTAGATCGTTGCTGTCTACGTTTATGCTTTCTAAATTTTGATTATTTCTTGGTGCTTTACTTTATCAAATGCCTTGGTGTAATCTATGAAACATAGGTATAGATCTGTTTTCATCTGTATGGCTCTTTCTACTAAAGATCTTATGTTATAAATGGCATTGCTTGTTCCTTTATCTCTAACAAAACCACACTGTTCATCGCTAATTTCTGAATTGATTTTGTTTCGCACTCTTCGCATGATGATTCTTAGTAATATATTAGTCATATGACTCATAAGGGTTATTGTGCGATGATCATCGCATTCAATCGCACCTGATTTCTTTGGTAGGGCTATGAATATTGATTTGAGCATGTCGTCTGGTATATATCCGCTGTTGTAGATATCATTCAATATTTTTGTTATTATTTCTATTCCAAAATCACCCATGGCTTCAATCTCTTCTTTAGTTATATTATCTGGTCCAGGAGCTTTGCCTGCTTTCATATTGCGCAAGGCATCTTCCACTTCTTCTCTGAGTATTTCTGGTCCTTCTCCATTATCTTTAATATTTACTTCCGTTCGTTCATCATTATAAAGATCTTTAATGTATTCTGTCCATCGTTCCCTTATGTTTTCTTGATCAATCAACAATTCTCCTTCCTTTGATTTTACACATCCATTTTTTGATTGCGTTTTTCTTCCTGTTAATTCCTCAATTTGTTTGTATATAGCTTTAGCATCTCCTTTTTGTTGCAATTCAATCTCTTTGCATCTCTCTTTTAGCCATGCTTCTTTTGTTTGATTGCATTTTACTACAACTATTTCTTCTTGTTGTATCCATTAGCTGCAAATTGCCATATGTCATCCATTTCTTTCTTGAATTAATCCTCACTGTGGTATCAACTCTTGTGATGTTTGTTGCATTGATTTTTTTTAGCATTTCCCACTGTTCATCAATGCTTTGTATCTTCTCTATTGCATTGAACCGGTTCTGAATTGTGATTTTATATTTGTCTTGCAGCTTCTTGTCTGATTTTAGTAAATCTAAATTTAACTTGATGTTAACTGAGGCTCATTTTGTTTTTTCTAATTTTACTCTAAGCTTTCCCACAACTGGTACATGATCACTATTGCAATCTGCCCCTGGTCTAGTTTTCACACACACCAGACTGTTTCTAAATCTATTGCTTATTATTATATAATCAATTTGATTACGTGCGTTGTCTCCAGGGCTTTTCCATGTCCACAGACGTCTTGGGTGTTGCTTAAACCAGGTGTTTCCTATCATCATGTTGTGTGTTAGTCATACAATAGTGTACATTAAATATAGCAACAATTTAAGACAGCACATTCGAGTTAAATGTGAAGTAAATGTAAACTTATCTGTAAGCAACCGCAAACCTCTCAAATACTCTGGCAATTAGAACTACCAGTCTCTTTTGTCTGTCACATGACTCATTCTTACACAATACATACCAAGTAATTTTCACTTTTGTGTGTACTTAAAATAAAAAAAATAAAAATAAAAAAAAACAAAAAACTGAAGAACAACAAAGGAAATATGAAATATTCAAATAAACGTCATGATTTCAAAGAAAAAAAGCTTCTTCGATTTTTAAAATAAAAATAGTTGTATCTTTATTACATTTATTATTGCGTTACGTTCATTTGTTACAGATACCGCCTTATTAGATTTCGTTTTATAGTATTTTGAAAACATTAAGATATAGACCATTGATCATGTTCTAGTTTATTTGTCCATTCTTTTGTTAAATAGTTGTTCCTTTCATTTTTCTGCTTCAACAAAAGCCTTGATCGCTCTACTGTGAGCAAAGGCATCGGGTAAAGTACACTTAAGGAAACGGTAGTGTAGAGTTAACAATATATACAATAATGAAAACATGAGACAAATAGAATTACATAAAAGAAAAAAACTGAAGAATAGAAAAAGGAATTAGATTGACCTTCTAGGAGGACAAAGGCTGGAGAATGCGATGTTTCCCTCAAACACTTTGATTACGTGTGTGCAGGGATAGTAAGAGAGTGAGTGATTCGAAGAGAGACATCTTAACGAGAGTGAGTTGAAGAGGGACATCTTAAAGAGAGTGAGTTGAAGAGGGACATCTTAACGAGAGTGAGTTGAAGAGGGACATCTTAAAGAGAGTGAGTTGAAGAGGGACATCTTAACGAGAGTGAGTTGAAGACGGACATCTTAAAGAGAGTGAGTTGAAGAGGGACATCTTAACGAGAGTGAGTTGAAGAGGGACATCTTAAAGAGAGTGAGTTGAAGAGGGACATCTTAAAGAGAGTGAGTTGAAGAGGGACGTCTTGCAGAAAGTGAGTTGAAGAGGCACATCTTAAAGAAAGTGAGTTGAAGACGGACATCCTAAAGAGAGTGAGTTGAAGACGGACATCTTAAAGAGAGTGAGTTGAAGAGGGACATCTTAAAGAGAGTGAGTTGAAGAGGGACATCTTAAAGAGAGTGGGTTGAAGAGGGACATCTTAACGAGAGTGAGTTGAAGAGGGACATCTTAAAGAGAGTGAGTTGAAGAGGGACATCTTAAAGAGAGTGAGTTGAAGAGGGACATCTTAAAGAGAGTGAGTTGAAGAGGGACATCTTAAAGAGAGTGAGTTGAAGACGGACATCTTAAAGAGAGTGAGTTGAAGACGGACATCTTAAAGAGAGTGAGTTGAAGAGGGACATCTTAAAGAGAGTGAGTTGAAGAGGGACATCTTAAAGAGAGTGGGTTGAAGAGGGACATCTTAACGAGAGTGAGTTGAAGAGGGACATCTTAAAGAGAGTGAGTTGAAGAGGGACATCTTAAGAGAGTGAGTTGAAGAGGGACATCTTAAAGAGAGTGAGTTGAAGAGGGACATCTTAAAGAGAGTGAGTTGAAGACGGACATCTTAAAGAGAGTGAGTTGAAGACGGACATCTTAAAGAGAGTGAGTTGAAGAGAGACATCTTAAGAGAGTGAGTTGAAGAGGGACATCTTAAAGAGAGTGAGTTGAAGAGAGACATCTTAAAGAGAGTGAGTTGAAGAGGGACATCTTAAAGAGAGTGAGTTGAAGACGGACATCTTAAAGAGAGTGAGTTGAAGACGGACATCTTAAAGAGAGTGAGTTGAAGAGAGACATCTTAAAGAGAGTGAGTTGAAGAGGGACATCTTAAAGAGAGTGAGTTGAAGACGGACATCTTAAAGAGAGTGAGTTGAAGACGGACATCTTAAAGAGAGTGAGTTGAAGACGGACATCTTAAAGAGAGTGAGTTGAAGAGGGACATCTTAACGAGAGTGAGTTGAAGAGGGACATCTTAAAGAGAGTGAGTTGAAGAGGGACATCTTAACGAGAGTGAGTTGAAGAGAGACATCTTAAAGAGAGTGAGTTGAAGAGGGACATCTTAAAGAGAGTGATTGAAGACGGACATCTTAAAGAGAGTGAGTTGAAGAGGGACATCTTAAAGAGAGTGAGTTGAAGAGAGACATCTTAAAGAGAGTGAGTTGAAGACGGACATCTAAAGAGAGTGAGTTGAAGACGGACATCTTAAAGAGAGTGAGTTGAAGAGGGACATCTTAAAGAGAGTGAGTTGAAGAGAGACATCTTAAAGAGAGTGAGTTGAAGACGGACATCTTAACGAGAGTGAGTTGAAGAGGGACATCTTAAAGAGAGTGAGTTGAAGAGAGACATCTTAAAGAGAGTGAGTTGAAGACGGACATCTTAAGAGAGTGAGTTGAAGAGGGACATCTTAAAGAGAGTGAGTTGAAGAGAGACATCTTAAAGAGAGTGAGTTGAAGAGGGACATCTTAAAGAGAGTGAGTTGAAGACGGACATCTTAAAGAGAGTGAGTTGAAGAGGACATCTTAAAGAGAGTGAGTTGAAGAGAGACATCTTAAAGAGAGTGAGTTGAAGACGGACATCTTAAAGAGAGTGAGTTGAAGAGGGACATCTTAACGAGAGTGAGTTGAAGAGGGACATCTTAAAGAGAGTGAGTTGAAGAGGGACATCTTAACGAGAGTGAGTTGAAGAGGGACATCTTAACGAGAGTGAGTTGAAGAGGGACATCTTAACGAGAGTGAGTTGAAGAGGACATCTTAACGAGAGTGAGTTGAAGAGGGACATCTTAAAGAGAGTGAGTTGAAGAGGGACATCTTAACGAGAGTGAGTTGAAGAGGGACATCTTAACGAGAGTGAGTTGAAGAGGGACATCTTAACGAGAGTGAGTTGAAGAGGGACATCTTAAAGAGAGTGAGTTGAAGAGGGACATCTTAAAGAGAGTGGGTTGAAGAGGGACATTAAAGAGAGTGAGTTGAAGAGCGACGTCTTGCAGAAAGTGAGTTGAAGAGGCACATCTTAAAGAAAGTGAGTTGAAGAGGGACATCTTAACGAGAGTGAGTTGAAGAGGGACATCTTAAAGAGAGTGAGTTGAAGAGGGACATCTTAACGAGAGTGAGTTGAAGAGGGACATCTTAAAGAGAGTGAGTTGAAGAGGGACATCTTAACGAGAGTGAGTTGAAGAGGGACATCTTAAAGAGAGTGAGTTGAAGAGGGACATCTTAACGAGAGTGAGTTGAAGAGGACATCTTAACGAGAGTGAGTTGAAGAGGGACATCTTAACGAGAGTGAGTTGAAGAGGGACATCTTAACGAGAGTGAGTTGAAGAGGGACATCTTAAAGAGAGTGGGTTGAAGAGGGACATTAAAGAGAGTGAGTTGAAGAGGGACATCTTAAAGAGAGTGAGTTGAAGAGGGACATTAAAGAGAGTGAGTTGAAGAGCGACGTCTTGCAGAAAGTGAGTTGAAGAGGCACATCTTAAAGAAAGTGAGTTGAAGAGGGACATCTTAACGAGAGTGAGTTGAAGACGGACATCTTAAAGAGAGTGAGTTGAAGAGGGACATCTTAACGAGAGTGAGTTGAAGAGGGACATCTTAAAGAGAGTGAGTTGAAGAGGGACATCTTAAAGAGAGTGAGTTGAAGAGGGACATCTTAAAGAGAGTGGGTTGAAGAGCGACGTCTTGCAGAAAGTGAGTTGAAGAGGCACATCTTAAAGAAAGTGAGTTGAAGAGGGACATCTTAACGAGAGTGAGTTGAAGAGGGACATCTTAAAGAGAGTGGGTTGAAGAGGGACATTAAAGAGAGTGAGTTGAAGAGCGACGTCTTGCAGAAAGTGAGTTGAAGAGGCACATCTTAAAGAAAGTGAGTTGAAGAGGGACATCATAAAGAGAGTGAGATGAAGAGGGACATCTTAAAGAGCGTGAGATGAAGAGGGACATCTTCAAGAGAGTGAGTTGAAGAGGAGCATCTTAAAGAGAGTGAGTTGAAGAGGGACATCTTAATGAGAGTCAGTTGAAAAGGGACATCTTAAAGAGAGAGTTGAAGAGGGACATCTTAATGAGAGTCAGTTGAAAAGGGACATCTTAAAGAGAGTCAGTTGAAGAGGGACATATTGCCGGACGGTTGGATGGATGCATAGAGAGATAGAGAGTGTGAAATATAATTATAACAAGCTATGCTGGAAAGAGGGAGAAGGGGCAAAACTATAAGAGTTGAATGAAAATATTCAGAGACACAAAGAAAGAAGGGAACATAGATAGAAAAAGAGATAGACAGCGAGATATAGTGAGAAAAAGAAAGACTGACTAAGATATAAGATTAGAGAGATGTATTGAGACAGAGAAATAGAGAGGGGGGGGGAGATAGAGAGTAATATTGAAAACTTCCGTTTCCAAGATGGTGGATCTAGTTCACGTTCTCTCCATCGCTGCAGAAAGTGCATTGTGGGTCTGATTAATTTCAGCTCTCCATTGCACTTTTCTGCGTTTAAAGTCAAAATGATGGTGTACTTAACACATCTGCGCCGATGAAGCGGAGTAGTACGCACGGCAAATTCCTTTTGACAAATCAAATGTGGTGAATGCGACCTTCCACCGGCTAGAGTTGATCTGCGCTTTACGTTCCATTGAGTGCTGTTCATGACCGTTGTTGGAATTGCTTGACGTAAGTTATTTACATGTTACAACTCATTAGTGTGAACTGCTTCGTCAACCGTGTTTCGTTCGTTCTGGGCTGCTTTCACAAGAGTAATCAGGAATATATAGGCGCTGCCATTGTTGTGTGTGCCACGTCATCATAATGGCTCATCGTCTATCCCAAGACCGGCCATACGCTAATTTTAAGGTCTGTTGTTTCATGTGCGACGGGTATAATCTGACGACTAACTGTGTTTTATATGTTCGGATTTGGAGTCAAAAACGAAGTCTTAACATCATCAAGTGCTATACATTAAAAAATACGATGATCATAATTTTCAGGAGGACGTGAACTTCTGGTCAAAATGATGGATAGGCGGCAGGAACCATTGAAGGCTATGTATGAAGGTGTTCCTTGTTGCAGTTTCCTCATATTCCAAGAACGGCTTGTTGCAGGAGCTACTGAGTTAGGTACTCTGTAAACACCGTGAGCTGTGTGTCTCATCCGTTTTGATCATGTTTCGATATTCCAATTGTTTACGATGAAAGATGATATCGTATGACAGGGAACAGTTGGCTGTGTTCACATTATGTGCGGTTTTCCGTATGTCTTTCGGCGTGTGCTGAGACTGCTATGATGGGGACTACAGCTACCTTTCTTTGTTTGGGAGATGAGATAGCAATTAGGATGATTCCACTGGCACGGTCAGTTGAGCAATTTTGGATTTTTAATACGTTTGCAGTGATACCGGGGCCTTCCATAAACAAAGAACGAAAGAGAGAAATAAAGAAATATAAAAAAAACAAGCATGTGAAAATATTAAAAGTGAAAGGTAAGATTTATAGAAAAGAAGATACAAAGACAAAGAGGGAGAAAAACAACCAAAAAGAAAGAACAGAACATAAAAAAACAGAAAGAAAGAGAGCGAGAAAAAGAACACTGAACAGAAAGAGAAACAAAATAGACAGTTCATGATAGAAACACGAAGAGAAAAAAAGTAAAAGAAATTAGACAAAGAAAAAGAGACCCAGTCGATACAAAGTAACATGTGCGAGAGATTGATAGTGTGAGAGATAATGAAAACAAAATAGTGAAATCTTCTAATGCGTTCTCTCGATGACAGCAACTACTTTATCGTCCACCTCAAAAATACATTATATAGTGCCACATGCGTTGTATTGTTATTTGCGGCACGCGGTGGCCCAACACATCCAGCTCCATCATGGCATATCGGACTACCGGGTTGTTTCCTATTTCTATCCCAACTTGCTTGGTCAGACAGACACAGACACTGACGGACAGGTGCAGCAAATCTTGATAAACTGCTGATGCTGATATTGACGTATACAATCAGCTTTGAGTCGCTGACAATTTTCAGCCCAGATGCTCCTCGGTGTCTTAAATACAAGAATGATATATATAGAAAGAAACAAATAGAAAGAGAAATAGTAAAGACAATGAAAGTGACCAAGATAGACATGCATGGAGATAAACAAGTTAAACAGTTATACTGTACATGTATTTAGCCAAAAAGGAAGAGGAAAAAAAGGAAAAAAAGAAGAGAAAAAATGAAAGAAGGTAGGAAAAAGGAAAGGAAGGAAAGGAGAGAAGGAAGAATGAGAGGAAGCTGTTGATATTGAAATAAAATATCCAGTCCAATTATGTACGATCCAACAGAAATATAAAAACAATGACATCAGCTAGTTGCGAGGTGACACCGACCACTAAAACAAAAGTCGAAAACATTTTTTTTTCAACAAAAACATTACATGACGATTAAAAAAAAACCCACAAAAATATCTTACCAGTAACGCATTCGTTGTCTATCAAAAACTGCCGTCTTTTCTCCTTGAGATTCTCAACTATCTTCTGCTCCTCGGACCCTTCTAGAAGAATGAAAATACCCGCTCCAGCGGATAGGTATCCAAAGAGTATAAATACATGAGTGACTAATCTACACAACTGATGCGTGGCGCACCATTTCAGTCCCCGTACAAATGGCATTGCTGTCCGTCAGCTAACGGTTATCAGCTTGTCCACTTCATAAATTCCAAGCAATTATAGAGATGTGCTTATCTTTATTTGTAAATACTGGCTGGAGTAGAATTCAACGGTTTCTCTGTTTTAAACTAAACAATTTTAACACAGATTTAAAAAAAATAAATATAATCGTATAATTTAGCATTATCGGTTGTTTGAATTTATGGTCATTAATTTGATGGTGAGTCTGTATAATCTTGATGATGAAACGCTTCTTAAAAAGAAAAACGAAACTTCCAAATTAGACAGAGAGAACATCCAGGTTGTAACTCAAAAACTACAACAGACGCTTTTCTAGAATTGGTTTGTATTTATAATTTGAAACCATAACAAGTTAGCAATTTGTAGACTCTACCGTTTACAGTACTACTAGCTCTACAGTTCAACATTGAGGGAGACTAATTTGATCTGCTCTTGTACACTACACTTTTTACGCTTCAATAAACGCACTCTAAGAAGAAATAAATGAACACTATATAGAAGCACTGAACTCCTTGAACTATACAAAGAAAAATAATGTCTTCATTCAATTCCTACAAACCAATTGGAGACACACACACATTACACAAATGAAATGCGAACCGATAGTTTACGACACAATATCTTCAAAGTTAATGTTAGTTTACTTACATTTAATAAACGACAACTATCACTGAATGCCTTAAGTAAGGCATACGATACTGGGCAAATACAGGACTATGTGTTGTGCCACACTCAACAGAATCGTGTGTCCCGTGAAATGAACCTTTATCTAGTTCTAAGGACTACTCGCTACCGTCACTTGATCATGACTGTGGTCATAGTTTATATCCGTAGTATATATTTGACCTTTCACCTCTTGTGCTCAAATATAACAAACAAGAGAGCAGTGCCGATTTTAGACTCTATCTACAGGCATGTTTGATAAGAGAAATGGGAGAAAAGATCATTTTAGAAATTAGAGCTTATCTTAAGCGGAAACAGTCTAACAGGTGGGGGAAACAACACGATATAAGATAGGTGAAGAATATATGTACAGTAAAACTATCAATGGTGTGTTTGTGCTTACAGACAGTAAAGGTGATACACAGAAGTATAGACAGACGGACACAAACACATACAGACAAAGTGAAACATGGCAGAAAGACTGCATTAACTTCCCTCTGTCTCTATTGCTTGTCAGCGTTGAGGGAACACATAGTGTTCGGGGCATTGCTCTGTTGTGGTCTCCTGCATAGTTTCTGTTGGGTCAATGCTCTGTGGTGATCTCCTACATAGTTTCTGTTAGGTCAATGCTCTGTGGTGATCTACATAGTTTCTGTTGGGTCAATGCTCTGTGGTGATCTACATAGTTTCTGTTGGGTCAATGCTCTGTGGTGATCTCCTACATAGTCTCTGTCGGGTCAATGCTCTGTGGTGATCTCCTACATAGTTTCTGTCGGGTAAAATACTCTGTGGTGGTCTCCTACATAGTTTCTGTCGGGCCAATGCTCTGTGGTGGTCTCTTACCTAGTTTCTATCTGGCTTATGCTCTGTGGTGGTCTCCTACATAGTTTCTGTCGGGAAAATATTCTGTGGTGATCTCCTACATAGTTTCTGTTGGGTCAATGCTCTGTGGTGATCTACATAGTTTCTGTTGGGTCAATGCTCTGTGGTGATCTCCTACATAGTTTCTGTTGGGTCAATGCTCTGTGGTGATCTCCTACACAGTTTCTTTCGGATCAATGATCTGTGGTGATCTCCTACATAGTCTCTGTCGGATCAATGCTCTGTGGTGGTCTCCTACATAGTTTCTGTCGGGGCAATGCTCTGTAGTGATCTCCTGCATAGTGTCTGTCGGATCAATGCTCTGTAGTGATCTCCTACACAGTTTCTGTCGGATCAATACACTGTAGTGATTTCCTACATAGTTTATGTTGGGTCAATGCTCTGTGGTGATTTCCTACATAGTTTCTGTCGGGGCAATAGTCTGTGGTGGTCTCCTAATAAGTTTCTGTCGGGGTAATGCACTGTAGTGATCTCCTACATAGGTTCTGTCGGGGCAATGCACTGTAGTCATCTCCTCCATTGTTTCTGTTGTATCAATGCACTATAGTAATCTCCTGTATTGTTTCTGTCGGATCAATGCTCTGTGGTGATCTCCTGTATAGTTTCTGCTGTCTCCGATAGTTTTCTAGGTCCGCCATTCCTTCTCTTTCAGCTATTTGTAAATGCTAAGACTCTCCCCCAGAGCACTGTCTCGTTGTTACACGTCCAAATCATTTCATGTTGTATTATTAAATATGATCCAGCGCTGGTGTTACATCAACTCCTTTCCTTATTTCTGCTTCTGTCTCTTTTTCAAGTCACATTCTGTATTCTTCTTTAGCATTAAGTTTTACTGCAGCTTCGTATTTTGAAGCATTTATTTGCACTTCCAAGCCTTGAGATTCGTAAGCGTTATATCTCTGTTGTGACGATTTTTCATTTTATTCTGTGGTTCTTAATGTCCACGTTTGGCATTGGCTGATGAGCGTTGCGTTGAATATTGTTACATTAGAATGTTTTGATGTTGCATGTATGTACTGTAAAGCTGGTACCAGTTGTGCAATCACTTGATTCGTTTTATAATATTTCCTTTCAATCTGTTCGTATTTTAACAATGGATGACATGATACCTCCTAGGTTTTTAAGTCTGTCCAGTAAAATCATAGAAAAAATAATATTGTACAAAAAAGGAAGAGAAGACATATCAAGAGATACGATGAAATGACACATTGCGAATTAATTAAATGAAAAGAGAAAAGGCTAGAAAAATCACACACAAACTTTCATTTTTTGCAATAAAATGTAAGGGTAGTCCTGATTATTCCAGATACTGACTATGTATTCCTCTAGAAAATATAAATTGTAAAATTACATCACAAAAGAACCCTTTTTTAATGTGTTTTAAATTATATATTCTCTATATAAGTAGCTATGTAAGTATACGTGAGATTACTGTAAGATCCATAAGGGGCATGCTTGGAAAAACAATTGGAGGTCATAATATAAATAATCTAAGGTATGCTGATGATACAGTCTTAAATCGCTAAGAGTGAAAATGAGTTAGAAGAAATGTTAGACATTATAGTGAAGGAAAGCAAAAATAAAGGACTCAGCCTTAATAGCAAAAAGACAGAAGTAATGGTAACAACAAAGAAAAAGACATCACCTTAGTGCAAAATAAAGACAAGTGGAACAATATTAAAGCAGGTAAATGAATTTAAATATTTGGGAACTTTGTTAACCTCAGACGGAAGATGTACAAAAGAGGTGAGATGCAGAATTGCTCAGGCAAAAGCAGCTTTCCAAAAATGAGGAAGATACTATGCAATCCATTTTTGACAATAGAAACAAGAAAAAGAGTTCTTAAATGTTATGTAGATTCAGTCTTAACAAATGGATGTGAATCATGGACAAAGGACAACAAACAAGAAAATCACTGGAGTCTGTAGAAATGTGGTTTTACAGAAGAATGTTGAGAATACCATGGACAGCTAAGAAGAGTAATGAAAACGTTCTGAAAGAGGCCAAAGCAAAAAGAGAGCTAATTTCCAATATTTGGAAGAAACAATAATAATTTTTTAGCCATGTAATGAGAAGAGAACAACTGGAATATATTGTAACAACTGGAAAAATTGAAGGACGAAGGGATAGAGGGAAGCAAAGAGAAACAATAACAGACAGCTTAAGAGAATGGAATGGCTTGGCAGAAGGTTCAACAACAGAAATGATACATAACTGTCGAGATCGAAAATTGTGGAGAGACATGATCACCTACGCCAGCAGACCCGGTACTTGATGATGATGATATAAGTAACGTTTATTAACTATAGAATAGCATGCCCTTGATATCTCTGGAATCTAAGTTTAGAAATAAACTGACACACTAATATTTACATTTAGAAGCCAATTCTGTCAAAATATTACGCAAACAAATATGTAAATATCATGTAGTTAGCCATTTTGGTGTTTTTGTGTTTAAAATAGTCAAATCAGTTAAGGCCAAATATTTGACTGACAGTGAGAACAGGCTAATAAAACTGGTAATGTTATTTCAATTGAGGTTTCATTTTCTTAGTTGAAACTTTTCGGAAGACACATTACTGAACATTGTACCGGACCTTGAAAGAATGAACACCTTTTATAAAAGACACTCAACTGCCGCGTTCTACTGTCAAAAATGAATAGCTAAGAATTATGGAAGACATAACAATGTCACTTTATAAAAAAGCATACTTGGACTTGTCCAGCCTACTCTCTCTCTTTTTGTTGATCAATTTTATTGAAAGTATTACCATATAGATCACGAGACACCTTAACTCTAAATATACAGCTACAGATGCATTAATATAAGGTCTTTTTCATTGACACATATTTCTTGTAACGACAGATGATAAAAATACCTCGATATCACGAAGCAAACAGTTCATATTAAGAATATCTAATATTTTACCAGTACTGCGATTCATGTAGTCTTGACAACACCGATACTATCAGACGCGAGCTGGTAACTGATCAAGCACCACTAACGAATACTTTTTTAATGTAAATACTTGATAGCTCGTGTTAAAGACAACGAGTATTAAGTAACCAATCAATATGTTTCGGTCAACTCAGCAACGAACGAGTCTTGTCAGTTCGTACAGCCACTGGTTTTCAAGTTTTGGCTGTGCGAGTAAATTCTGTGATACAATAGTTGCATGATTGACAGAATAAAGAATGAGGTTATGTCTTATGTGCTGGTTATGTTATTGTATGTGTTCCCACCAGCTTTTACATTTCTTATTTGTGATTTTGAACAAATGCAGCCATTAAAAAGGCTTCGTGGCCTGCGTGGATGAACAGTACAAGACAAGTAGGTACAAAGCTGAAAACACAAATAACATGCTTTCATTAATGTAGGCAAGCAAAAAGAATCTTCATTATCAAAAGATGTAATGTTAGGGACAATCAAATCATCGCCTATCAATGAATACAACAAAATGTTCAGCGCGCGCGCACACACACACACGTACACACAACATACACACATATAGTTTTATTATCTCTTGCTGGACTATGAAGCATCCAGACAAACTTCAGAGCATATCCTACAGGACTGCAGCACTCTCAACACCATGAGAACACAAATATGGCCCACAGAAACAACCCTGCAGGACTGCAGCACTCTCAATACCCTAAGAACACAAATATGGCCCACAGAAACAAGCCTACAAGAATGCAGGACTCTCAATACCCTAAGAACACAAATATGGCCCACAGAAACAAGCCTACAAGACTGCAGCACTCTCAAAACACCATGAGAACACAAATATGGCCCACAGAGACAAGCCTGCAGGACTGCAGTACTCTCAACACCATGAGAACACAAATATGGCCCACAGAAACAACCCTGTAGGACTGTAGCACTCTCAACACCATGAGAACACAAATATGGCGCACAGAAACAAGCCTGCAGGACTGCAGCACTCTCAACACCATGAGAACACAAATATGGCCCACAGAAACAAGCCTACAAGACTGCAGCACTCTCAACACCATGAGAACACAAATATGGCCCACAGAAACAAGCCTACAGGACTGCAGCACTCTCAACACCATGAGAACACAAATATGGCATACAGAAACAAGCCTACATGACTGCAGTACTCTCAACACCATGAGAACACAAATATGGCCCACAGAAACAAGCCTGCAGGACTGCGGCACTCTCAACACCATGAGAACACAAATATGGCCTACAGAAACACGCCTACTGGACTGCAGCACTCTCAACACCATGAAAAAAACAAATATGACCTACAGAAACACGCCTACTGGACTGCAGCACTCTCAACACCATGAGAACACAAATATGGCCCACAGAAACAAGCCTGCAGGACTGCAGCACTCTCAACACCATGAGAACACAAATATGGCCCACAGAGACAAGCCTGCAGCACTCTCAACACGATGAGAACACAAATATGGCCCACAGAAACAAGCCTGCAGGACTGCAGCACACTCAACACCATGAGAACACAAATATGGCCTACAGAAACAAGCCTGCAGGACTGCAGCACTCTCAACACCATGAGAACACAAATATGGCCCACAGAGACAAGCATGTAGGACTGCAGCACTCTCAACACCATGAGAACACAAATATGGCCCACAGAAACAAGCCTGCAGGACTGCAGCACTCTCAACACCATGAGAACACAAATATGGCCCACAGAAACAAGCCTGCAGGACTGCAGCACTCTCAACACCATGAGAACACAAATATGGCCCACAGAAACAAGCCTGCAGGACTTCATGCACTCTCAACACAATGAGAACACAAATATGGCCCACAGAAACAAGCCTGCAGGACTGCAGCACTCTCAACACCATGAGAACACAAATATGGCCCACAGAAACAAGCCTGCAGGACTGCAGCATTCTCAACACCATGAGAACACAAATATGGCCCACAGAAACAAGCCTGCAGGACTGCAGCACTCTCAACACCATGAGAACACAAATATGGCCCACAGAAACAAGCCTGCAGGACTGCAGCACTCTCAATACCCTAAGAACACAAATATGGCCCACAGAAACAAGCCTACAAGAATGCAGGACTCTCAATACCCTAAGAACACAAATATGGCCCACAGAAACAAGCCTACAAGACTGCAGCACTCTCAAAACACCATGAGAACACAAATATGGCCCACAGAGACAAGCCTGCAGGACTGCAGTACTCTCAACACCATGAGAACACAAATATGGCCCACAGAAACAACCCTGTAGGACTGTAGCACTCTCAACACCATGAGAACACAAATATGGCGCACAGAAACAAGCCTGCAGGACTGCAGCACTCTCAACACCATGAGAACACAAATATGGCCCACAGAAACAAGCCTACAAGACTGCAGCACTCTCAACACCATGAGAACACAAATATGGCCCACAGAAACAAGCCTACAGGACTGCAGCACTCTCAACACCATGAGAACACAAATATGGCATACAGAAACAAGCCTACATGACTGCAGTACTCTCAACACCATGAGAACACAAATATGGCCCACAGAAACAAGCCTGCAGGACTGCGGCACTCTCAACACCATGAGAACACAATATGGCCTACAGAAACACGCCTACTGGACTGCAGCACTCTCAACACCATGAAAAAAACAAATATGACCTACAGAAACACGCCTACTGGACTGCAGCACTCTCAACACCATGAGAACACAAATATGGCCCACAGAAACAAGCCTGCAGGACTGCAGCACTCTCAACACCATGAGAACACAAATATGGCCCACAGAGACAAGCCTGCAGCACTCTCAACACCATGAGAACACAAATATGGCCCACAGAAACAAGCCTGCAGGACTGCAGCACACTCAACACCATGAGAACACAAATATGGCCTACAGAAACAAGCCTGCAGGACTGCATCACTCTCAACACCATGAGAACACAAATATGGCCCACAGAGACAAGCATGTAGGACTGCAGCACTCTCAACACCATGAGAACACAAATATGGCCCACAGAAACAAGCCTGCAGGACTGCAGCACTCTCAACACCATGAGAACACAAATGTGGCCCACAGAAACAAGCCTGCAGGACTGCAGCACTCTCAACACCATGAGAACACAAATATGGCCCACAGAAACAAGCCTGCAGGACTTCATGCACTCTCAACACAATGAGAACACAAATATGGCCCACAGAAACAAGCCTGCAGGACTGCAGCACTCTCAACACCATGAGAACACAAATATGGCCCACAGAAACAAGCCTGCAGGACTGCAGCATTCTCAACACAATGAGAACACAAATATGGCCCACAGAAACAAGCCTGCAGGACTGCAGCACTCTCAACACCATGAGAACACAAATATGGCCCACAGAAACAAGCCTGCAGGACTGCAGCACTCTCAACACCATGAGAACACAAATATGGCCCACAGAAACAAGCCTGCAGGACTGCAGCACTCTCAACACCATGAGAACACAAATATGGCCCACAGAAACAAGCCTGCAGGACTGCAGCACTCTCAACACCATGAGAACACAAATATGGCCCACAGAAACAAGCCTGCAGGACTTCATGCACTCTCAACACAATGAGAACACAAATATGGCCCACAGAAACAAGCCTGCAGGACTGCAGCACTCTCAACACCATGAGAACACAAATATGGCCCACAGAAACAAGCCTGCAGGACTGCAGCATTCTCAACACCATGAGAACACAATATGGCCCACAGAAACAAGCCTGCAGGACTGCAGCACTCTCAACACCATGAGAACACAAATATGGCCCACAGAAACAAGCCTGCAGGACTGCAGCACTCTCAATACCCTAAGAACACAAATATGGCCCACAGAAACAAGCCTACAAGAATGCAGGACTCTCAATACCCTAAGAACACAAATATGGCCCACAGAAACAAGCCTACAAGACTGCAGCACTCTCAAAACACCATGAGAACACAAATATGGCCCACAGAGACAAGCCTGCAGGACTGCAGTACTCTCAACACCATGAGAACACAAATATGGCCCACAGAAACAACCCTGTAGGACTGTAGCACTCTCAACACCATGAGAACACAAATATGGCGCACAGAACAAGCCTGCAGGACTGCAGCACTCTCAACACCATGAGAACACAAATATGGCCCACAGAAACAAGCCTACAAGACTGCAGCACTCTCAACACCATGAGAACACAAATATGGCCCACAGAAACAAGCCTACAGGACTGCAGCACTCTCAACACCATGAGAACACAAATATGGCATACAGAAACAAGCCTACATGACTGCAGTACTCTCAACACCATGAGAACACAAATATGGCCCACAGAAACAAGCCTGCAGGACTGCGGCACTCTCAACACCATGAGAACACAAATATGGCCTACAGAAACACGCCTACTGGACTGCAGCACTCTCAACACCATGAAAAAACAAATATGACCTACAGAAACACGCCTACTGGACTGCAGCACTCTCAACACCATGAGAACACAAATATGGCCCACAGAAACAAGCCTGCAGGACTGCAGCACTCTCAACACCATGAGAACACAAATATGGCCCACAGAGACAAGCCTGCAGCACTCTCAACACCATGAGAACACAAATATGGCCCACAGAAACAAGCCTGCAGGACTGCAGCACACTCAACACCATGAGAACACAAATATGGCCTACAGAAACAAGCCTGCAGGACTGCAGCACTCTCAACACCATGAGAACACAAATATGGCCCACAGAGACAAGCATGTAGGACTGCAGCACTCTCAACACCATGAGAACACAAATATGGCCCACAGAAACAAGCCTGCAGGACTGCAGCACTCTCAACACCATGAGAACACAAATATGGCCCACAGAAACAAGCCTGCAGGACTGCAGCACTCTCAACACCATGAGAACACAAATATGGCCCACAGAAACAAGCCTGCAGGACTTCATGCACTCTCAACACAATGAGAACACAAATATGGCCCACAGAAACAAGCCTGCAGGACTGCAGCACTCTCAACACCATGAGAACACAAATATGGCCCACAGAAACAAGCCTGCAGGACTGCAGCATTCTCAACACCATGAGAACACAAATATGGCCCACAGAAACAAGCCTGCAGGACTGCAGCACTCTCAACACCATGAGAACACAAATATGGCCCACAGAAACAAGCCTGCAGGACTGCAGCACTCTCAACACCATGAGAACACAAATATGGCCCACAGAAACAAGCCTGCAGGACTGGAGCACTCTCAACACCATGAGAACACAAATATGGCCCACAGAAATAAGCCTGCAGGACTGCAGATTTCTCAACACCATGAGAACACAAATATGGCCCACAGAAACAAGCCTGCAGGACTGCAGCACTCTCAACACCATGAGAACACAAATATGGCCCACAGAAACAAGCCTGCAGGACTGCAGCACTCTCAACACCATGAGAACACAAATATGGCCCACAGAAACAAGCCTGCAGGACTTCATGCACTCTCAACACCATGAGAACACAAATATGGCCCACAGAAACAAGCCTGCAGGACTGCAGCACTCTCAACACCATGAGAACACAAATATGGCCCACAGAAACAGGACTGCAGCATTCTCAACACCATGAGAACACAAATATGGCCCACAGAAACAAGCCTGCAGGACTGCAGCACTCTCAACACCATGAGAACACAAATATGGCCCACAGAAACAAGCCTGCAGGACTGGAGCACTCTCAACACCATGAGAACACAAATATGGCCCACATAAACAAGCCTGCAGGACTGCAGCACTCTCAACACCATGAGAACACAAATATGGCCCACAGAAACAAGCCTCCACGAACAAGTTATGGAGAGCCGGTGAAGATCTCAAGCGCACCGTCTTTTTCGTGACCCAGGCTGGTCTATATGTCAAAACACATAGTAATAGCTTATCACTGAATAAGAAGAGGAAGATTATTTCATGGACTGCTAGAAAGATTAATGATAATATGCTGGTCTGTGTGTCTGACTGCCTGTCTATCTAGTTTAAGGTATTTTGATATTTCTGGCTCTGCCGGGGGGAGGGAAGTGGGGTAACTTATATGACCAGAGATATAAAAAGACCGTGTATTGCCATATGAGGAAGATGGTGGCCGACTGCATACACTAGCTAAACTGATGATAAAACAAAAAAAAATAACATACAATGAGATATCTTATAATTTAATTTAAAATTTAAAATTTAATTTCCAATATAAAGTCAAATTCAAAACAAGTAAGCTGTGTGTCCATACCAGAGTTAACTCTTTTTTGAAGTAACATTTGTACGAAAATTAGAATAACATTACCCAGCTTTCCAAAATGATATAAGACGCCCTTGAAAGTTCGTGCAGTGAACTGAGATCGTTCTGTGTTATCGGGAAATTGATCGGAGTAATAATGTGCTTTGTCCGTGTACTACGATAGGGGCCATGCACACGAAAACAGGAAAATACGAGTCAATAACTCAAGGGACAGAAAATTGCGAAGAAAAGTGATCGTATAAGTCAGAAATGTTGCATAAGAAGTGGTTACTTTCTAACTTTTCTACAAGTAGGTTGTCGTTTAGCGTAGAAATTAAAAAATAAATATGTTCGAGTCAATGCTCAAGAATTTCTTAACATAAAAGAGCAAAATAAATGATTATCTCTTTTACAAAATAGATGTTGTCCTCGAAGGATTGAAGCTCAAAAGTTCCCCTGGTAAAGATAGAATCTCCAACGAAATGCTCCTAAATCAGGCACAGAAAGCCAAGAGCCAGCTTCTAAGGATAATAAATGCTTGCTGGAAGAGAGGTCATGTGCCGGCAATCTAGAAAAAGCTATTATAGTGTCCATCTTCAAGCGTGGAAAAAAACCCACTAGACCCAAGTAGCTACAGACTAATTAGCCTACTGAGCCGCCTGAGTAAACTCATGGAAAGGCTGGTTAACAGAAGACTTATGTGGCATTTGGAGACAAAACAACAAATCGTACCACAACAAAGTGGCTTCCGTCAGCAAATATCAACTGAAGACCTGGTCACCTACATTGCATAGGAAATAGAGGATGCTCTACAAGAAAAGAAACACACACTGGCAGTGTGGGTCGACATGGAGAAGGCTTTCGATAGGTTTTGGCGAGAGGGTTTAAAGAACAAGCTTTTTAGACTTGGCATCCAGGGTCGTTTATTCAATTGGGTCTCTCAATACCTTCAGGATAGAACGGCCAGAGTACAAGTTCAAGGTCAACTAAGTAAGAAGGTCTCTATCGAACAAGGTGTCCCACAAGGCGGGGTCTTGTCCCCAACACTCTTTTTAATTTTCATAAATGACATCGTAATGGACATTCCACCCAGAATACACTCAGCAATATACGCAGATGATCTGGCGTTATGGGCTCGCGAGGAAAGTATGTCGGTGGCTGGATCCAGGATGCAAGATGCCCTAGGTGAACTTGAAAAATGGACGAACACCTGGTTCTTACCAATCAACGAAAAAAACGACATATACAAGTTTCAGCCTATCAAGAAACACACTCTCTGCAAACTTGAATATAAAAGACCATACACTCCCTATTGATCAAAACCCAACATATCTTGGCGTCACCATGAATCGAAGAATGACTTGGAAAAATCAGACAGACAGAGCAAGGAAAAAAGCCAGAAAACGAATGAAGCAATTGACAGGAACGGATTGGGGAGCAGACAGCAATATTTTTAAAAGACTATACGCAGGAAGAATCAGACCAGTTCTAGAGTATGGAGTCACAGCCTGGGCTATGGCTTCCAAATCACACCTTAGCAAAATTAACAGTACACAGGAGAACCAAGCTGCCCGTATCATCACTGGTGCTATGAAATCTACACCTATCAAGACTCTAAAAACAGTAACAGGTTTACAACCCTTAGATGACAGACGGGTCACTAAAGTATTGCAACAAACGGAGAAATATAAAAGCTCATTAGCCACTCCATGCACCAAAGAATAACTGGTTCCGGAATTGTACAACTAAAGAGGGGTAACTTTGCTGCAATTGCCAATGAACTAACTACTGGAGACCCAGTACTTTCCCAAATAATATCGAAACCCTTGGGCCCATCTGATATGTCTCCTCATGGAAAACATAAAATACCAGAACTTAAGGAAAATATAACAGGAATCATGAAAAAAAGGCACCCAATCAGACACAGAAAGAAAACACGTAGCAGAAAAACACATACACGATACCTACCCACGGGACTCTTTGGTCCCACATATACACAGATGGCTCTGCTACAAATGCCACCAGAAATGGAGGGGGAGGTGTGTTCTTGCCGCTGAATAATCAGGACGAGATCACCAAGTCAATAGCTACTGGAAAATTCTCAAACAACTTTAAAGCAGAAACTGAGGCCATCAGAGATGCTGCAACGCTGGTTACTCAACACAAAAATAGCATGTACAATAAATTGGTCATTCTAACCGATGCACTGTCAGTACTATCAGCTCTAAAAAGACCCAAGAACAATGAACTAGATGACTTGAGAACAATCCTGGACCAACTATGCAATAACTTCCAGAGAGTAGTCATTCAGTGGATACCATCACACTGTAATATACACGGGAACGAACGCGCAGACAAATTAGCTAAAGAGGGAGGGAGATTACCACAAGAGAACCATCCGCTCAGTTATGATGAAGCAAAATCCATCCTTAAAGGTCAGTACCATGAAAAATGGAAACGAGAACACCCAAAGCATAACGAGAGTGACAGATACCATCAACTATCAAGGAGGGATCAAGTCATCATACTTCGCCTACGCACTGGCCACAATAGAATGAGAAATCACATGTTCACCAAATTCAAAATAGGTACAACCAGCCCACGCCACTGTACACTTGACAATATGACTACAAAACATGTTCTACAGGATTGCCCCCAGTACACAGACCTGAGAAGAGCAATGTGGTCCACGCCCACCTCCCTGGAAGGGAAACTATATTGGGCAATCGGCTCACTTAAACAGACAGCTGACTTCATGAGAGAGTCTGGAATCCTAATCTGATTGAGTCTTGATTGCAGAGAGAGAGAGAGAGAGAGAGAGAGATAGAGAGATAGAGAGAGAGAAATAATATATCGTATTCTGGAATACATGTAATGAAGAGCATATTGTAACTAGGGCTCAGTCTAAGAACTATATAATTTTCACAGGCTTGCCCTTAGAGAATCTTCAGTCACATATATGTCTCTTTACGTTAAAACCATCATAATATCTACGGGAAACCTCTAATAAGATGTCATGAAATAAGATGTCTACGCTCTAACAAACGTGATATCGATGGGAATCTGCTAATAAGATGCATGCACCTCAACACTTTAATCAACGTGATATCGACGGAAACACTTTAATAAGATGTATGCACCTCAACACTTTAATCAATGTGATATCGACGGAAACACTTTAATAAGATGCATGCACCTCAACACTTTAATCAATGTGATATCGACGGAAACACTTTAATAAGATGTATGCACCTCAACACTTTAATCAATGTGATATCGACGGAAACGCTTTAATAAGATGTATGCACCTCAACGCTTTAATCAACGTGATATCGACGGAAACGCTTTAATAAGATGTATGCACCTCAACACTTTAATCAACGTGATATCGACGGAAACGCTTTAATAAGATGCATGCACCTCAACACTTTAATCAACGTGATATCGACGGAAACGCTTTAATAAGATGTATGCACCTCAACACTTTAATCAATGTGATATCGACGGAAACGCTTTAATAAGATGCATGCACCTCAACACTTTAATCAACGTGATATCGACGGAAACGCTTTAATAAGATGTATGCACCTCAACACTTTAATCAACGTGATATCGACGGAAACGCTTTAATAAGATGCATGCACCTCAACGCTTTAATCAACGTGATATCGACGGAAACGCTTTAATAAGATGTATGCACCTCAACGCTTTAATCAACGTGATATCGACGGAAACGCTTTAATAAGATGTATGCACCTCAACACTTTAATCAACGTGATATCGACGGAAACGCTTTAATAAGATGCATGCACCTCAACACTTTAATCAACGTGATATCGACGGAAACGCTTTAATAAGATGTATGCACCTCAACACTTTAATCAATGTGATATCGACGGAAACGCTTTAATAAGATGCATGCACCTCAACACTTTAATCAACGTGATATCGACGGAAACGCTTTAATAAGATGCATGCACCTCAACACTTTAATCAACGTGATATCGACGGAAACGCTTTAATAAGATGCATGCACCTCAACGCTTTAATCAACGTGATATCGACGCGGTATCTTACTCCGTGTATGCTTCTTTTAATCTATTACCACCATGTTGCCGAAACAGATCGATAAGTGGATTTATAGACACAACTATAACACAAGCTTGCCTATTATCAAGTACATCACTTGAGCTGGGCAGGTATCAATGACCTCCCAACAATGTTAACCAATTTTTTTGTAACCAGCTGGTCGAGTTTGCACGTTTAATTACTGGCAAGGCGCTTTAGGGAAGAATACACAATCGATTGTGGGTCAGTCAGTTTCTTCATTTGCTCTTTTGTGTGTCTTATTATAAGAGTTCGTTGTATTATAGTGCAAGGTGTAATACCTGCGTTATTTACATGTGTTGAGCCTCTAAATTTCTTCCCACAAGAGAATATTAATTTATGATTATTTTTACGATAAAAGAAATATTGTAAGATGCTAGTGTTTTGACAAGCAACACTATTTTTACTTATAATAATTTAGCGCAATGACACGTGGCACTACGAAGATGACTAAACAAATTAGACATAAAGATGAATGGTAATTATGACATCCACAAATATCAATAAGAAAGGACAATAACTGTTTTTTTTTCATAATTAAAAAGCAGTCAAGATTAAATAGATGATATACTTGAGACGAACTTCTATATAACCAAATAAGGACATTGTCTGGTACTGCCACATTGTCTGGTACTGCCATGTTTGTTCCTGTATATTCAGCTTTGTAGCTCATAATCCAAGTTTTAATAAGTTTCAGAGAAAATATCACCTGTCAATCCTTGTGACGCATAAGGAATAAGGTGTTAGTTGCCATAATTTACATTACCCTTGATATAATAGTAGGTGATATACGGACAGAATCACGCCAGAGCGACCAATTTTCCCAATTTTCCAGAGTAGACTTTTAAGTACACAATTTTCAGAGACTAGTTGACCTAGCTGAGTTGGAACAGAGATCGGAAAAAAGATCAGAGAACAAGAATTTTATTATGAACGCCGGTGGTAGAATTGAAGGGCTCTATCAACAAGAGAAGACGGAGAAATATTCAGAGAAATTAGAACGATAATAGGCGATTTGAGATCATTAGTCCAAGTAATTAATGACCACAATGGCAATACACTAACTGAACAAAAGGATATATTGCAAAGATGGAGTGAATACTGCACAGCAATGTACGCAGATATTTTAAAATAATCAAGCACATTAATTTTAAAAAGTGAAGAAAAAGAATGAAGTTCGTTCAGCAATAAAAAAAATGTAGAGAGGAAAGTCACCAGGAAGTGATGATATTCCAGCTGAATTAATCCAAGCTGGTGGGTAGGCCAGTGTTCATAATTACCACGCACTGTGTTTCTCATTTAAGCTTTCTTGCAAGTGTCTAGCAATTCTGCTCTAACACGACCAGAAATATAAATATATGTCGTAATGTCATCTGTAAAGGCAAGAGTGTGACTTGGTCCGATACTGTTTAATTGCGCTACCCTGATGGTGTATATATTGAACAAAGCAGGTGATAACGGCGATCGTTGGGGCAACCAAGCGATACATATATCACGGCTCAGATGTCCAGGTATCGAAAGGTAGCGCCATTTTTCTTTGCATCATAACTTTGCCACCCAACACACGAGCCGTGGGCCGAAGCGAGTGTGCTATCGTCAAAGCCTGTCTCATTAAGTAGGTGTACAAGTGTGCTATAGTCAAAGCTTGTCTCATTAAGTAGGTGTACGAGTGTGTTATCGTCAAAGCCTGTCTCATTAAGTAGGTGTACAAGTGTGCTATAGTCAAAGCCTGTCTCATTGAGTAGGTGTACAAGTTTGCTATAGTCAAAGCCTGTCTCATTAAGTAGGTGTACAAGTGTGCTATAGTCAAAGCCTGTCTCATTAAGTAGGTGTACAAGTGTGCTATAATCAAAGCCTGTCTCATTAAGTAGGTGTACAAGTGTGCTATAGTCAAAGCTTGTCTCATTAAGTAGGTGTACAAGTGTGCTATAGTCAAAGCTTGTCTCATTAAGTAGGTGTACAAGTGTGCTGTAGTCAAAGCTTGTCTCATTAAGTAGGTGTAAAAATGTGCTATAGTCAAAGCTTGTCTCATTAAGTAGGTGTACAAGTGTGCTATAGTCAAAGCTTGTCTCATTAAGTAGGTGTACAAGTGTGCTATAACCAATGCTTGTCTCATTAAGTAGGTGTACAAGTGTGCTATAGTCAAAGCTTGTCTCATTAAGTAGATGAACAAGTGTGCTATAGTCAAAGCTTGTCTCATTAAGTAGGTGTACAAGTGTGCTATAGTCAATGCTTGTCTCATTAAGTAGGTGTACAAGTGTGCTATAGTCAAAGCTTGTCTCATTAAGTAGGTGTACAAGTGTACTATAACAAATGCTTGTCTCATTAAGTAGGTGTACAAGTGTGCTATAGTCAAAGCTTGTCTCATTAAGTAGGTTTACAAGTGTGCTATAACCAATGCTTGTCTCATTAAGTAGGTGTACAAGTGTGCTATAGTCAAAGCTTGTCTCATTAAGTAAGTGTATAAGTGTGCTATAGTCAAAGCCTGTCTCATTAAGTAGGTGTACGTGTGTGCTATAGTCAAAACCTGTCTCATTAAGTAGGTGTACGTGTGTGCTATAGTCAAAACCTGTCTCATTAAGTAGGTGTACAAGTGTGCTATAGTCAAAGCTTGTCTCATTAAATAGGTTCACAAGAGTGCCATAGTCCACTTAATTGTTGGCATCCTGAAGATCGAGGACGGCCAATGCTGACTTTTTTTCCTTTGAAAGGACTCGTAAATGTCATGAGCAATAATGTAAACATTAGCAGCGATGTCCCTGCTCGACCTACGAGGCCCGCCTAGTGTATTTGACAACAATCTTTTGATCTCAAGATGCGCCACTAGCTGTTTTGGAGGTAACTTGGAGCGGAACCACATATCTATGCAACCATTCTTCAGATTCATTCAAGATCATGGCCAGGGCAAGCCTCCAACAATCGTTACTATCCTCGCTCATGCAGGCTGTGGTGCTCTCAGTACTGGATTATGCTTTGGGTATGCTTACTCTCACGTCAACTCAAATCGCAAGGTTGGAAAGGGTTCAGAGAGAGGGCCTACGGACAGTTCTCGAATACATCAGAGATACATATGTACTCTCAATAATGTACTTACTTGACTTACCGAGCATTAGAAACCGACATAGATCTGCTCAGGTCCGGGCTTATTTGAACGTGGTAAGGAAATCATCCCTTGCATTCAGAACTGGGTGCGACCTCAGGCACAGAAAATCCTGGATGGACTAGGCGAGTTCATAAGGAGAGTATATGATTTGAAAGTAATTAGGGCTGGCAAGGATTGGATACAAGTAACAGTGGACGAAACAGAGGCTAACCAAAGTAATCATTCAGCTCGGCAGGGTGTGTCACAACTGGGCTTACGAAACTACCGCGATCGTAATAAGGGAATCCATCGTAAATGTGTTCTCATCTCAGGATCACCTACACAGATGGTTCTGTATTCAGTGAACTGCGCAGTGGTTGGGGTTTTGTGGCATACCAACATGGCAAAAATGTGGCTAGGGAATCTGGCAAGTGTAGTATTACGGTGTCCAGCATAAGAATGTGGATAGAAGCAGCAACCGCGACGATAACATAGTTGGTTGCACAGAACGTGGTTCACGCAGTATTAGCGACTGACTCGCAAAGTATGCTACAGAAGATTGATAGAGAATGTCTGAGGCAGGAGTGGATGCCAATTGGATGGTTAGCTCAGTGAGTGCATTAACCTGGGTCTACTGTTCAGGTCATGTTGATGTGCACGACAATGAAATAACTGATAAGCTTGCTGGTAGCTCTGACACTGAGTGTGGTCTTACTCTGGACAAAGAGGTCATCGCCAAGTTTGTTCTTCATTCCTTAAGAGAAGAGAAGAATGGGTGGGACCATGATGTATATTATTGAGAGACGGAGGAAACTAAAGGCAGAAAATGGGCCTGGTCGATTCGGAGTACTTGGTGGGAAAAGCAGATGTACCTAGAACCAACGCCTTACATGAACAATCAGTCTGCAACTCTTCGAGAAATGTTGGGGCGGGCGCTGATGTGGACATGAGGATGCGCCGCCTGCAATGAAGCTGATTCCATGAATATATTAGTATAGATACAGAAACTGTGAGACAAGATATCAGAAAGCTGTCTTAGAAGCCTACCACGTTTTCTAAAAAAAATCTTGAAATAAGCAAGAAAGCAACAAGTGAAAAATAAAAGTTGTATTTTTCAACCTTCCTTCTGTGGAAAAAAACATTAGAAAGAACGAAAGAAAGAAAGAAAGACAGACAGACAGACAGACAGACAGACAGAAAGACCCCCCACATTAAACACACAGAAAAGCAGAAAATAAAATTGTTCTATGAGAATGGAGCTACCAAGATACACATTTTTTGCGCGACGATATCTTATCAGGGCTCGAGGAAGCTAAGAGCCAGATGGGAAGATAATATATTGCTGCGACATGTATTAACAGCTGTCAGCGTGAATCAATTGTCTCAGGATAAGAAACAAAAGAGTTTTCAACGACGCTTGACAATACACACAGATGGGATAAATAAGCGTAGCAGCAGTTACCAAACATACAAGTAGAAATGTTATTTGTTCTCTATCCATTCTATGCCGATAACTTTCGCTTAAAATAAAGCAGATCGATATTGGGAAGGCTAGTAAAATGGCAATATTTGTGAGAAATAATCCAGTTTTTGTGAGCCGCTATCTTGTCAGGAAGCAAGTGTGATAACAAGAGTGACCTAGTTTGGCTATGACAATCTTACAATCAAACCGGCAACCTAATCTACAAAACAACGAGAAGGCTTGTAGAACATTCGCCAAGATCAATGACACGTTTGTGGGTTTCTGTAACAGAGATTAAATCGAAACGTCAGCCTTTTTTTTCTTTGTGTTTTCTTCTTATGTTTCAACATTTGTTACCACTGTGTGGATTGGTCAAACTACGAGATATATTACAATCTGACTAATCGGTATTTTCCTCATATTCTAAGTCCGGCTTGTTGCAGGAGCCACTGCGTTAAGTGCTCTGTTCACACTGTGAGCTGTGCGTTTCATCTGTTTTAATCGTGTTTAGATATTCCGATTGTTTGCGATGAATGGTGATATCGTATGTTGAAGAACAGATGGCTGTGTTCACTTTATGTGCGGTTTCGCCTTATGTCTTTTGTCGTGTGCTGAGACTGCTATGATGGGGACTACAGTTACCTTTCTTTGTTTGGGAGATGTGATAGTAATTCTGATGATTCCATTGGCACGGGCGGTTGAGCAATTATGGATTTTAATTCGTTTGCAGTTATAACCGGGCCTTCCATAACCATGATGGGGAACCTTTTAATTGTTAGTCGTCTGGTAAAATAGATGTCTTTCTATGAGATATACACATGAATATAAGGGGCAACAATTCAAATGTAAATACAAAATCTCACTTAAGTTATAAACAAATTTAATAACAGTTCCTCTACATCTTTCGTTTCTCATGTGCCTTTCAACGTCGAAGGGAGATATTCTTTTGGCCCCTCCAGCTTTTGTCTGTTATTTCCAAGTGTACCTAACATCCTTGATACATCATTTTCATGTATTAAACGATGGGATTATTTCTATCATTTTTCTTAGCTCTTCGTTTAAGACCTTATCTCTTGTCATGCGGCTAACACCTTAAATTTTATTAGGGTTATTTGTTATTGTTCTTGAGTCTCTGGCAGTGGTTGAAACGTTGAAATGAAGATTGTGCTGTAGAGTGCCAGCTTCAGATTATATATTTACACAGATAATCAATACAATTAACTAATAAGCATCGAAACATATCTATCATTTCAACTACGCAATGCTCAATTCACTTTTAACTATCATTCTTAAGTTTGTTTGACCCACTGCAATTAGCAGCAACTGTACACTCTGGTATCTGTCCTTGACTTGTCTTCATGCTTAATTGGTTTTCACTACACACGGCCTCAGTCGAGTAGATAATAGGTGTAGTAAAAAAGTAAAGAGCCCCGTCACGCCAAGTGGCGTATATGGTGTTAGTGACCATCAATTTTATAGATCGTCAGCACATGATTTTCGGGGTAATGTAGCACCCATTTAAGGCTGGGTGAACCGGGAAGCCGTCGGTTGGGATCGAACCCTACCCGTTGTCCTTTGTAGTCCAGTTCACTAACCACTGAGTTATCGCGGCTCCCAGATAATAGATGTACTCTTGTCTATTTCGTGTAACAACCAATAAATCGGCTTGCTATCTCCCTTGGCTTAGTGCCATAGTACACCAGCTTAGAACATGTTTTCCTTCACGTAATAATTTGTATTTTATTTAACTGTGATTCTTGTATTATATATATATATATATATATATATATATATATATATATATATATATATATATATATATATATATAAGGCCAGGTAAAAAGACACACAAAAAACATCAGAAAGAAACAATCAACATTTCTCGGGCACATTATGAGAAGAGGAAAGTTGGAATACTTGGTTACAACTGGCAAAATAAAAGAAAAGAGAAATTGCGGACGACAAAGAGAGAAAATACTGGATAGCTTGGTGTCATGGCATGGAAAACAGTCAACAACAGAACTGATACGATGCACTGTAGACAAAAGATTGTGGAAGAACATGATCGCCTACGCCAACCAGTATGGCACATGATGATGAAAAGACACAATGGCTGGAGCTAACAATAACAAAATAGCCTTGTTGACCGTGTTTTTTAGCCTTTGGTTTCTTGTGGCAAGGCCTGTACCGAGGAGTACGGGTTCGATCCTGCTTCGGACCATTTCTGTTCTTTGTTTTTCTTTTTTCTGTTTGCCATTTGTTTCCGAGCGTTATCCACATACCTCTTCCCCTGAAATGGTTCGCAGATCTGTCGCCTTGGAAGTTTCCCTCCATTATAATATTCATCTACTTTTATTTATCTCCTGGAACTAACAAAAACGGAAGGAAAGGTTTATGGAAAACGAGATCGGGGCAAGACCAAGAAGTAGGAGATTTCAAGACAATAAAATGAAATTTAGCATGACAACAAAAGAAGTGGGAGATCTAGCTTGAAACAGATTCTTTTCATCAGGCTGTGATGAGAGCAACGCCCCGTAAAAGACTTGCAACTTGATGATGGTGTGGTTTATTGACCAAGAAAAAAGTCTCCGGCAGATACGTGGGGCCTGTCTATTGTGCTATTTTTTCTTCGTTTTTGCTATTATTTGTTTCTCTGTGGCGGTCTGTCGCACGCTTCTGGTGCCAATATAAAGTTGTCACTCAGAGATTACACGGAAGAACAAGCCACGATTCTACAACTCTCTAATAGTCAGTTGGAAGGCAGATTTGTTCTACTCATTTCTTTATCGTCTGTTAATCCAGTTTTTTAATGTTTTTTTTTTTGTAAACGTTGTAGTCGAGCCTCCCCTGTAATAAGTTCTCAATCTGATAAAAAGTGGTCTTGACCTCCCATTATTGAGAAGTAGCAATAACCGTGATTTATCAGCACCCAGGTGTTCTCTCAACTGTAAAACGCTACTAATGCTCACAAATTACATCAAACTTTAATTATACAATATTTTATTCACGAGAATTAATTGCATAATTATATGATTATTTCTTCCACTCAGACTTTGATTGCATCTGTTAAGGCGCGTAAAGCGCTTGATTAGCGCCCACAATGTGACGGATTATTTGTGCATCAGGAAGCATTCATAATTGTGTGTATACATAATCACAGCTGCTCCCGTTACGCTGATTGGGCCTATATGTGCGCTAAATCGGTAAGAATGCATTTATAAGTATCAGACAGTGGTTTTCAAAATACACAACATTAGTGTTTATTTGAAGCAGTGTTAGTTTCAATGATACAGGAAAGCGGCATCATTGTAAAACTTGGAAAATTCACAAACAATGTGAGACAACAGAGAATAATATGTAGCCCGAACCAGAACGCAGCGTAATTGTTAAATGTATTTATTATTTGTATTGTCTGGTCTGGTATAGTCTGTGTCGAAATCGTCGTCTACATGACAATATAACGGTCGACAAATTGTGGATATGGCTTCGTAAACCGAAATTAAATTTAGGTTAATAACCCAAGATTTGAAGATGAATGACTGAGAGAGAGCCAGAAGAAACTAGTTAAAAATAAACAAGACGAGCAGGGAATATTAGGAATAACTGGATATGGATATTAAGAATACTTTGTTAAAAAGACAAAGATAACATACACGATCTGCAAGTGCTAGAGAGAGAGAGAAAGAGAGAGAGAGAGAAAGTATATTGCTATCTTGGATATGTCAATATGAGTGATGACATTTCTATAATAGAAATGACAAAAAGGCATTTTAACATGAGAAATATACCCACATCGAAGCAGATAACACGAAATATAACGGAATAATAAAAAAAAATAAAAAATAAAGTACCCCTGTCACGCCAAGTGGCGTATAGGGAATATGGTGTTAGTGACCATAAATTTTACAGAACTTCGGCACATGATTTTTGGGTTAAAGTAGTCGGTATTACGCCCGTGCCGATTTACTTTCCCAGAAAAAAAGTCCGGTACCCATTAAAGGCTGAACTGGGAATAATAACGTGTTATATTTACTCGACATTCCTGTGTGGTGCAGAAACATGAACACTAAATGAGACAGCAGAGAAGGAAAATGAAGTTCTTGAATTGTGGGTTTAAAGATGAATGGGAAGAATTGGGTGAACAGAGAATAAAGCAAGAAAAACAAATAATGAAGTTTGTAAACAGCTAAAAAAGGAGAAAAAAAAAATAGGTAATACAATTCGAACACGACATATAAAATGTGTAGGGCACGTGAAGAACCACAATAACCTGATGAAGTCACATAGAGCAATGTCAGATAAACGAGGTAAAGATGAAAGTGGACTGACAGCATTTGAGATAGACAGGAGAATCTACGACATTGGGCACCAACAAGACAAGAAGCAGAGTGAAATGGCGTGGTATCCAACCAACGATATCGAGATAGCACAAGTTGGTGACATTAACATCGTTGTTAATGGTAAGAAAATTTACAGAGATGTATAATTAACTGTTTCGTGTAATGCATTAGCGAAGGGATGATGATGAGAATAAAGGAGATCTATTTCAAGTCACCTATGGAAACGACACTGAGCCTGACTCGTCATGCTGATTATTGAAGAAATACAAACTCACTGATTGGGGTGTACCAAAAAGTGCTCAGTTAGTTTCGACATATAATACAAAGTACGCATACAAACGGTACCCGTAGCTAGTCAGTTACAATAACTCTCGACTCCTTTCATCCACCCATTCTACTTACACCTTGTTTGACTCTTGATCTTCGGATTTTCCGTCTTCATCTTCATGAATTGATGTGTCATTCTGTCGCAATAGATAAATTAAGTGTCACTCTGTCGCAATAGAGAAATTATGTGTCACTCTGTCGCAATAGAGAAATTATGTGTCATTCTGTCGCAATAGATAAATTATGTGTCACTCTGTCGCAATAGAGAAATTATGTGTCATTCTGTCGCAATAGATAAATTATGTGTCACTCTGTCGCAATAGATAAGATAAATTATGTGTCACTCTGTCGCAATAGAGAAATTATGTGTCATTCTGTCGCAATAGAGAAATTATGTGTCACTCTGTCGCAATAGAGAAATTATGTGTCATTCTGTCGCAATAGAGAAATTATGTGTCACTCTGTCGCAATAGAGAAATTATGTGTCACTCTGTCGCAATAGAGAATATCTATCTCTTGTCTAATTCCATTGAAAATCACATCTAACATTCTATCCACTGGTGTTCTCAAAACGAGTCTGACGTTTCTTTTAGTGTTATGAGCTTTTCATTTACCGGGACAGTAGTCCTGACACGGTTTAATGCCACGCAAATAATGATCTCATCAATTACAGATATACTAATCTTCCTCTTCTCCATCCCATAACACTGGAGGTCGCTGGGGAACCGCTGGCAGATTTAGTCAACCTGGAGAATGTTGGGAACTATTTACAGATTTAGTCAACCTGGAGGTTGTTAGGGCACCACTGACAGATTTATTCAACCCAGAGGTTGTTGGGGCACCACTGACAGATTTAGTCACCTGGAGAATGTTGGGAACTATTTACAGATTTAGTCAACCTAGAGGTTGTTGGGGCATCACTTGTAGATTTAGTCAACCTGGAGGTTGTTGGGGCACCACTGACAGATTTAGTCAACCCGGAGGTCGTTGGAGCACCACTGACAGATTTAGTCAACCCGGAGGTCGTTGGGGCACCACTGACAGATTTAGTCAACCCGGAGGTCGTTGGAGCACTACTGACATATTTAGTCAACCCGGGGGTTGTTGGGGCACCACAACAGATTTAGTCACCCTTTTCTATTTCTCTCTATCTTCAGCCAATCTTTGGGACTTTGCAAAGTCGAAAACTGACAGTTCTAATATGTTATCTTCCCATCTCTTTCTCTGCCTACCATCTCTCCTCTCACAGTTCCTTACATAATGGGTCATTGCTAGGCCAAACGATCGAGATTGGTGGCAGAACCATTTCTTTTTGCCCTTCTTCACAATGGTCAAAAGAAAAAAAAACTGTTTGTGTTATTCTTTTGCGAACTGTTTTATGTGTGGTACTATTTAAGTAAATGGATCTCGTATATACATATAGAAAAGAGGTGAGATGCAGAATGGCTCAGGCAAAAGCAGCTTCCCAAAAAATGAGGAAGATACTATGCAGTCCATTTATGACAATAGAAACAAGAAAAAGAGTTCTTAAATGTTATGTAGAGTCAGTCTTAACATATGGAAGCGAATCATGGACAGTAGGACAACAGACAAGAAAATCACTGGAGTCTGTAGAAATGTGGTTTTACAGAAGAATGTTGAGAGTACCATGGACAGCTAAGAAGCGTAATGAAAATGTTCTGAGAGAGGTCAAAGCAAAAAGAGAGCTAATTTCCAATATTAGGAAGAAACAATCATCATTTTTGTGGCCATGTAATGAGAAGAGAACAACTGGAATATATTGTAACAACTGGAAAAATTGAGGGACGAAGAGATAAAGGGTGGCAAAGAGAAAAAATAACAGACAGCTTAAGAGAATGGCTTGGCAGAAGGTCAACAACAGAAATGATAAATAGCTGCCGAGATCGAAAGTTGTGGAGAGACATGATCACCTACGCCAGTAGGCCCGGTACTTGATGATGATGCTGATGATATATATAAACAAACAAATGAACATTAGTTGTAACCTAAAATATACATATGTCGTAAAATTACGCATGCATTTTGACATAAAATAACATACGTTATGTCAGTTTTATGTCAAATTACATTATTGACTGATCTACTAGACTCTGAAGCCGGTAAACTTGGTATTCATTGACGTGAGGGTTTACAAAAACGCGTAGTCAAAACTAAAGCTAAATCGATCGCGAAAAAACCATTAATGCGCGCGTTATCTTGATCAAGCTAGTATTACCGCAAGCAAAGTTAGTTGTGCAACGTTCTGAAAGAACAACAAAATATGTCCATGAACATTTTCCATACAGATTTAAACAATGACCAGAGCGTTGATTAAATAACTAAATACTCACAAACGGGTTTTGCAAACAAGAATAAAAAAAATAAATCGATATTTCAGCATCATCATGTGCCATACCGGTCGTGGTAGGCGATCATGTCCTTCTACAATTTTCTGTCTACAGTGCATCGTATTAGGTCTGTTGTTGACTGTTCTCCATGTCATGACACCAAGCTATCCAGTATTTTCTCTCTTTGTCGTCCGCGATCACTCTTTCCTTTTATTTTACAAGTTGTAACCAAGTATTCCAACTTTCCTCTTCTGATGTACCCGAAAAATGTGATTGTTTCTTTCTGATGTTTTTTTAGGAGCTCTTGGCTCTTGGCCTCTTTGAGAACTTTCTCATTGGTCTTTTTAGCTGTCCAGGGAACTTTCAACATTCTTCTGAGAAATCCCATCTCTGTGGCTTCTAATCGTCTTTTCATTTGTTTGTCTACTGTCCATGATTCGGTTCAATAGGTCAGAATTGGTTCTATATAGCACCGATGAACTCTCTTTCTCATTTCTATTGAAATAGATTTGTTACAATATTTGCAATGAGAAAATGAGTCGGACACAGTGGAAAGAAATGGTCACGTAAATTTAATCGAAACACTCGGAAAGGTATGCTAGACACAAATGAAATTAATGTCACTTCACAAGAAATTATTTAAAATTATGCTGCTAACTACACGAAGTACACTTCTATGTTGTGCTAGGTTATTTTATATCTGAAAATTTAGATATCAAAATAAAAAGCGATGAAGATAGATGGGATAGACGCGTTATAAAATTCAAGTATCACCAAACAAGCTCTTACTAGGAAGCAACAGGGAAAACGGAAATAAGAACGGCCAGAAAACACCTGGAGACGAAATCTTGAAACAGAAGAATTGTAACTTGGAAGGCACTGAAAAGGGACGAAAAAAAAACAGAAATAACTGGATACATTTTACTGATGGCGTATGTTCCATTGAAGTGTTTAGAAAAGGCACAACTAAAATAGCCTTTGTATATCAAGCAACACGTAATCTTCTTTGTCTTACCTCTAACTCCGCCAATCACTTATATAGTAATCATTTATTCATTAGAGCGAGTCTAATAGATTAGAGCGTTATAAATTTATAATTTTTTTTAAAAGCCGTATTAGGGAAGTGATTAAATCTCTCAGTTGCTGAACAGGTGGGTCCCGTTCAATTTTTAAATGTAGCGATTTTCTCCGGACCCTAGAACACGGTCCATCTTCTTAAAATTGATGCGAGTAATTATTCTCTTGGAAAGTCATGCGGCCTGGCGTGATACAGACCATGTTACCCATAAATGTATGAATGTTTATTCAAAAATATAAACACCAACACCAAATTTCTAATAAGTCACGCGACGTGTTGTGTTTCCTTTACAGTTTTACATTTATAATAGTTTCACCACTCTAATAAACTGGCTGAGTTAACATACTGTACATTACATCACTTGTACTATTTTGTACATTACTTCACTTGTACTATTTTGTACATTACTTCACTTGTACTATTTTGTACATTACTTCACTTGTAACTTAGTGTACATTACTTCACTTGTAACATAGTGTGCATTACTTCACTTGCAACGTTTTGTACTTAATTCACTTGTAACATTTTGTACCTTACTTCACTTGTAACATAGTGTACATAACTTCACTTGTAACTTTTTGTACTTAATTCACTTGTAACATTTTGTACCTTACTTCACTTGTAACATAGTGTACATAACTTCACTTGTAACATAGTGTACATTACTTCACTTGTAACATATTGTACATAACATCACTTGTAACGTTTTGTACCTTACCTCACTTGTAACATACTGTACATTACTTCACTTGTAACTTTTTGTACATTACTTCACTTGTAATATATTGTACATTATTTCACTTGTAACATATTGTACCTTACTTCACTTGTAACATATTGTACATTACTTCACTTGTAACATAGTGTACATTAATTACTTCACTTGTATCTCTTTGTACCTAACTTCACTTGTAACTTTTTGTACCTTATTTCACTTGTAATATATTGTACATTACTTCACTTGTAACATATTGTACATTACTTCACTTGTACTCTATTGTACAATACTTCACTTGTACTTTATTGTACATTACTTCACTTGTAACATATTGTACATTACTTCACTTGTAACATATTGTACATTACTTCACTTGTAACATATTGTACATTACTTCACTTGAAACATATTGCACATTACTTCACATGTAACATATTGTACATTACTTCACATGTAACATATTTTACAATACTTCAGTTGTAACATATTGTACATTACTTCAGTTGTAACATTATTATTATTATTGGTTATTGAAGGCCTCGGCATCACTGCAAACGAATTAAAATCCATAATTGCTCAACCGCCCGTGCCAGTGGAATCATCCGAATTACTAACACATCTCCCAAACAAAGAAAGGTAACTGTAGTCCCCATCGTAGCAGTCTCAGCACACGCCAAAAGACATAAGGCGAAACTGCGCAGAAACTGAACACAGCCAACTGTTCCCTGTCATACGATATCATCATTCATCGTAAACAAGCGGGATATCGAAACATGATCAAAACGATTGAGACACACAGCTCACGGTGTGCACATATTGTACATTACTTCAGTTGTAACATATTGTACATTACTTCAGTTGTAACATATTGTACAATACTTCAGTTGTAACATATTGCACAATACTTCAGTTGTAACATATTGCACAATACTTCAGTTGTAACATATTGTACATTACTTCAGTTGTAACATATTGTACAATACTTCAGTTGTAACATATTGATATTGTTCAGATTTCACCAAAACGACGACCCTGGACATCAGATGTCAAGTAACTATTGTAGAGACTCATGTTTTACTTATCGGATCGTAACGTCGAAGACGTAACATTCCATTACAAATGTATGGGACTATATTTTCGTCCACAAGTGTCTTTAAGTAGCCTCTTTTCTTGCCTGCAGCAGGATCTGTCTATATGTCAGTGGCCGCTATGTTTTGTTCATAAAATCTATTCATTTAATCTCCGAAAATAATTATTTTGGCATGAAATCATATCTTCATTTTCTCAAAATATGAACGATAATGTGTTATTTCAACAGGTTACTCGTGAGATTATCAACCACATCCACTACTGGTCTCATAAGTTAATTATTAATATTATATACACGGGTGCTTTAATTTTCGTGAATGTTGTTATCTAGCAGGACGGCTTTGGATGAGCAAAACAAGACCCATAACCTCCAACAACCCAACCAATGACAAAACTTTACATCTTAATACTACTGACCATATTTAATAGACACAAATGTAGAGCTTTGTGATGTATAAATAAGCTTTATAGATATAAACGTGCAGCATCAAGATGAGGTGTAGCGCACACATACATAAACACAGAGAGAGGGAGAGAGAAGTAGAGATAGAGAGAGCTTTATATTATATCTACAGTAGGTGATGCAATGCATAGACAAGTACATATTTTAGATAACGTCAATTGTTGTCACGTCTACAAAACATATATATAGAGTATAAATTGTTGTATTATTGATCTACTAATCTATCGTCCCCGGCCGCTGAACTGTTTAATGCTCCTTACTGTATAGTATTTCATTATCGTTAAAACTTGTACTGCTCTGTACCTACAGTAGATGTGGTACTAACCAACGTACTATATGCTTTTGGATTGTTTCTTACTCTTCATTATTGCATGTGCATTTTCAAACATTGTTTTTATTCTTTTCTATGAACTTATCTAACCCACGTGTATCGTCTGCAAGACTATGTCTATCCTATCGTTGTTCTTGCCTTTGTACTTAGAAATAGATGACATATGGAGAAATCGAGGGAACAAGAGTTAAAGGCAAACAGAGAAAACAACTTTATGCAGAATTGTCAGTTTTTAACTGTTTAACTTCAAGGCCCGTTCGCTTAATGCCTTTATTTACTTGAAAACAAAATGTGATAGGGAATGAAAACAGACATTTAATAAAATATAGCGATAAACATTTGTTATCAAATCAAGTTATCTGGTGTCCGACATACAATAAAGAAACAACGCGAAAGATTATTATTTTTTTTAATACACGTGTACTCGGTTTCCAGATGATATATAGTGCTCCTAAGTGACAATATCAACAAGATGTAAAATATCACAGATAACTTATCACCTATGGCGGAAAATATGACTTGAAATTAACAATAGAGATAGAACAACAATAGTGAAAAATAACAATACCCCAGAGGGTAATATATATCTCAATCGCACGGAATTGGAAACGGTAGACCGCTATGTATGTCTTGGTATTAATATAAATCAAGAAAGTGAAATAAAGAAAGAGATCAGAAGCAGGATAGTAAAAGCAGTAGCGAATTTTAAAAACCTGGACTAAATATGGAAATAAAAAAATACTAAGCAATAAAACCAAACTTAGAATATTCAACTCAAACGTATTATCAACACTAACCTATGCATGTGAAAGCTATAAAACACCGAAAGAGATTGAGAGAAAACGAAACGCTTTTGAAGACAAATGCCTAAGAAAAATACTGTGTACAATGGAATGAATTCAAGACTAACACTGAAATAAGAGAAATGGTAATGCCACCAAAGATCTCTTCTACAATTAAGGAAAGAAGGTGGACGTAATATCAGACATGTGTTGAGAGACAACAAGAGACTTCCAAAACAGGCTCTTCTATGGGAAACATCAGGATACAGAAAAAGAGGAAGACCAGAGAGCCACTAAAAAGAAAACTACTAAGAGAAGCAAAGTTGGCAGGCGTAGACTCATTAGATAAGATTAAATATCTTGGCTAGATAAGAGATGGGTGGAGTAAAACACTATAAGCCCCATGTGACGTCTAACGGCGCGGTTAGGGTCGAGAAGATTAAAAAATACTCGGTTAGGCCTATCATACCGTTCAAGCAGAAACGAATACATAAATATAACGTAAAACAATACAATGAATACAACTGTGTGCACAGACGTTTCCAAACATTACAATTTAAGTGAGCATTTCACAACACAAATAATGATTACTTTGTTTTCTACGCATTCGATGATTTATTATTGATCGTTCCCTTCCCATGTATTATAAGTAAAATAAATTCAATATCTAAATGAGCTCAACGAGAAAGCATATATAAAATAAAATAAATACTTTCCTAAATATATTCAGAATAAAATGAAGAGAACTTGAAGCAGCCTACAAAATATACTTCGTTGTTAGTGGTAACATCTGTTATAGATTAAAAGTCATTTAAATGGAGATTGTTTGCTACATGGAAGATGGATATGATGTTTGAGGCAGATTGGATTGCAATCGATGATGGATTTTCTTATGTAAATTGTCTGGATATATGTGCTTGTTATTGTACCAAGACACCGTGGTTATTTCCTACAAGCACATTCGTCATAGGAGCCGCGATAGCTCAGTGGTTAGTGAACTGGACTACCACGGACAAGGGGTAGGGTTCGATCCCAACCGACGGCTTCCGGGTTCACCCAGCCTTAAATGGGTACCGGATTTTATGGGAAAGTAAAGCAGCACGGGCGTAATACTGACCACATTACCCCAAAATAATGTGCTGAAGGTCTGTAAAATATAGGGTCACCAACACCATATTTCCCTATACGCCACTTGGCGTGACGGGGGTACTTTACTACTTTACTTTTACATTCGTCATAGAGTTTTTATCTTGAGGTTTCCCCAATTGAAAATTGCGAAGAAATGTGTGATATTATGTGTGGAATACTGATGCAGTTCAATAAAATAGATTGAGGTACAATTATGGACGCAGTGTATGATTTTTACCCACAAAATTACAATTTTCTTCTTCTCTCTGTGCTGGCAGGTCAAAGAGAGACGAGTACTTGCGTTGAATTTGACCATCGTCCTAGCTAGCTCCACACAGTTTACATTACAGTGCTGAATCTTTGTGCCAATGTATTTTCTTAACTGGTTAAATATAGGAGCAGTCGTGCTGCATCTATTCTAGCATGTTATCTTGATCCCATTCGTGCATTTTAGTGTAATCGACATTCGGTGTTTATGCATGTGTTTCGTAAATCTATTATGATCCGGTTTAGTAGGTAAATAACTGGCTACCTGTCTGATATGAATAAAGTGAGACATACATACTTCTGACATGGTGAAGGGTGAGACATTGTATTAAACAGACATCTAAAAGAGGAAATATAGAGATGTTTCAGATATGAAGGCATATTATTTGTGTGTCAAGTTCTACAAGAATGAGCAGGTAGATGATATACAATATACAGGTAGATATCTATATTTGGTAAACAAATTGTAATTATGTTTATTATATTTGTAATTACTATAACTATAAGAAGACAAATAAATACATATTTAATCAAGTAAATAAATGGTAGACAGGAAGAAGGACACACAAGAGGATATGAGTATTTCATTGATCAGAGGAGGGTTGGATAAACCAACACAGACAGTCGGATAGAGACGAAATAAGACTAATCAGACCGACAAGACAGTCAAACAAATCAGACAGATATGATAGTTAGACAGACAAGGCAGATAAATCAGACAAGATACGTCTTAAGTTGAATGGGAAATATGGAGTTAATGGTAACATTTGCCAATGAGCAATGTACATGTTACAGTTAATGTTGTCGGTTTGACGCAAGGCCGACTTACCATCACCCACAAACAAATGATAACCATTTAAGGCTTGGTGAACCTAGAAGCCATCTATAGATACCGACCACGTCCTCTTTTCTCTAGAGTCGAATTAGTTCACTAATCATTGAGCTACTGCAGTTCCCAGACAGATACAACAGACAAATAATTCGCGCAAGACAGAAAAATAAGACAAATCTAGCAGATGAAGAGCAAATAAAGAGGTCAGGCAAGACAATTAGAAAAAGAAGTCAGAAAAGTACGATTGATAATACAAACAAAAAACATATGCAAATTGCTCTGTTCAATAATAGAAGCAAGTAATTTTATGTGCTAGCTGTGCAAATAAACTCACCAGAAAAAAGCTTAAGTGATAAACAAATTGTGTAACTCACCAGAAACAAAGAAAACTTAAGTGATAATAACAAAATTGTGTACATAATTGAGATTTCCCCAACTCAAAAATAAAAACTCCCGAGACACCAGCATTTGCCTGGAAACACGAAACCACAAAAATCAACGTCCTATAAACTGGTCAAACAAACTGCATCAATTCGTCATTATGTGGGGGTGTGTTGAGCACACCTTACTCTTAGTATCACTCATTCTGCCATCTTGGTTAGCTCAAAGAAATGCTCGAGAAACGAAAGGATCAGAGTAGTAAGCTTGACAAGCACAAAACAAGAGATTGGTGAAAGTTATTTGGGGGTGGAGAGAGAATTAGGTGGAATGCATAGATCTCACTGTTCGTTCTTTCTCTTGAAAAAGAATTATATTTCCTTTTACCCAATATTCTGTTCTCAGATGGATGTAAAAGAGCATCTCAGTATTTCCGCTAACAGTGAGCTACCAGTGTTAATCATGGAAGTTTATAGCAAAGAAAGATCACAACAGCTATTGACATGAGATGTCTTCGGAGAACACTTAAGGTGACAAAAAAAAAAAGAATATAAAAAATTAGGAAAAAAGCAAAAATAAAACCAGTTCTGAGTATCATACAGAGATAACAAGTTAAATGATTAGCGTAAAACCAGTTCTGTCGACAATCCATCCAGAAATAAGTTAAATTGTTTAAATAAAAATCAGTTCTGAGTGTCATCTAGAGACGAGTTAAATGATCTGAGTTAAATCAGTTCTGTGCGTCATCTAGAGACGAGTTAAATGATCTGAGTGAAACTAGTTCTGAGCGTCATCTTGTAGACGAGTTAAATGATCTGAGTGAAACTATTTCTGAGCGTCATCTAGAGACGAGTTAAATGATCTGAGTGAAACTATTTCTGAGCGTCATCTAGAGACGAGTTAAATGATCTGAGTTAAATCAGTGCTGAGCGTCATCTAGAGACGAGTTAAATGATTTGAGTGAAACTAGTTCTGAGCGTCATCTAGAGACGAGTTAAATAATCTGAGTGAAACTAGTTCTGAGCGTCATCTTGTAGACGAGTTAAATGATCTGAGTGAAACTAGTTCTGAGCGTCATCTTGTAGACGAGTTAAATAATCTGAGCGAAACTAGTTCTGAGCGTCATCTTGTAGACGAGTTCAATGATCTGAGTTAAATCAGTGCTGAGCGTCATCTAGAGACGAGTTAAATGATTTGAGTGAAACTAGTTCTGAGCGTCATCTTGTAGACGAGTTAAATGATCTGAGTGAAACTATTTCTGAGCGCCATCTAAAGACGAGTTAAATTATCGAAACTAGTTGTGAGCGTTATCTAGAGACAAGGTAAATGATCTGAGTGAAACTAGTTCTGAGGGTCATCTAGAGACAAGTTAAATGATCTGTGTGAAACTAGTTCTGAGCGTCATCTAGAGACGAGTTAAATGATCTGAGTGAAACTAGTTATGAGCGTCATCTAGAAACGAGTTAAATGATCTGAGTGAACCTAGTTTTGAGCGTCATCTAGAGACTAGTTAAATGATCTGTGTGAAACTAGTTCTGAGAGTCATCGAGAGACGAGTTAAATGATCTGTGTGAAACTATTTCTGAACGTCTTCGAGAGACGAGTTAAATGATCTGAGTAAAACTAGCTCTGAGCGTCATCTAGAGACGAGTTAAATGATCTGAGTGAAACTAGTTCTGAGCGTCATCTAGAGACGAGTTAAATAATCTGAGTGAAACTAGTTCTGAGCGTCATCTAGAGACGAGTTAAATAATCTGAGTGAAACTAGTTCTGAGCGTCATCTAGAGACGAGTTAAATAATCTGAGTAAAACTATTGGTCGTTTCAAATCTAAATGTTCACGATTAACATGAAATATCTCCTCTTTCCCTGCACTTACAAACTTGATTTTTTGCATCTGGCCTTGTTTTTCCAAGGTCCCACCGATTTCACAAAATTTAATGATGTAGGAAGTATGCTTCATCATGAAGCAGCACTTTCCTTTGATCTCAGTGAATTTACGGATCTTTTGCTCCTGGAGAAAATAATTTACCGTACATTAATGGAAATCAGCTTCTCGACATAGGCGTCTCTACACAACTTGAAAGTTGGAGGCGTTTATCAACTGTTTACTTTCTATTGTTTACTTTCTTTAAAATACTATGAGAATGTCAATGTTATAGCCTTTACAGACGGTCTAAAACAAATCAGCGTATAAACAGTTCCATTAATGAAAACTATTTAAACAATATACAACAAAGAATACATTTAAAAAAATTAATTATCCGTTGCGAGCGATAACGAGCATGACATATCAAGCAAAGTTATGTTTATGGGTACGCATGTGACTAAAGAGTCCGATGTAAGCACGGGATCCTCTTCACTGTAAAGAGCTACATTGTTCGTTTTATGTCTTTCCATGTGAATTTCATTATTTACGTAAACAAGACATATGAAAGTGATTTAGTTTCTTTGCATGCCTGCAGTACACATATCAAGAATCTTTACATTTTCAAAACGTTATCAACTTTAGCTAAAGATTGATCATGCGGACATATAAAAACGTCCATTATTATTTCATTTATTCTGAATCAGAGGAGTCTAACATATTGATTACTAATCTGGGCTGAACGAACGATAGTCCATCTTTTTTCCAATAGTCATTTTCTTCTTTTAAGACATGATCTTCACATTTGCACCAAAAATCTTTGTCAATCTGTGATAGAGCAGCATATGTCAGTCCTTTATATCGCATAGTTTAAAACTTGTATTCTCAGCTGCCACCTGCCCTTTAATTTTTGCCCAAACGAGTTCAATGGGTTTAATTGTGGATGATAAGGGGGTAGTCTCAAGCACGTATGACCATGCTGTTGAATGATTTTGTCTATTTGGAATACTTTGGTCTTTTGCGATTTCTTAACAAGTGACAGTAATTCAGGTTTCAAAAATCCCTCGTTAAATGGAATTCCTTCCTTTCTTAGCCAAATCTTTATAACATCTTTTGTACTGGTAGATGTAGGAATTTTGTCTTCTTCTGCCACAGCGTTGTGGTACGACGCGTTGTCCATTACCAGACAGGATGGTCTGTCTAGAATTGGAAGAAGAGTATTTTCAATCCACTCTCTAAATATATGGCCATTCATCTCGGTGTGATAGTCCCTGTTGTCAGTATAATTAGAGGTGAATATAAGTTCTGCATTTTTCACCAACCCTTCTTTTCGGCTGCCTGCATGTGCCATTATAATACGCTGTCCTTTTCCAGTGGGTACACATCTTTTAATACTTCCATCTGATAACTGCCATTCCTTTGCACTTGTGTGGTGAGAATTTATCCAAGATTCATCTAGAAATACAATATCATAACCTTGGTTACGCATTTCCCGTACTTCACGTAAATATTTACTCCTCATAGAAACTAAGTGCGGCTTCTCGCAGATGACATTTCTACCACTATCGTACTTTCTAAACGTAAAACCGATGCTTCTAACAGTTCTCCATAATGTTGTTTTCGACACAACAATGTCATTTTCTGCTCTCAGTCGAATTTTCAGTTTTCTTAAAGTCACAATTTCTTTGGAATCGAACATTTTACAAATTGCTCTTCTAATCACTTCCTTGTCAAAACTATCTACTACTTTCTTTCTTCCTAGCGTCCTAGTCTTGATTGAACTGGACACTCCGTTAGCTTTAAGCACTTGTTTGAAAAAGCGTTTGCTTATACCCAATGCGTGAATAGTTCTCTTTTCTGGCTTTGAGATGCTTCGATACAGTTTTCCACGCTTAGCTTCTATGCAAAAATATTTATACACCTTTATTGCCACTGATTGCAATGTAAGGAACTTTACTTTTATACCCATTGACTAACAGATCACAAATTTAGCGAAATTACCCAATAATTAGGATACGCCGTTGCACATAAATCACAACAAAACGACAGGAAATGGGATGCACCGGATATAAAATTATAACTATGACGCGTTTTATGTGTTTTTTAGTGCTTAAAACAGGGAAATTGGCGCGCATTACGTTCAAGATGACAAGTCCGTGGGTGCTCACTCATATGAAGCGGTAATTCCTCCAAATATATGGTTTGACCAAAATGCCTTAAATTTGTATACTTCAAATAAAGAATATTTAAAACTATACGTTTGTTGGTGAGGAAATGAATGTACTTCTTGGGACCAAAAAATCACAAGACCATATGCAAAATTTCAGCATTATCAATCAATTGGTTGCAGAGATATGGAATTTTAAACACCTTCAAAATATTTTGAAACGACCTATAGTTCTGAGCGTTATCGGGAGACGAGTTAAATAATCTGTGTGAAACTATTTCTGAACGTCTTCGAGAGACGAGTTAAATGATCTGAGTGAAACTAGTTCTGAGCGTTATCGAGAGACGAGTTAAATGATCTGTGTGAAACTAGTTCTGAGCGTCATCTAGAGACGAGTTAAATGATCTGTGTGAAACTAATTCTGAGCGTCATCTAGAGACGAGTTAAATGATCTGTGTGAAACTAGTTCTGAGCGTCATCGAGAGACGAGTTAAATGATCTGAGCATGGAACGTGATTATCGGTAAACAACATCGAGCAGCAAGCGTAAAACAACCAGATGGAAAAAGGTAGAGCAAGACTTCACAAGAGATGGACAAGCCAAATATCCCACTAATTCCCTTTATCGCCCCTCACTTGAGAAAGGATGTAAATGGAAGCAGATTCCATGTGTTATTGTTTGCTGAAATGTACGATATTTGGTGCTGTTTTGTTCAACATCACACATGAGGATGATATTTTGGGTACTGGGTTACCTTACTACCTCGATGTCTACTAGCTTGGCTAGACTTTTCAGGCCGTTTCTATAGGAAATGTGGAGAGATGGAATATAATCTTGACCAGCTGTTGTTACTAATCTTGACGCAAGTAGTCAGTTATGAGTCCTTGAGCACGTCCAGTTCAGGTGTTTTATGTCTTATCACCCATATATATATTTGCTACTTGCTATATAATGTATTTTGACTATAATAATTTATTTAAATTAAAATTTCAAAACCCTGATTGGGGAAAATGCTTATGCCTGCATCAAGGCTGAAAGTGAACAGACACATAATTGCCTGCTTGCGGCAGCGTCGGTGAACCAGTCCTGCTCCACTTCTTCAAGGTCTCTGTAGAAACAGAATAGTCTGTCTGGTCAAGTGAGTAGGAATCGAGGAGGAAGGCAACTCAAAAAGACACGCTGATATGGGATGCGCTGGGCCGAAAAGTATAAATATCACAGCTTTGTTGTAAGCCACAACACGATGCATATACAATCACTTAAGGTCCTGTAAGGACGGACGACGAATTTAAATATCTATTCCTTTAGTCGCTGAATAAATACAAAGAAAAAAAGAAAGAAAGAAAGAAAGAAAGGAACAAGGCAAACATATACCCTCCCTACTCCCAGCACAAAACAATATTTAGAAGAGCAGTTTCCTGTCTTCTCACCGTTCCTGATATAAAAACATAATATATTCCGTCGCCTTATATTACTTCCAAGCAATTTTCTGTTTCTGTCATCAATACCATTAACTCTAACTCAATTACTATGGTATTTCGGGAGGTCTATTTATGGAAATATAGGCCGCATGGCCAGTGTAGTCTCTGCTTAGTATACATATTGCAAGTTCCTTTTATACATTATCCCTAATCGCCGTCATCTTCCGAAGTCATCATCATCATCATCAAGTACCGGGCCTGCTGGATTAGGTAATCATGTCTCTCCACAACTTTCGATCTCGACAGTTATTTATCATTTCTGTTGTTGACCTTCTGCCAAGCCATTCTCTTAAGCTGTATGGTATTTTTTCTCTTTGCTTCCCTCTATCTCTTCGTCCCTCAATTATTCCAGTTGTAACAATATATTCCCGTTGTTCTCTTCTCATTACATGGCCAAAAAATGCTGATTGTTTTTTCCTAATATTGGAAATTAGCTCTCTTTTTGCTTTGGCTTCTTTCATAACGTTTTCATTACTCTTCTTAGCTGTCCACGGTATTCTCAACATTCTTCTGTAAAACCACATTTTTACAGACTCCAGTGATTTTCTTGTCTGTTGTCCTATTGTCCATGATTCACATCCATATTTTAAGACATATCATCATTATAATCATTCTCTCGAAGTAGAAATGGTAATTCCACTGGGTAGAATCTTCTTTTCTTACACTCGTACATCATCTTGGACAAAAATCCCGTATAATCCACTCAGCACGAGCTTCCTGTTAAAATATCGGAAACAAATAGATAAGAGAAGGGGCTCTAATGAGACCTAGAACAAGATGGAGCGGCAATATCAAGGAGGTTCAACAACATCAGGTAACAATGACTGAGGCTGCATGGAAGACGAGAGCTAGATCTTTGTACTCCCGACACAATAAAATGGTATATGAGGACGAGGAAACAAACAAAGAAGAAAGCACCAATATTTTTAAAACATTGGCACAACCCTGTATAACGTGGTCTCCAGATCGTATCTTTTACCCTGAGACAAAACTCCGGTGCAAATGTAAACCTAGAAATGAAAACAAGAATGTTGGAGTAAATGTTGAAAGGTCACATATGTGGCTAATGCACGTAATGGTGTTTCTAATTAACTCTTCTGTTGATTTGCTTGGTCTCGTGTAGCCTAACGTCCCGATTTCAATTTAGTTTGCCAGCTGCTATAATATTTATTTTTATTGAATTCGTAACTAACAGATTCAGTATCTTAAAGCTGCTATGTTTTCTAATTATGTTTAAATCTCGTGGCACATGACCAGATGTGTTAGCATAAGAAAGTTTATTGAAGAGAGTAAGACATGACCCAAATAATGTGCATCAACTTTAAAATGAAGAAATTACTCATTTAAACTACGGGATTGACACATACCAGATGAGCCAAGGCGGGGATATTAGATAAAATAAGGCTCGATAATATAAATACAAGTTATATGCAGCTAAAGTTAATTTCTTGTACAAGTTGAATTCTTTGCGAGTACTCATCTACATGGGGAAGACATGGAATGATCTTAAAAGAATGGCAAAACACAGAACGACTTGGAAAGTGTTTGTTGAAGACCTATGCTCCACTGGGAGCTAAAAGGGTAGAAGAAGACTCATCTACATTAATCATCGAGATACAAACACACACAAAGAATCATATGACAAAACTGTAAATAAAAACTGCACACAGAGACAGCAAATGGCCCAAATGAAAACAATAATAATATTCTTCCTCTTCGTTCACTAACTTATGCTTTGTGTTGCTTGTTGACAAGTAGTGATATATGCGCCTTTCAACCCGTCCTATCCGTCTTCTCCATGGGCAGATTTTTCATGATTGCACAATTTTTTTCCGGATAGCGGTCATATTTGTTTGGCTTACTCTTTTCGACATTTAATTGGTAAGAATTTTTTTCGTCAATTTGCAGAATGTACACGAGATCTCCTGTTTTTAGCTTTTATCCAAGATGGCTGAAAATAGGATCTCAATACCCACAGACAAGGGAGGGTATAGCCACAAAGAAACAAAGTCTAATAGTGAGATCAAATAAGAATGAACATTTGGTGAAAAGGCTAGAGATATGTTTTTATTTTATAGACAGAAAAAAAGATGTAAGTATAAAGTCTAAAACATAAATCTCCGTATATTACGAACAGACATAAATAATGATCATAAATTACAATCCAACCCAAAGCTATTTTTCTAACACCGGAAAGACTTTAAATCAAGAGAGAGAGAAAGAGAGAGAGAGAGAGAGAGAGAGAGAGAGTACAAGTACTTACGCAATATTTTTTCCCGGTCACGATAAAATTAGATGTTATGGATCCGGCGGCCTGTAAGCTCGAAAAAAATAGATATAGAGAAAGAGATTGACTCTACTGGCTCCTTGCTACCAGCTTTACCGCAGCATTGCATTTATTTGCCTGTTCCTTTAGTTTTTAGCTAAGTGGTTTTACATTTTATTTATTTTTTTATTTCTAAAGAACTATTTTCCTGTAATATAGTACTTTTCGATTTCGATTTGTCTTCTCACATCATTACATTTTCTATTTCAGATCAACTATTTCTGGTTACTTTAGAACATGTAGTTTGGTTTATCTACATTTCTTTGTACGTCTTTGTTGTTCTTGTTTTCTGAAGAAGGTCACGCGCAGACCGAAACGTCACGATTTTGTTTTGTTCCTTTTGTTGTAAATCTGTCGCCATACTTTGGAGAAGTGTACGTTACACCCTACCACTTATTCTTTGCAACCAGCTTTACCGCAGCACTACAATTATTTGTATGTTCCCTGTTAGAGAAAGCGGGTAGAAGAATAAGGTGTGCGAGGTTAACCAGTCAGAACAAGTTGAGTGCAGATTGAGAATGAAATATTCCAAAATGTCGTAACAATATCCGATGTGTTGGACCAAAGAGAGCACATATCGCAACAGCTCGCTATAAATTGCGACAGAACTCAGTAAATATCTTTCGGGATGAGTAGCGGAAAAAAAAAACACCAACGTAATTAATGGTGGTGCATCAGCGTGACAAAATAGATAGTATTTCTAATTATCATATCCCCACCTTATGCCAAGAGCAACGCGGCACGTAATATAAACATAGTTATTGCTTCTCTTCTCAATATCAACTAAGTGATGTACAAATATTCATGAGGCAGCGGTTACCAACTTCTTGCGGCGGTTGTTAATTAATGGGTCACGTTGTATGATCCGATACATAATTTGCTGTCATTTTTGTCTGAACCAAAAAGAGAAGAATTTTAAAATTATGAGTTGAGAGCAAATAGGTTGGAATCCATAAAATATGAGCAAAATATTTTTTAAAAATTGTCGCTCGAATTTCAAAGAGCGATCTATATAATAAAGGTATATAATAAAACACATTTTAATAAATGTAATTGTATACATACAGTATTTTAACTGTTCTAACCAAAATAAGCACGTAACAAGTACGCGAATTTGTATTTCTAAAAATAAAACTAGCTGTAAAACAGCATAAATATATCATTCAATATTTGAACTTGAAGCTTTATGAATACAAACGAAATTAATGCAAACCGAAACATTAGAGATATAACTGTAATTTGGTAACGTATACAAAAGCTGCAGGCAGTTTACAAGAGCTATTTTTGTGAGAATATCCACGGTATTTAGAACACGTTACCAACAAAGAGATTTAGCACACAATCTGTCAAGAAATGAATAAATGCGAATAGCTACAATATCACAATGTGAGACTGAAACGACATACTGTATAATTATCTGTTTCGGGATAAAACGTGTTATACAAGGATTTGTAAAAGGGTTAAGGCGCTGGTAGAGAATGAAGGATGTGAAGGGGTAAACAATTAAGAATGAACAGGTCTCTACTGGAGACGCCTCACGTCGTGAGTTTCGATGCTTGAAGCGACACTATCCAGAAGTCTCCGAACACTTCTGGATAGGCGGCCGAGCACATATGGTTGAAAACACGCGTGCTAAGATGCCCATTCTCGTACTTGACCTTTACCTAGGTCTCATCTTTCCCAAATTACAGTTAGTTGCGAAAAAAAAGAGAAGTGGGTGCAAGAAAGCTTGCGATGCCGAGCATATTCGTGTACTTGCGGAGTAACATCAAATGAGGGAGCCAGCGACAAGTTCAAGGATAAGTAAGGCTGGAACAGTTTATTTGTACACAATTTGTAAAGATGAACTCAGCCGGTAACAATAACTTCGTTTAGTCAATAGATCATCTCCATCGCATAATAGAAAACTCCATAGCGCAGATCCTCTCATCAGCACGTTCCTCAATATGGAGCCCGTCCGCCAACCACAAGTGAAAGCACTGAAGATGGCTCAGATGCACAAACTTCCTGACACCAATCTTGTTCCCAACCTCTTCAGTCGCATCTAACGACATGCTTGGCAGGTGACAGTGGCTCTACGACATGCTTGGCTGGTGACAGTGGCTCTACGACATGCTTGGCTGGTGACAATGACTCTACGACATGCTTGGCTGGTGACAGTGACTCTACGACATGCTTGGCTGGTGACAGTGACTCTACGACATGCTTGGCTGGTGACAGTGGCTCTACGACATGCTTGGCTGGTGACAGTGGCTCTACGACATGCTTGACAGGTGACAGTGGCTCTACAACATGCTTGACAGGTGACAGTGGCTCTACGACATGCTTGACTGGTGACAGTTACTCTACGACATGCTTAGAAGACGACAGTGGCTCTACGACATGCTTGACAGGTGACAGTGGCTCTACACCATGCTTGACAGGTGACAGTGGCTCTACGACATGCTTGACTAGTGACAGTGGCTCTACGACATGCTTGACAGGTGACAGTGGCTCTACGACATGCTTGACAGGTGACAGTGGCTCTACGACATGCTTGGCTAGTGACAGTGGCTCTACGACATGCTTGACAGGTGGCAGTGGCTCTACGACATGCTTGACAGGTGACAGTGGCTCTACGACATGCTTGACAGGTGACAGTGGCTCTACGACATGCTTGACAGGTGACAGTGGCTCTACGACATGCTTGACAGGTGACAGTCACTCTACGACATGCTTGGCTGGTGACAGTGGCTCTACAACATGTTTGGCTGGTGACAGTGGCTCTACGACATGCTTGACAGGTGACAGTGGCTCTACAACATGCTTGGCTGGTGACAGTGGCTCTACGACATGCTTGACAGGTGACAGTGGCTCTACGACATGCTTGGCTGGTGACAGTGGCTCTACGACATGCTTGGCTGGTGACAGTGGCTCTACGACATGCTTGACAGGTGACAGTGACTCTACGACATGCTTGACAGGTGACAGTGGCTCTACAACATGCTTGGCTGGTGACAGTGGCTCTACGACATGCTTGGCTGGTGGCAGTGGCTCTACGACATGCTTGACAGGTGACAGTGGCTCTACGACATGCTTGACAGGTGACAGTGGCTCTACGACATGCTTGGCTGGTGACAGTGACTCTACGACATGCTTGGCTGGTGACAGTGGCTCTACGACATGCTTGACAAGTGACAGTGGCTCTACGACATGCTTGACAGGTGACAGTGGCTCTACGACATGCTTGACAGGTGACAGTGGCACTACGACATGCTTGACAGGTGACAGTCACTCTACGACATGCTTGACAGGTGACAGTGGCTCTACGACATGCTTGACAAGTGACAGTGGCTCTACGACATGCTTGACAGGTGACAGTTGTTCTGTTATTTTCTTTCTCGCCATGACTAGGGCCTCGGTAGTCACATGGGAGAACAAAAACTCAATAAAATATCATTGGGTTTCAACATGCGAGTTGAGTGATTTTATAATGTTGGGATTAATGAAGAAAAAGAAATATCAATGCTCATCATTTCGTATGTTGTTCCTGAATAGAATACTGTGAAATGTTTGGCGAAATAATATAAGTCAACAATAACTTCTCATCAAGGGGTACTGCTTCTTCTTCTTTCTTTCCTCATTTGCCTTTCAGCGTCGAGGGGAGATAATTTGCGGTACTTTTGCTCTTCTGTTCGCCTCTGCTGTTGTTATGTTTCCTAGTGCTTCTAGTATTCCATCCATCCATCTTTTCGTGGTCGACTCTTAGGTTTGGTGTTCTCACAACGTTTGCTAGAGGCTCGTTGTGTTGTCTATCTATCTTTCGTTCGCCCAAAGTATTGTCTATATCTGCAATGTCGTTTCCTGTATAAATGTTACTGTCTTTTGTAATTCTTGCAGTGGCCCATATAGTTTTGTCTGTAGTGTTGTATCTATGGGCCAATGGATTTTCCTCAGTCTACTATATTCCGTGCAGTCTTGAAGTATGTGTTCAGCAGTCTGGGGTGCCTGTCCACATGTACAAGTAGTTGATGTGCCGATCTTAAATTTTGTATACATGTGACTATGGAGTCGATTGTGTCCTGTTCTTAGGCGTATAATGATAACTTGTTTATATCTATTCATATTATGAAAGGCATCCTGATTTAGGCCTTGCGATCCTCTGATTGATTTGATTTTCTGTTTCTTATGATGGTATGTAACCGGTGTATCTAGTTGTGTGCCTGTTGAACCTTCCTTTGCCAACTGATCTGCTTTCTAATTTCCTGGTATTCCACAGTGAGATGGGATCCACTGTAGGGCAGCCCTGTTGTGTTTGCAGAGTTCAGTCAATAAGGTCTGCAGATGTGGTAATTTTCTGGATTGTATTGCCTGGAGTACTGATCTTGCGTCTGTCAAAAACACTACAGGATGTGGGCTAAGATGTGTTCATCAGTTTTTCTATTGCCAACTTTATTGCTTGCATTTCTGCATCATAATTGTGACAATATTTCCCTGTTGCTATTTTATTCATATCGCTAGTGTTATTAGGGTACTCTATATATGCACCTGCTCCCCTATTCTTTACTGAATTATGTGCTGATCCATCTGTGTACACACGAATTCATAGGTCTTGTGGGTATTCTTCATCCAGGAAACTGAGAGTTATTGTTTTTCGCTGTAGACTATGCTGTTCTTCTTTGTCAACTATTCCTTTCACTTCAGTCCGTATTTGTATTGATAATCCTGATGCATCTGTCCAGGGAGTCTGTTCTGGTATGGGCAGTAGGGGGTTAACAACTCTTGGCATGTCTGGTGTTTGTCTACTAATATACATGTACTTGGCTTGGTGGATAAAACTGCTTCTCTTAAGTCGTTGTGTTGTGTTTTGATCTTTCTGCCTTGTCACGTGGCCAAACCATTTTATCTGTTGTTTCTTTATATATTCCATCTTATTAGTATCTCCCACACTTGTTCTCTGTTTACTCCGTATCTTGTTAGTATCTCCCACAGCTATTCTCTGTTTACTCTGTATGTTGTTAAGTATCTCCCGCAGTTGTTCTCTATTTACTCTGTATGTTGTTAAGTATCTCCCGCAGTTGTTCTCTATTTACTCTGTATGTTGTTAAGTATCTCCCGCAGTTGTTCTCTATTTACTCTGTATGTTGTTAGTATCTCCCTCAGATATTCTCTGTTTACTTTGTATGTTGTTAAGTATCTCCCTCAGCTATTCTCTGTTTACTCTGTATGTTGTTAGTATCTCCCACAGTTGTTCTCTATTTACTCTGTATGTTGTTAGCATCTCCCTCAGCTATTCTCTGTTTACTCTGTATGTTGTTAGTATCTCCCACAGTTGTTCTCTGTTTACTCTTTATGTTGCTAGTATCTCCCACAGCTATTCTCTGTTTACTCTGTATGGTGTTAAGTATCTCCCGCAGTTATTCTCTGTTTACTCTGTACTTTGCTAGTATCTCCCACAGCTATTCTCTGTTTACTCTGTACGTTGCTAGTATCTCCCACAGTTGCTCTCTGTTTACTCTGTATGTTGCTATATCTCCCACAGCTATTCTATGTTTACTCTGTATGTTGTTAGTATCTCCCGCAGTTGTTCTCTGTTTACTCTGGATGTTTTTAGTATCTCCCACAGTTGTTCTCTGTTTACTCTGAATGTTGTTTGTATATCCCACAGCTTTTCTCTGTTTACTCTGTATGTTGTTAGTATCTCCCACAGTTGCTCTCTGTTTACTCTGTATGTTGCTATATCTCCCACAGCTATTCTCTGTTTACTCTGTATGTTGTTAGTATCTCCCGCAGTTGTTCTATGTTTACTCTGGATGTTTTTAGTATCTCCCACAGTTGTTCTCTGTTTACTCTGAATGTTGTTTGTATATCCCACAGCTGTTCTCTGTTTACTCTGTATGTTGTTAGTATCTCCCACAGCTGTTCTCTATTTACTCTGTATGTTGTTAGTATCTCCCACAGCTGTTCTCTGTTTACTCTGTATGTTGTTAGTATCTCCCACAGTTGTTCTCTGTTTACTCTGTATGTTGCTAGTATCTCCCACAGCTATTCTCTGTTTACTCTGTATGTTGTTAGTATCTCCCACAGCTATTCTCTGTTTACTCTGTATGTTGTTAAGTATCTCCCGCAGTTGTTCTCTATTTACTCTGTATGTTGTTAAGTATCTCCCGCAGTTGTTCTCTATTTACTCTGTATGTTGTTAAGTATCTCCCGCAGTTGTTCTCTATTTACTCTGTATGTTGTTAGTATCTCCCTCAGATATTCTCTGTTTACTTTGTATGTTGTTAAGTATCTCCCTCAGCTATTCTCTGTTTACTCTGTATGTTGTTAGTATCTCCCACAGTTGTTCTCTATTTACTCTGTATGTTGTTAGCATCTCCCTCAGCTATTCTCTGTTTACTCTGTATGTTGTTAGTATCTCCCACAGTTGCTCTCTATTTACTCTGTATGTTGTTAGTATCTCCCACAGCTGTTCTCTATTTACTCTGTATGTTGTTAGTATCTCCCACAGCTGTTCTCTATTTACTCTGTATGTTGTTAGTATCTCCCACAGCTGTTCTCTATTTACTCTGTCGAATGCTTTTTCCTGGTCAATGAAGACTATATATACAGTTTGATTGTGTGAGGGGATGATTTTTTTTTTCTCAAGGGGTACAACTAAGCAAAATAAACAGACAGTGACGTTGGACAGCTCATGTGCTAAGAGGAGATCTAGAAACAATGGCAAGAACAAAATATACAGTGGGTATGGAGTGGAATCTGAAGGGAGACAGACAAAGGATAACAACGACGGAGAACAACGGAACCTGAGGTGAAAGGTGTGAGGCAGGAACGGGGCTGTCTCTAAAAGATGATCAAACGCATTGAAAAAAAACAAATTTGCTGTTGCTGGACTGTGGTTAAGTAAAAGAAGACGATTAAATATGTGGCTTTTCTCTCCATTTTGAGAGTTTGGTGGTGGGTTCGGTGAGGCAGGGAAGGATTACTAATTTTAAAAACAAAATACAAATTCCGACCTCAACCAAATTTTCATTGCCAACAGTAGTAGCTGAAGCTATAAGAATATCATTACATTTGTTTGTGATTTAGATTTATGGAAACATATGATAGTTTCTATGTTCACCAAGCCAATGGGTACCAGAGATTTTTGTATGTGAAATATAGACAGCTGTGGAGTAATGATGACCAAAATATCCCAAAAATGTGCAGCAAAATAATAACGCCATATTTCACCAACTCTCCCCCTCCCCCCACCCACCCACCATGATTGTGAGATTGAGTTCTTTCTTTCTTGTTTGTAGTGTGTCGAGATTTACTTTTCTTACAGCCGATTTCATGTGTAGAATGTATGTTCCTCTCAAATTTACGTAGAAAAATCTCCGTGTAGGGCACAAACTTCGAACCACCGACAGCGGTTTATGGGGGCCAATTTAAAAAGTTTCTTCATATTTCAATCATGACAGGAATGTTCTTTTGCAATTTAACCCAGGCATCGGCATACCGCCTACTCTTTTCATTCAATTGTCATGTCGGAACGAGTTGTTTTACATGATCAACGTGAATACAGGACTTACGTGTTTTTCGTCCGCCTCTAATAAGATTAGAGATTCGATCTCTTGAAATAAAGAGTCGATTTGGGGAGGGGTGGGGGAATACAATGCAGTCATCCCCGTCTACGCGTATGGGATTGCAGCCGGGTAGATGTGTATGTGAAGCAAGCAATGTCAAATCTAAAGTCAACACTGTAGACCCATCCAACACATGGTGGGGGAACAACTAAACTGACTTTAAAAACAGAGGCCAGTTGATTACGCTTAAACTTAAAGTGAAACACCAGTAATGAATAAACGATATTCAGAAACCACAGCAAAAGAGTGAAGACATAATGCGCTGGAGCTGAACTGCGTGCAGCTAAACGTCAATATAAAGATGTAAAAAAAAAGTAAAGTAACTTTGTCACGCCAAGTGGCGTATAGGAAATATGGTGTTAGTGACCATACATTTTACAGACCTTCGACACATGATTTTTGGTAATGTGGTCGTTATTACGCCCATGCCGCTTTACTTTCCCAGAAAAATAGTCCTGTACCCATTTAAGGCTGGGTGAATTCGGAAGCCGTCGTTTGGGATCGAACCCTACCCCTTGTCCTTTGTAATCCAGTTCGCTAACCACTGAGCTATCGCAGCTCCCTAATATAAAGATGTACTTGACCACATTTGTTATCTAGGACAGTAAACAAGATTACCGTTCACGTGATGAAGTAATCAAGACCAGACATACGTCTGGTGTTGTGTGACTGACATGTGTACCTCCAATGACCCCATTAATATTTTATCACATAATGGTTCAGACTTGTGCGTTCTTAGTTCCTCTGTTTTATTAGCTCTGTTTTATCACACTGCATTACTAACAAACGGCTTGGATATATTTTTTTTACTGCGCACTGCAATAGAAACGTGTCACCTTAAAACATGGCTGTACATAGAACTGAGAACCTCAGACACAGATTGCTTCACACAGGTATTTCAAGTGGGCACGAGTAATCGCGATATCATAAAAATATGTCTAGATTTAATCACGAGCTTTATCGCAAACCACAATTATTTGTTACACTCAGATAATCTCTGCTCCCATCCGCTTTGTGGTACTGGAGGTGGATTACAAAACAAGGATAATAATACCAATAATAATCAGTGATGAAAGATTCGACAAGACAACCGCTACGAACTCATTATTGTTGCATATACTTGTTGAAATGTAGTAGCGCATCTTCCATATTCTCTCTCTCTCCATATTCATAATAACAGTACACAATAATTAACATTAACAAACATATATTTAAACATAAAAAATGTACACAACTAACTCGTCTACAGCTACCAATAAAGAAATATTTAAACTATTGCTACATTATGTGATTACAATCCGGCCACCATACATTTATATATGAATATAACAAAGAGACACGAACTGCATCTGCATAACAATATGCAATAGCTAAACTGATAGAAGCTACAGGAAACTCATATAATGCGTATATGATCAGAAGAGACTTTTTGCAAACGAATGACAGTTATAGCAAAATCAATGCATTATGGGACCCTTTTCACAAATAAACGTGGTTAGTGTATGCTGTAATAGAAATCATTATTTATGTTCTTATAAGCTACCACAACGGAAACAGACTCAAGTTGTTGTAAAGTATATCAGGTTATTACCAGCAAAGAAATCACAATAGTAGAATAAAGAGCGCTATTTAACATAAATTGCATTCCAAATGTGTGCTATGGATGTCAAACGTGGACACTACGTTCTAGAGCAACCAAACGATAAATGCCACCAAAATGAAATGTATCACGCATGTGATGGTATTCAGCTTCAGAAATAAAATCAGAAGTAAAGAACTAAGAAGACCATTTCAGAACATTTTGCAGTAGAATATAAAAAAATAACAAATTATATGGTTTGGACATATGTCAAATGAGAAACACCTAAACACAATCTATACAACTGCCGATAAACGATAGTGAAACAGCTGCCTTTGTATCTGATTACACTTCCAAATCTGTGATACAAGATTAGCACAAACTACAGAAGCCGTGATCTTTCAGATTTTTCACGGGCACCCATCGACTGCTACAAGAATAGTTCTCTTCCTAATCGTAGATGCGTTGTGTTGTGGTTTGTGACGGAGCAGTCATATTGCGCCTTTCGGGCCAAAACATCCGGCTTAATTTTGGCGTTTTTGGGTGCCGGGTTGCCTTCCCTCTTAACCTCTACTCACGTGACCAGAGAGTTTAAAATGTTTCTAGAAACACAGCAAAAAGATGGAATAGGATCTAGATAGTTCTGGTTCACCGATCCTGGCGCAAGCAGTCAGTAATGGGTCGCTAACTGTTTTCAGCTTTGGTGCTGGCATGCGCCTTTCCCACTGTAGTCAAACAAAAACCAGTCTGCAGAGGTAGAAACATCCGGATCACAACATCTGACTCATGTGTGCTATAGTTGCGTTAATCTGTCTCTATGCTAGCAAAGCATTAACATTAAAAGTCAAAACCACAGGGAAAAATCTAAGCATTTGAGATAGTATGCTATTGTTAGCTTGTGGACATCACATGCTAGACCAAACAAAGATCTTATAATGCAAGGGATCTCATTCTCCACCAAACCCAGTATTTCCTCAATAATTCTAACATCGATAGAGATCTCGCAAAGAAATGGGTACATTCATTGTGGACACAAGTGAAGAGAAATGAATCTGTAATGTATGTATGTGTGTCTGCAGTGTATGTGTGGGTGCCTCTCTGCTGATCTCTATCATTTCAGCGAGGGTGCCTATACAATACGGTTGTTGTTTGTGACTGTTAGTGAACAGTATCTGTGAGTACGCATAGAACAGCTGGAGGATGTATTTGTATACTCTGGAAAAAGCAAGTATTTTAGTGATTTAAAAATATATCCGGTTCTTGGCGTAGTGGAACTTTCATTCCTACTAATGCTTTGGCTGCTCATATTTCTGAATTACTTTTGTTTTATATGATTAGTAATTAATTTTCTTTATGTTTGTTCCTCGCTGAAGACATTTAAATTGATTTATCCATCCGTGTCTTATCAATAAATTTGTAACACCCAAGTTTAGTTTATTTTCCAGTAGCCCTCTACAGTCGCTCTTTAGGTATAACAAACATATTTATACATTGAGAGTGGTAAGACGCAGTGGTGACAGTAGAACAACTAAAATAATAACTGAATGAACGGCAGCAGTGAAAGACAAAGACAACCGGAGGATCTTAGTTGTGTCTGATAATGATATCCTGATGATTAATAAGTAACAGTAAATGTAAAATGCTATATAAAACGGAATATAATGTATACACTGTAAATAAACTGGACCCTATGGTCCACGGGGTGATATTCACATAATAGTCCACATCTAACAGTGTTTTATACAAATGTAGCCAGTAACTAACAGCACCCCATACAATTGTAACTAACAGTGACTCACGTAATGGTATTCACCAGTCACTTCATTTTTTTCACAGCAGAAACATAGGAACAAATAAAGACAAAATAACATCTTGAACTAGTATAAAGATTTAATGATAATATAGGCTCAATAAGGAAGGTACACACATGATGGTAGTTGATTCAGTAGTTGACTCTGGCCAGAACATGAAGGGGTAAAACGTTGCGGAGAAATACGAGACCTGTCAAAGAACTATCAGCACAAATTGAGTTAATTGAGTTAATCTGGGTCACATGTATATTTTCATTCAATATTAAAGTCAGCGAAATTAGCTTAAGTCGAACCATTTTTTGTTCTAGCCGGAAATCTGGTCTTTCGCGAGCCAGACACTGAACTTCAGACTTAGTTCTGACGTGAACAGATGTTCGTGGCCTTCATGTGAAACTGAACTCTCTCCTAGGACAATGTAAAGTCAAAGACACAGAATATGTGTGTACTGCGATTCATCCGAGTACAGGTAGACATAGGCACACGACAGAGACAGGATCATTCAGAGACAGGTCAATTCAGATGAGAGACACATAAATAATACAGGGCACGGGATTATAAAGTACTTTGTGTAAAATTAGGGAGCCACTATAGCTCAGTGATTAGTGATATGGACTACAAAGGTCAAGAAGTAGGGTTCGATCCCAACCGACGGCTTCCAGTTCACCCAGCCTTTAATGAGCACCGGATTTTTTTCTGGGAAAGTAAAGCGGCACGGGCGTAATACCGACCACAAATCATGTACCGAAAGTCTGTAAAATTCATGGTCACTAACATCATATTCGTTATACGTCACTTGGCGTGACGGGGGTACTTTACTTTGTGTGTGTGTAAAATTCGTCCAATATATATAATATCGGCACTGTATGACCAAAAGACGACTACAACAGAGACTACAAATGTAATATTTATAGAAAATAATCAAATTTGCAAGGAAGTGTAGTCTTGCCTTCCTTCAATTAATATACACGTAGATGCATATTGATGTATACGACAATACAACGCATACAAGATTAACCACTACAACATACTCATACAAATGTAACTAACAGTAATACAAATGTAATTAATCCAGCCCCATATAAATGTACCAGTGCTTCATATAAATGTAACTAACAGTGTTCCATACGCATGCAACTGATAATGTCCCATTAACATCGGTAAACGTTATAGATGTTATGACTACGTCAAATACTTCGTGCCATATCATTCCAAAGATGGTCACGTGACATACCAACTGGCGTGTTCTGTAATGTACTCTTATAATTTCGCGCCCTCTGTTGGGTTTCTCTTACTACCAGAATGAACACCAGTGATACTCTCTCTCTCTCTCTCTCTGCATTCTCTTGTACCCGTTCTTATAATTATTTTAAATAATTCCCACAATTACCCTTCACAAAACATCATTATTGGTCCTTTCTGACCCTACTGACGAGCGTTCCTTGAGTGATGACCTTTCACAAAGTTATTACTTATCTTAGTCGTCCACCTGAGTCGGATTCTAGTCAGACTCTTAAAGACATTCTATATGGAGGGACAGGCTCCCGTTAAAATGTCAAGGATAACCCCATCCCTTCCTCTCCTCTCCCTACTATCTCCTCATAAACTACAAGCATGGTAAGAGTATACTTGACTTGAACATGTGCATGAAAGGCTTGACAAAAGCAGATCCAACAGGATGCAGGCATTAAATGCTGACCTGAAAGAATGTGAACTCGGGACACGATGTTTTACCTGGCCGTCTGTGTAAGATGTATACGAACATACAAAAGCCATACTCTAAGATCCTCACACGGGCACTAAATCCATTGTCCCTGGAGACTGACATGATCCCACAAGTTGTTCACGAAACTCTCACATTTCTTCATTAGACCACATCATTGCGTCCTCTAATTATTGACTTGTTCCCTATTAATTTCCCATAATTCACATCCATAAGTCAAGATTAGCTTCCGCCTGCCAGGGTGTATCGGCTCCACAAATATCACACGCATTTCTGTGAAAGGAAGCTAATATATTATTTCTATAGAAACCTGACATTATTTTTTCAAACAAAACTGGTAATGAAAAGTAGATTTATGTATCTGGACATTTTCGTCTTGTCAAACAGTTTAGTGGACGCTATTGTGTGTGTGTGTGTGTGTGTGTTTTTTTTTTTGAGATATTGTTTTGATCCTACAGCCTCTCTCGTGGCTGATTCTACCAATGTTTGACAAACACACTCGACCACAGAATAAACAAGTCAAGCTCACTGATCCACAAGGTTTTCCATCTTTTTTTTTTCAAGAGTCTTTTCTCTTCCATGTTTTACCTATTACAACCTCAAATGATGTTATGCCATTTTGTATACAGGCTCTCCATGATGTGCGATCTCTTGCTAGATGCTCCCAGTCATTTTCACAGATGGAGAAGTCATTCAGAGATGATTTATAAATGTCTCAATATTGTAGTTTGGGTCTGCCGATTTGTCTTTTTCCGTGTGTTAGTTCACCAGATAGCATTTGTTTATGAATATGGTTCTCTAATATGGTGCCCCAGCCATCTTACGGTACAACTTCTGAGCATTAACATGATTTTTGGATCTTAGCACGTTGTAGGACTGTTAAGTTGGTTGGTTTGTTTGTTCTGCCATTCGATGTGCATTTTTCTGCGGATACATCGCATGTGGAAGATATTTAGTCTTTTTTTCATGATTTGAGTATGCTGTCCAGATTTGAGTTCCATATTACACAGTGCTGAGCACACATGTCTGATATATTGAGAGTTTGGTCTTCAGTGTTAGTTTCGTGTTGTTCCAGGCCCTGTCTGCGTGTTTGCCAGAAGTCGTAGCTGCCTTACCAATTATACTTCTAATTTTATCGTCAAGAGAAAGGGTTGACGTGATTGTGGATCAAAGATGCATAAATTTCTGAACTGAAAATTAGTAGTACACATTATGAGGAAACTGTAAGTTCGATACGACCTGGTAGGATGTTGACTGTTACTAAGCCAGAAAACAGAACAGGGCAATTAATCACAAGAATAAGAAATTACATCATCTGCAAACTCAAACTAAAAGTAGATCTTTAAAAAAAATTACATTGTCATCATGAAGTACTGGCGTAGGTAATAATGTCTCTCCACAACTTTTTTTTTTATCATTACAGTCTGTTGTTAATTACTTCTACTATTTGCCTTCTACCTTGATCCTTTCCTTCGACTGACTCATTAACTGTTTTACTCTGTCACTCTCTAACTCTTCTTTCCTCATTTTTTTCAGTTATAACAATATGTTCCACCGGCTCCCATGACAAAGATACCGGCAACAAATGACCAATCATTGCTGTCTTCGTATGTTGACAATATTTTAAAATAGAAAACTATAAGAACATCTACGTTATCCCCCCCCCCCCTTTCCGCATGCCCGCTTGCAAGCATTCTCATTGTTCTGTAAAACAAGCATTCATAATTCCCACTGAAAAAGATGGCTTGCATAATCGGTTTTAAAAGTGAATCTAAATGTAAATCAGTTTGGTGAGTATTAAGAAAACTTACAGCATATTCCAACAATAAAGTGAATAAAGAATCTCCTCAAAACTGAACAGATCGTATCTATAATATTATAGCAAGCATTCCATATCGTCGTTCGTGTTATGCTTTCCATCTAAATATGTGTGTTCCAGATAGGAAAGGTAAAAGAGATCGAGCATTACCCACTCCTGGCATAAAATCACCACCAAAGGTCTGGTTGGTATGGTGAAGCTTACACCACCCTTAATACACCCAAATACGTTCAGTGATAGTCTTCACAATTATACTCTCCCGAAATGGAACCAATCAAACGTACTATCAACCCTTACGTAGGCATGTGAGAGCTGGAAAACAACAAGAGACATAGAAACAAAGTAGAACGCATTCGAAAATAAATGTCTAAGGAAAATACTTGGTATAGCGTGGAGCGAATTCAAAACAAATGAGGAAATTAGAGAAATCGCCAATCAACTACTGACATCGTCAGTAATCGAGAAAAGACGATGGTCATATGTTGGACATGTGATGAGGAGAGATAATAGCCAAATAACAAAGCAAGCCCTCATGTGGGAAACAACAGGTAAGAGGAAAAGAGGCCGACCCAGAGAGACAATGACATGAACATTGATCAGAGAAGCAAGAGCTGCAGGAATCGGCTCCCTCATTGAGATAGAGTTTCTTGCACAGAACAGAGACAAATGGCGAGATTTGATAAAAGATCTTTACAAGGATTGAAAACTGCTATAATAAAAAATTAGATAAGAGAAAGAGTATCTGGGTCTATGCCCTATCTGTCAGCTACGGCTCGAAAGGTCAATAGATAGATAGATAGATAGAAATTGAACCAGTATAACATAAATTATATTTGAAGAGCATAATTTATATAAACACATATTATATATGTTAAATTGTGATTTTCAGTGTTAATCACAAACACCACTTCACAGAAAACCTTTTACTAATGACTAAAGGATGTGTAACCTAAACAATCACTAAATTAATCACAAACATTTTCCACTAAAGAACATATTATCACAAAATCACAATATAATTACACCGGTTGTATACAGTACACTGTAAATTGTGTAAATAATGTATTTGTTTGAACGTCTTCAGCGTACATTACACCAACTAGTACGTTCACTATACAATCACGTTACCTAAAACACAATCACTACTCAGTGGTGTCTGATCTAAATCCCACAAACGAACGGAAACAAATAGATCACTATTCCCCCACAACTGAGTGCGTGTGCATCGCAAAGGGATATTACTGTCGCGACTACAGGCCCGACTACTGCCCACGACATTTGCTGACAATGACTGCAGCCTCATTAGCTGATATTGCTTTACCGTCGCAGGCTAAAATGTCACACAGGCGCATTGCTTCACCGACGAGTCCTCGTGAGAGATTGTAAACGAGGAACATTTTTATTTCAGAAATTTGCTAAGCACAACGGACACATCGCGGCACAACAGACTGGTAACAATATCTGAGGTTTCTATCTTGTACGTTCATTAAAAGAAACAAAGAATACCCCTCTTTCTCGCAATATTTGGTGACACAGTTCGCACACATAACCCATTACTGACTGTGTTATAACATATCGATTATGATTTTTTTTACATAAATATTACAATCATTATGATTTTTTTTACAGAAATATTACAATCATTATGATTTTTTACAGAAATATTACAATCATTATGATTTTTTTTACAGAAATATTACAATCATTATTATTTTTTACAGAAATATTACAATCATTATTATTTTTTTACAGAAATATTACAATCATTATTATTTTTTTACAGAAATATTATAATCATTATTATTTTTTTACAGAAATATTACAATCATTATTATTTTTTACAGAAATATTCTATCTATCTATTGACCTTTCGAGCCGTAACCGGCCCATAGGGCGTAGACCAAGATACACCTTCTCCTATATGAATTTTTGTTCTAGCAGTTTTCTTTTAAAGATATTTTATCAAATCTCGCCATCTGTCTCTGTTCTGTGCAAGCAGTTCTATCTCATTGAGGGAGCCGATTCCTGCTGCTCTTGCCTCTCTCATCAATGTTCTTCTCAGTGTCTCCCTGGGTCTTCCTCTTTTTCTTTTACCTGTTGTTTCCCATATGAGGGCTTGCTTTGCTATTCGATTATTATCTCTTCTCATCACATGTCCAACGTATGACCATCGTCTTTTCTTTATTACTGAAGATATTAGTGGTTGATTGGCGATTTCTCTAATTTCCTCGTTTGTTTTGAATTCGTTCCATTCTATACCAAGTATTTTCCTTAGACATTTATTTTCGAATGCGTTCAACTTTGTTTCTATATCTCTTGTTGTTTTCCAGCTTTCACACGCATACGTAAGGGTTGATAGTACATTTGATTTGAATAGCCTAAGTTTTGTGTTTGTGCTAATGAGTTTTGATTAATACAGAAATATTACAATCATTATTATTTTTTACAGAAATATTACAATCATTATTATTTTTTTACAGACATATTACAATCATTATTATTTTTTTACAGAAATATTACAATCATTATTATTTTTTTACAGAAATATTACAATCATTATTATTTTTTAAATTTCGAAACTGAAGGCGAATGGCGGAAAAGAAATAATGAATCTCATTTTGTTATATACAGAATTTGGAAACAGATTATTGTGCATGATGAAATCTGTTGAATGCTGCAATGTTTCAACAACACATGGATTTAGCTTACGATGCAATGTTACTGGCACGTAAAAATACATTTAAAAGAAGATGAATAACATTCCATATAATTCAAAGAAAACGTTAAAATGTTGGCTCTACTTAGCATCATAATGTATTTAGTGTGCCCGTTATTTGTTCATGTTGTAAAGAATACCTTTAAGTTCACACTCAGAACATTTGAGAATTGATTATAAGCCTTCAGTTAGTTGTCTTGTCACGCATTCATGACGTTGCTTGTTCTCTTTCTGTCACATATTTTCTCAACTAAATTGTCAACTACTTTTTTAGACCGTGATGGTGGATCTGCTCGAGGCTGTCCAATAAATGTGTTTGTATGTTGAAGTTAGGCAGTACAAATTGTAACAAATGTACACCTCCATATTTATGTTGAAGTTAGGCAGTACAAATTGTAACAAATGTACACCTCCATATTTATGTTGAAGTTAGGCAGTACAAATTGTAACAAATGTACACCTCCATATTTATGTTGAAGTTAGGCAGTACAAATTGTAACCTATGTACACCTCCATATTTATGTTGAAGTTAGGCAGTACAAATTGTAACAAATGTACACCTCCATATTTATGTTGAAGTTAGGCAGTACAAATTGTAACCTATGTACACCTCCATATTTATGTTGAAGTTAGGCAGTACAAATTGTAACAAATGTACACCTCCATATTTATGTTGAAGTTAGGCAGTACAAATTGTAACCTATGTACACCTCCATATTTATGTTGAAGTTAGGCAGTACAAATTGTAACCTATGTACACCTCCATATTTATGTTGAAAGCCAACCTTATTTGGTGACTAGAATCTTATCTTTTCGACTCTTCATTTATTACTTATGTCAACATTTCTGGCATTCACAGTTTATCGCTCGTTTCTGCATGAAAGTGGTATTTTAGTGAAAGTCTTAGAAATATCGAATTTGTTTTCTTGTTTTCGTTGGCCAGCTAGTACCTCTATGAACTGTGCTAAACGATTTCTCCATTCTCTTGCTCTTGTACATCTTACCAAACATTTTGTTGTCATGGAAGTTGTTCTATTTTATGATAAAACTTGCAGAACTAAATATTCCGTTTAAATCGTAAATATTTACGTTAATTAGTGCACTTGACAAGAGACATTAAAGTCTTGTTTAATTTGTCTCTTTGTGTTGGAAAGAAAGACGCTACCTCATCATAAAAATCATGAACATTTGAGTACGAACTTCTACTCTCAACTTTCATCAATCTTATAGCAATAATATTATAAATATGAACTTACAACTAAAATTAGGTATTATCAAATATACTAGGAATTTATTTCTGGGAAGTATAGATGACATAAGCTTTGTGATAACAATGCTATCATTAGAAATGTAATCAGGATCGCTGTGATAGCAAGAGAACCTTTGACGTGTTGTAAAGTCTAAACACCAGAAGAGACACTGGTTGGATTATAACTAGAGCAATTTCTTTACATTTTTGGAATTTATTAACAAGGACATATTTTAGCTTTGTCAACATGAGGAAATGAAATATCGAAGTCAGTAGTGTCAATTATCAAGAACAGTTATTATCGTGCTTATATCTCATATTGTGCTCATTAATGAATTGTTAAATAGATGACATGTTAATTGGTTCACGAATGTAAATAGTTACATGTATAATAGAGGAGCTATAGAATGATAAAAGATGAATCATTTGCCAATAAAGAAATTTATTCGAGATAACAGTTTGAATACACAAATAGCAAACATTGTTGGAAGAGCTATATTCTAAAAGTGTGTGTGTGTCTGTAAAGTGTGCGTATTTAAAGAATCACAATCTATCCAGACATGATCCAGATGTTAAATTCAGAAGACAAAAGACACAGGCGAAAGAAAACGAGACCAGGCGCCACAAATAGACGTTGTTCATTCTGCGGTTGGATATGTCTGTCCAATGTTGGCAGATTCAATCAACAGAGATGCTGATCAGTAAAACAGCGTCAAATATCATCATCATCATCAAGTACCAAGCAATATCAGTTATCAGTTAAGAGTGATTTACCAAAGGTTTTCCAAAATTACACCCAGTTTCTTTGACAAAATTTAGTTACTTACACCCATCTAATAACAGATGTTGTCGCTCAACATCTCAATAAGTTACCCTATCGGACTGATAAAAATACCTACTGTAAACTCTCCATCAATCCGAAGTAAAAAAAAACAAAAAAGTCCCATCCTCTTCAGTGGTCTACGACCTAGAAAGATATGAGAAGCCACATAGTTTACATCTGGCCGGTTCTATCTAGTTGACGGAATCTGTCAGCTTCAACTATAACGGGCAAGTGGCAGTGCGGCCAAATGACATTCAGCTGTAGCCAGTGACCAAGGTATAAGAGGGGAATGTGCGGGAGAGGAGAGTAGTTGTGGTGAGCATCTGTGGGCGTCAGTGTTTGTGTGTGTGTTTAGATGCAGGAAAAAAACTGTGTAATTGTATTTGAGGGTGGTCGTAAACATTGTCTGTTGGTGTGAGCATTTGTGTGTATGTATCTGTGAGTTGGTATCTATGTGTATGTATCTGTGAGTTGGTATCTATGTGTATGTGTTGAGTGCGTGACTACACAATCCACGAAATAAAAGCACAGTAACTGAAGTGAAAGTCGGATCAGGTCAAAAAGGGATTACCGACGTCTAGTTCGACATCGTAGGGGTCCACTTAAAGAAAGACACAAATGTACACTATCAATCGATGTGTATTACTTTTCTTCTTCAGAAAACACACGCCATCTTTCCTAATCATTCATTGTAAATATTCAATGACTTTCCTTGACCTGCCTAAGATCCTATAGAAGTATTAAATGGTTGGCGACGACTATGATGAGTTTGGATATTCTAAATGATTGACTAGACTCTCCCATCCCTTCCTCTCGAGGTAAACAAGTCATTAATGTATTTGACTTACTCTGACAGTTATCTAATCTGCATGCTTGACAACTGTGATCAATATAAATCTCCACTCATGAGCTTATTGATTTGTGTCCTCAAGCAAAATGTAAATGCGAGAAGGAAGTAATCAGTTGGCTGTGTTCTCAACCATCCTAGGCTTGCTACAGTTCTTATGTCGTTTCTTTAGAGATCGACCAAACTCAAATCAGGATAATAAATTATATATGTAGACAGGCATTAGTGCTGAACCACGATACGAAATCCCGTCCCCTTATTCGGCTAAGCACTCTTCTTCTTCTACCTTTTAGCTCCCAGTGGAGCATAGGTCTTCAACAAACACTTTCCAAGTCGTTCTGTTTTTTGCAATTCTTTTAAGATCATTCCATGTCTTCCCCATCATCTTCATCTCTGCTTCAATCTGTCTTCTCCAAGAATTCCTTGGTCTTCCTCTTTGTCTTTTCCCCTGGGCATTCCAAAAAAGGGCCTGTTGTGTAATACTCTCAGTTGGTTTCCGTAGTGTGTGTCCTATCCATCGCCATCGTCTTCGCTGTATTTCTTTATCCACTGGTATTTGACCGGTACATTTCCATAATTCCACGTTTGTGACTTTGTCCTGCCATTTCCATCCCTTTATTCTGCGCAAGCATCCATTAATGAAAGTCTGTACCTTCGTGATTGTCAATTTTGTTATTCTCCATGTTTCACAGCCATATAATAGAACCGACTTAACATTGGAGTTGAAAATTTGTTCGCTCTATCATTTCCCCTTACTCCCCCATGTCCAGAGATGTAGACAAATATGAATCTACGTATTTTTGACTTCTGCAATGACTCTCCCCATTGCATGCGTACAGAGCCCGTCTCCACCTTTCTTATCACGTTCATATAACCTTTAGTATGCAGGCGTGGGTGTAGTCTCGTTACTCTCTCTCTCTCTTTCTCTCTCTCTCTCTCTCTCTCTCTTTCTCTCTCTCTCTCTCTCTGCGATCAGGACTCAATCAGAGCAGGATTCCAGACTCTCACATGAAGTCAGCTGTCAGGTTAAGTGTGTTTATCGCCCCTACAGGCAGAACATCACAAGTAGAGTCTGCCAGATCCACTCTGATTGAACACCCGTTAAAACGTTGCACTGTGTTCTGCGCCAGTGGCCCAGTGCATCCGATTTCAGCCAGCATTTTATTCAGGTTTGCATTCCTTAACCTTTGATTGTCCCCAATCTTCCTGCAAGGCAGCAGATGATCTTTTCTGTAGGGGGATTCTCGTTACTCTAACCAGATTAATACCCTGGTCACTGCCATCACCTCCATCATCATGCTACTCGTGGCCATAATGAATGTACCACTGTCTTCTTTGACTGATCTGCCCGCCGAGTGTGCTGCAAATGCCAATACTAAATAATACTCGTTTGGCGTCGTATTACGCATTCGTCTGTATAGATGACTGCATCTTCCTCATCGGTGTTATCCCGGATGAGACCGTTGACCTTCGCATTGACCACGATTGAGTTATGTTCTCTACATTTTCTGTCGAGTTTGACAATATACGACAATATGCTCCTGAATGTTCAATAGTTTGTGTTCATGTACCATTTATATTCATCTTATCTCAACATTTCTTATTACATAATATTTGCTAAAGTAACAACTCACAGAACATCAAATAACTCTAGTCATAAAGAACTTTCATACATTTAATTCAGCGGTAAAGTTGTTAAAGTATTGAAACATCTATTTGTGTATAACAAAAGTATGTTAAGTGATTCTTATTATTAAAGTTGGCTTCCTATTTAATGATTTGCTTACAGTAATGCGATGTCAGCTCTCTCAATCAAATAAAAAAATATAGATATGTGTTTATTTATTATTATTTCTAACTTTGATGGAAGATTACCTTCCTTCTTTGCAGTTCTGTAGAAGTATGTGTTCCAAGTATCATAGTTTGCTATTATCTTAAATTACTGTCGTTTAGTTGAATCTAGGTTTCATTATTGTCAATCGCAGTAAAGTGTTGACTTGCTATCAAAATTTAATTAAAATCATTTCTTGTTATATCTCATTACATATCGACAGATTCTGCTAGTCTGGTGTCCATTATTTCTTGATGTTTCTCTTCTATTTAAAACGTTCTAACCCATACATGAATTAACAAAGCTAATTGCACACACGTCTTGTCAAGCAAGTCAAGAAAATCTCCATGTTTGGCCGTCTCCCTACAAACGTCTGATTCTTACCAAGTCATTTCAAATGACAAAATGAAAACCTTTCGTAGAAAAAATAAAAACAATATGAAACAGTGATTGTAATTGTCCCTTTAGATGGGCATACTTTAAAAAAAAAAATAGCAAACTGAACACAGGGGTACGCCAATTAGCGCTGGAACAAAGAAAATCATAATCAATAGGCATATTACTATATATTTAGTGATAACGCGGTTTTAATTAAGATAAAATCCACACAGAAAGAGAAAGAGATAGAAATGAGGTTTATATGGAGAAAAGGGAAGACGTGGGTAGAGGTGCATTGGCTAGTTTTAATGTGTGCGGGTGTGTATGTATGTTTGTTTATCTAGTGAAATGGCTAGCTTTAATGTGTGCATGTATGTTTGTTTATCTAGTGAAATGGCTAGCTTTAATGTGTGCATGTATGTTTGTTTATCTAGTGAAATTGCTAGCTGTGAAGTGTGTATGTATGTTTGTTTATCTAGTGAAATGGCTAGCTTTAATGTGTGTATGTATGTTTGTTTATCTAGTGAAATGGCTAGCTTTAATGTGTGTATGTATGTTTGTTTATCTAGTGAAATGGCTAGCTTTAATATGTGTATGTATGTTTGTTTATCTAGTGAAATGGCTAGCTTTAATGTGTGTATGTATGTTTGTTTATCTAGTGAAATGGCTAGCTTTAATGTGTGTATGTATGTTTGTTTATCTTGTGAAATGGCTAGCATTAATGTGTGCATGTATGTTTGTTTATCTAGTGAAATGGCTAGCTTTAATGTGTGCATGTATGTTTGTTTATCTAGTGAAATGGCTAGCTTTAATGTGTGCATGTATGTTTGTTTATCTTGTGAAATGGCTAGCTTTAATGTGTGTATGTATGTTTGTTTATCTAGTGAAATGGCTCGCTTTAATGTGTGTATGTATGTTTGTTTATCTTGTGAAATGGCTAGCTGTAAAGTGTGTATGTATGTTTGTTTATCTTGTGAAATGGCTAGCTGTAAAGTGTGTATGTATGTTTGTTTATCTTGTGAAATGGCTAGCTTTAATGTGTGTATGTATGTTTGTTTATCTAGTGAAATGGCTAGCTTTAATGTGTGTTTGTATGTTTTTTTATCTAGTGAAATGGCTAGCTTTAAGGTGTGTATGTATGTTTGTTTATCTAATGAAATGGCTAGCTTTAATGTGTGTATGTATGTTTGTTTATCTAGTGAAATGGCTAGCTTTAATGTGTGCATGTATGTTTTTTTATCTAGTGAAATGGCTAGCTTTAATGTGTGCATGTATGTTTGTTTATCTAGTGAAATGGCTAGCTTTAATGTGTGTATGTATGTTTGTTTATCTAGTGAAATGGCTAGCTTTAATGTGTGCATGTATGTTTTTTTATCTAGTGAAATGGCTAGCTTTAATGTGTGTATGTATGTTTGTTTATCTAGTGAAATGGCTAGCTTTAATGTGTGTATGTATGTTTGTTTATCTAGTGAAATGGCTAGCTTTAATGTGTGTATGTATGTTTGTTTATCTAGTGAAATGGCTAGCTTTAATGTGTGTATGTATGTTTGTTTATCTAGTGAAATGACTAGCTTTAATGTGTGTATGTATGTTTTTTTATCTTGTGAAATGGCTAGCTTTAACGTATGTATGTATGTATGTTTGTTTATCTAGTGAAATGGCTAGCTTTAATGTGTGTATGTATGTTTTTTTATCTAGTGAAATGGCTAGCTTTAATGTGTGTATGTATGTTTGTTTATCTAGTGAAATGGCTCGCTTTAATGTGTGTATGTATGTTTGTTTATCTTGTGAAATGGCTAGCTTTAACGTATGTATGTATGTTTGTTTATCTAGTGAAATGGCTAGCTTTAATGTGTGTATGTACGTTTGTTTATCTAGTGAAATGGCTAGCTTTAATGTGTGTATGTATGTTTGTTTATCTAGTGAAATGGCTAGCTTTAATGTGTGTATGTATGTTTGTTTATCTAGTGAAATGGCTAGCTTTAACGTATGTATGTATGTATGTTTATCTAGTGAAATGGCTAGCTTTAATGTGTGTATGTATGTTTGTTTATCTAGTGAAATGGCTAGCTTTAATGTGTGTATGTATGTTTGTTTATCTAGTGAAATGGCTAGCTTTAATGTGTGTATGTATGTTTGTTTATTTGGTGAAATGGCTAGCTTTAATGTGTGTATGTATGTTTGTTTATTTGGTGAAATGGCTAGCTTTAATGTGTGTATGTATGTTTGTTTATCTAGTGAAATGGCTAGCTTTAATGTGTGTATGTATGTTTGTTTATCTAGTGAAATGGCTAGCTTTAATGTGTGTATGTATGTTTGTTTATCTAGTGAAATGGCTAGCTTTAATGTGTGTATGTATGTTTGTTTATCTAGCATTCTTTTGTGCTCTCGCCAATTTATTTTCTTCTCTTGCTCTCCTGCCCCTACTGCAATCTTTACACCTGACCATTATATGATTATATAACACAACGAAATTTACGGTGAATTTATTCTACAACCGCGTGTCCTCTAAGCTTTACAGACATTCAGATAATTGTTATCTTTCACTACCTCAGGTCTACAGTTTAGCGATTACCCCGATTACTGCCCTGTTATTTCGAAACGCATCGATGCCCTTTAGAGTAAATGTTCTATTAAATATTGACAGCTCAGCAGCAATTCATGTGTTGTATTGATCTTCATTATCGTAGTTAGCTTGGGCAGCGCCATACAAGATTTTCTACCGGAAGTGGCGAACTTCAACACGGGACCTACGTTTAAACGTTTGTTATAGACTAAACACTTTAATCCGTTTGTCTCTGACATTACTAAAGACTTTAATTCAATGCTTCCGGCAGAACTAAACAATCAAATCCATTTGTCTCCGACAGAACTAAACACTAATCCGCTTGTCTCCGACAGAACTAAACAGTCTAATCTGCTTGCCTCTGACATAACTAAAGACTTTAATTCAATGTCTCCGATAGTACTAATCACTCTAATATGTTTGTCTCAGTCAAAACGAAACTATTTAGTACATTTGTCTCCGTCGCTACTAAACACATCAAAAGTATCGATTAAGATCAAGTATCTAATTTTATTGGAAGCTGATGATATAAATGATGATTTTTGTTCAAAATGAGTTCATTAAAAAAAAGAACATACGACAGTTGAAAAAGGAAAAAAGTGGGCTGTATCCATTGATCAGGATAAAGTGGAAAAATATAAGTAAAATGTTTATTTTCTTTCACAATAATTAACTATCTAAATCGCTGCCCTGGAGGACTTGCCGGTGCTATGAAGTTCGTGCGCTGTTCTGAGATTTCCCCGTATTGTCAGGAAAGAGATCTAAACACAAAAGTACAATGCCCGAGTATAGTTATGATAATTACAAAGTAAGAGACAATATTCTTTAACATCGAGGTCGCCGAAAATAAAGCTAGTTGCTCGACGTGTGATTAAAATAACTATTTCAGTACGTCATGTGACCACGTTAACCTTTAACGCTAGTTAATTTTCATCCTAACATTAATGAAATGATAGTAATCAAATATCTGAAATTACCCCAGGGATTCTGGTCAGTGCTACGGAGTTGATGCACTGTGCCAAGGTCTTCCAGCCTTATCATAAAAGATATTGAAGTACTAATGGAGACCACATGAGTACAATGATGATGTTTCTTATCTTCTGCTTGTGCTCGCATTGAGTGTGCATGTGTGTGTTTGTACCCGATTAGACAAGTGCTTCTGATACATATGAATGGAGTACTGGTTAGTATCGAGACAGAGAGGTTTGTGAGTTCAATTCTTGGTTGGACATTTTTTTATTTGCGATTTCTATCCGCGGCAACCACCCCTGATCTCAGCAGGGAGGCCCGGTTTGAAACGTAGATTATTTATAAACGGAAAAAAAATATGAGTACCTCCGAAGTCGGAGTTATCATCCTGTGCAACAAGGGACCCCTGTGCTGCCTGGGGAAAATGGATTAACACGCACAATTCAGTTCCTACTCTCTAGTGACTTCGTCAAAGGTGAAAGCTGGCGAACAAAAAAAAATGAATCGTCCGAAACCCCTCTTAAGCTCTATACAACTTTGCAACATTGAGTCCTGAGATCAACGCATCTTCCATATATCACCAAATATGAGGTCATCATGTTGTATACGGGAGCCGCGATAGCTCAGTGGTTAGTGAACTGGACTACAAAGGACAAGAGGTAGGGTTCAATCCCAACCGACGGCTTTTGGGTTCACCCAGCCTTTAATGGGTACCTGATTCCTTTCTGGGAAAGTGAAGCGGCACGGGCGTTATACCGACCACATTACCCCAAAAATCATGTGCTGAAGGTCTGTAAAATATATGGTCACTAACACCATATTCCCTATACGTCACTTGGCGTGACGGGGGAACTTGACTTTTTACTTATGTTGTATTCATTTTGTTGTTTTGGTCTTCTTTTTCACTGTCGGACAAACGACAGATCGTACAGGTAGAATTTATTACTGTGTGGATCTATTCAATTCGTTGAGATTCGTTCTATACGCGAAGTTAATAGATTGTTCCAGTCAGTCACGTTTCGGGTAGTCATTAGGAGTGTGCTTCTACTCTCTTCATTGAAAATGGATTATTCTCTTCATATTTAAGTATGTGGTTTCATTGCCACCTGGCTCATATTCACCTTCTTTGTTGGCAAACTCCCTTCTTATATTTCCAGATGTGTTCATATCCAATGTAGGTTCCCTTTCTGGCAGAAAGTTGATTCAGTTCATTTCCCATTTTCGAGGATTTGGAAAACCGATAACAGACATGAAAAAATGACCTCTATTTAAGTTGTTGGTTTGAGCAGATTTATCCAGTAGAAAGATATCATTTCTTTGTGCGGCAGTCTGAATATTTAAAAAATGCCCCGTCACCTCTGCGGTTAACTGTGTCTGAGTGATCCTATAAACAAAAATAAAAACTTTAGTATCTCAATCACAAATGTTCTAAAATTATTCCTGAGCAAAATATATACAGCATTTACTTTATTTTTATTCATATTCTTTTTCAGTCTTTTAACCATCCGCTTGAGTGGTTATTATTAGTCTTGTCCTGGTTAGTTATATTTAATATTATTTTATAATATATTTATATTTAAAACATTTGTTTTTTATTTTGTGTACTGTAGTTTACAGAGAGGCCGTGATATTTTCGTCTTGACGCTTTTGATTTCGTCGAGACATATTTCTCAGACTAGATTTCTACTCGCATGACCAGATGTTGTTCTTGGACCAGAACGTCCTTGGACCTCACGTGTCTCTACTTTATCCTGAATTTGAGAATTTCCAAGGTATTTAATCAGCACAGTATCACACATAAGGTATTAAATCAGCACAGTATCACAAATAAGGTATTAAATCAACACAGTATCACACATAAGGTATTAAATCAGCACAGTATCACACATAATATATTAAATCAACACAGTATCACACATAAGGTATTAAATCAGCACAGTATCACACATAATATATTAAATCAACACAGTATCATACATAAGGTATTAAATCGGCACCGTATCACACATAAGGTATTAAATCAACACAGTATCACACATAAGGTATTAAATCAGCACAGCATCACACATAAGGTATTAAACCTGCACAGTATCATACATAAGGTATTAAATCAGCACATCATCACACATAAGGTATTACATCAACACAGTATCATACATAAAGTATTAAACCAGCACAGTATCATACATAAGGTATTAAATCAACACAGTACAACACATAAGGTATTAAATCAGCACAGTATCATACATAAAGTATTAAACCGGCACAGTATCACACATACGGTATTAAATGAGCACAGTATCATACATAAGGTATTAAACCAGCACAGTATCATACATAAGGTATTATATCAACACAGTATAACACATAATGTATTAAACCAGCACAGTATCATATATGCAGGTACATTCTACAAGGCAACAACAAGGGTGGTTTAGCTTTGTACAAGACAAGACAAAACAAAGAACTAACGTCTCAACCAAAAAGTCTTCAACCTGGATGAGAAAAAACAAAAACATAACATAAATTATTAAAAATCGAAACAGTGACAAGTATAGTCTAACGCGATTGAAAGTGCACAAAAACTAGAACGCCATATCGCAATAAAAGACGAAATAAGAGCGATTCTAAAACGGTGTATGGAAAAGACGCCTGAAGCGTGTACATAAAATGTAAAGAAAGGAATATATGGTATAATTTTAAAAAAAAAGAATGGAAAGAGTTATTCCAATTTGGATTAGAGAACAAAAAATAGCTATGAGGCGGTACTCCAAAGCAAAACGACTGCGTTCATTCGAGGAGCAAGAGATCATGTCATTAACTTGGATGACGTCAGTTTCAGAATAGTCCAGATAATTTAAATGAAATGCCATAGGAGTATCAGACTTAAGCGAGATGACGCGGGAATGCTCATGAAATCGATCGCGTAGACGTCTACCTATTTCATCAATGTAGATCTTCCATCAGCATTGGTAGATAATAATATGTATAATGTTACGCGGTATCTCCCAAAGAGATTGCGATGCCGAAACTTCCTAGTTCTTGTATCTAATTCATCTTTACCGTGGCTCTACACGGTTTTTCATGTGTATTACTATTAGGTACATTTTACCTTTTTTTTTTTTTTTGTATTTAATTATTATGTAGCTTTCCGCTTGGATCACCTAACAGTGATATGAGAATACGAGTCACGATTGCCAGCTATGATTAACTTAGGTCTCTGGAATCCATTTCAAGCTGAAATAATTACCTCAATTTAATACAGAATGTTTAATGATGTTGTCTTGCCAGTCGCATTGCTTCACTCTTTCCATTCAGTGATTACGTTATGATAACTATGGTTTGTCATTCTAGCTTTGATAAGATCTTTTAATTTCATCGCAGTCTTAATTGTTGTTACCTGACAAATCGTCATTTCTGAATTAACATCTATAACGTGTATTTATCATTTGTTGGCATATCTGGATGATAACATAGCCCTTGTGCAGGAGTACCCTCATTTATTTTAAACTATGATGTCTGTTATGTTCTATCCACATATGTAGTGAACTGTTGTTTGAAGCTATAGTTTATAATCCTTGACCAAGCTGGTCACACTGGAATATGTTAACCAATTTCGCTGCCCGATTTCTATGACAGTTTAACCACTCTATCTTCATCGAGCATTGAAACCAGATCGTCAGCTGTTGAAGACGCGAAATGCTGCTCGGTTAGGCTCTATTGTTATCATCAATTCGGGGCGTGTCCAGCAACATTTTTCTGATATCACCATTTTTCATTTTCTATTATCTTATAGTATTATTGGGTTTTCTCAATGACTCACATATTGTGATATTCCTTTCTTGTGCCCTGGATATAATCATGTTTGAAACTAATAACAACGAGGCAACATTAATCATAGTATCTATTATTTACGTTCCAGTGTACCAGTACACAAGATTTTCCTGTCATTGGTTATATTTGTTTTCCTTCTTTGGTCGTATACATTACGTAAAAGTAAAAGAACAAAAGAAAATAAGCTTCATTGTGCCATATTCTAAATGTTCGAACTGCTGACACTGGGATCTTGACATTGACTGCTTGTTTAGTCCTTGATTGACCGCTCTCCTGGTATGTAGGTTCATGCTGATATTGTTTTTGAGCGCCAGAAGAATAAATGTGCAACTCTCTATGATAATCTACATGTGTTTATTGCATGACATACATCTATTTTTAATCTCCATATTTAACATGCTTCAATGTCAATAAATTCAAAACAATATTCTTAGTAATTTATATCAATAAATATACACACTATAGTAGCAATTAATAGCATGTTAAACAGCAAAATATAAAAAGTAAAGGAGTAAAGGTTCCCTCCACGCCTTGTTAAGTGTAGAGGAAAGGTGACCACAAGCGCCATATTTTTTCCATGACCACGATACATTTCGGGTGTCGTGGTCAGTACCACGCCAAGCAGCCTTTAATTCATGGAAGTAAATCTAGTACTAATGGGTAAACCTCAGAGCCTTGTCAGTCTGAAAAAAATCCGTCACTTGTGGGAATTGAACCAAGCTCCTTCTAATCATGAAGCGAGACTAACATATTATACATATAATGTCATGAAGCGAGACTAACATATTATACATATAATGTCATGAAGCGAGACTAACATATTATACATATAATGTCATGAAGCGAGACTAACATATTATACATATAATGTCATGAAGCGTGACTAACATATTACACATATAATGTCATGAAGCGAGACTAACATATTATACATATAATGTCATGAAGCGAGACTAACATATTATACATATAATGTCAGAAGCGAGACTAACATATTATACATATAATAAATGTTCCGTAACGTACGTGCGATGTTGAGATGTTAACAGTGTTGTATTAGACTTTGTTGCTCTTGGCTACAGCTAAGGTGGACGAACAGTGATCTTTCTCAAAGTTAACAACTCTCTCAACGGAGCCGAGATCATCCGTAAGCACTAGGACTGGAAGCAGTTAGCGACTCATAGCTGACTATTTACGACAGAGTCGGATAGGTGAACAAGAACTATCCTGATCCAACTCTGCATCTAGGACCTAGAAGTAAACTACCCAGTCCTTACTCTACCCCTGCGCGGCGGACCTAGGAGAAAACTATCCAGATTCTACTCTACCTCTAGGACCTAGAAGTAAACTACCGAGCCCCTACTCTACCTCTTCGCGGCGGACCTATAAGCAAACTATCCAGTTCTTACTCTACTTCTACGCGGCGGACCTAGCAGCAAACTATCCAGTTCTTACTCTACTTCTACCAGGCGGACTAGGAGCAAACTATCCAGTTCCTACTCTACTATTACGCGGCGGACTAGGAGTAAACTATCCAGTCTGGCCAAGTAAAGATCGAGAAGGATGGTAATCCATTACTAAAAAAAAATATCATGCTGAAAGCGGATGTGTTGTACCAAAAGGTGCAAATAATACAGCTTGTAAATCCCAAAACAAAACTTCTTGTTCTTTTACGGGCGGACGATGAATAGCAGTAGTCGTACAACGAACTCTGAAGAAGAGAATGAGGAACCTCTCCCAACGCAGTATAATTGACTGGAAAGTGTCAACATAGCCTTGAACTATGATCACTATATCGCCAAGACAGAACGCAAGCCACTGCACTAGTTGTACATTTCACTACATACAAGAGAAGTAAAGTACACCATCTTAGAAGGTATAATATATGCACAAGAAGTTTTCCCTTGACTGCCGAAAGGCCGTGAACTGCAGACATAATTTGACATGGCACGGTAATTGCTGTGTATGGAGTAGGATGCAATGTTATGTAGAGTTAATATTACAGGAAAATATAATGGGCCCCATTTTTAAAAAAAGGGTGAGGTATGGGGAAAGGTGGTCTCGATCCATAGGTCAGAACGTTTGTATTTGCCATGATGTGCCCCTTTAGTACAATTCTGGATAGTGGTATCTGCAGAAACTTCCGTTTCAAAATGGTGGAACGTTTCACGTCCTCTCGATCGCTGCAGCAAAATGTATCCGTGGTTTTATTAATTGAGGCTCTCTGACGTATGTTTCTGTGTTGAAATCAAAAGGATGTTCTACTTCGTAAATCTGCACTGCCGAGTACACCCAGCAATGTTCCTTTTTCAAGTTACAAGTCAAGTATTGTTTGTAAAAGCGACTTTCACCATCTAGTGTTGTCATGCGCTTTACGTCACATTTAGTGCTGTTCAATGTTCGACGTGCATATTTTTTTAGGCAAATTATTTACAAGCTGAAACGCATTTACTGTGGACTGCTCCGTCAAGTCGACCGATGATTTTGTGTTTATAACAGTGTGTTTATATGTTCGGTTGCAGTCAAGAACAATATCCTAACATCGTCAAACGCTATACATTTTTGTTCTCAATATGACGATCATCATTTTCGGGAGGACGTGAAATTCCGGTATATGGTAGATAGGTGGCATGAACCTTTGAAAGCTGTGTCTGAAAAGTGTTCCTTGTTGCAGTTTCCTCATATTCCAAGTCCGGCTTGTTGCAGGAGCTACTGAGTTAAGTGCACACCGTGAGCTGTGTGTCTCATCCGTTTTGATTATGTTTCGATATTCCAATTGTTTACGATGAATGATGATATCGTGTGACAGGGAACAGTTGGCTGTGTTCACTTTCTGCGCGGTTTCGCCTTATGTCTTTTGGCGTGTGCTGAGACTGCTACGATGGGGACTACAGTTACCTTTCTTTGTTTGGGAGATGAGTTACTAATTCGGATGATTCCACTGGCACGAGCGGTTGAGCAATTATGGATTTTAATTCGTTTGCAGTGATACCGAGGCCTTCCATAACCAATAACCAATAACCAATAACCAATCTGAAAATGTTTGTGAGTTGTTACTTTGTCCTTTGTTTGTTGAGTAGTTAATCTGCCTGGTCTTGGAAGAGGAAACATCTTTTGAAGACTTCAGGCAGATCAAGAGGTTGGTGGTCAAGGGTTTGGCATTATATAACAACTGAGGAATATGTTGTGAATGGATTCTGTTATGATCATTAAGATGCTATACGCGAAGAATAGAATATCGGTCAATATGGCGGATAGGCGGCAAGAACCACTGAGGATCAGTCTGAAAAAATGTTCTTTGTTGCAGGTTTCCTATATTCCATGTCCGAGTTGCTGTCGGAGCTACTGAGTTAATGCTCTATGCACACTATGAACTGTGTTTTTCATCCGGATTGTGTTTAGATACTCCGACTGCTTACGATGAATGATGATATCGTATGACGATAAGGCCGCTTGGCCTTATGTCTTTTGGGGTGTGCTGCAGCTGCTATGATGGGGACTGCAGCTGCCTTTCTTTGTTTGGATCCTTCTCCTTCAATGAGATGTTTATTTTTACTTCTGATGATTCCACTGGCAGGGCGGTTGAGCATTTATGGATTCTAATTCGTTTGCAGATACCGGGGCCTTATAAGTAACCATAAGGTGAAGTAGAAAATTATTACTCTCTTCTAATCTCTCTGTTTAAAAAGATTTATGTTTTTTAAAAAAATGTAATTGTTATTTTCTCTCGGGCTGAAGACGATGAAAGACAAAAGATGGTAGAGGACAAGAAAAGACAAGACTAGAAGCAATAGGGGTATATTATCGGTAACATCCTGCGATAATTTCTGGACAGCAATAGTCCAGGCATGCCATTGTGGATAATTGTGTGTGGCTGTTTATAAGGAAAATAAGATCAGGAGTGATATAAATAGACACGATTATACAAACGAACAAAACTCTGATAGAAACATTGGATGAGAGAGTAAACAAACTGTAAGCGCCGGTAAAAAAAAAAAAATAAAGTACCCCCGTCACGCCAAGTGGTGTATAGGGAAATATGGTGTTAGTGACCCTATATTTTACAGACCTTCAGCACATGATTTTTGGGGAAATGTGGTTGGTATTATGCCCGTGCTGCTTTACTTTCCCAGAAAAAAATCCGGTACACATTTAAGGCTGGGTGAACCTGGAAGCAGTCGGTTGGGATCGAACCCTACCCCTTGTACTTTGTAGTCCAGTTCACTAACCACTGAGCTATCGCGGCTCCCATAAGCGCCGGTAGTGGCGAAAAATAAGAAAAAGTGGAATAGTTTTTTACTTCATCATGTTTGTTTTATATTGATGGTATCTTGTGACGTAGAGTGACCTAACCGGCCAGGATAAATTAGAGATAAGCAGGAACATATTTTTCCTTGCTATTAATGCCTTACGCAGTTATATTTGTTCAGTTTAGTAGACTAGGAAGTGAAGGGCCGGGAAAGCATTCACAAACACCTTAGTCTCGGCACTAATTGTACGTCACTGAACGTGTGTTTTGTAGAGGTGACGTTCTGTGTTACAGAGGCTGAATCATGCTTTATTTCGTTCTCCTGACAATATTTTGTTCAAGAAAATTGCAAGTACTTTAACTTCAGACTTAAATATCATCATCATCATCAAGTACCGGGCCTGCTGGCGTAGGTGATCATGTCTCTCCACAACTTTCGATCTCAGCAGCTATTTATCATTTCTGTTGTTTGTTGTTGAGCTTCTGCCAAACCATTCTCTTAAGCTGTCTGTTATTTTTTTCTCTTTGCTTCCCTCTATCTCTTCGTCCCTCAATTTTTCCAGTTGTTACAATATATTCCACTTGTTCTCTTCTCATTGCATGACCAAAAAATGATGATCGTTTCTTCCTAATATTGGAAATTAGCTCTCTTTTTGCTTTGACCTCTCTCAGAACATCTTCATTACTCTTCTTAGCTGTCCATGGTACTCTCAACATTCTTCTGTAAAACCACATTTAACCACATCGACTTAAATATATATAAATATTATTCACATGGTATGATGAACGATATTATACTATACACATATAGTATGATGAACGATATTATACTATACACATATAGTATGATGAACGATATTATACTATACACATATAGTATGATGAACAATATTATACTATACACATATAGTATGATGAACGATATTATACTATACACATATAGTATGATGAATGACATCATACACTGAGGAGGTGCTCTTTTTTCGTTTCCTGTAACAAACTATCACATATTTCTGTTAGTGTAACAGCTCAGCTCTCACAAGACGGTGTTTCCTAGGTCTCTTACTTTAGCAAACATCCATAAATGTGTTACTTTCCAGATGCTGATGTGTTATGTCCCCACATCCCTTATTGTGTTATGCATAAGATTCCTAAATTTGTTATGCCCACTGCTCCCGCCCACTTTATTCTTCAGGATCCCTCGACTGTGTTATGTCCTATGTTCCCTATATGTGGTATTCTCCAGGTCGCAAAGTCCTCTATCACCTGACAACCAGCTAATGATAAGTGAGGACGTTTCATTCCTAACATTATGAATCACCTGAACGTATATCACAGACGGTGAGAACAGAAGTTTGCTTGTGTTGAAAGCCGCCAGAACAAAGAAAATATTCCATTTTATCCATGGAACCAGTTTCATTGCAGTCAGGAATTTCCCATATCCGCTCCACCACTTATCACAGCATTTCGCAAAATGCATCGGTAAATTGACATGGTCGCTCCGTGCTCGTCCTACTCGACTGCGCAGGTGACGATTCTAGACCTCTTTATCCGACTCTTACAATTACAACATGCGTGCAGTTAACAGTGGCTCTTTTCTTTTCTCTCCTCACCGTGCGCTTTTCAGCAGTCACACGAGGAAAAGAAATAATCAAAACCGTCTACAAAATTAAGTGCTGTAAGTTCATAAGGAGTGAAAATATATATTTTATGGTGAACTACTATTGTATATCTCCCGTGTGTTACCGGGGCCTCATTATGAGGAAAGTAAAGAATAGTGACACTGTGATCTTCCAGACATGTTGTAAGAGGCGACTAAGGAGGTTGATCGATGGCTTGACAAGCTGTCATTGTAAAAAGTATTGTTGTGGAAACAGCGCCATAGATTTTAGGAGCAGTGATCTCTGCAATATGTGCCATTTTGGCACGCAAGGTTTCTGTTTTTGAGATTGTGGTTCTGCCCTATGTGCCGTCTTGGGCTCGTAAGGACAATTGATAGATTGACTATTGTATATACTATCTATATTATTCACATACAGGATTCACATTTGTGTAAGGTGTGGTTTTCTATGCTACGCTAATTATATCTCATTGGCCGCTTTTTTTCTACAGGATTTTGTGAAATTTAAACTTTAAATTAGTTTGTTAGCTCCCACTCTCACGAGGTGACCCAAACATTTGATTCTACATGTATCCCTCAGTGTGTGATGAGAATCTGTTTCCATAAAGGTTTTCCTGATACCAGTACTTGACCGTGTCAACAAAAGAGCCTTCCAGATAAAGTAAACATGAATTCAATCCTCGTCTCTCTCCACTGGACACAATGAAAAAAAATGAATCAATAACTGACCTCTGATCTAGGGAAAGTAGTAACAGAGAGGAAAAGCTATGGACTCTTCATCTGCAAATAATGCAGCAAAATACGGTGAAGTATTGTACTAGCAACAAAACAAATATCAGCAGGGCTGAAACTAAGAATGGCAAAATGTCACATCTTCTCAATATTCCTGTACAGTGCAGAAACATGGACATTAGACAAGAAAACAGAAGAGAAAATTGAAGCCTTTGAAATGTGGATTTATAGAAGAATAGGTAGAATTGGATGAACAGAAAGGAAAACAAACGATGACGTTTTAAAACCACTGAAAATAAAAAGAGAACTACTAAATACAATTTCTATCTATCTCTCTATCTATTGACCTTTCGAGCCGTAACCGGCCCATAGGGCGTAGACCAAGATACACCTTCTCTTATCTGAATTTTTTTGTTCTAGCAATTTGTCTTTTAAAGATATTTTATCAAATCTCGCCATCTGTCTCTGTTCTGTGCAAGCAGTTCTATCTCATTGAGGGAGCCGATTCCTGCTGCTCTTGCCTCTCTCATCAATGTTCTTCTCAGTGTCTCCCTGGGTCTTCCTCTTTTTCTTTTACCTGTTGTTTCCCATATGAGAGCTTGCTTTGCTATTCGATTATTATCTCTTCTCATCACATGTCCAACGTATGACCATCGTCTTTAAATACAATTTAGACTAGACAAATGAAATTTTGGGGGCATGTTAAAAGACACAACAGCCTACTAAAAAGTAATATTGGAAGGGAAAATACAAGGTAAAATACAAGGACCAAGACTAACATGGACGAGTAACATCAAAAGATGGACAAGTCAATCTATGAGAGCCTGCACCATCAAAGCAAGAAACAGAGTAGAATGGCGATCCATGGTAGCCAACCTTCGTTGCGGAGAAGGCACTCGATCATGACGATGATTGCACCACATTTTCTTACTTTTAATTATATGTTCCGGAAATACTTTATATTAAGTATAAATAAATATTAGTCAGAAGTAAGTAAATATAAAAGCTTCTTTTCTTGGTCATAAACCGACAAAGAATCAATGCCTGGTCGGCTTTGTGACGTAGATTTTGAGACTGTACGTCATTTTGAAGAATAAAATAAAAACTCGCTTTTTTAACAAAAAATAATGTACTTACCAGAGATGCAGTTCTTGTGTTGCTGGTAGAATTTTATTCTCACTGACTTGATGTGGGCGACCAGCAGCGACTCACTTGGATCCTCAATGGCAGCAAACACAGCAGCACCAATTACCAGAAACAGTAGGTAGAATATACTCAGGGCAAATAATCGAAAATTACTTCTCCGGATAAGTCGTTTTGGTGGATGTGAGGTTGCGTCCCCTTGACCAACAATTGGCTCGGTGTCCGACATGTTTATTTTTATATAAATATATATCTATTGACGTCAACACTTAAATTCTGTAGTCGTTTCTCCGATGAATGTTCATTTATTGTTCATAACAAAAAATAGTAAGTGTTCATAAGAGCAATAAACATTAGTCACTAATTGACTTTACACGTACGAGTCACTATGCTACTTCCTGAATATGCAAATTTATCAAATACTATCGAAAGTTCATGATGAGGTTGAAACAGACATCATCATCAGGGGCCGTGAATCAACTAAATGTTCGCTACCTAGCTTTAAAATCGCACTGTCTGACTTCAGCACCAGAGCATATCTGAAAATATAAAGTATGTGGACCATATGTTAACTTATGCATACATTTGGTGGTTTTGTGTGGCAATGTACACATTTACCTTGTTCATCGACATATCTAGAGGTTTAATCGTGAATGCCCTGCATGTATGTTCAATGCCTGTTTATTTGTTACATAATTATATTTTAGTAGCATAGAATGTATGTTTAAATTATAATAAATATAACACTACTGTCAAGTAAGATACAGCAGTTACCGCACGACAACAATAGACTGTCAAGTAAGATACAGCAGTTACCGACCGCACGACAACAATAGACTGTCAAGTAAGATACAGCAGTTACCGTCCGCACGACAACAGAACCAAGTGACTGTCAAGTAAGATACAGCAGTTACCGACCGCACGACAACAGAACCAAGTGACTGTCAAGTAAGATACAGCAGTTACCGACCGCACGACAACAGAACCAAGTGACTGTCAAGTAAGATACAGCAGTTACCGACCGCACGACAACAGAACCAAGTGACTGTCAAGTAAGATACAGCAGTTACCGACCGCACGACAACAGAACCAAGTGACTGTCAAGTAAGATACAGCAGTTACCGACCGCACGACAACAGAACCAAGTGACTGTCAAGTAAGATACAGCAGTTACCGACCGCACGACAACAGAACCAAGTGACTGTCAAGTAAGATACAGCAGTTACCGACCGCACGACAACAATAGACTGTCAAGTAAGATACATCTGTTACCGCACGACAACAATAGACTGTCAAGTAAGATACATCTGTTACCGCACGACAACAATAGACTGTCAAGTAAGATACAGCAGTTACCGACCGCACGACAACAGAACCAAGTGACTGTCAAGTAAGATACAGCAGTTACCGACCGCACGACAACAATAGACTGTCAAGTAAGATACAGCAGTTACCGACCGCACGACAACAATAGACTGTCAAGTAAGATACATCTGTTACCGCACGACAACAATAGACTGTCAAGTAAGATACATCTGTTACCGCACGACAACAATAGACTGTCAAGTAAGATACAGCAGTTACCGACCGCACGACAACAGACAGAACCAAGTGACTGTCAAGTAAGATACACCTGCTACCGCACGACAACAGAACCAAGTGACTGTCAAGTAAGATACATCTGCTACCGCACGACAACAATAGACTGTCAAGTAAGATACATCTGCTACCGCACGACAACAGAACTAAGTGACTGTCAAGTAAGATACATCTGCTACCGCACGACAACAATAGACCGTCAAGTAAGATACATCTGCTACCGCACGACAACAATAGACCGTCAAGTAAGATACATCTGCTATTGCACGACAACAATAGACCGTCAAGTAAGATACATCTGCTACCGCACGACAACAATAGACCGTCAAGTAAGATACATCTGCTATTGCACGACAACAAAACCAAGTGACTGTCAAGTAAGATACATCTGCTACCGCACGACAACAAAACCAAGTGACTGTCAAGTAAGATACATCTGCTACAGCACGACAACAGAACCAAGTGACTGTCAAGTAAGATACATCTGCTACCGCACGACAACAATAGACTGTCAAGTAAGATACATCTGCTACCGCACGACAACAATAGACTGTCAAGTAAGATACATCTGCTACAGCACGACAACAATAGACCGTCAAGTAAGATACATCTGCTATTGCACGACAACAATAGACTGTCATGTAAGATACATCTGCTACCGCACGACAACAATAGACCGTCAAGTAAGATACATCTGCTATTGCACGACAACAAAACCAAGTGACTGTCAAGTAAGATACATCTGCTACCGCACGACAACAAAACCAAGTGACTGTCAAGTAAGATACATCTGCTACAGCACGACAACAGAACCAAGTGACTGTCAAGTAAGATACACCTGCTACCGCACGACAACAGAACTAAGTGACTGTCAAGTAAGATACACCTGCTACCGCACGACAACAGAACCAAGTGACTGTCAAGTAAGATATATCTGCCACCGAACGACAACAGAACCAAGTGACTGTCAAGTAAGACACATCTGCTACCGCACGACAACAGAACTATGTGACTGTCAAGTAAGATACATCTGCTACCGCACGACAACAGAACCAAGTGACTGTCAAGTAAGATACATCTGCTACCGCACGACAACAGAACCAAGTGACTGTCAAGTAAGATACATCTGCTACCGCACGACAACAGAACCAAGTGACTGTCAAGTAAGATACATCTGCTACCGCACGACAACATAACCAAGTGACTGTCAAGTAAGATACATCTGCTACCGCACGACAACAGAACCAAGTGACTGTCAAGTAAGATACATCTGCTACCGCACGACAACAGAAATAAGTGACTGTCAAGTAAGATACATCTGCTACCGCACGACAAAAGAACCAAGTTACTGTCAAGTAAGATACATCTGCTACCGCACGACAACAGAACCAAGTGACTGTCAAGTAAGATACATCTGCTACCGCACGACAACAGAACCAAGTGACTGTCAAGTAAGATACATCTGCGACCGCACGACAACAGAACTAAGTGACTGTCAAGTAAGATACATCTGCTACCGCACGACAACAGAACTAAGTGACTGTCAAGTAAGATACATCTGCTACCGCACGACAACAGAAATAAGTGACTGTCAAGTAAGATACATCTGCTACCGCACGACAACAGAACTAAGTGACTGTCAAGTACGATAAATCTGCTACCGCACGACAACAGAACTAAGTGACTGTCAAGTAAGATACATCTGCTACCGCACGACAACAGAAATAAGTGACTGTCAAGTAAGATACATCTGCTACCGCACGACAACAGAACCAAGTGACTGTCAAGTAAGGTACATCTGCTACCGCACGACAACAGAACCAAGTGACTGTCAAGTAAGATACATCTGCTACCGCACGACAACAGAACTAAGTGACTGTCAACTAAGATACATCTGCTACCGCACGACAACAGAACTAAGTGACTGTCAAGTAAGATACATCTGCTACCGCACGACAACAGAACTAAGTGACTGTCAAGTAAGATACATCTGCTACAGCACGACAACAGAACCAAGAGACTGTCAACTAAGAAACATCTGCTACCGCACGACAACAGAACCAAGTGACTGTCAACTAAGATACATCTGCTACCGCACGACAACAGAACCAAGTGACTGTCAACTAAGATACATCTGCTACCGCACGACAACAGAACTAAGTGACTGTCAAGTACGATAAATCTGCTACCGCACGACAACAGAACTAAGTGACTGTCAAGTACGATAAATCTGCTACCGCACGACAACAGAACTAAGTGACTGTCAAGTAAGATACATCTGCTACCGCACGACAACAGAACTAAGTGACTGTCAAGTAAGATACATCTGCTACCGCACGACAACAGAACTAAGTGACTGTCAAGTACGATAAATCTGCTACCGCACGACAACAGAACTAAGTGACTGTCAAGTACGATAAATCTGCTACCGCACGACAACAGAACTAAGTGACTGTCAAGTAAGATACATCTGCTACCGCACGACAACAGAACTAAGTGACTGTCAAGTACGATAAATCTGCTACCGCACGACAACAGAACTAAGTGACTGTCAAGTAAGATACATCTGCTACCGCACGACAACAGAACTAAGTGACTGTCAAGTACGATAAATCTGCTACCGCACGACAACAGAACTAAGTGACTGTCAAGTAAGATACATCTGCTACCGCACGACAACAGAACCAAGTGACTGTCAAGTAAGATACATCTGCTACCGCACGACAACAGAACCAAGTGACTGTCAACTAAGATACATCTGCTACCGCACGACAACAGAACTAAGTGACTGTCAAGTACGATAAATCTGCTACCGCACGAGAACAGAACCAAGTGACTGTGAAGTCCAACATATTTGTGGTAGTCTCGGAATGATGACCATAGACTGTGTGAAATGGAAAGAAAAATTGTTGCTGCACCGCAAGACACCACATGACGTGCGGACAATTTGTTGGTCTGATACCAAGGGAAAGGCGTTAAATTAAAACTGTTTGGAATCTTTCGTTAATAAGCTTTCAGAGCGTAGAGAAGAGAAGAAAACAAACATGACGGTAATTACTCAATGACAAAATATAGGGAGGTGTTAATCGTTTGACGTTTAAATGTAAATAGAGTAAGTGTGGGAGTGGCAGTAAGGTTCCCCTTATAAATCAAAAAGTGATACACATACTGCATCCCTTGTTAGTGTTTAGTTTATGGTCATCGGCTAAGGAGAGTACCAATATTGTCAACAACATAAACGATATATGACGGCTATACTTGCACAGTTCGAGTAGAGAAGGGAATGAGAGACTGGTTTCAGATTGAAACAGGAGTGAAGTAAGGATGTATACTATCGTCTCTGCTATTTGGAATTACCACAGACAACTTAAATGAATAAATGTTACAAAAGCAATATTGGCATTAAATGGTACAACGAGAATTACTTGGAAGATCTAGATTTTGCACATGATATAGTGCTCTAAGTGACAGAATCAACTTGATGTAAAATATCACAGATACACTATTACCCATGGCGAAGTGAATGGAACTTGAAATCAACAGTGGTAAAACAAAGATAATTAAAAATAAAAATACACCAGCAGGCAATACATATAAGTCGTCAGGGATTGAGAAAAAGTCGACCACTATGTATATCTTGGTTGTAAATGAGATCAAGAAGATGAAACAAATAAGGAGCTTAGAACCAGGACAGTAAAGGCGGCAGAAAATGTTAAAAACCTGGACAAAATATTGAAATCAAAAGTGACAAGCAGGAAAATTGAACTTAGAATATTCAACTCCCTGTATTGTCCTTTCTTACCTGTACAAGTGAAAGCTGGAAAACAAAAGAAATTGAGGAGAAAAAACTAAACGTTTTCGAAGACAAATGCCTAAGAAGGATTCTCTGTGTACAATGAAATGAATTCAAGGCTGTTATAGAGAAACAGCCGTTCAACCAACGATATCATCTATAACTAGGAAGAGGAGATGGACATATATCGGACATGTACTGAAAAGAGACAACAAGATAATTTCAAAAGAGAATCTTAAATAGGAAACATCAGGATATAGAAAAAAATACAAACCTAAAGAAAAACTGAAAGAACTCTAAAAAGTGAAGCAAAATTGGCAGGTTCATGTGAGAAGATCTAATATCTAGCCCAGAACAGAGATGGGTGGCGAAAGCAATGGGAGCCCTATTCGATGTCTAGCGGCACCGGAATGATTAAGAAGATGTTATACATGGGGACTGATTAGAAAACATTGGAGGAGAGAAGTTACAAGTGATCCAGGTTAGAGACACCGCTATGATTTCTCTGTCAGCTAACACAATAAAAGCTGTTATGAATTCTCTCTATGGAAGCAAATTATTGACATTAAATAAATAAATGAAAAGACGATTAGAGGCCACAGAGATGGGATTTCTCAGAAGAATGTTGAAAGTTCCCTGGACAGCTAAAAATACCAATGAGAAAGTTCTCAAAGAGGCCAACACAAAAGGGAGCTCTTAAAAAACATCAGAAAGAAGCAATCATATTTTTTGGGCACATCATGAGAAGAGGAAAGTTGGAATACTTGGTTACAAGTGGCAAAAAAATGAAAGAGAGATCGCGGGCAACAAAGAGAGAAAATACTGGATAGCTTGGTGTCATGGCATGGAAAACAGTCAACAACAGAACTCATACGATGCACTGTGGATAGAAGATTATGGAAGGACATGATCGCCAACGCCAACCGGTACGGCACATGATGATGATGATTTCTCTATCAGCTCACACGATAATAGCATCTATGATTTCTCTATCAGCTCACACAATAATAGTTGCTATGATTTCTCTATCAGCTCACACGATAATAGCAGCTATGATTTCTCTATCAGCTCACACAACAATTGGTGCTATGATTTCTCTATCAGCTCACACAATAATAGCAGCTATAATTTCTCTATCAGCTCACACAATAATAGTTGCTATGATTTCTCTATCAGCCCACACAATAATAGCTGCTATGATTTCTCTATAAGCTCACACAATAATAGGTGCTATGATTTCACTATCAGCTCACACAATAATAGTTGCTATGATTTCTCTGTCAGCTCACACAATGATAGTTATATGATTTCACTATCAGCTCACACAATAATAGTTGCTATGTTTTCTCTGTCAGCTCACACAATAATAGTTATATGATTTCTCTGTCAGCTCACACAATAATAGTTGCTATGATTTCTCTATCAGCTCACACAATAATAGTTGCTATGATTTCTCTATCAGCTCACACAATAATAGTTGCTATGATTTCTCTATCAGCTCACACAATAATAGTTGCTATGATTTCTCTGTCAGCTCACACAATGATAGTTATATGATTTCACTATCAGCTCACACAATAATAGTTGCTATGATTTCTCTGTCAGCTCACACAATAATAGTTATATGATTTCTCTATCAGCTCACACAATAATAGTTGCTATGATTTCTCTATCAGCTCACACAATAATAGTTGCTATGATTTCTCTATCAGCTCACACAATAATAGTTGCTATGATTTCTCTATCAGCTCACACAATAATAGTTATATGATTTCTCTATCAGCTCACACAATAATAGTTGCTTTGATTTCACTATCAGCTCACACAATAATAGTTGCTATGATTTCTCTATCACCTCACACAATAATAGCTATATGATTTCTCTATCAGCTCACACAATAATAGTTGCTATGATTTCTCTATCAGCTCACACAATAATCGCTGCCATGTACAAGATGTACACTTTTTTTCCCCGTACAAAACATAAAAGGACATAGATGACAACTGTTTCTCTTGAAGCTGTAAATAGCTGCGCCTCTCCTGCAATTTTTCACTTTAAAACCTGCATTATATTCACTGAAATCCTTTCACAACATTAATTTTTCACATATTGGAGTTCACTGGGCTGCTTAATTTGCTTAAAGCTGTCCTCTGATTCGACTAATTGGAAAATTATAGACCGTTAAATGAGAACGTTTCATTAAACAACTTTGATCTACATAAAGCAGATAATTCTAACAGTGCAAATCTATAAATTTAACAGCAGACGGCATAGCATCTGCTTTAGTTTCTTTTTTTTTTATAAATACTGATTGTATGTATATCAATATATACAGTGCAGCCATGCCAGGAATTGCATCGTTCAAGAATATCACGTTGACAGATATTAGCCCGTGTCCCTGCAGGATTTCTGTGGTGTTGACTATCATCTGACCTCCTATTCTCCTCGAGTCTTGAAGCAGATACCCTAATGAAGGCTCGTAATTGTAGCAAGTTAGGTTCAACTTGACGAGAAGATCAAATCACTTAGTCTTGAGCGCCCGACATGTACGGTATGGATAGTAGTATATATGGCTGTGACCCCTTACCAAAAGTGCACGTGCATGCACCGAAAGACAATAGATTTGGCACCGAAACCACACGAAACTGGCACCAAAACCCGTGCAAAAGTCCGATAATCGGCTTATTATCTCGGTGGTCGTGATCGGTAATCGGCTTATCTCGGTGGTGTGCGTTGGTGCGTGACGATCGGCGCGTCGTGGTGTGCGTTGGTGCGTGGCAGTGATCGGTGCGTCGCTAGCTCGCCGGTTATCTCGGGGGTTCTAAAAGTGGGCGACAGCGGTTCTAAAATCGGGCGACAGCGGTTCTAAAAGGGGGATGGCGGTATCTCGCGGGTCGGATGGCGGGTCGTTGCTATCGTGTGGGTGAGGAAAGGTGCCTTTATTGGTTATCATCATGTGTGGGTCAACAGGAGGCGACGTGTAAAAAATGCTGACAAGCAATTATTAGTATCGTTAGCGTCATGTACCAGATTATAGCGATTTTTTTTCTCTCTTCTCTCTCTCTCTCTCTCTCTATTGCATATCCAAGCTAACTCAAGTCAAATAAAAATCATCATCATGTGCCTCAACACTATCCCATCATGGCCTATCATCATCATCATGTGCCTCAACACTATCAGCATGTGCCTCAACACTATCATCATGTGCCTCAACACTATCAGCATGTGCCTCATCTCTCTCTCTCTCTCTATTGCATATCCAAGCTAACTCAAGTCAAATAAAAATCACCATCACCAAGCCACACAAATTGACACATCATCATCATGTGCCACCCTCAACACCATCCTTTCATGTCCTATCATCATCATGTGTCACCCTCAACATCAACCTTCATATCCCATCATCATCTTGTGCCACCCTCAACACTATCATCATCATCATGTGCCACCCTCAACATCAACCTTCATATCCCATCATCATCTTGTGCCACCCTCAACACTATCATCATCATCATGTGCCACCCTCATCATCACCCTTCATATCATCATCATGTGCCTCATCATCACCCTTCATGGCCTATCATCAAGCCACACAAAGTATCAACTCTCTCTCTCACACATTCATGGTAAACCAAAACAAAATTCGTTCTATATTTCACAACTTTATTATTACAACAAATATACAACACATATATATATATATTACTGTCCGGTTGTTGATAATTTTAAGCGTCTGGACGGGCCCCTCGAAGCCGAAGTATCCACGGGGCGAGCAAACGATAAATGATACGGTCGTTTACGTGCTGTCTCGATGAAAAAGGCATGAGAATTCTGTTAAGTTTTGCGCCACGACACTTAAGAAGTATATAATAAACACAATATAGACCGCACGTGTTGCTAAACAAATCTTGCAACACCCGCGGGTTGTAGACGAATGGAACGTGTGAGTTTTGCTCTATAAAGTTTAAAATATCCACGTGTCTGGGAGGCAAACCGTAGGAATCGAAATACTCACATTCGCCGAGTCCGTTGTAAAATAGGGCCACCCAATGCTCTCCAGGTTCGTGGGCAGGGTCGGTGTTTATGACAAAGGCCGCGGTCGCCGTTGGGTCTATGCTTGGCGGTAAGTGGTTTCGTGGAATGACACTAACAAGGGAACAACGTCGAACGAAAATATCCGACATCAAAAGGTTGTAAATCTCCCTCGTGTTCATATTCTTCTTCTTTTTTCTCTCTCAAACGGCGAAGTCTGTTAGAATCTGCCTTGTCTTGGACACCTCGAGCACCGAGTCCAACTCGGCGTAGACGATAACTTGTAGGGGAGTAGTGGTGGGAGCGGCAAACTTGAGTTCTATCGACAAGGGTCCGCTTGTGGCTAGCTCCAAATGGGAGCCGTCCAGTAGGCTGGACGAGAGGTCAAAACCAAATAGGCAGTATCCGTCCTTGAATTCTCTATAATCAACGTTATTCCCAGCTTCTTTACCAATCAGACCCATGGCCAGATTTGTGCCGAAGAAAGCTCTCGCGTATTGATTTCGTTCAAAGTCCATAGTTAGAGGCTTTCCCGAGATACATTTCCCATCGACCGTCAGGTTCATATAAATCAGACCAATGTGTTGAAAATTGAACGGGTTAGCTGTGTAAACACCATTAAAAGCGCTGGCCGTAATCAGACCTATCACTATACGGGTCGGTGTTTGAGACAAAAATAAATTGTCTTGACTGTGGGAGAACATCCCGCTAGCGATGGAAAATGTCTTGATGGTAACCCTCTTGATCGGGTACCGCGCATTCCCGCTTAAGAGAGCCTTTTCGTGGGCCAGAGGTATCGCGGGGTTTAGCTTAGCTTTCCTGACCACGAGCGTGGCGTAGGTGATAACACTCTTATAACCCACAGAGCTATCGTGAGCCGCGAGGCTGAACACATCCTTCGAGGGCGTGAGTTTTATCTTTACATCGACTCTGTTTAACATGTAACGATCCTGCACAAAGACATCAGAGTGCAAACGACCCATCATTTCAACCTCTTTACTACCCGAAGTCAAATCGCGCCGTGTTTTAAAACCCTCATTTTCTTTCAAATCGTCATGGTGGCCAGCTGTGTCTTTGTAGAACAGAGCGGCCGTCAAGTATCCCGTTTTCGCATCCTCTCCGTAATTTAGCGTGGCCTCAAACACCGCTCTAAAAGGATAGGTATTCTCCGACGGTGTAACCAACGTGTCGTTTAGCGATACGTCGACTTGTGAAAATAGACTGTGAAGATAATTGTTGACCGGTCCTACCTCAGCATCGACTGGTACACTATCACCATTCGGGAGGGTGATCTTGACCCGCAGATGTAAAAACGTATTGAAAAGATCTAGATACTCCTCGCTGTTTCCAGAAATGAAAAACTCTATCGGTGCGCTATGCGACAAAGCTGCGATCGGACGAATTTCAATAAACTGGCCAGAGTCTAGAGATGTCTGTGTGGGTGGAACGCTAAATAAATCCAAACCAGAGTGAAGACATTCGCACGATTTGGGGTGAATGAGGGACATTATTAGTCGAAAATATCCTTTGCCACCCTCGTCTTCGTCTTCTTCCCTCTGTTGTGCACCGAATGAAGGGGGAACCGTCCAGCTGTCGGTTTTATCCTCTTCGTAACGGGTTCTCCTGGTGGAGGTAGCTTCATAACTCGCTTTCTGCTTTGACGTAAACCACTTCCTGATTGGTTGTTATCACGCAGGTGGTCTACGGCCCCGTGTAGCAACCGCTGACCGGCCTCCTTAGCTCGTTCTTTGAAAGCTTCACCGACATTTTTCCCGGCCAATGCGTCCTGTGCGACCTGCAGACCGGTCCCCAAGCCTTCTCTGAGCAAGGCCTTACCGCCGGTTTTTAACCAGGGTAAAATAGCCCTCCCGATTCCACCAAAGAAACTACCGATTCCTCGACCGCTCTGACTTCGACCTCCTATAAACACGGGCATCCCATCGCCCGCCTGACAACAGTAAAAGTCTTCGTATAACTCAACATCTCTATGAAGGGGAGTGTGTTTCACCATTATACCAGCTCGAGATGCTTCTTGACTCGAAAGTGTACCGTTAGCACCGACGTCCCGCTGGTGAATGGAATGGTTTTTCCGTGTTCGTTGGCTAAAAGGATCTCGACGGTATCGAAGGAAAATCTACTCAGGGGTAGGTAGTGAGGCTTATCGTAGATCTGAAACACCGAGGTGTGATTTCTATTGAGAACAGGCACGCTCCTGAGGAGAGGCACCATCACATCCCCGACCGGTCTGGGGGAAACGAGATCGCAGTAGACGTAGACATTCTTCGCAACACTTTCCAAGTCCATTACACCCACGCTGAAGATATCGGGAGCCGTGTCTGATATTGAGGTCGTGGGGAAGGCTAACATGTTTTTCAAAGTGTCGCTTATGGTAACACTGACTCCTTTCTCGTAAAGTTTCAAGATGGCTTTATTCACCTCTTTTGCGTAAATAAATCTCATTTTTTTCCCTTTCACTCCCCTGTACGACTCATCCTCCGCTTTTCCGATCGACGCGTTCAACGCGCCGATGAACGCATCGGGTTTCGTGTATAACCCAGGTTCCAATGTCACGTTGAAATAAAATCTGGCGTCGCAAATATCGTCGTTATCGAGAGATTCGTAGCGAATCCAGACATCACCCTCTTTTACATTGAAATAATTTAGCGGAAACTGTATCTCCACCAGTGCGATCTCATACTGCGTCGAAATGTCAATGGTCTGAGGAAGTTTAACGAAAAAGTGACCTGGGTTATTATCCTTAAAAAGTTCCATAGATGCATTGCTGGGCAGGGTGACATAAAAACTCATTTTTTTTTACTCGTTTCACCGTCGCCTCTCCAAGTTTGGATTCGGTAGCATGTAACCCAAACAGCTGCTCAGTAAGGCTATCCAGTTTTCCCTCCTTCACAGCTGCTCAGTAGGGCTATCCACAGTTTTCCCTCCTTCGCGTCTGGCTTTTCGGTGGTCAGATTGAACAGCGAGACCGCTACAACTGTATATATAACTACCACTTGACAAATAAAGACAAGTTCTAAGTAGGGGGATAGTTTCCCAAACATCGACCCCCACCAGCGTGGTTCGCCGTCTCTCCCGACTCCCGAGTTTACGGCTCGCAAATCGGGTTCTCCACCAAAAGTTACCACTTCTTCTTCTTCTTCTCGCATCTCTAGTTTTTGTATCTGACAATGTCCTTGGACGGTATCCAAGTGTTAAATGATGAATCGTACCCAAACCATTTGACTAAACACTCCTTTCGCCCAAAGGATGTGCGACGCTCGGTTATGACACTCTCGATTCTGTACTCGTGTTTGTCTCCAACCTTTTTGAATTTCCGGTGTGTAGAATGACCCCTCTATCTCATCGCCGTTATCGTCTTTCAACACATATGTAACGGGGTTTGTTTCATTTACTCGACTGATGGAAAACAGTTCCTCCGTCCAAGCCGGGGCATAACCCTTTTTAAAATTGGCTCTGCCCAGGACCAGTCTAACTCGATCACCGGGCTTGTACAGGGGTCTTTCAAATTTAAAGTTGCGTTTGCTATTATACAACGTGTTCCATACCTGTTCTTGATTGTCTGCGTTGACGTCGACCGGTGCCATTTTTATACTTCTGTGATACGAATGGTTATAACTTCGAAGTAGGGCGGGGAGGACTCGGACATAAGACAACTTATTGGATTTCGTGAAATATCGCCACATCCGTTGTTTCAGAGTCTTGTTAAAGCGTTCCACCACGGCGGTCTTAATATCTTCGTTCTGCGTAGTGAAAAAGTGAACGTTGTTGTCAGCGTGGAATTTCTGAAATGTTCTGTTCAGAAACTCTGACCCCTTATCGGTTTGAAAACTCGCGGGTTTCCCATAGAGAAATATCTTACCGACGGCTTCCACTAAGGATTTCCCCGTTTTGGTTCGTATCGGTACAGACCACGCGAATTTACTGAAAACGTCCACGCAAGAAACCAAATAGGAATATCCATCGTTGTGTTTTTCAAATGTCTCAAATCGATTAGGTCTGCCTGATATTGCTGTTGGGGGCCACTCGTTATAATGGGACGCCTTTCAAATCTGCGCCGAATTGGTTTATGAAGGGTATAGGTATCCTGATGACTCAGCCATTGTTTGATCTTTGCGAGTCCCAGTTTGGTGTTACGTTGCAGGGCCGTTGCACCACTATACGCCCCTAGTCGACTAGGGTCAAAGTAACGACGTCTCAATATTTTCTCCACCGTTCCCATTTTGGTGTTGGGATTCCACTCTTTCTTTTTTAGGTCTCAGTTTATACGTGGCTACGGGCGGAGTGGTTTCATTACCTACCTTTGGGGTTTCCGCTGGTGGTGGTGGTGGTGGTGTCTTGGTCTGCTCTGGTGATAGCTCGAATGATGGTGTTGGTGGGGAAGGTGTTTTTTCTGTTGCCGTGTTGTGTTGAATGAGATCGACCGAGCCCAATGAGCGTCGTTTATACTGCTCCAATCTAGTTAAATATTGATGCAGGGCACGTTGGTACACTCTGGCCTTATCGGCGGGTGCTAAATCATCGCGGAATAGGATACGTTGCATTTCATCATCTAAATCTCTCAAGTTGTCACCGATCGCCTTGGGTGGGCTATAGGACGTGGTAGTAGTAGTCTGTTTAAGACCCTCGAGGAATCGAGGATCCACCAAAATCATTTTTTGGCCATTGTTACGCACCTAGTACTCCACCGAGAATACTTAATATAGGACGGAGCAAAGCACCTATAAACCCACCGGTTTGTAGAATCTCTTTCCGCCGCTTAAGACTCGGTTTCTTTTTAGTGAGAAGTCTCAACTTGTTCTTGTGTCGACGTAGCTCGCACTTCTGTCGCTGAGTGAGTCTAACATTACCTTTTAATATGTTATGACAACACTCGCACAAAAAGTTAATGAGTTTGGGAGAGGCTGTTTTTAATATGGCTCTTAAACCGCTCGGCGAGGCGGCGCGCATACATTTCAACATTTCACCGTGCCGTCTAAGTGCTTCATCACACATGATTCTCTACTTTGGCACGTAGACGATTTGTCTCTCCCCCGGGAATATTTTTGTTCTCAACCTAAGATTATCAGGTGTATCCTGACGAAGATCGACCAGCAAATAACCGTGAGGAGTCGCTGTCGCGTCCTTAAAACTATCTTGGAGGTACCCCACCTGACCCGGGTACATTTGTTTACCCAGCTTCATAATTTGACTCCCGTCTCTCGGGTTCTTGAAAAGGACTAAATAGTGCGTATTGAGACTTATTGTTCGATGTTCTTTATTTTTTCCGAATAGATTTTGAACAATGTACATCACACTAATATCTCTGTGATGACTACCTTTGGTGAATAATTTTGTTACCCGCTCGTCCGTCTCAGACATCAAGTCATCGATGACGATCAGTCTTCTCTTTTTACCACCTTCCAATTTATCGACGTCTGGTAGACCCACGATAAATCTCACTGACCCCATAGTCTCGTATATCGGCTGCCATTCCCCATAACACCATATAACTTCCTCCGGTACGGGGACAGCTAGCTCGTGAAGGTTCTGTATAATCTTTTGCACAAATACCGTTTTCCCACACCCGGTAGGACCGGCTATCAGAGCTGTGAAGGGATGATTCCATCAGGGATCCATCCTCACAAGTGCTACTAACTTTAGTGATTACGCCACCGACGAAAATAACAACGAGTGATTTTAGGTCAGCGCGCGAGGTTTCCCCCTCTTCAACTAACACCTATTTTTAAAATCCACAACCTATATAAACACGACAGGGGGGAGGAGGAGGAGTTTCCTCAGGTCGCATTACCTGAGACCGAATTGTTACACGCATCATATTTCCCCACACATCACCCCCCTATTGGGTCAGTTCCAGAGGTCACTGAACATGTCGCAACACGACTGATTACCACGCCTGATAACGTATTGCGTTAGCTGCTATAAATAGACGGTCCTCGACCCGATAAACGGGTATAAAAACCCCCCAGTCGAGCAGTGTACACGCACACACATAACCAACGTCTGTTGCCAGGTGGTTTGTTTTTCTTTGAATATGGAGTCGTGTAGCTTGAATACGCCAATTTCGTTTGATGTTAGTGATCAGCGCATATTTATGTCACGTGGAAATGAGACTGTAGTTCCATTGTCTAAAGATGGCGTTAAGGCAGTCTCGGTTTGTGTTTTTCGTAACAGACCATTGATAAATATAAGGACATATAGCGATGATAGTTTTTTTAAGTTTCCTACCAGAACTGGGATAACACTATCGAGAGAGGAATTTATCACGTTAGTTGAGATGCGACAGGAAATTTTAACCGCTTATGCTAACCTCAACTACACACCGCCTGTTGTTAACCAGATCAGCTACACGCCACCTCTCGTTAACCAGATCAACTACACGCCACCTCTCGTTAATCAGATCAACTACACGCCGCCTGTCGTTAACCACCAAAACTACATACCATCTCTTGTTAACACGAATCTCATCGACTACACGCCCCCCTTTGTTAATCAAGGGAACCTCGCTCTTGTTAATCAGACGACAGATCCGGCACCCAATATGAATGCCGCGGGTGTTTCAGCAGAGTCACCAGTTACCTATTCCAGCTTTGATCAAGGTTTTGTCAAAATGGAGGGCGGTTGTGTTTTGAAGGCTAATGAAACTTCCTATGTCCCCGTGTTTGATAGACATTTAACAAACACTACCACCAAAACAGGAGGGAGGAAACCCAGACGCTTAAAATTATCAACAACCGGACAGTAATATATGTGTGTCGTATATTTGTTGTAATAATAAAGTTGTGAAAAATAGAACGAATTTTGTTTTGGTTTACCATGAATGTGTGTGAGAGAGAGAGAGAGTTGATACTTTGTGTGGCTTGATGATAGGCCATGAAAGGTGATGATGAGGCACATGATGATGATATGAAGGGTGATGATGAGGGTGGCACATGATGATGATGATAGTGTTGAGGGTGGCACAAGATGATGATGGGATATGAAGGTTGATGTTGAGGGTGGCACATGATGATGATGATAGTGTTGAGGGTGGCACAAGATGATGATGGGATATGAAGGTTGATGTTGAGGGTGGCACATGATGATGATAGGACATGAAAGGATGGTGTTGAGGGTGGCACATGATGATGATGTGTCAATTTGTGTGGCTTGGTGATGGTGATTTTTATTTGACTTGAGTTAGCTTGGATATGCAATAGAGAGAGAGAGAGAGAGAGAGAGAGAGAGGGAGAGAGATGAGGCACATGCTGATAGTGTTGAGGCACATGATGATAGTGTTGAGGCACATGCTGATAGTGTTGAGGCACATGATGATGATGATAGGCCATGATGGGATAGTGTTGAGGCACATGATGATGATTTTTGTTTGACTTGAGTTAGCTTGGATATGCAATAGAGAGAGAGAGAGAGAGAGAAAAAAAAAAATCGCTATAATCTGGTACATGACGCTAACGATACTAATAATTGCTTGTCAGCATTTTTTACACGTCGCCTCCTGTTGACCCACACATGATGATAACCAATAAAGGCACCTTTCCCCCACCCGCACGCCACGCGACGACCCGCCATCCGACCCGCGAGATACCGCCATCCCCCTTTTAGAACCGCTGTCGCCCGATTTTAGAACCGCTGTCGCCCGATTTTAGAACCCCCGAGATAACCGGCGAGCTAGCGACGCACCGATCACCGCCACGCACCAACGCACACCACGACGCGCCGATCGTCACGCACCAACGCACACCACCGAGATAAGCCGATTACCGATCACGACCACCGAGATAATAAGCCGATTATCGGACTTTTGCACGGGTTTTGGTGCCAGTTTCGTGCGGTTTCGGTGCCAAATCTATTGTCTTTCGGTGCATGCACGTGCACTTTTTGATGGGTTCACATCCATATATACTACTGTGGATACAATATTTTTTTCTGATGCTATCGCTTCTTATTCTATATTTTTTATTGATATTAATGGGTATCTTTTCCACAAACATCTAATCTCTCATTCCATGAACCCTCTTCCCTTCTTTTTGTGTGCCTTAGATGATGACCATTTTTGACATTTATAATCGAGGGTTGATAACGGTATACCTCTAACCTATTAATTGCTGTCCAGTTTGTGTGTTGGAGTAAAGGTCACTGATATGTCTATGTGTTGAGCAAATCTTCAAGCCAAATTGAAAGTTTACGTTGCAGTTATTTTGCCTGCTCCACTGGATTTGTTCAGGGCTAGAATTGTTTACTACTACCGCGAAGGAAGCAAAACAACTTCCATTGTCTACAAGGACGGCAGCAACATTTGCAAGCAAGATAGCGGGGTAGATACGGTAATGCCAGCAGTCAGGCATGACAAGCATTCAGTCCGTCGTATACTGATCACAAGTGACATTGACTGGACACAGCCAACTACATATTTACTGAGGTCAGCGGAATAAAATTAAACTGGAAACTCCCCAAATTAATGTGACGCTTTCAACTATAGGAGCAGTAGAGGGCTGACTCACGGCCAACTATAGATTTACTGAGGCCAGCGGGCATAAAATTGAACTAGAAACCCCCCCCCCAATTAACGTGACGCTTTCAACTACAGGAGCGGTAGAGGGCTGACTCACGGCCAACTATAGATTTACTGAGGCCAGGGGGCATAAAATTGAACTAGAAAACCCCCAATTAACGTGACGCTTTCAACTATAGGAGCAGTAGAGGGCTGACTCACGGCCAACTATAGATTTACTGAGGCCAGTGGGCATAAAATTGAACTAGAAAACCCCCCAATTAACGTGACGCTTTCAACTATAGGAGCGGTAGAGGGCTAACTCACGGCCAACTATAGATTTACTGTGGCCAGCGAAATAAAATCAAACTGGAAAACCCCCAATTAACGTGACGCTTTCAACTATAGGAGCTGTAGAGGGCTGACTCACGGCCAACTATAGATTTACTGAGGCCAGCGGGTATAAAATTAAACTGGAAAACTCCCAATTAAACGTGACGCTTTCAACAATAGGAGCTGTGGAAGCCTGACTCATGGCCAACAATAGATTTACTGAGGCCAGCGGGGATAAAATTAAACTGGAAATCCCCCAATTAACGTGACTCTTTTAACAATAGGAGCTGTAGAGGGCTGACTGACAGCCAACTACAGATTTTCTGAGGCCAGCGGGGTATAAGAAAAAATACCTGGAAAATCACCAACTAGCGTGACGTTTTCAGCTGTGCAAGCAGGAGTAGTTATGAGTAGAGTGAAGTCTTCTCCTTCACGTTCTCTCATCTATTTTCAGATATCGAGAGATACTTAGGTACTTTAATACAAATCTCAAACTATTTTTTTCTTTGGTAATTTGAAGCATATTTGCTAGATTATACAAGATAGTTAAGATTAACTGAAACCATATATACTTATAACGCTGGATCTATATGGAGCCCTTAACATTAAAATGTAACGCTGCTGTATAAAGCTTCATTGGTGTTGTCATCATATCTTAATATGGGTCATCAGTCTCGAATGTTGCACCATTTCACTCGTTTCGAATGTATCTTATATGGTTTGGAATCATCATAAATTGTCTCCAGTCATCTAACCAAACTTTACATATATATATATGTATATATATATATATATATATATATATATATATATAAACATCCTGTGATGTTTATATATACACTTAGAAAAAAAGAACCAACAATGATCCAAAGAGCCATAAACAAACGCTACGAAAACGCCAGATTAAGAGGAAGACCGAGAAAGAGATGGATAAAGGGAATACTAGAGTCACTATGAGGGATAACACCAGAAGAGGTCAACAGAAGAGCAACGAATCGTAGATTGTATCTCCCCTCTACGCCAACGACAATAGAGGAAGGATAGAAGAAGAAACATCCTGTCTAATAAATGACTATTATTATAACCAATGTAAGAAACATATTAGCTAACATCTGATACAAAGAGAGTACTATATAGCCAGGATATTTCTATCTAAACTCTACTATTTTTAATAAATGTCAAACTTGAACACTAAGAACAGACACAATCAGAAAAAAATGAAGATATAAAGTAGATAATTCGATTAACACCAGAACATGTTGGACCATGGCAAGAAACAAGAAATTGAATGGACTGGGTTTGTAACACGATCACCACCAGACAGCATCCTACAGAGACATGGAAAGAGAGTAAAATGTCGACCCAGAAGATGATGTATTAATGAATTAGCAGACACCACGAGGGGTTAGTTTCATGCAGGAGATACAATACAGAGCATTGACAGAACACTGCCTTTTCGACTGACGTTGAATGCAATAGAAAGAGGGAAATGAAGTAACAACTAAAGTAAGACATATCTATTACACGCACGCACGCAAACAACACACACACACACACTCACATACATACACTTCTGAAGCTCTGTTGTACTTAGATTAGCCATGAAAAGTCTGAAAGCTGAAATTTTCGGCTACTTCAAAAAGTACTTTTGAAAAGGCGCAGACGGCATCCATATTGATCACGGAACACATACACTTATCTTTACCAAACATTTGGCGCCAATACAAACTATTAATTATAATAACATAATAATTATAGTAACAACTATGTCACAAAATCAACTCAGGCAAACATAGTTCAAAACTACTTCTGGACCGTGCGACTGAGTCAATGCACGTGAGTCTAGACCATCCACAGCATCGACTTTCAGCGACAAAATTATTGCGGGACTTGCTTAAGAGGGGATCTGAGCACCTATGCTCGGAGTGCAATGATGATGACTCGCCAATAACTCAATACTTCTACTAAAATATGTCTGACAGTTCAAATCACACGAGTTTACAGGAACGTGTTCTGGCTGAAAAAAACCCACGTGTATATTATAGTGTATGTTTGTGTGTATGTATTTATATATACATATATTATTTGTAGCCGCGATAGCTCAGTGGTTAGTAAACTGTATTACAAAGGACAAGGGGTAGGGTTCGATCCAAACCGACGGCTTTTGGGTTCACCCAGCCTTAAATGGGTACCGGATTTTTTTTCTGGGAAAGTAAAGCGGCACGGGCGTAACCCCGACCACATTATCCCAAAAATCATGTGCTGAAGGTCTGTAAAATGTATGGTCACTAACACCATATTCCCTATACCTCACTTAGTGTGACGGGGGCCTCTACTTTTTTTTTTTTTATTTGTGGAAGGTAGATATTTAAAAATCATTATCTACATAACATCTACCATATTTATTGATAGAACATATGTAATCTTCATGAATGTGAACTTTATCCATTAAGATGTCTCCCTAGACCAATGTGTGTCCAATGATATCAAAGTCATAATAATGGTCAAATACAAGGATGCGACCTGAACGTTGTGCCTCACACCGCTAGGCCATTCTAGGCAACGTATATATATATATATATATATATATATATATATATATATATATATTTCTTCATCATGTGCCATACTGGTTAGCGCAAGCGTTCATGTCCTTCCACAATCTTCTATTCACAGTGCATCGTACCAATTTTGTTGTTTCCATGTTCTTTTCCATGCCATGACATCAAGCTATCCTGTATCGTCTCTATTTGTAGTCTGTGATATCTCTTTCTCTGTGTTTTGCTAGTTGTAACCAAGTATTCCAACTTTCCTCCTCTCGTGATGTGCCCGAAAAATGTTGATTGTTTCTTTCCGATATTTTTAGGAGCTACCATTTTGTGTTGGCTTCTTTGAGAATTTTCTCATTAGTATTTTTAGCTTTCCAGGGAACTTTCAACATTCTTCTGAGAAATCCCATCTCTGTGGCCTCGTCATTTTATTCGTTTGTCTACTCTTCATGATTCGCTTCCTTAGATCAGAATTGACTCTATATAGCACCGATGAACACTCTTTCTTACTTCTATTGACATAGACGACTTGTATAAGACGTTATATGCAACGTTTTAACAGGTATTCAAGCAGAGTGGATCTAACACTCTAATTGACTTTAATTATGATGTCAATTTACTTAAACAGACAGCTGTCTTCATGTGAGTCTGGAATCCTACTCTGATTGAGTCCTGATCACAGAGAGAGAGAGAGAGAGAGAGAGAGAGAGAGTATAAGACGTTTTTCATTTTCTGAAACGCTGTTTTGGCCGGAGCTGTTTGTTTCTTTGTATTGCTGTGGTGCATCTTCCATCTGATGTTATTATTGTACCCAAGTATTTGATGCGTTGCACTTGTTTCAGATTTGTCTTGTTTATTTTTATGCTGCATGATGGTGGTGGTTGTTTCTTAGTTATTTTGATTACTTCTGTTTTCTTACTATTCAGAGTGAAACCTTTCTTGTTGGTTTCTTTTATTATTATGTCTATCATTTCTTGTATTTCATTCTTCGTCTCATATATATATATATATATATATATATATATATATATATATATATATATTCGTGAGCGGTGTGTTTCATCCGTTTTGATCGTGTTCTGATATTCCAATTGTTTACGATGAATGATGATGTCGTATGACGGGGAACAGTTGGCTGTGTTCACTTTCTGTGCGGTTTCGCCTTATGTCTTTTGGCGTATGCTGAGACTGCTATGATGGGGACTACAGCTACCTTTCTTTGTTTGGGAGATGAGTTAGTAATTCGGATGATTCCACTGGCACGGGCGGTTGAGCAATTATGGATTTTAATTCGTTTGCAGTGATACCGGGGCCTTACATAACCAAATAACCAAACCAAATATATTTATACGTATAGATATACAGACATATAATACTTCTAAGCAACATATATCAATCTATCATAAAAGTATCCACTTCCAAAGCTGTTAGTCGCATTTGATCCAAATAATCTGTTATGAACATGCTTATTCAACTTAAATGACGTCTTATAATTCTTAATAATACGTAAAGGAGATACATTTAAGATAATTATCTTGTAAAATTTGTCTAATTCCAAATACTATCACAAACTCTCTACTCACTGTTCAGGAAAAACGTGTGTTGACTGTTCTGACTCCATCAACTGACGATTTATATAAAGATAAATTTTGTTTCACTCAGTGCCGCGAAGCTTGTGTTATAGATTCCAGCACAAGAATAAGAAGCGCGTGACACGGTAATCTAACCAACCTGTCTATGAGAAACTTAAGAGTATATGGATCCAGACCTGAAAGTGTAGGCCACAGTTAAACAGTTACACGGAACAGCAAAGTCTGGGAAACCGTAATCCTGGCTGGTATTTTGGTAAAATTCCTTACACCACTAAACTGTAACCGGGTCACAAGGTTTCAGTGCAAACTGGGTCACAAAGCAGCAGCCTAAGGCGGATGTTTTGCTCGTTCGTTTTTATTCTTTTTTATTTAGTTGTTTTCTTTTTCAGATTGTATCACTACACGCATGCGCTGCACACATCGCGAAGCTTGCTACACATGATCACTGTCGGTACGAGGGAATAGAGAAGACTGGCTTCTCCACGAACTTCGTGGTATTGAACAACACATGTGTATCTTAGTTCTTGATGATCGCCATACGTTCCTGCTTGCTATACATGATCGCCATACGTTCCTGCTTGCTATACATGATCGCCATACGTTCCTGCTTGCTATACATGATCGCCATACGTTCCTGCTTGCTATACATGATCGCCATACATTCCTGCTTGCTATACATGATCGCCATACGTTCCTGCTTGCTATACATGATCGCCATACGTTCCTGCTTGCTATACATGATCGCCATACGTTCCTGCTTGCTATACATGATCGCCATACGTTCCTGCTTGCTATACATGATCGCCATACGTTCCTGCTTGCTATACATGATCGCCATACGTTCCTGCTTGCTATACATGATCGCCATACGTTCCTGCTTGCTATACATGATCGCCATACGTTCCTGCTTGCTATACATGATCGCCATACGTTCCTGCTTGTTATACATGATCGCCATACGTTCCTGCTTGCTATACATGATCGCCATACGTTCCTGCTTGCTATACATGATCGCCATACGTTCCTGCTTGCTATACATGGTCGCCATACGTTCCTGCTTGCTATACGTGATCGCCATACGTTCCTGCTTGCTATACATGATCGCCATACGTTCCTGCTTGCTATACATGATCGCCATACGTTCCTGCTTGCTATACATGATCGCCATACGTTCCTGCTTGCTATACATGATCGCCATACGTTCCTGCTTGCTATACATGATCGCCATACGTTCCTGCTTGCTATACATGATCGCCATACTTTCCTGCTTGCTATACATGATCGCCATACGTTCCTGCTTGCTATACATGATCGCCATACGTTCCTGCTTGCTATACATGATCGCCATACGTTCCTGCTTGCTATACATGATCGCCATACGTTCCTGCTTGCTATACATGATCACCATACGTTCCTGCTTGCTATACATGATCGCCATACGTTCCTGCTTGCTATACATGATCACCATACATTCCTGCTTGCTATACATGATCGCCATACGTTCCTGCTTGCTATACATGATCGCCATACGTTCCTGTTTGCTATACATGATCACCATACGTTCCTGCTTGCTATGCATGATATATTGACGTGTTGCTAGTGCCATAGTTATAGTATTATCGAATGATTGCATCACCCTACTCTCTCTCCGGATCTCTCTGGATCTCTCTCCTCATAGCTCATACTTTCTACACCTCTCAATCATCTCGTCTCGTCTCTTCTCTTCTCTAACTCTCTTTCTCTCTCTCTCTGAATCTCTCTCCTCATAGCTCATTTCTACACCTCTCAATTATCTTGTCTCTTCTCTTCTCTCTCTAACTCTCTTTCTCTCTCTGGATCTCTCTCCGTATAGCTCATACTTTCTTCACCTCTCATTCATTGTCTCTTCTCTTCTCTCTATAACTCTCTCTATCTCTCTCTGGATCTCCCTCCTCATAGCTCATTTCTACACCTCTCAATCATCTTGCCTCTTCTCTTCTCTCTCTAACTCTCTTTCTCTCTCTGGATCTCTCTCCTCATAGCTCATATTTTCTACACCTCTCATTCATTTTGTCTCTTGTCTTCTCTCTATAACACTCTCTCTCTTTTCTCACAGCTCATACTTTCTTCACCTCTCATTCATTTTGTCTCTTCTCTTCTCTCTATAATTCTCTCTATCTCTCTCTGGATCTCTCTCCTCATAGCTCATTTCTACACCTCTCAGTCATCTTGCCTCTTCTCTTCTCTCTCTAACTCTCTTTCTCTCTCTGGATCTCTCTCATCATAGCTCATATTTTTCTACACCTCTCATTCATTTTGTCTCTTGTCTTCTCTCCATAACACTCTCTCTCTCCTCACAGCTCATACTTTCTACACCTCTCATTAATTTTGTCTCTTGCTTCTCTCTATAACACTCTCTCTCTCCTCACAGCTCATACTTTCTACACCTCTCATTCATTTTGTCTCTTGTCTTCTGTCTATAACACTCTCTCTCTCCTCACAGCTCATACTTTCTACACCTCTCATTCATTTTGCCTCTTGTCTTCTCTCTATAACACAATCTCTCTCTCCTCACAGCTCATACTTTCTACACCTCTCATTCATTTTGTCTCTTGTCTTCTCTCTATAACACTCTCTCTCTCCTCACAGCTCATACTTTCTACACCTCTCATTCATTTTGTCTCTTCTCATCTATCTATGACTCTCTCTCTCTCTCTCTCTCTCTCTCACATACACACATATACATAAAAAATCATTAACAAGTATCATATCTGCTGCAGGGTTTCCTCACAACTTTCTACAGCTGTTTATCAGTTCTATTGTTGATTTCCTACTAAACCATTCTCTTAAACTGTCTTGAATTTCTCTCACTATTTTCCTTTATTTCTTTCCCCTCATGTTCTCCTGTTGTCACAATATGTATCCTCTATTTGTTCTCTTCTCACTACATGGCCAAAAATGATGATTGTTTCCTTCTGATATTGCAAATTAGTGTTTCTTTTTTCTTTGGTCTCTTTTCGAACGCTTTATCTGTACATAGCACTCTGAACATTTTTTTTATGTAAAACCACATTCCTGTGACCTATAAAGATGTTCTTGTATAAAGGTGCGAGACTTGAACCGGCGTCTTAACACGTGAGTTTCCATTCATATGTGCTCGGTCGTCTATCCAGAAGTGTTCGGAGATATCTGGATAGTGTCGCTTCAAGCATCGAAACTCACGATGCGAGGCAACATTCCTCACCTTCCCAGGGTAATACCCTGGTACCAATTTCTGTCAACGGCTGGGTCGACCGTGGGGTATTTTTTTTTCCAACCACGAGTACAACTCACAGTGCTCCCAGCGGGAATCGAACACGGGTGTCCGAACGTCGGTAGTCCAGTCGGGTGGTTTTCCCAATTAAACTACCGAGGCCCCCGAATTTCTTGTATGTAGTCCGATTGTCCAGGATTCTCGTCCATATGTTGACACTGCTTCCACATAACACTGAATTCTTTAATTTTAATTGACAAAAATGGATTATACATAATACCTTCCTTATTCGTTTGAATGTCGCCTTTTCCTTGAGCTATTCTGTACCTCACTTTTGTTGTACATCCATCATGTGAAGCTAATATCGCTCCCATATATTTAAATTCAATGCCTTGTTTTAATTATGTACAATTTACTATTAATTATGCACATTTAGGAAATATATATTTCTTTGTTTCTACTTCAGCATTTTGCTGTTGATGCTAAGACCTTTATTTTTCATTTCATCACCATCGTATCCATGATTGTATGTAGCTCAGTTACACTCTTAGCAATTAACACTGTGTCAGCAGCATACATCGAGTAGTTTATCGCAAGGTCCCCGACTGATATTTCCGCTGCGTCATTTATAGATCTTAGAATAATAAAATTATAGATATTAAACACATCTGGTGTAAACTCCCTTGTTTATCTCCTTGTTTTGCTTGTTCGAACATTTCCAATGTATTTTCAGTTCCACACTTGCTATTTGTTGCCAATACATGTTCTTTATTATTCCTAGATCTTTTATGTCATTGTTTATACTTTCTAAAAGTTTGATAATTTCTTGATATTTTATGTTTTCATATAAATTGGCGTTTTTAAAATGTTTTTAAGTAGTGCAACGAAAATAGATTTACTAGATCATCCGACATGTATTCTCTGCTACATACATCATTCAACAACCTTGTTCTTATTTCTGTTCCCAATTCTCCAATAGATTCAATCTCCTCTTTGGTTATAATATCCGGTCCGAGCGAATATCATAATATCATATTGAGCGCGCATGCTATTCCTCCGTTTCTTCTGTATCTATGGGCCTTCCTCAATTGATCTTCAATGTTTATTTCTGATCATTTGCCTCCTGCCTGCATACATATCAAACAATCGACAGACATATAGGTCGACACTTGCGCGCAAGCAAGCACACAAACACACATAAGGATGTATTTAAAAAATACAAAGAAGTAAACATGCATTTTTAGACATAAAGGATAAAGGTAAAGTACGAGACTTGAACCGGCGTCTTAGAACGCGAGTTTCCACCCATATGTGCTCGGCCACCTATCCAGAAATGTTCGGATATTTCTGTATAGTGTCGACTCAAGCATCGAAACTCAGATGCGAGGCGACATTCCTCACCTTCCCAGGGTAATACCCTGGTACCCATTTCTGCCAACGGCTGGGTCGACCTTGGGGGGGGGGGGTTATTATTTTTTTCCAACCACGAGTACAATTCACACTGCTCCCAGCGGGAATCGAACACGGGTTGTCCGAACGTCGGTAGTCTAGTCGGGTGGTTAGTAGACATCTTTTCATAGATTACCCCCAAAGCGTTTGCAGGGGACAAAAAAAAACAATTTGTCTCAGTGTTTATGTGTGCGTGTGCGTAACACCAGGGCTAAAACTAAGAACAGCAAAATGTTACATCTTCTCAATATTCCTATATGGTGCAGAAACATGGACATTAGACAAGAAAACAGAACAGAGAATTGAAGCCTTTGAAATGTGGATATATAGAATAATAGGTAGAATTGGATGGAAGGAAAAGAAAACAAACGATGAAGTCTTAAATAACTAAAAATGAAAAGAGAACTACTAAGCACAATTTAAACAAGACAAATGCAATTTTTGGGCCATGTTAAAAGACACAACAGCCTACTAAAAGTAATCCTGGAGGGGAAAATACAAGGTAAAAGAGGCAGAGGCAGACCAAGACTAACTTGGACGAGCAACATCAAAAGATGGACAAATCAGTCTATGACAACCTGTACCAACAAAGCAAGAGACAGAGCAGAATGGCACTCCATGGTAGCCAACCTTCGTTGCGGAGACGGCACTCGATGATGATGATGATGATGTGTGCGTGTGCATACTTGTATTATGTAGAAAGATGAGACTCCATCTTGAAATTATAATTGCCTGTAGCAGATTACCAATAATTCTCTGCCCCTTAGCACGGCTATGCTCTTTGACACTATTATCTCAAAATTATACTATATCTGGATGTTTTTTATCCAAATTAACAACGTGTGTTCTCAATGTCTTTAGCACTTCTTATTAACGGAGGAGCCTTGGTGGCAGAGTAGTTAGTGTGTTCTCAATGTCTTTAACACTTCTCATTAACACGGAGGAGCCTTGGTGGCAGAGTTGTTAGTGTGTTCGCATCCTTATCAGAAGAGTCCGGGTTCGGTTCCCAATAACAACGATTTTTTTTTCTGACAGACAAGGCTCCTGGGTTCAACTAGCCTCTTAAAAAAATGGATAGCATATATTTTTCTTGGAAGGAAGGCGGCCTGGCGTAACACCGACTACATCACTAAAAAATGTGCCGCACTCAAGGAAACAAAATATGGTCACTAAGACAATATTGCCCATATGCATAGCAAGCCTTGCAGGTAACCTTTACTTCTTTTATTAACTTGGTATCTCTCATTCATGAAATAACATCGTGCCGTATGTTTATTTGTTTGCCTCTCCGTCAGTCTATCTATCGTCCTTTTGAGCCGAAGACAAAGCATAGAGCAAAAATTACACACTTCCATGTCCGACTAACTTTGTTATTAAATGTAAGATTTTACACAGGATCCGCAGTGATTCTCACTATAGTCCCTGTTCAGGGTGAGCCTCGCAACCATGGCAAGGAAGCTGATGTCTGCTGTTATTGCCTGCCGCCTTAGTATTCTTTTTAGTGTTTCACTAGGTTGACCTCTTTTTTCTTTTACCCTCTGTTCCCATTCGAGAACTAGCTTTGAGATTCTCTTGTTGTCTTTTCTCATCACACGACCAATATATGACCAAATCTTCTCCAGATACAAAATAATTCCTGAAATATTCATTTTCAAATGATACCCATTCACTTTCAGTTTATTTACTTCTTTTGCACTTGTCACGTGCATAATGAGTGGATACATTCGAATTGAAAATCCCGAACTTACCGGGACCGGGAGAATAGACGGGGAAATCAATGTCAGGGTGTAAGAGGCCAAAACAGGAGAAAAATAAAGGGGGGGGGGTGAGAGGGGAGACTGGAGACTGGAGAGAAAGGTGGAAAGAGAATAGAAGGAGGAAAAAAGGGGGGGGGAGAATGGGAGAGGGAGGGGTAATAAAAAAAATATATTATCATTTTTTTAAATATGTATTGCATCTCCATTTTATGTTATCATCTTATTTCTTATCCTCCATCTTATATCTCTTTGACTTACTTGTTCCGCTCATTCTAGATGTAGTATAGTGCACCTTATTTCGTTGTCCATTTGTGTTGGTCTCGTTTTCTAAGGACGTCCGCAACGTCAGTATTTTGTTGTGTTTCTTTTTGTAACGCTGTCACCATACCTTGTTGGAGTACACGCTACACCTCATCACCTTTTCATTTGCAATGAATTTGTACTATCCATCGGTCTTTTATGTCAATGGCATTAATTCAGCATTAGGATATAGAGGTAGACCAAGAAGAAGATGAATTGAGGGAATTTACGACATAATAAAACAATACAATATGACTATGTAGCAAGCCACAGAAAGTGTCCTTGATAGAAAACACACCATTGACTTAAACCTGCGACGCCTACTTGCAAAAAGTAGAACATGATGAAAGAAATACGAAGAAAGACTAATTCAATATTACAGCTGTATAGTTTTAACTCATGTTTATGTACCATACACTAAACAATAATATATAGTTAGAGAGCACACGTAGGGCAGTGGTCAGCTTTCAAATATCGAAACATAATATTATTAGAGAACAAAAGACGTCAGGTTTAGGTAATGACATTCTGTGTATAAAACGTCCACAATGTTATACATGAGTTACTCTCATGTACATATTTACAATCCTAACGACCATGTTCCGTCTATGTCCAAAGACTAAGACATAGAGGTGTTAACGTTCAATTTCCCTTTCTATTTTCTTCGCCCAAAAGACTGAATCCAACAACTGACTAAAATATAACAACCACATCTATCATCACATCCTCTCTCACTTTCCTACTTGGCTCAAAGGAAAAACAATAACACTCCCATGGATCAATATCTCCTCCTGTCTCTTTCTCTCTCTCTATCGTCCGCTTTCTTTTTGGGCTTATAAGATTAAGACGAACGCCGTGACAAACCTACAGAGCACAGAATCTCTCACTTTCTCTATCCTTCTTGGCTAGAGACAACGCTTTCATGGATCGATAACTCCCCACCCCCCCCCCCCCTTTCCACGCACGCGCACACACACACACACCCCACACAAATACACACACACACACACCTTCCTCTTTCTCCTCTCTTTATCTTTTGGTTCAAAAGTTTGCGAACAATATTCATAGCCACAGTCTCTCTCTCTCTCTCTCTCTCTCTCTCTCTCTCTCTCTCTTTCTCTCACTCTCTCTTTATTTATCTTTCCTTCTTGGTTGAAGAAACTACGAACAACACGCTGATGAATATATATAATCAACCTCTCTCTCTTCTTTCTCTTCCTATTTTTCTCTCTCTTTCCTACCTTCTTGATTAAAGAGGCTTTGAACAACACACAGATGGATTATTAATCAACCTCTCTTTCTCTCACTATTTCCCTCTTGTTTGAGGGATTATAAAAGTTTCTAACACACAGTAGGCCCAGCCCCCCCCCTCCCTCTCTCTATCCCTCTTGTTTAAGGGATTAGAAAAGTTTCTAACACACAGTAGGCCCAGTCCCCCCCTCCCTCTCTCTATCCCTCTTGTTTAAGGGATTAGAAAAGTTTCTAACACACAGTAGGCCCAGTCCCCCCTCCCTCTCTCTATCCCTCTCGTTTAAGGGATTAGAAAAGTTTCTAACACACAGTAGGCCCAGCCCCCCCCTCTCTCTCTCTCTCTCTCTTTCCCTCTTGTTTAAGGGTTTAGAAAAGTTTCTAACACACAGTAGGCCCAGTCCCCCCTCCCTCTCTCTATCCCTCTTGTTTAAGGGATTAGAAAAGTTTCTAACACACAGTAGGCCCAGTGCCCCCCCCCCTCTCTCTCTCTTTCCTTTTTGTTTAAGGAATTAGAAAAGTTTCTAACACACAGTAGGTCCAGTCACCCCCCCCCCCCTCCTCACTATTTCTCACTTGTTTAAGGGATTAGAAAAGTTTCTAACACACAGTAGGCCCAATCCCCCCCCCCCCTCTCTATCACTCTTCTTTAAGGGATTGGAAACGTTTCTAACACACAGTACACCCAGTCAACCCCCCCCCCTTTTTTTTTCTCTCTCACTATTTCCCTCTTGTTTAAGGGATTGGAAAAGTTTCTAAACCACAGTAGGCCCTGTCTTCCCCTCTCTCTCTATTTCCCTCTTGTTTAAGGGATTAGAACAGTTTCTAACACACAGTAGGCCCTGTCTCTCCCCCCCCCTCTCTCTCTCTCTCATTATTTCCCTCTTGTTTAAGGGATTAGAAACGTTTCTAACACACAGTAGGTCCTGTCTCCCCCCCCCCCCTCTCGCTCATTATGTCCCTCTTGTTTAAGGGATTAGAAATGTTTCTAACACACAGTAGGCCCATGCTCTCCCCCCCCCCCCACCACTTTCTCTCACTATTTCCCTCTTGTTTAAGGGATTAGAAACGTTTCTAACACACAGTAGGCCCTGTCTCCTCCCCCCCCCTCTCTCTCACTAATTCCCTCTTGTTTAAGGGATTAGAAAAATTTCTAACACACAGTAGGCCCTGTCTCTCCCCCTCTCTCTCTCACTAATTCCCTCTTGTTTAAGGGCTTAGAAAAGTTTCTAACACACAGTAGGCCCTGTCTTCCTCCACCCCCTCTTCTCTCTCTCTCTTTTTTCTCTCTCATTCCCTCTTGTATAATGAATTAGAAACAACATACAGATGGATCAATAATCATCAACTCTCTTTCTTCCACACATATTGTCTACCACATATATTGTCTGCCACATATATTGTCTGCCACATATATTGTCTACCACATATATTGTCTACCACACATATTGTCTACCACATATAATGTCTACAACATATATTGAAAAAATAATGTGGAAATTGAATGATAAAGATATAAATCAGTATTACGGTGTAAAATAACGACATACAACAAAATTCTACTCATCATGTAGTTGCATGTCCTTTGCTCTCATCACAGCCCGTTTGAAGAAATCTTTGCCTCTAGCCTGATTTTCCAACTCCTCTTATTTCAATGAGCCATCGATGTCTAGAAACAATTTTCTTCTTGGTGTTGATACCCTTGTCTAATTTTCTTAGTACTATGCTTTCCATTATTGTTCTTACCATACTCACACGTTTTTGAATCATCATCAAGTACCATTCCTGCTGGCGTAGGTGATCATGTCTCTCCACAAATTTCGAACTTGACAGGTATTAATCATTTCTGTTGTTGACCTTCTACTAAGCCATTCTCTTAATCTGTCTGGTATCTTTTATCTTTGCTTTCCTCTATCTCTTCGTCCTTCAATTTCCATTTTGTCAGAATATATTCTAACTGTTCCTTCGTCATCACTTAGCCAAAAAATGACGATTGTTTCTTCCTAATATTTAAATTGAGCTGTCGTTTTACTTTGACCTCTCTCAGAACGTTTTTATTTCTCTTCTTAGCTGCTGTTTGTGTTCTAAACATTCTTCTGTAAAACCACAGTTCTACAGCCAGCAGTGATTGTCTTGTTTGTTGTCATATTGTCCATGATTCACATCTATATGTTAAGACTGGCTCTACATAACATTTAAGAATTCTTTTTCTTGTTTCTATTGTCAAAAATTGATTGCACAGAATCTTCCTCATGTTTTGGAAAGCTGCTTTAGACTGAGCCATTCTGCATCTCATCTCTGTTGTGCATCTACCATCTGAGGTTACAATGTTCCCAGATATTAAAATTAATTTATCTCTTTTAATATGGTTCCAATTGACTTTATTGTGCATTGCAGTGATGTCTTTTTCTTTGCTGTATATGTAGTCTTTGAATACGTCCGAAATGTTTCAGTTTTATATTAAAAAATTGTTTATTTATAACATATATATATATATATATATATATATATATATATATATATATATATATATATATATATATATATATATATATATATATATATATATATATATATATAAAGATAAAATTATATCTTTTTCAATCACCTCGTGCAAGCATATCAAGCGCATCTTCCTGTCTGCCACTCTTACAAACACATTATTGATACCTCTCCGCCTGTCACGTCTACACTTATTTCAACAGTAGCTACATTAAAATTATCCCTAACTATACACATCACTTTCTCTTATCTTACAATTACCTACCGGCTAGACCTGCTAACACAACATTTACACTAACTGCTACAAATAGTCAATAAAAATGTTACCTCTTTATTTTCACAGCACAGTATCAGCCATAGGTCGTTGGTTTCTAAATTGACAGACGGTAGGTAGCAAGGAATCATGATAAGTCAGTAGTTTGGTGAAATATGAGTGTCTTGTTTTTGCTGAACAGTTTCTCTCGTGGCTGAATCTGCCAATATTGGATAGACAGATTCCAACACCGAATGAACTAGATATATTCGTGGTGCTAGGCCTCGTCTCCTTTCTCCTGCGTCTTTTGTCTTCTGAATTTCATATCAGCACTGCTTCGAAAGTTGCTGTGTCGTTTTTTTTTTTATTTTTGTTCTCCATGTGCTACAATCTGCAACCAGATCTTCCAGTTTCTTTCACTGCTAGAGAATTCGCTAAAGGAAGTCATGCATATATCCTGATATCCCACCAGTGGTCTGCCCTTTTATCTCTTTCCGCCCCTAAGTTTGCCATACAATAGTTTTTTGGAAATACGAATTTTTGTCATTCTTCTTACATGACCCAGCCACCTTAGTCTCCGAGTCCAAAGCGTTGCCATGATGTATGGGAGTTTGGCTCGTTGTCAGACATTAAAGTTGGTTACCTTGTCTTGCCATTTGATGTTCATAATCGTTTAAAGGCAACTTATATGAAATTAACTTGTTCTCTTGCCCTGCATAGTAGTCAAAGCTTCTGATCCGTATAGAAGTGTAATAAGCGTTGGTACATTATAATCTTAGTCCTGAATGTTAGTTTGATGTTGGCACTCTATCTTTAAGTTTACCAAACGTGGAAGCAGCTTCAAATGCTATAATAACCATATTATCTAGACATTGGCAATATCCAGCCCCCAAATACAAACAAGGAACAGTAATGTACACAGATATAGTTTCGCATTAGACACCCACTGACAAAGTACTGATGCAACAATCTCATCATTTACTGCCAACAATAAGTAGGTTGCTCTTAAACACATCTTAATCAATTATAAACATTCAAAAATTTTAATGAGCATATATTTTAAATAATACGAAATATATAATAATAATGGCAACAGTTCTATATTTTATTACAATTAGTGAAACCTGCCGTAATATTTCACATTTATTACAAATTAGCTGTCAACGTGCACATTAATACTTAAAAAACATTATATTATAACATTATCATACGTTTTTTTTATGAAGTTTCTCTGGAGGTTACATTGACACTTCAAATGGGTTGTATGCCCAAGTCGCCAGGTTTCGTGATATTTATTTCATTCCTGATAAGAAAATAATTGAGATATCTAAGATTACCACATCTCTATTTTAATATAAGATAACCATTATATATCAGTCGCGATAGCTCAGTGGTTAGTGAACTGGACGAGAAAGGACAAAGAGGTAGGGTTCGATCTCATCCGACGGCTCCCGAGTTCACCCAGCCTTAAATGGGTACCGGATTTTTTCTGGGAAAGTAAAGCAGTACGGGCATAATACCGACCATATTACCCCAAAAATCATGTGCTGAAAGTCTTTAAAAATTATGGTCACTAACATCATATTCCCTATACGCCACTTGGAGTGACGGGCTCTTTACTTTTTACATTAAATATCAGAAGTGATAATCGAATCTTAATATGCAAAATGATGATGTCATTATTGGTTAATATAACCCGCGGTTCTCTTTACTGTTCCTTTTTTTTTCTTTACTTCCTCATATGTTTATCAGCATCAAAGGGAGATGCAATTTGTGGCCTTTTGATCTTCAGTTGGGTCTCTTCAGCTGTCACTTTTCAAACTGCTTGGATGGTTCCCGTCAAAGCATCATTTTTGAGAAAGGTTTCCTGTTCATTGTTACCGTTGGGTTTATTTATAATTCTGTGTATTATTTTGAACTGTTTCTTTGCTTTGTCACAGGGCCAGATCATTTTATTCTTGTGTTGTACATTTCACTACGAAGTGATTTCTAATCGTCATTTTAGTTTTCGCTTTCAATTTTGTCCTTCAGACAGATTCACATTATGCGTCTTTCACATTTCAATTCGGCCTAAAGCAAATAAAATCGTCACGACTCTTAGACAATATGGAATATGGTGTTAGTACCCATATTTTTCCAATATTAGGAAGAAACAGTCATCATTTTTTGGCCATGTAATGAGAAGAGAACAACTAGAATATATTGTAACAACTGGAAAAATTGAGGGACGAAGAGATAGATGGAATCAAAGAGAGAAAATAACAGACAGCGTAAGAGAATGGCTTGGCAACAGGTCAACAACAGAAATGATAAATAGCTGCCGAAATCGAAAGTTGAGGAGAGACATGATCACCTACGTCAGTAGGCCCGGTACTTGATGATGACCCATATTTTGTATAGACTTTCGTAAATTTATTTTTGTGAAAATGTAGTCAGATTATGCTAGTGCCACTTTTCTTTCCCAGAAATATCTGGTACCCACTTAAGACTAATAGAACCTGGGAGTTAGCGATCACAATTGTACCCAACGTCTTGTTCATGTCTGTCCAGTTCACTAACCACTGAGCTTCTGCGACTCCCTTGTTCATGTCTGTCTTGTTCACTAACCACTGAGCTGCTGCGACTCCCTTGTTCATGTCTGTCCAGTTCACTAACAACTGAGCTTCTGCGACTCCCTTGTTCATGTCTGCCCTGTTCACTAACCACTGAGCTTCTGCGACTCCCTTGTTCGTGTCTGTCCTGTTCACTAACCACTGAGTTTCTGCGACTCCCTTGTTCATGTCTATCCAGTTCACTAACCACTGAGTTTCTGCGACTCCCTTGTTCATGTCTATCCAGTTCACTAACCACTGAGCTTCTGCGACTCCCTATACCACTTGGCCAATATTTATCTTATTCTTGTTCTCGAATTCTGCGTCAAGTTCACATTGACATTAGGACGTTTTGGAAGTTAATTAATCTAATACTGAATTATTGGCAAATCAGAATAGCAGTTTTAATCGACCACTAATTCAAGCAAATGACGGTATCAATAAAGCAATCACATTGAAAAATACACACATTCAGACAGCCACAATAGTTCGCATAAACACTCCGCACACAAGAATGGCGGAGAAAAAGTTTGCTGCAAGAACCATGTTGTTCTTTTTGTTGCAAACAAATTCAATAACGGCGGCCGTAATGGGAGCGAGACAGAGAGAGGAAGGCAAGCGGAGGAAAGAAAAATAAACAGAATAGGGGAGGGATGAAAAATTGATTGAATGCATCTGGTCAATAATGACATCAAATTAAAATGTGATGACACATAAAGTCACAGGAGAGACAGAGAGAGGAAGGAAGAGAGGGTGAAAAGCATGGAGGCATATTTATTTCAAATTGAGACGTTTATAATCGTTAATTTTAGCGAGGATGAAATTACAAATACAAACATGCTCTTATTTGTACACATTATCCGAAGCACAGTCGCCGTATCCACACATAAGTTATAGGTACTATATGTAGTTATAACCCCGGTTTTAATTCTATGTCATCATCATCATCATCATCATCATCATCAGTCATGTAACCTTGCCAGTCTTTAGAGCGCACTTGACAACAACTTCTCAATTGTCCTTCCAACCTTCCCGACTAGGATTACTTTCTGTGAAGTGACGAAGGTTAATCCTGTCCATTCTCTAATGTTGTCTTCCCACCCCATTCACTATCAACTTCGTCTCCTTTCATCTAGCACTGTGCCGCGTACATTGTAGCAGCGAGACCTTCAGATCTTGTAACATGAGCGTGACATGTTAGTGTTTGGTCGTTAACGTAGATAGCTCATTTTTAATTGCTCCCCTCGTTGGATCGTTGCATCCTCATTGTGATGTGGTCGGTATATTTGATGTGCTTAAGATCGCACTGTATACCACCTCACTAAGAGAGTCTTCATTCTTTTTCTCAAAATCAACATTGAATGTCCATGATTTGCATGCTTATAAATATACAGATGACATTAAAGTTCTTATTAATGTGATCAGTTTAATAAACTTTGAGGGGATTCCGTTATAACTCAGTAACTTCCAAAGTATTCATCTGTCTAAACTATCAAATGACTTTTCGTTTATTAAACTGATAAGAACAATGTATGAAAGAATGAAATATAGCGTGGCGCATGAAGGACAGCTTTATAGAAGCATATAAAATAAAAACAGGAGTAAAGCAGGGATGCCTTCTGTCTCCATTTCCCTTTCTACTGGCCATAGATTGGATTATGAAAATAACTCAAAACAACATAAATGGAATCCAGTGGTCACTGACCAAACAACTTGATGATTTAGACTTTACTGATGACATAGCTCTCCTATCACACAACCATCAACAGATGCAAGATAAAATGAGCATACTTGATGAGAGACCACAACAGCTGAGACTGAAAATAAATAGAGATAAGACCAACATTATGAGAATTAATGCAGTTGGCAATAACCAAATACACATAGGAGAAATACCTCTACTAGACGTACAATCTTACATATATCTGGACAGTAATATAGACAAAGAGGGAGGAACAGAAAATGATACCAAAATAAAGATAACAAAAGCAAGAGGTGCATCTTTTGCACTGGGAAACATGGAAGTCCAAATAAATTAGGTTAAATACAAAAATACTAATTTTCTACTCCCATGTTAAGTCAGTCTTATTATATGGCTGTGAAACATGGAGAACAACTAAAATGACAATCATGAAGATACAGACTTTCATTAATGGGTGCTTACGCAGAGTAAAAGAATGGAAATGGCAGGACAAGATAACTAACATAGAATTATGGAAATGTACCAGTCAAATAGCAGTGGATAAAGAGATATAGCGAAGACGATGGCACCGGATTGGACATAAACTGCGGAAGCCAACTGAGATTATTACACAACAGGCCCTCTTTGGAATCCCCAGGGAAAAAGACGAAGAGGAAGATCAAGGAATTCGTGGAAAAGACAGAAACATAGATGAAGATGCTGGGGAAGACATGGAACGATCTTAAAAGAATTACAAGAAACAGAACGTCTTGGAAAGTGTTTGCTGAAGACCTATCCTCCACAGGGAGCTGAAAGGTAGAAGATACAGAAAAATAATGTGATCATTGCTCTTTGGGAGATGTTTATATTTTTCCTTACACGGCTTAGTCTTATCAGAAATGCAACTGATTGTGTATTTCTAGCCAACACTTTAGTTGTATTTTACATGCTAAATAATTAAGGATGTACAATCAACAGATCTCATCACCATTACACGAAAATGTGATCTGAATATAGAAAGATTAAAGCAAAGTTGTAACAGTCTTTCGTGATAATACTATATAACAATCAACGGTGATTAGGTACATGAGCCATTATTTAAACGAACATTCCCATAATAATGAAACTGCACGAAAGACTTACTTGATTAAATTCCTACAGTTTCTTGTAAGTTAGACAGGCTACAATCATCCAGCGTTCAGTCCATGAGAGTCTTGTTGCGTGCCTTGTAAGAATTGAGCTTTCAATTTCTGGAGAACAAAGAGGGAATGTCACGCGCTTTTAACTGGGACAGCACAGGTTCTGGCCACGTAGTTTCCTGTCTAATATCGACCAGGCGAAAAGCATCGTTTAACAATGTTGACTCCAGGGCACCCGAAATTCGACGAAACACCAGGAGTGTCCAATGGAGTATTGATTAACGCCCACCACAACTGTGTGCCGTCAGTTACCCTGGTAGAGCAGTATCGATCTTCACAGCCGCACAAACAGGCCTGAACCAATTTCTCTCCTTTCTTTCCCTCTATCTCTTTCTTGTCGCCCATAAGTCTGGAAGAGCATTCTTGCCGGCGTATGCTATAATGGAATTTCACGACTTCGAGCACCTAATGTTGTATATTAGTTGTTGCTGTTTACCTTCTCTAGTTGCATGATGTTAAACCTTGTAGTCAAGAGGCTTATATACACACTTGCATTGAGAATGGGCAGTGAGGATACTCTGGACAGAGGGTTTCTGGACGAAGTAAAACAATTCACTGTACAATAATCCGACATAGTGTAAACGTTTTATCAAGTGAATATCTTTTCCTCTACGTACATCACGAACACAACAGGCTGCTAAAAGTAATCTTGTTGGAAGGGAAAATACAAGGTAAAAGAGGCAGAGGAAAATCAAAAATAGCATGAATGAGTAACATCAAAAGATGGACAAGTCAGCCTATGACAACCCGCACCATCAAAGCAAGAGACAAAGCGGAATGGCGTTCCATGGTAATCCCTAAAACTTCGTTGCGGAGACTGCACTCAATGAACATCATGAATATTAAGAGCTTATCAGTAAATTAATTGTAACAAGGCTGCCGACTTGATACACGAGTATTATATAATTTAATCACACTCTCCATTCGACCCAGGTGGTCAATGCATTGGTATCTTTTTACAATCTAGCTTAGAAATGTGGTTCTACAGAAGAATGTTGAGAATACCATGGACAGCTAAGAAGAGTAACGAAAACGTTATGAAAGATGGCAAAGCAAGAGTGAGCTAATATAAAATATTAAGAACAAACACTCATCATTTGTTGTCCAAATAAAGAGAAGGGAACAGCTGGAATATATTTCAGCAACTGGGAATGTTGAGGGACGAAGACATAGAGGGAAGCAAAGAGAAAAGATAGATACCAGACAGCTTAAGTGAATGGCTTGGCGGAAGGTCAACAACAAAAATGATAAATAACTGTCGAGATAGAAAGTTGTGGAGAGACCTGATCACTTACGCCAGCAGGCATGGTACTGGATGATGATGATGATGATGTCTGCCTGTGTAGCGCTCCGTTCTGGCGTCTTCATTTTTGACCTGATGTTCGTGCAGTCAAAACATACAGTAGATTCACGATCATTGATTGAGTCACCAGCGCGCCTTGCCTTCCCAAGGGCATTCAGAATGTCATCCCGATCCATTGCACATCCGTCACAACGGCAGCTATTCCAGCCAGGCTGGTCAGCTCGTTCGTTCCCTCTCTCATTGGAGTGTTCCGGAACGAAGGTGAGATCAAAATCTGTCCGGAGTTAGGGACATACTACTGCATTCGTACCCATCCACCTTTGATTTTCATAAGCATACTAATCGAGTTACTCAGAACACACACTTGAGTAAAAGGTTGAATTTCTAGACAAGCCATTGATTTAGTTACTGCCATGATCTCCATGGTCACTCTTCTGGTAGTTACCGCGAAAGCACCGCTCTCCTCCTTTATTGTTCTTCCTTTGACCTGGACCGTGACAGCCCATGAGCTCCGACCGTACCGAAATGATTCATGTGTTATAGCCGGCTACATTCTTGTATTCAATATTCACCTCTATCTTCGCTTTATTATCTCTCAAACCATCTACTATATCTGCAGTCACAACAACCTCCAACACTTACCTTGCACACATGCTTAAAAAAAATCAGCCGTGATTCCAAAATGAATATATGAGGGTACACAGAGATAAGAAACAGTGCATATTTAGTAGCATACGAAAAAAAATGAAAAATAGAGAAAAACCCGACATCAAGAGCATAAGTAAAGATATTAGTAAATTATTAATAACTAATGTAAATGAATGTAAATGTATACATTAATGTAGTGTAATTTATATGTTTGATATAGATAGAGGTGGCCAAGTAAACACTTTAATATATGCTATATGTAAACGATTTTTATGTTAAATCTAATTACAGTAGGAATTTTATCATTCTCAAAACAAATAAAAAGATTATTGAGTTGTTTAGTTATAGCTACAATATATACAAACTAGATAACAACAGCTATAGTGACAATAATAATTAAATGCCACGAAGAACACGTGCCAAACTGCCAGCAAGGCAGTACAATTAAAATTGCTGATCTCATTTATCTTTCCGATATCAACATATGGTTGGGAATCATGGACTATCTTGCAAACAACAAGGAAGAAAATCGATTCATTCGAAACAAAATGGCACAGAAAAATTCTTATAATAATACATTGGATAATGAAAAAGACAAATAAGACATGTTAAAAGACTTAAACACTGAGAATAATTTATTTATAAACACTACTGTTCAGGGGAAGTAATAACGGGGAATTCTTTACACAGAGCTTCGTAGCAGGAGGCAATCTGATCATCAGAAGTAGCTCCGTCATGCAAGTCTTTCGGCCCTTTAGCTTCTTGATACTCTAAGGGAGGTGAGTCCGCCTGGATCATGACTCTCAGGCGTCGGCCTCCTGCTGCATTAAACTCTAAAGCTTACAATATATATTTGGGACAAACGAAGTACACTGACTCTACGCAACACCTCTGGCCAAATTTACGGTCTATACCCTGTCGTATACTTACATGTTTTATTTTTAACCCAGCACATTGATGTTCTCTTCGTGGTGACAGATTTCTAAAATGACTTCTATTTGCAACGTCCTTTCAAATAGACTCACGTGCAAGCTGCTTTTGTCATTGCGTAATTCGGTCGGAAGGAGTGGCTCAGAAACTGATAATAGGTGATAAAGATAGGTCGGGCTGGGGACTTAATTCTTTTAAAATGTCGGTATTCCAAACGTCGTGTGTCGCCCACGTACGGTAACTGATGTAATCTCTAATCGCGTATCGTCCGCGCCTCAGACATTCAAGGATTAAAACTTCGTTATGCTGTTGACTTAACGTGAGAGTCAGAGGTTGATGTGTAAATTAGTCGCCTGTACATTAGATTATTCTGAGATTGTTGATATGTCTCGGTTTCGATAGACTCACTCAGCAACTGCCTTCATTACTCTTGTTAGCATTTCCCGCTTAATTCCTAGTCGTTTTATTATAGGGATGAGGTCGTGAGTCATCTGGCACTAGTTTCCACCTAGCCTATCCAGCTCTAAAACAATAGGTGTTTGTTGTAGCTGGTCCAACTTTAGTGTTGGCCTTCATCCGCGCTCCGTCCACGATGGCAGCTAGTTTACGTAGCACTTTGTTGTATCGCTATGTGTACTGCCCTTGGCCTATCGCTGTCTTGCATGAGGAAAAACAAACTCCATGGTCTGTTTTCCACTACAGAGAGGACATCGATTGTCATCTGTCTTCCCCCACTTCACAAGTTACAGGCTGATGGTAGATGGTCGTACATAAATATGATTGTGTAGCAGAGCCGCAACGGTGCCTTATGTTATTCCACGTTTGCGTCCTGTGCAAAGCCTCACCCCACGTGGTCCATTGGCTTTGCTGCATCTGTTGTGCTGTCTTTTGTACACGTTTGTTCTCCTTGTCGACTGTGATCTCCCAAGCTACCATGCCAAATACAATTTTTTTTTAAAACACACACACACAAACTGATACCAGATTAGTTGTGATGGAAATCGTGCTAAAAGCGCGCATAACAGCACTAGACCTACTCATATGAAAGCGTAGCGATCTAGTATGATGAGGTTTAGCAATTCACTAAGGCATTACAATTGACTTGATATTGCTTCCATACAACAAACGATAAAGTGAGAAGCTACTGCACTTACTCGTTTTCTTCTACACACAAAAACATAACACTTCTATCTACTTCTATATCTAACAGTTATACGTGCATCTTTGTCTACTTCTATATCTAACAGTTATACGTGGATCTTTGTCTACTTCTATATCTAACAGTTATACGTACATCTTTGTCTACTTCTATATCTAACAGTTATACGTGTATTTTGTCTACTTCTATATCTAACAGTTATACGTGTATTTTGTCTACTTCTATATCTAACAGTTATACGTGGATCTTTGTCTACTTCTATATCTAACAGTTATACGTGCATCTTTGTCTACTCAAATATACCAAAACATTAAAAAGAACTATCGTATAAACACTACTCTACAGAAGAAATTAAGATACCATGGCTGTGTTAAAAGACACATCGGAGATGGAATGAGAAATAAAGGAAGGTATTGTTCTTGGACGACGCATCAAGGGCAGACCACAAAGAAGGTGGTTTCAAGATATCAAAGAGACTTTGAACATGAAAACAGAAGGTTAGAGGTGAGATTTTTTTCAGACGTGCTGTGGTGAATGTAACGTTCTTCAAAAGGACATGCGACCTAATGATGATAGTGTAGCAAAATTACGTTATTGTGTACGACTATCAATGTTTTTATAACCCATGATCAATGATCTTTTATTTTATGGCCTCTTCACACCTGTCCTTATCTGCAGTGCATTATATTAGACAGCTACTCACATACGATCATCATATTTTTTAATAACGTTTAATTAAAGTAACTGTGCTAATTAGAGATATATTTACTTCAATTCTTGTTTTGTTTATAGTGACACAATGATTGATACATTAAAGTCGACTCACTGATTAAACAATTAATCATGACTCACTGATCAAACAATTAAAGTTGACTCACCGATCAAAAACAATTAAAGTTGACTCACTGATCAAACAATTAAAGTTGACTCACTGATCAAACAATTAAAGTTGACTCACTGATCAAACAATTAAAGTTGACTCACTGATCAAACAATTAAAGTTGTTGACTCACTGATCAAACAATTAAAGATGACCTACTGGCTAAACAATTAAAGTTGTCTCACTGATTAAACAATTACTGTTGACTCACTGATTAAACAAATACAGTTGACTCACTGATTAAACAATTACAGTTGACTCACTGAATTTTAAAATATAAGGAGAAAGAACACTGCATCAGCCTTCCTCCTCCTGTCTCCAAATGCTGTGACACAATACAGTGTAATCTAATACTTCAAACCTTTACTACATTATAGGTTACCATACAATTCTTTGCCTTCTAGCAGAGGCGGATACTCTAAGGAATCAACGGAGGTCATGACTCCTCTAATATTTTATCACAACACAATCACAATCCAGTTCAATGAGTTAAAATCAGTATCCAACCAGCTACTGTATCCAAGCTGCCGTGGTGTTCGAGCCGATACTCATTGATAGGTTTCAATGTCTATAGAGATGAAACCTACACCACCCATGCAACGACAACTATCGACCGTGTAATGCGTACGAGAAATAGGTTTGCTATTTCAGCAACCACCTCCCTGGTTGCCATGACAACAATGGTTCAACAAACTGGGGACCATTTTTCCTCTCTTTATCTTAGCGTACAGAAGGATAGACGGAAAGAGGCAAGTTTAACTAATTCCTTCTTAAAATAACTACACTATATATATATATATATATATATATATATATATATATATATATTTAACAAAACTGTATGAGATGTTAATTAGCAGATAAACGATGCTTTATTTCATAACTTACGATGCAAATAACAAAGGTATTGTGATGTGATTATGGTAATTTAGGTCAACAATTGAATGAACTATTTTTCCATAGCGCAAAGTGCATTAATCTTTATGTTGCAAATTATCCTGATTAAGGGTCAAGCTAAAAATTAAGTCTCACGTTCTGGCTTCCTCAAGTTCAGAACCCACCATCCGCTGCGGCCTTCTACTCATGTTTATAGGTCTTCGTACTCTTTTACACTTGATAGTGTGTTATCTTCATTGCACAAGTTTTTGATCATGTGACCTCATGTTTCATTTAATGGTCTATATTTTACATTTGTTTTCTTTCAATTCCTGTCCTTGTTTTGCGCATTGCGAAGATGAAATATGTTATAGTGCGAGGACACGTTTATGTTTTGCCTCTTGTTATGTTTATTGCTTTGCTGATAACATTGTCAACTTTTACAGCTGCCATTTGTTATCTTCACACAAACGCGAGCATGTATGCATATATATGTATGAACCACTCCAACAGATAAATTAAGCAAAACATTCTTCATTAAAATATGAACATTTATATATGTTGTTAATCATAAATCTTTCATGATCAAATCACACATTAGTTCAAGACTTCAAATTAGTTTTAAACTTTTTGATACTTGATGAATTGAAATAAATGGTGTTTTTCTGCATATGACTTTTTTTATTATTGTTATGTGTATGCAAAACACATTTTGTTTCCTACAAATCCAATTTTTTCCTCAAATATGTTTCTTTGCTTTAATTCCGAGCATGATCAATCTAATGCAGATTTAAATGATGTTGATCGCTGTTCCATATTTCTCACATTGACTAGAAATATGTTTATTTGAAATAGATAATAAATGTTTGAGGCGTGTTCAAAGGAAACCCGCTCGAGCTGCACCAAATGAACATACCTAGGAGACATGATGTTGTCACACCTGACGTAATAAGCACACATCGATGTGTAATTGTGCATGTGTTCATTCTCTGCGTAGTACTCACTAGTTTTGCTGCAGACAGTTTGAAAAATTACTGGTGTGATACATAATCTATCCAAGGTCGATCAGCGAGTGGTGATTCAGTTTATAACAACTGAAGAATGCACAACCAGCCGAAGATCAATGCCATTCGCTACAAAGACACAGTAGACAAACAGCATACAAACATCAAGATTACAAGACATTGAAGTTGCTTTATACACCATAATCTCTAGACGGACAACAATTCTACTCCGGTGAGACGTCATAGCTTCGGTGACAAATTGATTCAACTAACAAGCAAAGTTATTTATCCATGATGGCATCCAACGTCTGTCCATGCAGTTGGACGCGTGTCTAAATGTCTATAGCGACTTTTTCTAAAGAACCCTGATGAGTACTTTCTTCACGTGAATGGATTTACTTAATTCTACCACACCTGTTGATGTACCATACATATGTTTATAATAAAGCCTCTGGGGTGAGTTTCATTTGAACATGTCCCGTGGATATCACAACGTTCTATTATGAGTTGTCCGTTTTAAAAATTTTATTAATCGGCGTTGTGAATCTAGACCAAAGTCCTGCAGCGTGTACGTAATTTCCCAGGTAGTGTCTTGACCTGGAGTCCTAAGATGATTCATTGCTTTCCAATAATTTTCTACCGAACGTATCAATAGTGTTAGGCCTTTAACACATAACAGCGTGCGCCAGGTGATGGTGATCTAACAACACATAAACAGGCAGCTCATTTTCACGATGCCTTAACGACTTTTTATATAAACCATTATGCAGGACACAGTACAAGGCAAAAGAAGAGAGGGAGGACAAAAGAAAATATGGTGGATAACAACAGAGAATGGACAAGAATATCATTTGTTGTATCAAGACTGCTGTTCTCTAAATCGCACCGACTGGAAGCAAATTGTACAAATGTCATCGATGGTGCCCCAGTTATGGACAAAGTTACGGGACAATTGATCGATCGATTGATTTATTAAACACGCTAATATTTCTGCCGTAGATTCAGTGTTTTCCTTCTTCAAAATGAGTTGTCGACTAATGCTAGCGAGCATCACCTGTTGATAAACCCACCATATTTCAGATCATTACAAACTTATTTTAAACATTTTATAATTTGTCTGTCGGCCATGGGCACACAGAAGGAACGGTTGCTGTAACTAACATAGAATAATGTTTCCCCATACTACAGGCACTATTATTTATTTTGTATGTCATTTACTGCTTGCTATACGTTTAATGTTGGACCCAATCCGTCATTTATGTCTCTTACGAGTTACATGTACCATGTCAAATTGACCCCAGTGTTATCTTTGTTTAATGTTGGACCCAATCCGTCATTTATGTCTCTTACGAGTTACATGTACCATGTAATATTGACCCCAGTGTTATCTTTATCTTCAATGGTAGTCTCTTTTAGCAAAGCCATTTCAATGCTGCGTTCCCCTCTCTCCCTCTCTCCCCCCCTCCCCTTATTATTTTACAGCTGATTACAGTCTTTCGTATAAATACACTCTATTAACATACTCTATCAACACACTCTATTAATACACCCTATTGATACACTTTATTAATTCACTCTGTTAACACACTCTATTAACACACTCTATTAATACACCCTATTAATAAACTTTATTAATTCACTCTATTAACACACTCTATTAATACACCCTATTAATACACTTTATTAATTCACTCTATTAACACACTCTATTAATACACCCTATTGATACACTTTATTAATTCACTCTATTAACACACTCTATTAAAACACCCTATTAATACACTTTATTAATTCACTCTGTTAACACACTCTATTAATACACCCTATTGATACACTTTATTAATTCACTCTGTTAACACACTCTATTAATACACCCTATTGATACACTTTATTAATTCACTCTATTAACACACTCTATTAATACACCCTATTGATACACTGTATTAATTCACTCTATTAATACACTCTATTGATACACTTTATTAATTCACTCTGTTAACACACTATGTTAACACACTCTATTTTTACACCCTATTAATACACTTTATTAATTCACTCTGTTAACACACTATGTTAACACACTCTATTAATACACCTTATTAATACACCCTATTAATACACTTTATTAATTCACTCTGTTAACACACTCTATTAATACACTCAGTTAATACATTATATTAATACACTTGATTAATTCACTCTATTAACACACTCTATTAATACACTCTATTAACACACTCTATTAATACACTTTATTAATTCACTCTGTTAACACACTCTATTAATACACCCTATTAATACAATTTATTAACTCACTCTATTAACACACTCTATTAATACACCCTATTAATACACTTTATTAATTCACTCTATTAACACACTCTATTAATACACCCTATTAATACACTTTATTAATTCACTCTGTTAACACACTCTATTAACACACTCTATTAATACACTTTATTAATTCACTCTGTTAACACACTCTATTAACACACTCTATTAATACACTCTATTGATACACTTTATTAATTCACTCTATTAACACACTCTATTAATACACCCTATTAATACACTTTATTAATTCACTCTATTAACACACTCTATTAATACACCCTATTAATACACTTTATTAATTCACTCTGTTAACACACTCTATTAACACACTCTATTAATACACTCTATTAATTCACACTTTATTAACACACTCTATTAACACACTCTATTAATACACTCTATTGATACACTTTATTAATTCACTCTATTAACACACTCTATTAATACACCCTGTTAATACACTTTATTAATTCACTCTGTTAACACACTCTATTAACACACTATTAATACACTTTATTAATTCACTCTGTTAACACACTCTATTAATACACTTATTACACTATTACACTCTATTAACACACTCTATTAATACACTTAATACTCTCTCTGTTAACACACTCTATTAACACACAATATTAATACACTTTATTAATTCACTCTTACTCTGTTAACACACTCTATTAATACACCCTATTAATACACTTTATTAATTCACTCGGTTAACACACTCTATTAACACACTCTATTAATACACTTTATTAATTCACTCTGTTAACACACTCTATTAACACACTCTATTAATACACCCTATTAATACACTTTATTAATTCACTCTGTTAACACACTCTATTAACACACTCTATTAATTCACCCTATTAATATACTTTATTAATACACTCTATTAATACACCCTAATAATTTTTTGTTCAAAACGTCGAGGCACTGAAAGCCCTCCATGACCATTGCGCTTGTCTAAAGTCTGATATTGGAAAGGCTAGAGTTACAACTGTGTTGAGACATTTTTTCGTTTCCTCGATTAGCCTTTTAAAAGTCTTCACCTTTAACTTATCGTCAGCATATCAATAGTTTATTTACACCTTATTAATCGATTTGTCATAGTAGCCCACTGGTATATCAGAGTATCCTACTGGTATAAAAGTGTATCCTATTGGTATATCAGAGTATCCTACTGGTATAAAAGTGCACCCTCCTGGTATAAAAGAAAATCAAAATAGCAAATGTATTAATAGTGGTGATCTCTTAAACAGTGAATGAACAACGCAACAAAAAGAGATTGGAAAACAATCATTAACAAACTGATTAGATCAATATTACAAATCTAACATCGTAATTATAACAACATGTTGTTCTACCAGAAATGAAGACAACGAAGCATGGACTATATTGTACCAAAACCAGCAAATGAAAGTGAAAGTCTATAACAAGATATGACCTTGTTGAGAGCTTTAACCTAGATTTAGATCACACCAAACGAAAGTAATCAGGAAATGTGGACAAATAAAAAAACGACTGCTGATTAACGTATGTTATTTCTTCTTCAACGTTCAAGTATTTTGATAATGCGAAAACGACACTCTGTCCGATTTTATAATAGAGGGATAAGAACAACATTATGACACGTAATAAACTGATCGAATGGTCAGTACTCGTATATGGATGGGTAGGAACATCATGACACACGATAAGCTGATCGCATGGTCAGTACTCGTATATGGATGGGTAGGAACATCATGACACACGATAAGCTGATCGCAAGGTCAGTACTCGTATATGGATGGGTAGGAACATCATGACACACGATAAGCTGATCGCATGGTCAGTACTCGTATATGGATGGGTAGGAACATCATGACACACGATAAGCTGATCGCATGGTCAGAACTCGTATGTACCTGTGTGTTCTGCTTCTTTCTTCTAAACATTCGCCGTGGCTGACACACTGTCATCGGTAGACTGGATCTTGGTTTGACATAGGAGTTTTCTTTCTCGTAGGGTGGGTGCCCACCTGGGTTGTTGGCTCCACCCAGTCAGTGCTTATGTTATATAAATACAACAGGAGTTTCACTTCTACGAAATAAAGACATTAGCAAATCAACCAGGAAAATGACATCAAATGTGAAAGTGAGATGATGTGCAGTCGAAGGAAATCACCATTATCATTCACTTGTGTATATAATAAAGATGATAATCAAGGTAATAACTAATTAAACAATCATCATCATCAAGTACCGGGCCTGATGGCGTAGGTGATCATTGTAAAGTAAAAGTAAAGAGCCCCGTCACGCCAAGTGGCGTATAGGTGTTAGTGACCATAAATTTTACAGACCTTCAGCACATGATTTCTGGGGTAATGTGGTCGGTATTACGCCTATGCCACTTTACTTTCCCAGAAAAAATCCCGGTACCCATTTAAGGCTGGGTGAACACGGAAGCCGTCAGATGGGATCGAACCCTACCCCTTATCCTTTACAGTCCAGTTCACTAACCACTGAGATAAAGCGGCTCACGTAGGTGATCATGTCTCTCTACAACTTTCGATCTCGACAATTATTTATCATTTCTGTTGTTAACCTTCTGCCAAGCCATTCTCTTAAGTTGTCTGGTATCTTTTCTCTTTGCTTCCCTTTATCTCTTCGTCCCTCAATTTTCCCAGTTGTTACAATATATTCCAGCTGTTCTCTTCTCATTCATCATCATGTGCCGGCCTAGTTGCGTGGGTGATCATGTCTCTCCACAATTTTCGATCTCGGCAGCTATTTATTATTTATGTTGTTGACCTTCTGCCAAGCCATTCTCTTAAGCTGTCTGTTAATTTTTCTCTTTGCTTCCCTCTATCTCTTCGTCCCTCTATTTTTCCAGTTGTTACAATATATTCAAGTTGTTCTCTTCTCATTACATGGCCAAAAAATGATGATTGTCTCTTCCTAACATTGGAAATTAGCTCTCTTTTTGCTTTGACCTCTCTCAGAACCTCTTCATTACTCTTCTTAGCTGCCCATGGTATTCTCAACATTCTTCTTTAAAACCACATTTCTACAGACTCCAGTGATTTTCTTGTCTTTTGTCCTATTGTCCATGACTCGCATCCCTATGTTAAGACTGGCGCTACGTAACATTTAAGAACTCTTTTTCTTGTTTCTATTGTCAAAAATGGATTGCATAAAATTTTCCTCATTTTTTGGAAAGCTGCTTTTGCCTGAGCCATTCTGCATCTCAACTCTTTTGTACATCTTCCGTCTGAGGTTAACAAAGTTCCCAAATATTTAAATTCATTTACCTGTTTTAATATTGTTCCACTTGTCTTTATTTTGCACTGAGGTGATATCTTTTTCTTTGTTGTAACCATTACCTCTGTCTTTTTGCTATTAAGGCTGAGTCCTTTATTTTTGCTTTCTTTCACTATAATGTCCAACATTTACATAATACTGTATCATCAGCATACCTTAGATTATTTATATTATGACCTCCAATTGTTATTCCAGGCATGCCCCTTATGGATCTTAAAATAATCTCACTATAAATACTAAACAAATCTGGCGACAGCACACAACCTTGTCTAACACCCTGTTTTATTTGTTGAAACACTCCCAAGTGGTTTCCAGTTCTTATGGCCGCTGTTTGTTGCCAGTACATGTTCTTTATTATTCTTATATCTTTGCTGTCTATGTTTATGCTTTCTAAAATGTTGATTATTTCTTGGTGCTTTACTTTGTCAAATGCCTTGGTGTAATCTATGAAACATAGGTATAGACCTGTTTTCACCTCTATGGCTCTTTCTACTAAAGATCTTATGATATAAATGGCATTGCTTGTTCCTTTATCTCTAACAAAACCACACTGTTCATCGCTAATTTCTGGACTGATTTTGTTTCGCATTCTTCGCATGATGATTCTTAGCAATATCTTAGTCATATGACTCATAAGGCTTATTGTGCGATGATCATCGCATTCAATCGTACCCGATTTTCTCTTCTCATTACATGGCCAAAAAATGATGATTGTTTCTTCCTAACATTGGAAATTAGCTCTCTTTTTGCTTTGGCCTCTTCAGAACGTCTTCATTACTCTTCTTAGCTGCCCATGGTATTCTCAACATTCTTCTGTAAAACCACATTTCTACAGACTCCAGTGGTTTCCTTGCCTGTTGTCCATGATTCATATCCATATGTTAAGACTGGCTCTATATAACAAAAAAAAAAAGTTAAACAATACCAAAGCAGAAGAAAAGTAATTAAGATCAGAGATTCAGTAACAAATAAAATAACATTTTTTTAAATACCAAGAGATATAGGGATATAGTGAAAACAGGAAAACGGTGAGAGAGCAGTTAGATGTGCATGGGGTTTAGAGAAAAGAAAGTACAAACTTGATAACTTCAGAAAAAAGCAGACAATAGAGAAGAGAAGTCAATTAAAAGAAACATTAATTACAATTCCCTACACCAATATAGCAATAAATCAATCATTACCAATATCTTAATAAGGCAAAGAAATAGCTAGTCTAAATGAAATTCATATAGGACAACGCACACTCAAACATACGAAGTAGCATAGAAAAATGAGTAAAGTAAGATCATTTAAATGTTCACATTATAACTGTCTCCATTTTTTGTAGACTATGTACACAGAAGCAATATTTACTGTACTGCATTTTCTAGCATAATTGGACTGATATCTCCACGTTCACTGGAACAGATAATTCCTAGGCTCAAGAAGACGGAGATCGATCTGATTCTCATATTCTCATAGAAGAACGAAGTGTATTTTTGTGCTGTCAAAACGAGTAATTTTCACGAGTCAAAAAGAAAACAAGTGGCGGATAAACTGGAATGAAACAGATGAAGTATTGTCAGGTTTGAGGTTGCTGATGATAAAGTAGATCTTTCTGAACTGTAGTAACAGACGCGAACGAAATATGTGTAATCTCAGTGTCTAACAAAATCCGCAACAGGATTACTACAGGGTTGACTCTAGATTTAGAGCGGTAGATTCGAGTCTAAGAAAATAACAAGTGGACCTGGGAAAGAATAAATGTTGTATATATCATATCTTCATCTCTTGCCTCCACTCACCCCGCCACCTCCGAAGCAAAAACAAAAGTGTTAATAATGACAAAGAAACTTGAGTGGCATCGATTTTGATTTTTTTTTTTAAAAAAACGTAACATACGTTCAGGCGACAGCTTGTGGTAAATACTTGTAAAACAATAGGCTATACAATGTTCACAAAATCATTTTAAAAAAATAATCACATGTCTGCAAAATTAGCCTCGGTGGCTGAGTGGTTAGTGTGCTCGGTGTCTGAGTGGTTAGTGTGCTCGGTGGCTGGTGTGCTCGGTGGCTGAGTGGTTAGTGTGCTCGGTGGCTGAGTGGTTAGTGTGCTCGGTGGCTGAGTGGTTAGTGTGCTCGGTGGCTGAGTGGTTAGTGTGCTCGGTGGCTGAGTGGTTAGTGTGCTCGGTGGCTGAGTGGTTAGTGTGCTCGGTGGCTGAGTGGTTAGTGTGCTCGGTGGCTGAGTGGTTAGTGTGCTCGGTGGCTGAGTGGTTAGTGTGCTCGGTGGCTGAGTGGTTAGTGTGCTCGGTGGCTGAGTGGTTAGTGTGTTCGGTGGCTGAGTGGTTAGTGTGCTCGGTGGCTGAGTGGTTAGTGTGTTCGCTTCCTGATAAGAATGGTCCGGTTTGATTCTCATAAGTGCGAGTTTTTTTTCGGACCAACACGGCTCTGAGGTTCATACAGACTCTAAAAATGGGTACCATAAATCTTTCTGAGATGTAAAGGCGTCCTTGTCTTATGTCAAACACATCACCCAACAATGTGCCGCGATACTGGAAACATGGCCACTAACATCCTTTTCCCATACGCCTATCAAGACGTGCAGCGAACCTTTACTTTGACTTCATGCTAAATTTAGCATGCAGCGTTAGTAACAATGGTCAAGGCGACGGAAATCTAATAATCTACAATCTTCATAAACATACATAGAAGGCACGTGTCAGGAGACTATAAACATTGGAACGCAAAGTCAAGCAGGTGCAGCAACCAACAAGTGCCAGACACGTAGCCAGCGAGTTACTAGAACCATCAGTACGTATGGACATCATAATCTGTTCACAAAATATATATCTGTTGGGTAACTATCATACCATTTATCATTTAGGGAACAGGCAAATAATTGGAGTGCTGCGGTTGTCACAATCATCTGGGAGCTTTTGGATCTTGCCTCAGTTAAGTCTCGCTTTAATTGTATATATATTTTAACTGACTCAATATTCGCATAATATATATGTTTATCCTCCGATATGTAGCACATCTCTCATTTGTTTCATCATTCCAAATCTGAAACCCTCTGTTTATTTCTTCTGATTTACCTGTCACGCTCACCCTAAATGTAGTAGATTTTATCTTTATTTCGTTGTCCGTTTGTGTTCTCGTTTTCTGAAGACGGCCGCATGATAGGCCGAAACGTCAGTATTCTGTTGTGCTCCTTTTTCGTAAAGCTGTCACTATACCTTATAGGAGTGTAAGTTACACCCCACTACTTGCTCCATTTATCATTAACTATGAACATTCTGTTTTTCCCATTTTGCCTGTTTGTAGAGTGCGTTGTACTGTAATTTGTACCATACGGTCCAGTTTGCATTTGTTTGTTTGGTATTGCTACCCTGGCCTGGACCTTCCTGTAGTGCAGCAGTTGTGGATATATATATATATATATTTTGTATATATGCAGGAAAGTGTCTTTACAAACGCTCTCTTCTTTCCCCTCTCTCTCTCTATGAGTTCGACAATTTTTGGCAATGCAATGTCTTTAAAAAAAGACAAAGAGGAAGACCAAGGTATTCTTGGAGAAGACAGATGGAAGCAGAGATGAAGATGATGGGGAAGACATGGAGTGATCTTAAAAGAATGGCAAAAAACAGAAGGGCTTGGAAAGTGTTTGTTGAAGACCTATGTTCCACAGGGAGCTGAAAAAGTAAAAGAAGAAGAATGTCTTTACTTTGTCTTGAGGTCATTGTACAGATCATTCTAGTGTCCTCACATTTTTGTTTACTGTTTGTGTTTTTTGTTGTATCAGCAGATTTGAGGTCAAAGTTCTGAAGGTGCCAGTAACCAGCATCCCACTTCTACAATGGCATTAATCAGTAGTTTGTGCTTCCCTGCTGTCAGTCTTGGAGAGAATATCAGGTACCTCGGTCCAATTTTGTGGTGATAGATTTATCCATCACAGACCCACTTTTATAGACCTGGGTTCTAATTTAATTCTGAAATCATCTCTCGTGAAATGGTTTGTTTATTTGTTAAATCGTGCAAATCAGTGAGTGACTTACATACTGCGATGAAGTAGCTTAGATGAGGGTTCCCTATTTTCTTGTTTAAGTGTTGCAATGTATTAAAGAAATATTGCTGATCCAGCTCTGTAGTTTTAGGATATTGTGTTTATTGGGGGAAAAAAATCATTGTTTACCCTTCTTTCATCAGTTTTCCTTTAGCAGGTGTCCTTCCATTTTAAACAGCCTCTTCAGCGAACTCATCGGGATGTGGTGTAGTAGATGTCATGCATTGTCTATGTTTCTCGTCGGTATATTAAATGTTGTTATGAGCCCCCAGTTCTCTGATCGGTGTATTTGACATCCTTCCAGTTATCAACCTTAGCCATGTATATTATCAAGCTAGTAGAGGTGTGTCATGCCGTATTTTAGTGCGGGTCGTATGTTATCTCGAAATCGTATTTTGAGTAAGCTGCTTTTTCATTGTCGCAAATTTTCAGATTGAGTTTTTTCAGCATTTAGGAGGTGATACTTCGATATTAGTTGTCTGTTGAGTCTCACTTTGAGCAGCCTGCTCTCCACATACGAATTATATGTCTTGCATGTACAACCTTCTTGTGTCTAGTTTGTTAGACAGGAAGAATACAGTGGTTAATGCTTTGGATAGGTGTATCTGAACTCCACAGTCTCTTAACATATAAACGAGATTTACACACCCGAGTTGGATAGGCGGATTGGCTAGCAGGACTGACAAGCATCTCCTACGTGAAATTGTTTTTCCTACTGAACTTTCTCTACGAACATTCAAATACCAGGAGTGTCCTAGTAATTTTACACTATATTTTCTTATAATCACTGATAATGCTCACGAAATTAACAAAGTTTAAACACGGGCTAGGGAAACAGTGGCAATTTCTGGCGCCGGCTTCGTAGACACCAAGAAGGCTGATCGACTGATCAGGGCTTACAGAGAATAAATAAAGCGCATTTTTAGTAAATCTATTGACAACTCAAACAATACACAATTGCGATGCTAAATATAAAGGAATTTGTTAAACTAATAGCATGTAGAAGAAAACATTAACGAAGACAGAAATAGAATATCTGGAACAGCAGATGAGGAACAACTGTATAGAAATATTTGTGTTTTAATCAGATGATGATGAACTCAAATACAAATGTAATGGTGTGGGCACTTAGATGCTAAATCAAAACACAATCAAACATCAACATTTAATCAGAATTACGTTAATTAAATTGGAAATGACGTGAAAGAGAGATAGTAAATAACCACGGACATCATATTAAACGTATGAGAATCTTCTAGTAGATTTACACTATGACAATGAACTTCTCACCTGCTAATCCAACACGTGTCCCTGGCAGTTTTCCAGCGGACAGATCCTTCCCTATTGGGAGAAACCAACACCTGTGGACAATTTAACTGTCGATCTACTCACGTCTACTTCCCGAGTCTGTCACCACCGATCATTCTCGATAGCTTGCCAATGTTGTATTAGACAACCAAGTGTAAAGGTTGTCACACAAGAACGCGTCAATTTGTCGCTTGAAAAACGGCTCAAAATGTAAAGGTTGAGTGCAACAAACTATTAAACACGATTTCTATCTCAGATGAACTCCATTTTGGTGTGAACAAGTTGATAAGCTCTACACAATCAAATACAAATTGTTGTGACAATGAAGGCACCAGGCGATCGCGTTAATGTATCGACGTCTAAACTGGCATTTGAATGAGCACTGACGGCAAGTTGCCAGGCATCACTTTGACCTAGAGGGTTGATATGTCGGCCGACGAGTGTTCAGTTCTAGCTTGTGTTCAGACTAGTCTGATCCGCTTCCACAGATCAATAATAAATTGTGTGTTCTGGCAGCAAGCTCGGCTAGCGGTGTCACCTGAATCAAGCTACATGACCATTATAACTGCTCTACTACTTGTCCATGCATTTCCTTCTCTATATTATTATACAAAATCACCATTGATATTATTGATATTATTGTTAATATTATATTATCTTTTTAAAAAAAATAATCCTAGATTTATGGGTTGAAGAACGTCATGGGAAGCTGTAGTTTCCTGTTCTGTGTCGCGCTGACAATTTCTAGCCGATGCCGATATATACGACACGTTCTGTATAGTTCTGTATAGTTTTGTATAGTTCTGTATAAATGTATGTTTACCTCGCGGTCTTCGCCGAGCCCTACAACCCAATTGCCGGCTGTTATTGACGTGTATTGATAGTCGATTAGGCTCCGTTCTTACAAGATACCGAAACCACTGTATTTTCATTTTCTCTATCTATAAAGAACACAACCACTCCTGGAAAGTGGCTTTTAGAGAATACGATGTTTACTTTCTTCTACCAGCTGTATATTTTTTAGCAATGTGCTCAGCACTACGCTAGTATCACCTCTATTTTCTATAACCATCTATGGCACCGATTTAAGACTGGAAGCCACTGAAGTTGACTTCTTGTCCTGGGTAGACCAGTTCACTAACCCCTGCTCTAACGTCGCTGCTCCTTCAACTCACAATTAACATTGTTCATGCCTTAGATTAGGACCACATTTGACATAAGTTAAAGGCAGAAATATATTTACTTTTGCTGTTTTGTTGATGTTTAATATCTGGATACTTGTACAACGAGTTGCTCTCTTGATCATTTTGTAATTGTTGTCAATCTCTCCTTTAAAGTCGTCCGTCTTCTCTTGAAATATTTACAAAGTAATTGACTTTTGGTACGTCGTGTTGAACCTTAGGATCATTGACATGAAGGTAAGTGTGTCCCGAAACAGACTTGGATGTGCTAATTTTTCATGTAAAAACTCGTACAAAAATAACGAAATGCATATGTGGTGAGTTACAGTTTAATTGAATAACATGTTATTATCGGCAAAAAACGTTGCTCATTTATCAAGTGGTTTCTGAGTTTAGTTCGCAAATCTACTAAGTTTATTTCGCATTCTAGAATTATGTGATCTCCACGCTTTACTTCTGATGTTACTCTGTCAAATATTAGTTGAGCAGCAGTGGTACTAGCTAAAGCTCTGCCGTATACAACTGTTGTGGGATTGTAGCTTTCGTCTCCGACTCTTGCAGAGATTTGATGCTTTAAAATAGAAACTAGGAGATGTTTTTATACAGCTTTTTAAAACTATTAATTGTATTTAATCATGTATACTTCTGGTTTTATGATTACGTGCTCTGTTTGTCTTCATGCCATATGGTACGCAATATAATGTTATCGTGTTTCTGATTACATTCAGACCTTGCAAATTATCTTTATGTTTGTAATACATTCATGACTCATTTTTACCATCACGATTTTCTTCTCATTGTAGTAATAATGAATACCACATTCAGTTTTCAACGTCAGTATTGTTCTTCTACCTTTTTAGCTCCCAGTGGAGCATAGGTCTTCAACAAACACTTTCCAAGCCGTTCTGTTTTTTTATATTCTTTTAAGATCATTCCATGTCTTCCCCATCACCTTCATCTCTGCTTCTATCTGTCTTCTCCAAGAATTCATAGGTCTTCCTCTTTGTCTTTTCCCCTGGGGATTCCAAAAAAGGGCCTGTTGTGTAATACTCTCAGTTGGCTTCCGTATTGTGTGTCCTATCCAGCGCCATCGTCTTCGCTGTATCTCTTTATCCACTGGTATTTGACTGGTACATTTCCATAATTCTATGTTAATGATTTTGTCCTGCCATTTCCATCCTTTTATTCTGCGTAAGCATCCTTTAATGAAAGTCTGTTTCTTTGTGATTGTCAATTTTGTTATTCTCCAATGTTTCACAGCCATATAATAGGACCGACTTAACATTTGAGTTGATAATTTTTATTTTTGTATTTAACCTAATTTCTTTGGATTTCCATACGTTTCCCAGTGCAATGAAAGCTCCTCTTGCTTTTGATATCCTTATTTTGGTGTCAGTATTATTGCTTTATATATATTCAATCATTAAGGACTTCTTGATAACGACCAAGGGTCGACCACGAAAAAGATGGATTAACGGAATATCAGAAACACTAGCAAACATAACAGCAGCAGAGGCGAAAAGAAGAGCAAAGTACTGCAAATTATATGCCCCTCAACACTGACAGGCAAATGAGGAAGGAAAGAAGAAGAACAATTAAGGACTTGATATATTGCTTTCGCAAAGTCAAACAAATATACGTCATTACACGAAGAACACCGCTAAGAGTATGAAAAATGGGGGACAAAATAGAAAGAAAAATGGTATAGTTAAAGATTTACGTAATTAATGAACGACACAAATTTGAACGACGTATCGGCTCAATAGGCCTTCAGCAGGAACAATAAACAATACACATATCAGATATGTAAGTAAATAAAATTAGTCTCACATAACTAACTAATAATGAAGTATCTAAAACTAAATACTTTCGAACTAGAAAGATAAATAAAAATAAAAATTGTCTTCCTTGCATTTAATGCTGTGGCCTGAAGGAAAATCAATGAGGGCTGGTCTGAGCAGGGTACCCGGTGTAGTTTACCTGCTAATAGGAGGGCCAAAACACAGGTGGAAGGGTTCTAAAATTATGTGGGGGGGGGTGTTGTATAGGTTGCCTCATCTATATCGCCACCGACAATGTCTATACGTATCTACATATGTACAACCGTGCTAGAACACACTTGCTTTTATAAATATATATATATATATATGTGGGTATATATCTCCTTATATATGGGTATCTTTTATTTACTAAAAGTTATACAGGGAAGGATTCAGAATAAAATCAATACTGAAATAGAGGAGCAACAATTTGGATTCAAGAAAAACAGTGGGACAAAAGAAGCCATATTCAGCATGAGAACATTGATTGAAAAATACACAGAAGTAAACAAACCAATATATGCCTGCTTTATAGACTACACCAAAGCTTTCGATAGAATACACCATAACCAACTTATAGACTGCCTAAAGGATATAAATCTAGACGACGCAGACATACGACTAATATGTAATTTGTACTGGGAGCAAACAGTAATAATAAGATATAACAAGGAGAACTCTACACCCATGGACATAAAAAGAGGAGTAAGACAAGGATGCATCCTATCAGCAAGCTTGTTCAATCTATACACTGAGCAAATCTTTAAAAACATCTCAGAGATACCAGGTCCAAACATTAATGGAAAGATAATCAATAACCTAAGATATGCTGATGATACTGTTCTACTAGCAGAAAATCCTAAAGACCTACAACAATTGCTTAATGTGATAAACACAACAAGCAAAAAATATGGACTAGAAATGAATATCAAAAAGACTAAAACTATGATCATAAACAAAGAAAATTCTCAAGACCTACAATTAAATATCACAGTTGAGGGAACACATCTGGAGACAGTCCAGAGTTACAACTATCTAGGACATACTATAACCAATGATGGAAAATGCAAATTGGAAATAAACAAAAGAATAGGTATGGCAAAAAGTAATTTAATGCCATAAAAAATATACTAACAACAAAACAAATATCAGCAGGGCTGAAACTAAGAATGGCAAAATGTTACATCTTCTCAATATTCCTGTATGGTGCAGAAACGTTGGACATTAGACAAGAAAACAGAACAGAAAATTGAAGCCTTTGAAATGTGGATTTATAGAAGAATAGGTAGAATTGGATGGAAACAAAAGATAACAAACGAAGAAGTTTTAAAACAACTAAAAATAAAAAGAGAACTGCTGAACACAATTAAGATAAGACAAATGAAATTTTTGGGGCATGTTAAAAGACACAACAGCCTACTAAAAGTAATATTGGAAGGAAAAATACAAGGCAAAAGAGGCAGAGGCAGACCAAGACTAACATGGACGAGTAACATCAAAAGATGGACAAGTCAATCTATGTCTGCCTGCACCATCAAAGCAAGAAACAGAGTAGAATGGCGATCCATGGTAGCCAACCTTCGTTGCGGAGAGGGCACACGATGATGATGATGATATATCTCCATATACACACATATATATATATATATATATATATATATATATAGATATATATATATATATATATATATAATATTTATATTTATATGGCTACACCCGTACGTGTGCGTACACATGTGAAAAAGAGAAAAAGTACGCATACAACATACATACCCAGATGTGTCCGTGTCTAGGTCCGTGTGCATACACAACGCACAAAGAATAGAACAGATGAATTCAGAGTACCCAAAAAGGATGAAAGAGTGAGATGTCTCAGAATGGTTTTCACTAAGAACATGTAAAAGGTAGGGTGTAACAGAGCTAGGTTGTTACCCGCTTCTCAATAAGAAAATATAGACTATAGCAGTGATAAATGATAGCGACCAGCAGAATAACAAGTTAAGTTGAGAAATAGTTCATGTAGGGATAGGGCGAACTAAGTATGTCCAGAATTATACTGGACATAACAAGGTCAATGGAAAATCTCCACTCGCCCTGTTGTTATTGTAAGTGTTAGTGACAATCACACAACTCATGCATCGACCTCGTGATGTTGTTGTAAAATCTCCCCGATTGTCCATGCAAGTTCGTTGTTATTGTGGATGACCACCACGCAGTTAGCATGTGAAACCCATGACTTTGGCCGACTGATAAATAAGTTGTTATTGTCAAAGTCATGGAACGGTCAAGTGGTCATCCAGCTACCAGGATGAAGCAATATTATTCCAAATTGGTCAAAGAGTTTCCGAAACATGATGCTTTCGCCAATATGGTAAAGTTCAGGCGTGAGTCACAGATAGTGAGCAAGCAACAAGCTCAGGTGACCAGATCACGTTGCGAGTGGTCAATTTGCGATGATCTTATTGGTCACTATCTTGCAGGTAGAAGAGAGTTGTTGGGTACTTAAAGTCCTGCACAACAGTTTGAGCAAGTTTAAGTTAAGTCAGAGGAGCAGAAGAGAAGTAGAATGTAGAAGGTTAGTCAAGAAGTTAGGATAGAACAAAGAAGTTAAGTTAGGAGAGCGAACCAGCAGTTAAGTCAGTCAGAAGTTAGAAGTAGAAGCAGTTAAGTAGTTTGGAACAGTTAGAGTCAGAAGAGCTAGAAGTTAAGATTTGAAGTGAAGTCAGTAGTTCAGAAGTTCGAATCTCCAAGTGTAGTTCAAGTCAGTTTGGAAGTTATTCTTGATAGATAGTTGATCAAGAATATTATGACTTTAGTTGTGAAGTGATTGTGTTTCCATTTTGAAGTATTTCAAGAATCGTACATCTCGTAAGTAGACAAGTTGAATGATGTCTGATGAACAATGTTATATGACAATATGCACTTATGGACATTGCATAATCATCAGTGGTAACCTACGCATGTCCAGAACTTAAGAACATTAGATTCAGAGAAGTGCATCCACTATATTGTATCACGGCGAAATCAATAAACTGATTATCATTATTGTTAAAGAAAGACTCTGTCATGATCTTACATGTTACCTCAATGTTGTGATGTGCTGTGACCATTGATAAAGATATAATACAACGTAATGTAAGAAGTCTATTACAGGGTACCGTGTAGTGCAAGTGGAAAGGGTATTGTCTTACACAAAGGTAAGCAGCCCAGATACAAGAGATTTGGGCGACAGCCAAAGTGTCGTAGCGTAGTCTAGTAGAGGAGAGCTGTGAATAACACAGTATATGCATATACTAATGTACTCGTACAAGAGCAAAATATTTCAAAATTCAAAGGGAAGGAGCAGCTACAGGAAACTATATGTATAAGTGTGGATCTTTCTTGCCTCGTGGGGTCAGCGAACCCAATTGGACTATAAGGCGATTCTCCAAGGCGAATCGTCTCGGTCACCGGAGTGGCAAAGGACAATACCTGATACGAATGTCGTTTTTGTCCATGTTATCTGAGGAATTGAAATCGGACGCGACAGAAGTGCTAGTAATCCGCATAGCATTCAGAAGTAATCGCATTATTATGCATTTCTTTGCCTTGACCACCCACTACTTAAAATAGTTGTATCATGGAACAGGTTTTACCATGTTTCCAGTCTTTGTTTCTTTTCTAAATATAGGTACGCACACATCAAGTGTACATTTGTACGTATAACATATATATGTATATATATATATACATATATATATATATATACATATATATATATATATATATACATATATATATATATATATATATATATATATATATATATATATATATATATATAGAGAGAGAGAGAGAGAAAGAGAGAAATCTGATATAGAATATTTATTTTAAAACCGTATTGAACACAACATCACCTTCCTCAAAAGGTCACTATTCAACACGTTCATGTCCTGGTTGTAGCAGAAATTTCAGGGCGTCTACTGATCTAATCAACCATTACGGGACCCACTCTAACACTAAACTACAAGGACATAGACCACACTGACGTCGATAGACATGAACAACAGCGGTATTGATTATCAGCCAACGTCAAATGATTACGGTATTTATTTTATTATTTATGAAAAGATCGTTTCATACAGACGTACATGTTCTTAATTGTTTAACATACAACAATTGAACATTTGATGTGAATATTTTTATATCACTTTAATTAAGTTAATTTTACTGTAGTCTGTGTTGTATGGGAGCCGCGATAGCTCAGTGGTTAGTGAACTGGACTACAAAGGACAAGAGGTAGGGTTCGATCCCTATCGACGGTACCGGTTCACCCAGCCTTTAATGGGTGCCGGATTTTTTTCTGGAAAAGTAAAGCTGCACGGGCGTAATATCGACCACATTACCCCAAAAATCATGATCTGTAAAATGTATGGTCAATAACACCATATTCCCTCTACGCCACTTGTCGCAACGGGGGTACAGTACTTTTTTTTTTTTTTACTATGTTGTGTGTTCAGTGCAGAAACATTAACATTAGACAAGAAAAGAGAAAAGCAGGAAGGACCTAAGAAACATCAGAATGAAACAATCAACATTTTTCTGGCACATCATAAGAAAAGGAAAGTTTGAATACTTGGTTACAACTGGCAAATACCGCGAAAGAGAGATCGAGGACGACAAAGAGAGAATATATTGGGTAGCTTGTTCTCATGGCATGGAAAACAGTCAAGAACAAAATTGATACGATGTCCTGTGGATAGAGAATTGTGAAAGGACATGATCGTCTACACCAAACGGTATGACACATGATGATGATGAGTATTTAAATTCTTGAAGCGTAGTTTATATTTGCCTGAACGGACACTCAAAAAAGCAAAGATCCTAATTTCATTAAATTAATTTTTACAACTTTATAGAATAATTTCGGTGGTTATCGGCTGTGTTGCTATTTATCTACCTACTAATTTATTGAAGAGGGAATATTTAAAAGTGTGTGCAGAAGTGCACATGATGATCAACGTCATCGGATATAACAGCATTAGATTTGACTGCGTTACTCCTACGAGGGTTAAATCTCTATACATATATTTCACATGTGTTTTACTGCATTATGACGTATCTGTATTTGAGAATAACTTTGTGTGACTGACACCAACAATAGAACTATAACATGTTCAAGTTTTAACATGTATACCATATTTTGACTAACACAACAATAACAACTTGAGTTATGTCTTGCATATAAGTAATTAATTATCTCAAGCTCTGCGCTGTATATAAAGTGACTTTATGTAACTCGTTGCACACAAGTGAAATGCGCTGTTATAATAATTAATCTTCGGGTATCTTACACTAAAAACCACCAAAATAAGGTAAGGGTTGTTTAGAGAATCATTTGAGTATAGCTCATTACATGTATATTTCTCTACAATGGAAACTATTTTAAACCAAATTAACTGATAGTATAGAATAAATAATGAGAAAGGCCAATAACATATTCGAAGAAAGGTGGAAGCAGAGATGAAGAGGATGGGAAAGAGATGGAATGATCTTAAAAGAATATAAAGAAACAAACGGTCTTGGAAAGTGTTTGTTGAAGACCTATAATCCACAGGGAGCTAAAAGATAGAAGAAGATAGAATAATTAATGGTAACAGTAAATGTCTGTGTCTGTGAGTTGCGCGTTTGTGTGACATTGTGTATGTCTTACATTTATATATCTTGGTACAAGATTGTTCTGTAGCATCTGCACAACACTAAGTGTCAGTATTTGTAGGTGACAATGCTAATCTTGATGTACGAGGTCCAACAATTAAGTAATGAGAGTGATTTTATTATGACCAGAACAAAAATGACATCTATGAAGCAAAGCACGGAATCCAAAGAGGCACCCTTCACCTTTGATCTGACAACTTTCATCGCCGCCCTATATACAGACGACAAACAAGCTGCCTAGTCAGAGATGCGTTGTTAAATAATCAGCATAGAGCCCCATCACGCCAAGTGGCGTATAGGGAATATGGTGTTAGTGACCATACTTTTTACAGCCCTTCGACACATGATTTTTGGGATAATGTGGTCGGTATTACGCCCGTGCCGCTTTACTTTCCCAGCAAACAAACCGGTACCCATTTAAGGCTGGGTGAACCCGGAAGCCGTCGATCAGGATCGAACCCGACCTCTTGCATAGAGCAAAAGACTAACATTAAATTCTGTTTAAAACTAGGAGAAAGTACCATTGAGACAGTTGAATTGAACAGTTTATGGGGATAATTGCTTATCGCGTACACAGATAGCCAGGTGGTATTCACGATTCAAAAGTGTTGTGGACGCGATTACAAATGCAACCAGACATGGATGCCCAAATTCTGTTCATAGTGGGGAAGTCATTGCAATAGTCAGAGAACGGATACAAGAATCTTTGTTTGACTGAGGATGATGTCATATTAATTTGGTGTTAATCGAGACACCATTCGTAAAATTTTAATGGAAGACTTAGGCAAGAAAAACGTTGCCTGCCGATTTGTATCACATTCGTTGTCTGATGACCAAAAACATCAGCGTGTTGAGTACGCTAATGACAGCATCCCAACGTGCTGCAAGGATAAACAGTTCTTAAATGCGATCGTTGCAGAGGATGAGACATGGGTTTTCTGTTATCATCCCACAACTAAACGCCAACGTGCTAAGTGAAAGTCATTATCACCAAAAAGCAAAAATAAAAGTCTCCAGAAGTCGAAAGTGAAGACAATGTTGGTGCTCTTCCATGAGAGCAAAGGAATTATTCACAAACAACAACAAAAATAAATCCAGAGGGACAGAGTGTCACTGGCAGAGTTTAATTATTTTGAAACGACTTTTGAAAAGGATTCGAGTCCGACCCGAGTATTCAACACCTGACAGTTTTTCTTCTTCATGATAATGCACCGGCTCAATGGGCGGTAGTTGTACACGAAATTTTGGCACCAACGCAAGTCTTTGCCTACCTTATTTCCTAGATTTGTCTCCCTGCAATTATGTTTTATTCCCATAATTAAAGTCACCAATATTAGGACACTTATTTGACGCTACTGGTGACACCTACAGAGCAGCAACACCAACTTTAAGGGCCACACCAAGAGAAGAACAGCAAAGGTTGTTAGATCGTGACACTCGCTGTATCAATGCACATTTATTATTTTGAATTTGGGTTATTTTGAATAAAATACAAGTTACATCTACAGCTATTCTTTAATTTATTATTTGTTACGGAATTGCCTCAATACCGAATTTTTGAATGATTGAATTGTTGTTATATTCTTTTCAATCTGGAAGACAGGTACCAATTTATGTTCGCAGATGAGTTGACTGGATGGTGTGTAATCCTGATAAGTGAAGCCACCAATCTAAATATCACACCAGTCTTTCAGAAGAATTATTCATTTTCTTGGTCTTTGTTGTCACAAAACAACAGTCAGTAATAGCTTGCTCGCCTTGAGGTAAATCAATAATGAAGCTCCAACAACTTGCACAGTCCGTAATAACGCTTGGCAAGTTTCTTGAAGTCTGGTCAACACTATTCATTGTTGTTTCCACTCTTCTCCATCAGGTTGTACTTGGTTTGTCTTTCTTCCAGTTTCCATCGCAGGCCGACTCATGTGACTGTTTCTCCTCTGATCACATGTGCCCCCAGCTGTTCTATCTCGAGAATAGGAATAACTGTAGAGCGAACAGATCACTCCAAACTGGATATATATTTAAGTGTGGCGAGACATAACCCTTCAACGACTCAACAGCGTTCTATTATAATTGGAGACTACCAAATTTTATTCACAGCAGTATATAAAGATGAACAAAGATCAGTGAAATAAATACCCCTCGACCTTAATATTTCAAAAGTGCTTCTTCTAAAGCTTCATTACAGACGATGTAACCTAAGCAAATTTTCTTAAAAGAAAACACTCGTGAAAAAAAATCGTTCATAAATTTGTTTGCACATTTCTTCTACCAATACGTTTTAAATAGATTCAACAGATTAACTGGTTTGAGCATCGACGATCACTTACAGAATAAAGAGCAGATCAGGAAAAAAAACTAGATAAATGGAATATTGGAGACATTACGATTAAAAACAGTAGGAGAGGCTGAATTAAAAGCAAAAGAGCGGAAAGTATGTATATCTACTTAACACAAAAAGGCAAATGAGCAGGGATAGAAGGAGAATATACACTTATTGCCAAAATTGCATTATCAGTGTCAAATAGGGACATGAATAACAAAAGATAAAAGAGAGATTGTACCAGAGTTAATTTAGTAGGTTTAAAAATATAAGTTTTGTTGTCTATAAGGGAGAAGTAACCTTGTAGATTGTAAGACACAGGAATGGTTATTAACGGTCAGTTTTAAGGTCATCTCGTGAAAGTTACGGCCCAAGTTTGGTTACATGATGAATACTGAAAGCAAGTTTTCACTGGCGAGGTGAAAGTTACATCTTGAAAGGGTGACAACATATAGATTCAGATAGTATTAGTTTAGAAAGGACATAATACTAATATTAGAAAGTATTTATCCGTCACAGACATTGTTTAAAAACCCAAGTTAGGGAGCAACTGATCAGCAGTTTGCTATCGGAAATAATTTCATAAACAGGAATATGGAGATTTTTTTTGTGTGTAGAGTATTTAAGATTGTTGTTTGTTAAGATGCAATATTAATGAACCCCTGAAGAGATGGACGATTTGAGCCAGCCTCCTGACATCTGACAACCCAGTAGTAACTGCGCCTTGCTGTCTCCATGTTATGTCAAGTCTTGTCAAATATCTCCAGTCTGCCAGTCAAGATAACAGAACCAACTAACTTCCATTCTGCATATATCGAGACCAAAAAGAACCAGTTTACAACTCGTCAATATGATCACAACAGCTGACATGATATGTCTCAGAAGAATGTTGGATGTAAAGCAGAATAGACAACATCAGGAATGCAAATATTTGAAGAAGAATATACTTCAACAGTAGATGTAACATGAATTCATAGTTGTAGCCAACAAATTAAACTGCATGGCTATATCATATCACGCGTCTATATGCACACAAGCATGAACAATCAGATACATCAACACATGAGATAATGGAAGATCTTCCACAAGATGGATTAACTAAAAATGCTAAAGTCACACACTAATTACTAAATATGAAGAAAACAGCACAACTCTGACAACAACACTCAACGCTGTAAGAGCAACAAAGAGGGCTGAGATGAGAGAAAAACAAAATTAAAAATTCGTCGAAGCAAAACAATCTCAACAGAAGCGGTTACTTAAACACACTCTGAGAACGAAGCAATCGGACCAAAGCGGCCATTGAAGAATAATCCGACTCATCATTTTAACATAAGCGCCTGCTAATATGTTTGTCAATCTGCAGGCAGAGATTTGTCAGCTAAAATTAATCAACAAATATTTTGTCGGGTCTTTACACTTTGTTAATGGTTTAATTAATTTTTGCTGCTTTCTCCACACATACAAATATACATACTCTGTCTCTCTATCCTCTCTCTCTCTCTCCTTCACAGATGTTTGTTACTGACGTTTTAGTTGATTTGCTTATGTGTGCCTCTTCATGAAGGTCAAATAAACTTGCTCATTTGAACACACATTGAGAGTGACGAGAAGAAGAAACATTTTCAAGTTTAAAAGCCTTTCTTCTTCTGCTCCTTTTTCTTCCTCCTCTTCTTCCCTTCCTCTATTGACGTTGGCGTCGAGGAGAGATACAATCTACGATTCTTTGCTCTTCTGTTGGCCGCTCCTGGTGTTATCTCTCCTAATGACTCTAGTATTCCATTTATCCATCTCTTTCTCGGTCTTCCTCTTAATCTGGCGTTTTCGTAGCGTTTTTGTTTATGGCTCTTTGAGTCATTGTTAGTTCTTTTTGTCTTGTTATGTGGCCGAGCCAATTTATTTGTTGTTTCTTTATGTATTAGATGGCTGGTTCAATTTCGAGTTTCTTCCTCAGGTCAGTGTTTCTTACTCTGTCCCTTAAGCTGTTTCCTGTCATTCTTCTGACACATCTCATTTCGGTGGTCGCTATCTTTCTTATTGTTCTAGAGTCTAGCGTTCAATTCTGGCACTGATAGCACAGAGTTGGTAGAAAAATTGATTTGTATATTGCCCTTTTTGCTTCCGTAGTTATTGCTTTGTTTTTCAATAGTGTTGATACTTGGCCTATGACTTGGCATGCCTTGTTACATCTTATATCTATCTCTGTCTCTTATTTATTGTCTTGTGTTAACGAGCTACCCAGATATTTAAAATTGTCTACTTGCTTCAGAGTTGTATTATCTATTATGATGTTTAGTTTTTCTTTCTTTCTCGCTATTGCCATTACTTCGGTTTTGTTTATGTTGATCTTCATGTTGTATTGTTTACAAGTGCTGTTTAGCCTGTTGATATGTTCTTGCACGTCCTCAGTTGTTTCATGTATCAGAACTTGGTCGTCTGCAAATAGTATTTCATTTATTTCTTCCTCACTTCTCCGTTTTCTGGTATGTATATTTCGTTCTCTTTAGTGTTATCGCTTGTTATCATCCTTGTTGGTATACTTCCTATACTTGGGCATGCTAATTTGCATATATTGTCCATATATGTGATGAAAAGTAAAGAGGAAAAGACGCAGCCTTGTCTTACTCCGTAGTTAATGGTGAAAAGAGTACCCCGCTGAAGATCTTACTGTAGTGCGATTACTTTCATAGAGGCTCTTGCATATCTCTACTAGGTGGTGACTCACTCCGTACAAGGGCAATACGGACCATAGTTGTTCCCTGTCCACCCTATCGAACGCCTTTTCTTGGTCAATCAAAGCTGTATATAGTGTTTTATTATGCTCTATTGTTTTCTCCGCTAGTTGTTTTATGATAAATAGGGTATCCGTGCAACCTCTGTTCCTCCTGAAGCCCATCTGAGCATCGCTTAGTTGTGGGTCTATAATTGGTCTCAATCTTTTTTCGACTATCTTGGCATATAACTTCCCTGTGTGGCTTAATAGCGATATTCCTCTATATTGGCTGCAGTCTCTTCTGCTGCCCTTCATTTTCCATATTGGTAATATGATGGACTGTTTCCAATTTCCCGGGACTTGCTTTTGTATCCATGCAGCGTTGAATATTCTGTATAGCCATTTACATCCTGCCTCTCCCGCTGCTGCTAGCGTCTCTACTGGAATGTTATCGATTCCGAGGGCTTTCTTTCTGTATGATCGCGATTGTTTCTCCATTATTTTGGCTCTGTACTGTTGTGTGTATGCTACATTGTCCTCTGCCGCTGTGCTAGTTCTGTCGCAGAGTAAGAGCTGTTATTTATGTTACCAGTGCTTGCCCGTGCACTGTGATCACTGTTTTCTAATCGTGTTGTTTCCCTACATTTTTGTTTTCACACACATAAAAGGCTTTGCGTTTAAATATTGCGTCTCGAAAATGCTCAGATTTGTGAACTTTTGATACTTTAGTTATGAGCATTATTTGACTACAACAATTATTCACAAATATGCATTATAGCTCAACTATGCCACGTTTTGTGTGTGTGGTGTCACACATTGAAACTCATCATCATGTGCCATACTGGTTAGCGTGGGCGATCATGTCCTTCCACAATCTTCTATCTACAATGCATCGTATCAGTTCTGTTGTTGATTGTTTTCCATGCCATGACACCAAGCTATCCAGTATTTTCTCTCTTTGTCGCCCCCTGATCTCTCTCTCTTTTATTTTTCCAGTTGTAACCAAGTATTCCAACTTTCCTCTTCTCATGATGTGCCCAAAAAATGTTGATTGTTTTTTTCTGATGTTTTTTAAGAGTTCCCTTATTGTGTTGGCCTTTTTGAGAATTTCCTCATTGGTCTTTTTAGCTGTCCAGGGAATTTTTAACATTCTTCTGAAAATCCCATCTCTGTGGCCTCCAATCGTCTTTTCATTTGCCTGTCTACTGTCCATGACTCGATTCCATAGGTCAGAATTGGTTCTATATAGCACCGATGAGCTCTCTTTCTCATTTCTAAAAAGTAAAACAGTAAAGTCCCCCCGTCACGCCAAGTGCGTATAGGGAATATGGTGTTAGTGACCATAAATTTTACAGACCTTCGGCACATGATTTTTAGAGTAATGTGGTCGGTATTACGCACGTGCCGCTTCACTTTCCCAGAAAAAAATCATTGTCCTTTGTAGTCCAGTTCACTAACCACTGAGCTATCGCGGCTCCATTTTTCTCATTTCTATTGACAAAGATTTGTTGCATAAGATATTTTTCACTTTTTGAAATGCTATTTTGGCCTGAGCTATTCTACTTTTTATTTCCGTGGTGCATCTTCCATCCGATGTTATTATTGTGCCTTAGTATTTGACGCGTTGCACTTGTTTCAAATTTGTCCTGTTTATTTTTTTGCTGCATGCTGATGATGATTGTTTCTTCGATATGACCATTACTTCTGTTTTCTTACTATTCAGACTGAGACCTTTCTTGTTGCTTTCTTTTACTATTATGTCTATCATTTCTTGTAGCTCTCTGTCTCTGCTATTAAGATTAACATTGAAACTACTTTCATTTTAAGGAAAATATCAACTTTAAGAATGAAGGAAATGTACTAGATTTCAACAAACGATGTAAAGTTTTCAAGATTAGAATTAAAATGTCACATTTAGAAGAAAACAGATGTGCGTTATATTTCTCATAATTTTTACCACACTGTGTGTACGTGCGTGCGTATGTTTTTACCGAATGCGTGCTGACAAGAAAACTATTTGGGGGAAATGGAAGTAGAGGGAAAAAAAAGGTGAAGACCAAATCAAAAATGTCTTACAGCGCTATCAAGATGGCACACACAATTTAACACGATAGACTCTATCACACTTGGACCGAGACAAATGAAGAAGAATGGTAGTCGAGGACATCAGGCACGGCACTGCATCATTTATTTATTTTTTGTTTCCATTCAGAAGCAACGAAACATGTTCATTCATCATATACTTGTTCTTTTATTTGTATTCTGTTGATTTATTTCATTATTAATGTTTGTATTATATACATGCGGTGGAGAGGCAAAACTTAGGAAGATGAAAGGAGTAGAGAATTAAGTTCCAAGGAGTTAGAATGAGAGAGATAAGGAATGAGAGAGATAAGGAATGAGAGAGATAAGGAATGAGAGAGATAAGGAATGAGAGAGATAAGGAATGAGAGAGATAAGGAATGAGAGAGATAAGGAATGAGAGAGATAAGGAATGAGAGAGATAAGGAATGAGAGAGATAAGGAATGAGAGAGATAAGGAATGAGAGAAATAAGGAATGAGAGAGATAAGGAATGAGAGAGATAAGGAATGAGATAAACAAAGAGAATTTTATTAAAACAATGTACTAAGAATAGTAAGTAAGATAGAGAAACAGAGAGAGAGAGAGAGAGAGAGATAAGGAATGAGAGAGATAAGGAATGAGATAAACAAAAGAGAATTTTATTAAAACAATGTACTAAGAATAGTAAGTAAGATAGAGAAACAGAGAGAGAGAGAGAGAGAGAGATAAGGAATGAGAGAGATAAGGAATGAGATAAACAAAAGAGAATTTTATTAAAACAATGTACTAAGAATAGTAAGTAAGATAGAGAAACAGAGAGAGAGAGAGAGAGAGAGATAAGGAATGAGAGAGATAAGGAATGAGATAAACAAAAGAGAATTTTATTAAAACAATGTACTAAGAATAGTAAGTAAGATAGAGAAACAGAGAGAGAGAGAGAGAGAGAGAGAGATAAGGAATGAGAGAGAACGTCAGAGATAAACAAAAGAGAATTTTATTAAAACAATGTACTAAGAATAGTAAGTAAGATAGAGAAACAGAGAGAGAGAGAGAGAGAGAGATAGAGAGAGAGAGATAAGGAATGAGAGAGAACGTCAGAGATAAACAAAGAGAATTTATTAAAACAATGTACTAAGAATAGTAAGTAAGATAGAGAAACAGAGAGAGAGAGAGAGAGAGAGAGATAGAGAGAGAGAGATAAGGAATGAGAGAGAACGTCAGAGATAAACAAAAGAGAATTTTATTAAAACAATGTACTAAGAATAGTAAGTAAGATAGAGAAACAGAGAGAGAGAGAGAGAGAGAGAGAGAGATAGAGAGAGAGAGATAAGGAATGAGAGAGAACGTCAGAGATAAACAAAAGAGAATTTTATTAAAACAATGTACTAAGAATAGTAAGTAAGATAGAGAAACAGAGAGAGAGAGAGAGAGAGAGATAGAGAGAGAGAGAGAGAGAGAGAGAGAGAGCCAGCGAGAAAGAAATATGGAGCGAGAGAGAAAAATATGGGTAGAAAGAAAATTCCACTTGTCCTCGCTCCTCTAGATCATATTTCATTGTTATTGTTCCTGTAAAAAAAGACCAACACGACTGTGACTGAATATTGTCCATCATCATCTCCTATCTCCTTTTTGTGGTCACACATGAAGAATGCAGGAAGCAGATTTCATATACCAAGGATCAAGTTAAACTAGATACTGAAAGGCAAATAACATTTTCAGAAAACTTTCCCTTCTCCTCCAGCACAAAACAGTTCCCCAAAGTAAAGTTAAAAAGAAAAATGTATAATACAACATCGCGTATAGGGAATATGGTGTTACGGTGTCCATATATTTTGCAGGCCTTCGGTACAGTGTACATATATTTTGCAGGCCTTCGGTACAGTGTCTATATATTTTGCAGTCCTTCAGTACAGTGTCCATATATTTTGCAGGCCTTCGGTACAGTGTACATATATTTTGCAGGCCTTCGGTACAGTGTCTATATATTTTGCAGTCCTTCAGTACAGTGTCCATATATTTTGCAGGCCTTCGGTACAGTGTACATATATTTTGCAGGCCTTCGGTACAGTGTCCATATATTTTTCAGGCCTTCGGTACAGTGTCTATATATTTTGCAGTCCTTCAGTATAGTGTCCATATATTTTGCAGGCCTTCGGTACAGTGTCTATATATTTTGCAGTCCTTCAGTACAGTGTCCATATATTTTGCAGGCCTTCGGTACATTATTTTTGGGATAATGTTGTCGCTATTACGTCTGTACTTTCCAAGTACAAAAATCAAGTACTCATTTAAATTGGTTGAACCTGGATGTCATCTGCAAGGATCGAACTGTAAACCTCTTGTCCTTAATAGTCCACTTCACTAAATGGTTATGGTTATAGAAGGCCTCGGTATCGCTGTAAAAGAATTAAAATCCATAATTGCTCAACCGCCCATGTCAGTGGAATAATCCGAATTAACATCTCATCATGATCGCCCCAAACAAAGACAGGTAGCTGCAGTCACCATCACGGCAGTCTCAGCACACGCCAAATGACATACGGCGAAACCACACATAAAGTGAACACAGCCATCTGTTCCTCTTAATCCGAAATCATCATTCATCGAAAGCAATCGGAACAACCAAACACAATCAAAACGGATGAAACGCACAGCTCAAAAGATATTCACTAAATATCACGGCCCAGTGCACCAAAGGCATGATGAATCATCTGCTACAAGGCACGAAATGTCATCAAATGGGAAGATTGAGGAATGGGAATAAAGTGACTACATTGGACAAATCCATAGATGGGATAACAAGAGAAACAATCGGGATATAACAATTCTTGAACTAATTGGAGTCATAACAAATGCAATGACCTAGCATTTTAATAATCTCCCAAGATCTTTTCATACTGAAATTCTAGAGGAAAATGATAAAGGGATTAGTGGAGCCAGAGATGACAATTGGAAAGAGCAAAAGGCCACATTTTTATCTATTCTCAGATTATTTGGGATGGGGAAAAATGTCATGGCGGATAAAATAGGAGAGGAAGTACGTGTATTCTTGAGAAACTTGTTGCTTTTAATGGACAACCTGAAGACATTCGGCTACTGCTTAACGTCAGCGTTTCTAACGTCATTTGTTCTGTAGCAGTGGGGAAACGATTCGAACACGAGGATCCATATTTTATTCAGTTTATTATCAAATTACAAGAATCTATCAAATATACTAGATTTATTCAAATTCTCTCGCCATTTAAGTTTTTACATCACCTACCTGGTGATCTCTTCTATGTTAAAGAGTGGACCAAGGCATCTTTACACATAAAAGACAAGTTTTGTAAGGCTTACGTTAGGGAACTCACAAAAACATTCAATGAAAACGAGGAACCGCAAAACTATGTTACTGCTTACATCAAAGAGATGAAGAGGCTCCAGAATAAAGGAGTCAAAACTAATTTGAGTGAAGAAAACTTGGTCGCCATAATCAGAAATATCTTTCTCGCTAGAACAGAGACCACAAGCACTACCATTCTGTGGTGTCTCCTCTATATGCTACATTATCCTGAAATACATGAAAAGTTTACCAGGAAATTGTGGCCAATGTAGGAACTGCTCATGTCCCCAATATCGCTGACAAATCCAAGTTGAAGTACCTGAATGCTGTCATCATGGAGACACAACGGATTGTATGTCATGTTTCAGCGCTTCAAGTTTGAGCCAGTCGACAAGTCTGCGGAGCTTCACAAGCTAGATGGAGTTTTTGGAACTACGGTGGTACCATAGCCTTTCAAACTTAAATTCATTGAGAGGAAAAATTGGGTGATCTATGATAACTACGCAAACACATTGCATTTAATATGTGATGATTTATTTTCTTTTAGCACAAAATATAAAAAGAGAGACACTAATGAGCAGATTGGTTCACGTGTGTCCAAAATTAATCAGAACTCCAAATCCTCAAAGTTTATGCACATTCGATATCGTCGACATGTTTAACAAATAAGCACATCATGTTTATAATGTTTCATTTGATTCTATCATGTCTGAGTCATAAGCTTCGTGCACTTAAGCTTGTTTGTATCCAAGAGAATTATGTGTTCTATTGTCAGTATTATTTTAAAGCAGTTGTCTGTAGAAATATAAAGATATATAACAGGCATCTATATATCTAAGAGATATAAAAATATGAAAGAACGGATAACTACATGGACACAGTCGCCCAGATAGTTGAAGAAGAACTGAGCCGTTACAAATATAAAAAAAAAAACATATAGAGCGCAAATGAGAAGACATAATATCCCGGGTCAACTAACAAGACAGTGATGAATACGCTATGATGATAAAGATTATGAAGATGATTACAAATAATGATACTACTGTCGAAAAATAGAATACTGTAGAATAGTTCCAGAGCTACTTTTCGCTCTATCACCACTTAAGCAATGTCGTCCCAAAGTTTTGTTATGCCTTCATATATTTTTATCTCTTGCATGATAATACTGAGAAACGGAGGACATTTGTATTTTTGACGTGAACCAACGAGATAGCGAGGAGGACTCAGAGACCCAGACAATACAGAATGTGTATACATCTTGGCCTTATTTATGTTACTGACTTTCAGCCAAGCTATTCTCTTAAGCAGTCTGGTATCTTTTCTCTATGCTTCCATCTATCTCTTCGTCCCTCAATTTTTCAAGTTGTTACAATATATTCCAGCTGTTCCCTTCTCATTACATGGCCAAAAAATGATGATTGTTTCTTCCTAATATTTTATATAAGCTCACTCTTTGCTTTGGTCTCTTTCATAACGTTTTCATTACTCTTCATAGCTGTCCATGGTATTCTCAACATTCTTCTGTAAAACAACATTTTGCAGCCTACAGTGATTTTCTTGTCTGTTGTCCTATTGCCCATGATTCACGTCCATATGTTAAGACTGGCTCTACATAATATTTAAGAACTCTTTTTCTTGTTTCTAATGTCAAAAATGGATTGCACAATGTCTTCCTCATTTTTTTTTGTAATGCTTATGCCTGACCCATTCTGCATCTCACGTCTGTTGTTCATCTACCATCTCAGGTTAACAATGTTCCCAGATATTTAAATTCATTTACCTGTTTTAATATTACCCCACTTGTCTTTATTTTGCACTGCGGTGGTGACATTTTCTTTGTTGTTACCATTACTTCTGCCTTTTTGTTATTAAGGCTGAGTTATTTATTTTTGCTTTCTGTCACTATAACTTCTAACATTTCTTGTAACTCATTTTCACTCTTGCGATTCAGACTGTATCATCAGCATACCTTAGATTATTTATATTATGACCTCAAATTTTTATTCCAGGCATGCCCCTTATGGATCTTAAAACAATCTCACTATTCATATTAAATAAATATTGTGACAGCACACAACCTTGTCTAACACCATGTTTTATTCGTTGAAACATTTCCAACTGATTTATAGTTCTACATGGTCTTTGTTATTCTTAAATCATTTTATAGGGGATATATATATAGGGGCGTATAGGGAATATGGTGTTCTATCTATCTATTGTCCTTTCGAGCCGAAGACGGCACATAGGGCAGAACCACAATCTCAAAAACAGAAACCTTGCGTACCAAAGTGGCACATATTGCAGAGATCACTGCTCTAAAATCTATGGCGCTGTTTCCATAACAATACTTTTTACAATGACAGCTTGTCAAGCCATCGATCAAACTCCTTAGTCGCCTCTTACGACATGCCTGGAAGGTCACAGTGACACTATTCTTTACTATTTATTTTAATATGGTGTTAGTGACCATAGATTTTACAGACCTTCGGCACATGATTTTTGGGGTAATGTGGTCGGTATTACGCCCGTGCCGCTTTACTTTCCCAGAAAAAAATCCGGTACACATTAAAGGCTGGGTGAACCGGAAGCTGTCGGTTGGGATCGAACCCTACCTCTTGTCCTTTGTAGTCCAGTTCACTAACCACTGAGCTATCGCGGCTCCCATTTATGTCTACGTTTATGCTTAAAGATTGTGATTATTTCTTACTTTGTCAAATGATTTTGTATAATCTATGAAGCATAGCTATAGATCTGTTTTCACCTCTATGGCTCTTTCTACTAAAGATCTTATGAATTTATTATAATTAACACTGAATTTACACAGTCTCAAAAGAAATAAGAAATAACCAATGTTATTTACAATTATACAGAATGTGCATTTCAGTATTGTTCCCAAGGCTCTAACTGAAATCAATATCGTTCCTTAAAATAACACCATATTATAACACTATATTGTAAATCAGACATAACTCATACACAATCTTCTTTATTAAATATTTAATCATATAAAGACATAATTTTGAGATGTTGAACAACAATAAACATATGGATTCATCTAAATTACGTGTGCTGTAAGAGGAAATCAACTTTAGGATAAGACACTTTTTTAGGAATTTCCAATCACCATTTTAGCTGCAATATCATAAACTGACAGAATGTATGGGTCACGATAACTCTGGCTTCTACATTTCACTCATTCTTAATGATTATGCTTCGTTACAGTATTTCATTTGTGATACCATACATAAATTATAATTAGTACCAAACTTAACATTTGTGATACCATGCAGAAATCATAATTAGTACCAAACCTAACATTTGTGATACCATGCAGAAATCATAACTAGTACCAAACCTAACATTTGTGATACCATACAGAAATTATAATTAGTACCAAACCTAACATTTGTGATACCATACAGAAATTATAATTAGTACCAAACCTAACATTTGTGATACCATACATAAATTATAATTAGTACCAAACCTAACATTTGTACTAGCGATATTTTAGAAGATTAATACGAGAATACAACTGAAATAAACAAAAGAATAGGAATGGCAAAAAGTAATTTAATGTCATGAAGGACATACTAACATCAAAACAAATAACACCAGAGCTAAAACTAAGAATAGCAAAATGTTACATCTTCTCAATATTCCTATATGGTGCTGAAACATGGACATTAGACAAGAAAACAGAACAGAGAATTGAAGCCTTTGAAATGTGGATATATAGAAGAATAGGTAGAATTGGATGGAAGGAAAAGAAAACAAATGACAAAGTCTTAAAACAACTAAAAATGAAAAGAGAACTTCTGAACACAATTAGAACAAGACAAATGCGATTCTTAGGCCATGTTAAAAGACACAACAGCCTACTGAAAGTGATCCTGGAGGGGAAAATACAAGGTAAAAGAGGCAGAGGCAGACCAAGATTAACATGGACGAGTAACATCAAAAGATGGACAAATCAACCGATGACAACCTGCACCATCAAAGCAAGAGATAGAGCAAAATGGCGCTCCATGGTAGCCAACCTTCGTTGCGGAGACGGCACTCAATGATGATGATGAATACGAGAAAAAACAATTTAAATATTGACATATATAACGCTTTAATACATGACCTTTTATATTATCAAGCACAATTGTTTCGTAACACTTTGTAATTTATTTTAAATTTACGTTTTGAAGAATTCTAAACAGATTTTATTTGTGAAATCAGTAAATGAACTAACAAGAAAAATATCAATGGTAAAGGTATATAGAATAGCAAGTTCAATGCTTTAAAAGTGAGCGCTCAATTTGGATAAATTATTATTTTTTTTTTTAAAGAAAGACAACGACGAAAAATAAAATCCTTATAAATTATTTTACACTGATTGGTGGATAATGACCTGCAGTTTCCGTTAGCACGCTTATCTGTAGTGATTAGACGCTGCACTGCAGGGAAAAGTCCCCTATACTTTTGATGATTTGAGACAGAGCAACATAAGCAACAGCAACATAAACATTTTAATGTCATGGCGTACATGTGGCACAATACCAACAAGGTAGTAAAATAAAAACTGAGGACATGTATCTTCTGGATATCATCACATGGTGGTGAATTATGAACAATATCTCGAAGAATAATCAAGAGAATTGATCATTTCGTAACAAAATGATACAGAGAAATCTTTAGGATAGCTTGGATCATGAATTGCAATTGAGACATATTAAAACACATCAAGTTTGAAAAGAACTGGCTTATCATCATCATGTGCCATACCGGTTGGAGTAAACGATCATGTCCCTCCACAACCTTCTATCTACAGGGCATAATTTCAGTTCTGTTGTTGACTGTTTTCCATGCCATGACACCAAGCTATCCAGTATTTTCTCTCTTTGTCGTCCGCGATCTCTCTTTCCCTTTATTTTGTCAGCTGTAACCAAGTATTCCAACTTTCCTCTTCTCATATATATAGAGAACGTATTTCATAGGAAATTAGAATACTCCAACCACAACAAAAGACACAATGAGCTGGAAATAACAATAATGGTTTCAAGCATAATTTCAAGAGGTGGTGACAGGGTAGATCAAGATTTTCCGTATGGATATACTTATTGGGAATCACACTCATATAAACGTTACCAGAAACGCTTTCAGAGTCTAGGAGCTTGTATCCACCTCAACATATTTTTAGAACCCATCTTTTTACTGTATTTCACACCTGTGATCGCGGGTCTTATCAATTTCAGTCGACGTCTGACCAAACTCCTGGCACAGGTAAGAGACTTACTTTCCTTTCTTGATAGTCTAGCATATTATCTCCATGTAGTTATATTTCAGTGTATATCCTTATATATTTTTATATTATTTATTGTTCCAGCTGAAGGCCTACTTGGCCGAAACGTCGTTCTAATTTTTTTTTGTTTCTCGCCTACGTAAAGCTGTTCCCTTACGACTTCTTCATTTTTTAAAATTGTCATTGTTATCATCAGATTTACAGCAGCTTCGCATTTCTAGGCATCTTGATGGATCCTGATGCCTTTACTCGTTTACATCAAATTACCAAGTCTTAAAATTTAGCTCCGGTTGATGATGTATTTTAAAATGTTTCCTGATCACATAGTATGTGAGACCAAGCGTCCTACTCGTTAGAAGACGAGTTATATACAAGTAGAATATGTTCTTAGGTTGTTTAACAGATAAAAATACAACTCATGTCAGCTGAAATCAAGAATTGAAGAATATATTTGTCTGTCTGAACAAAAAAAGAAAAAAGCAAAGTTCGTAATTTCACAAAAATAATTTTGGACACTTTTATATGATATATTCGGTGGTCATCTGTTGTGTTGCTATTTACCTACCTACTAATTACTGAAGACGATCTGTGTAGACATGTGAACTGTAGCAAACGTGTTGATCTACGCCATCGGCTGTGTTGCTATTTACCTACCTACTAAATTACTGAAGACGACTAGTGTAGACGTGTGAACAGTAGCACACGTGTTGATCTACGCCATCTGCTGTGTTGCTATTTACACACCTACTAAATTACTGAGGACGACTAGTGTAGACGTGTGAACAGTAGCACACGTGTTGATCTACGTCATCTGCTGTGTTGCTATTTACTCACCTACTAAATTACTGAGGACGACTAGTGTAGACGTGTGAACAGTAGCACATGTGTTGATCTACGTCATCGGCTGTGTTGCTATTTACACACCTACTAAATTACTGAAGGGCGAGCAGTATAAAAGTGTGTACAGTATAACATGATGATCTACGTCATCGACTGAGACAGTCGAATATTTAAATGTGTTATTCAGAGCGGCGAAAATCTGAATAAATTTCAAATCTTTGCAATATTTTAATAAATGCTAATTTAGTATATTCTTTCGGTCCGCGCATCTTTAAAAAGCGGACACAAAAGTTTTACTGCCTTATAATGTGAGTGTTTATATCAGTGGAACATTTGTGATGGACACCAGCAGCCCGTAAACACTACTATAACTGTAACATGTTCAAGCTTGACAATTCTCATATTGCGACTATTAAAAAAGACAAACAAGACTTGGGCTAGATCTTGCAACAAACCATTGTCTCAAGCAACGCGCTGTATATAAAGGAAGCCTACGTGCATGTTTCACACTAGCAAAGTGCGCTGCTTCGGGTTTCTTACACTCAACACATCAGAGTTTGTTGTAAGGTAAGAATTACTTAAAGAATCATTCGTTTGTAGTTAATTATTTGTATATTGCTAACAAGTGAAACATATTTTAAAACAAATTAACTGAGAGAATAGAAAGAAATAGCCACACATGCACGAAATATTCTCATCTCGCCAACACTAAACATCACCCACAGAAAAGAGCATCAGAAACAGAACCACATCTAAGAAAGGAAAAAAACACAGACCAATATGGAAGAAAGAATGAAACTGAAGCAAATTGGAGCGAAGCGAAATAGTGACAGAAAGTACACAAAGGGAGTTAAACATAGATCAGGGGTACTATAAGAAGTATAGAGTGAACGGCAGAATTGACGAGCTCTATCATCAAGGAATAGACAGAGAAATGTTCAGATAAATCAGAACAATAACAGATAATTTTAGACCATCTGTTCAAGTAATTAATGACCACAGTGGCAAAGAACTAAACCAACAAAAGTATATATAGTAAAGACGAAGCGATAACTACATAGCAATGTATAAAGATACTTTAAACACTTAGATATATTAATAAAAGGTAAAGAAAAGAATCAGAGCCTATGCTGGATGAAGGTCCTTCATCAAAGTTCGCAAAAATCTGAAGAGGCAAGTCACCAGGAAGTGATGATATTCCAGCTCAATTCATTTCAGCTGGACCGGAGGCTAGGTCGTATTGACCATGTGTGTGAGGATGTGGAAAAACACAGACTGGCCAAAAGCCTGCGGAAAAAAATCATTGTAGATCCCTATGCTAAAAGAAAGGAAATCTGAAGCTGTGTTCCAACTATAGAAATATTGTCAGAATAAAGCATGCAGCAAAATACTCTTATAGATCATCATGAAAGGGATAGAACGGAAGTTAGAGCAAGAACTCCACGTAGTTGAAGCCTGTTTCAGATATAGCAGAAGCACCCGGGACTACATCTTTAACGTGTGAACCATCTTTGAGAAGTGTAGGAAATACAACATTAAACTACATACATGATTCGTCATGATTCATAGATTACAGCAAGGCCTTTGTCTGCGTACAACAAAGGGAACTGTGTAATATCATGAAATATGAGCTTTCCAACACACTTAATACAACTTATCGAATCAGTATACCACGAACAGCAAGCAGCTAACCAGAATAGCGAATGAAACATCCAAATGGTTTGGAGTACAAATAGGGAAGAGGCGGGGTTGCATCCTCTCTTCATACCTGTTCAACATCTATGCTGCGAAAACTTCGAGAAATGTGAGAAACGATGACAGATTTGTGAAGTTCGACCCTATCACAACAAATGGTAACATAATTTCAGAACCCTGATACGCTGATGACACAGTCCTCTCACACAGCGCCAAAGGATTAAATGAAATAACTGAGTATTAAAAAGAAACAATGTCAAGAGTAAATTTCTATGTATATCTAGGACCTGTAGCAACTAACAATGGAGACTGCAAGAAATAGATCTAAATAATACTAGCCTTAGGAAAAATATCATATTGCACAAATCACAGCAAGGTGGTAAATTAAAATTACGGACTTCCTGTATCTTCCTGTTAGCAGCATATGGTTGTAATTCATGGAAAATATTCCTAAGAACAAAGAGGACAATTGACAAATTGGAAACAAAATGTTGTTTAAAAATCATTAAGATAACTTCTTCTTTCTTTCCTTATTTGCCTTTCAGTGTAAAAGGGATATATAATTTGCAGTCTTCTGCTCTTCTGTTGGTCTCTAAATTTGTTAATTGTCATAGTGTTTCTAATATCCCATCAATCCGACTGTTTCCTCGTCGGCCCTTGGGTATTGCTTTTTTTTGCAGCGTTTATTGAAGGCTCATTGTGTTGTGTTTTAGTCTTTCTGTCTTATTACGTAGCGAAACCATTTTATTTGTTTTTACTTTATGTACTCTATGGCGGGAATTCTTCATTTCTGACCCTATCTCACACGTTGTTTCCTGTTTATTTTCCTTTTATGTAAGTCTAACATATTTCCTCCCTGTAGTGGTTATTTTTGTTATTGTTCTTGCATCAAGGGTCTAGGTCTGGCATTGGTAGAACAATGTTGTCTATTTCTGCTGCTTATAAATTGTTGTTTGTCATTAGAATTTCTAAATATTTACATTTCTCCACATATTTTAGTTGACCCCGTCCATCGCTGTGTTAATGTTCTGTCTTTCTTTTGCGATGTTGATAATTATGTTTTGTTGGTGCTGATTTTCATATTGTAATGAATGCCTGTGCTACTGTTCCCATTGGTCTTCTATTATTCCATGTATTAGTGCCTGGTCGCCTGCAAATAAAAGCTGGTTAATCTTCTGCGTCTTCGATGAGTTGGCAAACTTACAGATGTAGCCCATGAAGGTAATGAACAATTGGGTAGATAGAAGTGGCGTATACTGGTTTTGGGGTATGGGCTACCGCTGACATAATAAATAAACACATATATTATATTTAGTAGGCTAACATGAAGTAATATTTGCTAATGACATCACCACATTTTAAATTAATTACTTATTTATATATAAATTATATCCGTCTTGATTGGGACGAAAATGCCTCGATGACTTTATTATTTTAAGTACTGTTGGGTTGGTTTCTAAGTTTCTGAAGGAATGATTTCTCAATGGACATTATTGCCAAACCAGATAAGAGTTCTTGTATCTGAGTTGAGCGACAGTAAGATTGTTCTTGAGGGAAGAAAAAGTTCTTTCTACAGATACCGATGCGCATAACGTAGTTGTAAATAGGTTAGTAAGTTCCGGTAATCAGACACAGTTTCACTTTCACTTCGTGATGCTTCTAATTGGCTAGAGTTAAAAATAACCCATGAAACCGCATTTTGTATAGGTATACGGCTCCCGCCGTATTATTTTCACTGGAATTTTTTTTATGTCAATGTCATTATTACTACGTCCGATAGAAGAGAACTGTACCGCACCTTATTAGCGGTTTCATGTACTATCGTAGAGTAGTTTCGGTTTCATTCACAAACGTTATAGTGGCCATAGGAAAACCTTGCTTTAATAAATGCATATCAAAGCAAATACATCATTTTGGCCTACGAAATGTGTAATAGAATATTCGAAAAATTTGTAATATAATTATTTAAAAAATATAATAAATTATCATTTCATTTTGTATTTCGTTAATATGTTCAGGCTACCGACGGTAGCTGCGGTAACATATAGAATACGCCACTGGGAGATAGTAATGAATTATGTCTTACTCCTGATCTAACTTCGATGTGTGATCGTTTTAATCTGCAGCTGTTCTGTGTGTAGCTACTTTGATGTAGCGATATTTAATTAGGCTGGTTAGATGTTGGCTTACTCCCTATGTTGTTATATCCGCCATAGTTGCTCTCTATTTACTCGGTTTAATGCTTTTTCTCTGTCAATTAAGCTATGTACACATTGTGAGTGTGTTATGTCGTCTTTTCTGCTAACTTTTTCACAGTGAATAGCTTGTCCGTACATCCTCTATTTTTTAGCACTCCATTTTGAGAATCACTTAACTGCAGTTATTGACCAAGATACCTTGGATAATGGAAAAGAGCAGTGAAGACTTAATAATTAAAAAGAGCTGGCTGATAAACACAGATCAACAGAGGAAATTAAAATAATATAACTACGTCAAAAGACAAAGCGGGCAGGAAAGAAAAATAAAGGAAGGCATAGTTCATGGAAGACGCACTAGGGGCAGAAATAGAAGAAGGTGATTTTAAGACATCAAAGAAACCTTGAATATGACAACAGAGGAAATGGGAGATCCGACTAGGGAAAGAGATTCCTTCAAACGGGTTGTGGTGAATGCAAGTTTCTGCAAAGGATATGCAACCCGATAATAGAATAAAATGATGGTAAAATTAAATGTATATATATGTGTTGCTCGTTTGTGTAATTTTGTTTGTGTCAGAGTGAGTTATATATATATATATATATATATATATATATATATATATATATCATCATCATCATCATCATCATCGCGTGCCTTCTCCGGTAGAAAGGTTGGCTACCATGGATCGCCTTTCTACTCTGTTTCTTGCTTTGATGGTGCAGGTTGTCATAGGTTGACTTGTCCATCTTTTGATGTTACTCGTCCATGTTAGTCTTGGTCTGCCTCTGCCTATTTTACCTTGTATTTTTCCTTCCAATATTACTTTTAGTAGGCTGTTGTGCCTTTTAACATGCCCCAAAAATTTTATTTGTCTTATCATAATTGTATTTAGTACTTCTCTTTTTATTTTCAGTTGTTTTAAAACTTCATCGTTTGTTATCTTTTGTTTCCATCCAATTCTACATATTCTTCTATAAATCCACATTTCAAAGGCTTCAATTTTCTGTTCTGTTTTCTTGTCTAATGTCCATGTTTCTGCACTATACAGGAATATTGAGATGACGTAACATTTTGCCATTCTTAGTTTCAGCCCTGCTGATATTTGTTTTGTTGTTAGTATATTTTTCATGGCATTAAAATTACTTTTTGCCATACCTATTCTTTTGTTTATTTCCGTTTTGCATTTTCCATCATTGGTTATAGTATGCCCCAGGTAGTTGTAGCTCTGGACTGTCTCCAGATGTATTCCCTCAACTGTGATATTTAATTGTAGGTCTTGAGAATTTTCTTTGTTTATGATCATAGTTTTAGTCTTTTTTATATTCATATCTAGTCCATATTTTTTGCTTGTTATAATTATCACATTAAGCAATTGTTGTAGATCTTTAGAATTTTCTACTAGTAGAACAGTATCATCAGCATATCTCAGGTTATTGATTATCTTTCCATTAATGTTTAGGCCTGGCATATCTGAGATGTTTTTAAAGATTTTCTCAGTGTATAGATTGAACAAGCTTGGTGACAGGATGCATCCTTATCTTACTCCTCTTTTTATGTCCATGGGTGTAGAGTTCTCCTTGTTATATCTTATTATTGCTGTTTGCTCCCAGTACAAATTACATATTAGTCGTATGTCTGTGTTGTCTAGATTTATATCCTTTAGGCAGTCTATGAGTTGGTTATGGTGTATTCTATCGAAAGCTTTGGTGTAGTCTATAAAGCAGGCATATATTGGTTTGTTTACTTCTGTGTAATTTTCAATCAATGTTCTCATGCTGAATACGGCTTCTTTTGTCCCACTGTTTTTCCTGAATCAAAATTGTTGCTCATCTAATTCAGTATTGATTTTATTCTGAATCCTTCCCTGTATAACTTTTAGTAAAATTGTTGTTACCTGACTCATTAGGCTTATTGTTCTGAAACCACTGCATTCAACTCCACCGTTCTTTTTAGGCAATGCAATGAAAGTTGATGTTTTTAGATCGTTTGGTATGTATCCTGTATGGTAAATGTCATTGCATATGTCTGTGATCACTTCGACGCCAAACTCTTCTACAGCCTGTATCATCTCTATCTTTATATTGTCAGGCCCTGCTTCCTTTCCTTTTTTCATTGTTTTTTTATAGCTTTTTCTACTTCAGATTTCAGGATTTTATAGCTGTATGCACATTTTATGCCTGGCTTTTTGTCCCTTTCGTCATTAAATAATTCTGTTATATATTCTTGCCATATATCTATTATATCTTTGTTGTCTGTTAGCATTCTTCCCTCTTTGTTTGCAATACACCCGTTTCCTGCAGTTTTTTTTTATATCTTTATTCGTCATTCTCTTTATTTCTGTGTGCATCTCTCTTAAGTTTTGTTTACTTTCCATAGTTTCGACTTCTAGACATCTTTGGTTGAGCCAGTCTTCTTTTGCCTTTTTGCACATTCTCCGTATTTCATTGTCTATATCCTTGTGTTTAGCAGTGTTTTTCGCTTGTCTTCTTTCTTCCATTTTTTCTAAGATTTTGTCAGTTATCCATTTTTGTTTTTTGTTACTTTCCTTTTTGGGAAAGGTGTTGCAGGATTCTTGCATGCTGTTTTTTATGCATTGCCATTTTGTTGTGACTTTTTCTACAGGATTTTCTCTTCTGTACTGTTCAATCCCCTCTTCTAGTAGCTTCTGATATGTGTTCTTTACTTGTACAGTATAAGTTTCTTTTACATTTTTCTGGTTTAACGCTGTTATATCTATTGGTGTTGCTGAATTATTTTTTTGTTTGTTTATCTTTAATTTGATTTTCATTTTTATCATTACAGGATTGTGGTCTGAATTAATATTTGCTCCTGGGTAGGTTTTGGCTTTCTTGACGCTGTTCCTGAATCTGTCTTTTATCATTATGTAATCTATTTGATTTCTCTTCTTGTCTCCAGGGCTTTTCCGTGTGTATAATTTCCTTTTCTCTTGCCCAAAGAAGGTGTTGCATATTATCAGTCTGTTTTCTTCACAAAATTGTATTAATCTTTCTCCTCTGTTATTCCTTTTTCCTAGGCCATGATTTCCTATAGTGGTCTTATATTTACCTTTTCCTACTTTAGCGTTCATATCACCCATTATAATCAAGATGTCTGATGATTTCACTTGCTTCATAACTGTGTTTAGATCTTCATAGTATGCCTCTATTTGTTCATCTGTATAGTCTTGAGTAGGTGCGTATGTCTGTATTATTGCTATGTCGAATGGTTTTGCCTTCATTTTTAATAGTATAATCCTATCATTGTCTGTCACGTGAGTATTTATATATTTTTGTAGCTCTCGTTTTATTAGAATGCCTACTCCTCTTTGATGTTCTTTTGTGTTACCTGAATATATAAATGCATATTTATCGTCTTGTGTGTATCCACTTTCCTTCCATCTTGTTTCTGCTATGCCTAAGATATCTATGTTTAATCGCTCTGCTTCTACCATACGATTTTCTAGTTTTCCTTGTTGGTATAAGGTCCTAACATTCCATGTAGCTATTTTTAATTCGTTCTTAATACAGTAGTTAGAATTTCTCTCCTTGGCTTTCTTTGGAGTGTTACGTGATGAGGCTCCAATCTCTTTCACGGTGGTCTGTCATATTCGTCTTTCGTGTTCTGAATATACCTCATGTGTACCACACACTTTGCTGTTTTCGCCGTCTGGGCCGTTGATCATTTTCGATTCATCCGCCCCATCCACCGACACAGACTTTTTATATTAGGGTTGAACATACCCGCGGCGGCGCCATTTTTTGTCAAACCATGTGCTTGACTATTGAACCGATAACACACGACACAAAGAAGAATAAATCATATTCCACTTAAATATCGGTAATCACAGTTTATCCACACGTCCGAAATAAAAACACTCCAAACGAGGAATAGGAACACATAATTTCATAACTCGACTGTCACGCAAATTATTTAAATAAATATATTGGCAAGAGCCGAAATATAAAAACGACTGCACGCAGCCGCCATGACACCGGATATATATATATATACACACATACAAATATACAGGACTGCTTTGCAGTAACTACACAGTACCAATCGTTGGCATTTGTAAGTGTCAATGCTATTCTTGATGTATATATTCTTTAACTCTGCAAGGTAGGTACCTTTCATGTTCGCAGATGGGTTAATAGGAAGGGATGCAGTCTGGATAAGTGAAGTCACCGATCTAAATACAAAATCATCGAGTCTTTCAAATAATGAGACAAATGAACAATGGAAAGAAGAAAGGAGAAAACAACACTAATTAGAAAAATGTTACTATCAGTGTCAAATGGGGATACAAATTATAAATGCTAAAAGAAATATCACAACAGCTGAAATGATAGGCTTAGAAGAATGCTGGACATAAAAGAATAGACGAGATCGGGAATAACATTATTAGAAGAAGAGTAGATGTCAAAAGTAAATGTAATATCAATTCATAGTTGCCAACCATCGAACAACAGATTGAACAGTACATGAACAAGCATGAATAATCAGACACATCAACAAATGGGATAAAGGAAGGTCTTCTACAAGATGGATAAACTAAAAATGATAAAGTCACAGGGTAATTAATCTTCATTCTTACGTTGTGTTACCATTGTCAGTCCTGGACCCTAGATGAAAGAACAATAACAAAAAAATAACCGAGATTAAATCACTACCGAGATTAAATATGTTAGACAAATGACAGGAAACAACCTCAGAGATAAGATCAGTTATGAAGAACTGAGAAAAAAGCTAGGAATAACTCCCGTCATACAATTTATAAAGAAGCAACAGATAAAATGGTTTGGCCAAGTGATACGGTAGAAAGATCAAAACATACAACAACTAGGTTTCAATAAACGTTGCGAGAGAACACCATACCTAAGAACCGACCATGACAATGAAGGATTGGCGCAATATTAAAAACACTAGGAAACATAACAGCAGCAGAGGCAAACAAAAGAGCAAAAGACCGCAAATTATATGAACCCTCGACGCTGAAATTGAAATGAAGAGGAAAAGAAGAAGAAGTAGTAGACGAGGAGAAACAGGAAGAAGAAGAAGACATACTTATTACTAAATATGAAGAAAAATAACACAACTCTGACAACAACACTCAACGTTGTAAGTTTTGTTAAGAGGTGTAGAGATGAGAAAAGAAGAAAAATTGAAATTCTTCGAAGTAAAACAATCTCAGCAGAACCGGTTTCTTAAACACACTCTGAGAACGAAGCAATCGGACCAAAGCGGCCATTGAAGAATAATCCGACTCATCATTTTAACACACGCGCCTGTTAATGCCTTTGTCAATTTGCAGGCAGAGATTTGTCAGCTAAAATTAATTAACAAACATTTTATTTTAATGTCTGGCTTTTATATTTTGTTATGGTTTAATTAATTTTTGCTTCTGTCTGTCTGTTTCTCTCTCTCTCTCTCTCTCTCTTCCCCCCCCCCACACACACATACATGCAAACAATCTCTCTCTCTCTCTCTCTCTCTCTCTCTCTCTCTTTCACAGCTTTTCGTACTGACATTTTAGTTAAATTCACAGGAAGATAATATATACTCAATTATTGAAGTACATATTGAAAGTAACGACTAGAAGGTGTATTTTAAAAGGTAACAACCTTTATGGTTACAAATTGAATATTGCATCTCGGAAATCCTCAGATGTGTATGTCTTTGATACATTAGTTACGAGCAATATACAGATAGAACATCATCAGCATCAGCCCGCATGTACTTTACAGGACGTTGCATTCACCACTGTCCGTCTAAAAGAATATGTTTCCCAAACCAGATATCACACTTCTTGGTCTGCCCTGATGCGTCGTCCAGGAACCATACCTTCCATTATGGGTCTTTCCATCCCGCTGTGTCTTTTGACGTGGCCATATTATTTTAATTTCAGAAAATTGTTGCAGAACAGTGTTTATGCGCGAGTTATTTTAAATGTTTAAGTCTTGTACTATGTCTGCATTGCTCTTTTTCATTATCTAAATTATCTTAATGATTTGTTTGTAGCATTTTGTTTCAAATGAATCGACTTTCTTCCTTGAAGTTTGCGAGATTGTTCATGATTCACAACCATATGTTGCTATCGAGCAGATACATGCCCTCAGTAATTGTGATATTACTGCCTTGCAGATGTTCACAAATATTTATTTTAGCAAAAGTATATTACGTTTTGTGTGTGTAGTGTCAGAAATTGAAACCACTACCATTCAATATCAAATTTGAGCATGAGAAGTATGTACCAGACTTCCATCAATTTCCACGATTAGAACTAAAATGCCACCTTTAAACTCGTTATCTTTACCACAGAGTGTGTGTGTATGTGTGTAAGTGTGCGTACGTGTGTATTTGTGCTACCAGACGTATGCTGATAACACAATTAACTATCTACTAAAGTCGGAGAAAATGGAAGCAGAGAGAAACAGCTGAAGACCAAATCAGGAATGTCTTACATCAGAGGTTCTCAACATTTCATTGACCACGACGACCCCCCCCCCCCCAATTAAATACGTTTTGTAGTCAAGAACCTCCAGAATTCAAATTCATCATTCTCTCTTTCCAATTAGCTACAAAACATCTTCAAGTCTACGTGGACTACCTGTGACGACTTAGTGGGCCCCTGGGTAGCCGTGGACGACAGTTTGAGAAACGTTGTCTTACGGGGTAACCAAGATAACACAATAAACTTAACACGATAAACTCTGTCAAATTTGGACCAAAGACAAATGTAGAATCATGACAGTCAGAGTCATAACATTGAATTATTTTTTTTTTAAATTATGTTTTCCCTCCACCCTAAACGATGAATATGTTCAGTAATCTTTCAATTTAACTGCTGTATTTAGTTTGTTGATTCCTTTGATTGTTAATGTTTTTTGTGATAAGTGGGTGATTTTTTATTTTTATTTTTTTTTTTTTTTGGGGGGGGGGGGAGGGTGTTATGATAATGAAAGAAGCAGAGAATAAGTTTCAGAAAGTTAGGAAGGGAGAGATAACAAGAGGGAGAGAGAACGAGAGAGAAAAAAATAAGAGAAGCAGAATTTTTTTTTTTATGTGACTAAGAGCAGAGATAAACGAGGAGCGATATATATATATATATATATATATATATATATATATATAGAGAGAGAGAGAGAGAGATGAAAAGAATAAAGGTGGAAGAGAGAAACATGTCAATAGAAAGATAGTCCAGATCATTCCCATTGACATCGCTGACCCAGATCACTCCCCTTGACCTCTATCTGATCTAGATCATTTGATACGATTTGAATTGTTATTTTTAAAAAAAAAACAGGAATAAGATTTCAGTTACCAAAGAATGAACTTAGAGAAACTGGATATTGAAAGAGAAATAAAATAATGAGATAGCATGTCTCTTCTCCTCCAACACAAAGCAGTGCCTCAATGTAAAGTTTTAAAAGAGGAAACCAAAAGAAAAAAAGTTAAAGATCCTCGTCATGTCACGTGGCGTAAATGAAATATGTGTCCCCATTTTTTAGAGACATTCGTCACATTATTTCTGGGTTAATGTGGTCGGTATTACGGCAGTGTCGCTTTACTTACCAAGAAGAAAATCCGGTACCCATTTAAAGCTTGGTGAACATGAAGGCAGTCCATGAGGATTGAAGACTACCTTTTGTCATTAATAGCCCAGTTCGCTAACCACATAGCTATCATCGTTCAGTGCCTAAAAGACGCGATTAATGATCCCTTATAGTGATATGTATGTGTAAAAATCCGCATGCTGTCAGAGTAATAAAAGTGGCCACTCACAAATTTATTAATTTTAAAACTTTCTCACCAAATAGGATGTTTGAGGAATGGGAATAACATGACTACATGGGACAAATCCGGACATGAGAAGTAATCGCGAAATAACAAATCCTGAGCTACATAGAGTCACAACAAATGTTGAACATCTAGAGAGAAAGGGATGTGATTCCATTGGTACAATATATCAAAAGGAGTACCAGAGAGTATTATGAAGACAAATGAACGAACAATGCAGTTATTATTATCATCATCGTCGCATACTTCATTTATCAAATATTCAAGTGAGATTATAAATGATATAAGTATAAAATATTGATGTTGTCTGTCATTTTATTGATGTCTGTATTTTAAAAATATCTTTCTGTTCGGACAGGTTTCACAAGCAAACAACACAATTCAACGTCACAATGGTACTACCAATCACAATTCCCTGGCTGCTGACTCTGACATTGACCATCTTAACCATATTCTGGTTATGGACAAAGACTAGACGTACTTACACGCAGCACAATATCCCACCATTCCCTGTCAAACCCTGGCCAATTGTTGGTCACTTCTTCATGATGAGAGGTAACCTGAGGGAGAAAATGAAAGAGTGGAGAAAGAAGGCCGGCGACATTTATAGTCTTGACGCTGCAGGGCGACTACAAGTTGTGGTTAATGATTACAACACCATTAAAGATATTTGGGTAAAGAAAGCTGATCATATTAATAATCTCCCAAGATCTTTTCATACTGAAATTCTAGAGGAAAATGATAAAGGGATTAGTGGAGCCAGAGATGACAATTGGAAAGAGCAAAGGGCCACATCTTTATCTATTCTCAGATTATTTGGGATGGGGAAAAATGTAATGGCGGATAAAATAGGAGAAGAAGTGTCATGTATTCTTGAGAAATTTGTTGCTTTTAAAGGACAACCCGTAGACGTCAGATTACTGCTTAACGTCAGCGTTTCTAACGTCATTTGTTCCGTCACAGTGGGGAAACGATTCAACCACGAGGATCCATATTTTATTCAGTTTATAATAAAGTTACAAGATTCAGTCAAATATAGTAGGTTTATTAGAATCCTTACGCCATTTAAGTTTTTGTACTATCTACCTGGTGACCTTTTCCATGTTAAGAAATGGACAAAGGCATCTTTACACATAAAAGACAAGTTTTGTAAGGCTTACGTTAAAGAGCTCAAAGAAACATTTAATGAAAACGAGGAACCGCAGAACTTTATTACTGCTTACATCAAAGAGATGAAGAGGCTGCAGAATAAAGGAGTCAAAACTAATTTGAGTGAAGAAAACTTGGTCGCCATAATCAGGAGTCTATTTCTCGCTGGAACAGAGACCACAAGCATTACCATATTGTGGTGTCTCCTCTACATGCTACATTATCCTGAAGTACAAGAGAAAGTTTACCAGGAAATTGAGGCCAATGTGGGAACTGCTCGTGTCCCCAATATCGCTGACAAATCCAAGTTGACGTATCTCAACGCTGTCATCATGGAGACACAACGGATTGTCAGTCTTGTTCCTGTAGGATTGTTTCGAGAAGTTAGTTCTACTTTTGAAGTTGCAGGCTACACCATTCCTAAAGGTTGTACCGTCTGTCTGTTCTGGATTCAGTTCACTACGAACAGAAGATCTGGGGTGACCCCGAGAACTTTCGTCCAGAAAGATTCATTGATCAAAATGGAGCTCTCATCAACCGGGAGAACTCATGCCCTTTAGTATTGGCAGAAGGATCTGTCTGGGCGAAGCTCTGGCCAGAATGGAGCTATTCCTATTTCTGTCTGCCATGTTTCAGCGCTTCAAGTTTGAGCCAGTCGACAAGTCTGCGGAGCTTCCCAAGCTAGATGGAGTTTTTGGAACTACTGTGGTGCCACAGCCTTTCAAACTTAGATTCATTGAGCGGAAAATATCTGCTGATCTGCCATAACTACATACGCACACACACACGCGCACGTACGCGCATGAACATCACATTAAATGGTTCGTTTACATCTATCATGTCTGATTCATAAGGTTCATGTACTTAAGCTTTTCTGTATCCAAGAGACTTATGTGTTCTATTCGCAGTTTTATTTGAAAGCAGAGTTATATCTTTAAGAATATATAATAAAACATATATGAATGTGAAACTGATCACTACATGAACACAGGAGTCCAGATGGTTGAAGAAAGAACGCAGATGAGAAGTCATTTAGGATTGCAAGTCAACTTACTCGACAGTGATGAATATTGTACGATGGTAAAGATATTTACAAATAATAATATTACTATTGTAATGGCGTGAAGTATGAGACGGGCACTTTGGGATTGTGAACAAGCACGTTAGCCTAAAAGCGACTGCTATGGCTGTGACGATATGGGAACAAAGATGACGTTAGTCAGACCGAGAAACCACACAAGAAAGCTGACTAATGATCATCAGTGAAACCTACTTTCTCAAATTAGCAATAGAAAGTCAGTCTCCACACAAAGCCTCACTGCATACATTAACAGTACTAAACAATACAAGAAGAAAATTGAAATTAAAAAAATGAAATCAGAATTAATTATAATGTGACCTAGTTGGTGGACAGTGACACAAGTAACATTGATATTATTATATCACAACAGGCCATTTTTTGGAATCCCCAGAGAAAAGACAAAGAGGAAGACCAATGAATTCTTGGAGAAAACCGATAGAAGCAGAGATGAAGATGATAGGGAAGACATGGAATGATCTTAAAAGAATGGCAAAAAACAGAACGACTTGGAAAGTGTTTGTTGAAGACCTATGCTCCACAAGGAGCTAAAAAGGAAAAGAAGAAAATATTCTTACAAGTTCGTAAGTAAACACATGTGTGATGATTAATACATGCAACATGCCTTATGAACAAATACAATAAAGAGTCAGTGTTATCTCTATAACACTATTTATTTATTTGATGACCGCGAACCAAAGGATAAGACCAAATAAGAGCCAGGCGAGAAATAAAATCAGAGGTCAAAAGTGCAGACGTACTACACGTCAACAAAAGTCCAGTCGTCAATGTGAAGTCGGCTGAGGTCAAAAGTCAAACTTCGCTGTTTACAGTTCTAAGTTGTTCTACATTTACCTGTTGACAAGTCAAAATGCACTAGAATTTTGGTCAGCCTAAAATTGAGCAGCTGACTGGAAAAGTGTCAATTTAAAAGTGAACCTATCTTCTTTTCGTGTGAAACGTTCAGTTACCTGAATTCAAGTCGTCATTCATTTAGCCTAACCTTTGACCTGTGAACCCAAGTGTTATTTTGAAATCGCCAAGTTCGGGTAACTCTGAAGAAATCTTCCATCACGTTGTTATCGAGGAGTGAATATTCCATGTGTTATTTTGAATTGATGAAAGAAAAATGTGTGTTTTAATAGTTCCAGTGGTATAGTTGTTATATAATTAGAGAACTTAATCAAGTAACAAATAACATAGTTTTAGCATGAGATCAGGACTCAATCAGAGTAGGATTCCAGACTCCCACATGAAGTCAGCTGTCAGGTTAAGTGTGTTGATCGCCCCCACAGACAGAACATCACAATTAGAGTCTGCCAGATCCACTCTGATTGAACACCCGTTGAAACGTTGCACTGTGTTCTGCGCCAGAGGCCCAATGCATCCGATTTCAGCCAGCATTTTATTCAGGTTTGCTTTCCTTAGCCTTTGATTGTCCCCAATCTTCCTGCAAGGCAGCAGATTGTCTTTCTGTAGGGGGATTCTGCCCTTAGATGGTCGGCCCTCCCAGGTTTACGAGCACCATCTGTCCAAGTCGCTAGAGGTGACTAACACAGACATGCACACACAAAGATATGAGATGAGACTAACACAGACATGCATACAGCGATACGAGGCATGACTAACATTGACACACATCAAGATATGAGATTTGACTAACACAGACATACACGCAAAGATATGGTACATGACTAACATAGACATGCACAAAAGTTATGAGATATGACTAACATACATATGCACACACAAAGATATGACAAATGCCTAACATAGACATGCACACAAAGATATGAGATATGACTGACATAGACATGCACACACAAAGATATGACACATGCCTAACATAGACCTGCACACAGAGATATGAGATATGACTAACATAGACATACACACAAAGATATGAGATGTGGCTAACATAGCCATGCACACGCAAGGATATGAGATGTGACAAATACAGACATGCACACACACAAAGATATGAGATATGACTAATATAAGCATGCACACATAGATATGAGATATCACAAACCCAGACATGCACACACAAAGATATGGCACATGGCTAACACAGATACACATTAATATATGAGATATGACTAAACACAGATACACATAAAGATATGAGACATGATTTACACGTACACACCAAGATATGAGATATGACTACATGACACGCACCAAGATATGAGCCATGGCTAGCACACACACACAAGCTAAGATATGAGCCATGACTAGGACAGAAACACACCAATATATGAGCCAAGGCTAGCACAGAAACAACATTAAGATATGAGCCATGGCTTCACGGAAACACACCAAGATATGAACCATGTCTAGCACAGAAACACATTAAGATATGAGCCATGGTTAGCACGGAAATACACTAAAATATGAACCATGGCCAGCACAGACACACACTAAGATATGAACCCTGGCCAGCACAGACACCAACCAAGATATGAGACATGGCTAGCACGGATATACACTAAGATATGAACAATGGCCAGCACAGACACACACTAAGATATGAATCATGGCCAGCGCAAACACACACCAAGATATGAGCCATGGCCAGCACATACACCCACTAAGATATCAGACATGGCTATCGCAGACACCCACTAAGATATGAGCTGCGACTAGCACGGATATACACTGAGAAGCAGAAGAGGAGGTAGAAGAGCAGCGATCGCGAAAGGTATCCATATGCTTGGGTTTGTTGTAGTCGGCAGACTCTTCTTAACATTGGAATCATCGACATACGAGACTCAGGCCCCGGTTAACAGTTCACAGTTTTCGTTCAAACAGTTGTCCGGAGATTTGAGAGTGCAGTCTGACCCGTAGAACGCTCCCTTGCATGTACAGTTCCCGGTTTACTGTTCACAGGTGTCGTTAAAACAGTTGTCCGGACATTTGCGAGTGCAGTCTGACCCGTAGTACGTTTCCTTGCACGTACAGTCTGCACTTTCCGGGTCACATATGACTTCACAGCCATCAGAACGCGTCTGTTCGCACTGTAGCCCAAAATTACCATCGGGACAAGTATCATTACATGTATAGCCAGGGTGTTAACATTGTAGGCATTTTCCGGATTTTTTCTTACATAAAGGACAGACACTGAGACAAGACCTGGAGCAGTCGTGTCCATAGATCCCATGTGAACAGTTGCCGTGATAATTATATTAACGTTAGACATTGTAGTTCCGATCAACACAAGAGAAGGCAGAATCAAGAAACAGAGTAAATAATTAATACATTAGTTAGTCCATTAAATAATTAAGTTATTAAGTAGTTGGTTAAGTTAAATATTTAAAAAAAAATTATTATTGGTAATTTGACAAACCATATTGTAATACATTTTTGTATGTGCTGGTTGTATTTTTTTAAATAGTTTATGTTTAAATTGAAATGAAGGCTACTGTTTATTATGAATTGAAGATAACCATAATTATTAATATTATACTACTTTGTAATATTGTTGTTATTCCACGGGAAATTAACTAATAATAAGTTCTGTTTGTTCCAGAAACTGAGACCAGAGTTAATAAAGTGCTGGTATTTTTATATGTTATACTAATAACTAATGTATTTTCATTGTTTTGTTCTCCACAGTTAAGGATCGCAAGTAGTAGTATTCATCTAATAGTATACTACATTTACAATAGATTATTATATTAACACTAAAATAGTCATGGACAGTAAACAAAAGATAATCACAAATAGCTGTAAAATATTGTGGACAAATGTAGATAAAAACATTAGTGAAATACACATGAGAAATTATTTCAATACATATGAAGAGATAATATTTATTAAATTAATTGATAGGCCTGAAGACGAGACAAACAGAGCGATAATCCTATACGAAGACAGTAACATTGTCAATAATGTTATAAATAGCAAGCACACAATAAATACTAGAAACATAAAAGTCAAAGTTTATGGGCCATTACAAAAGTATACAATTATAAATCCAACGACATACACTGAAATAAGCAACAAGACACCGTAAGCTAAGCCAGACTATAGACTGTATGGTTTAAAAATAAATACAATTATTAGGGAAGAAAATACTAGAAAGACAGACACAGAACAAGAGACAAGAAGTACACAGACTGAGGTAGAAGCGACAGTTTTAAAGAGTTCTATAGATGCCTGTGCAGGTAGTGACAGTGACACATGGCAAGAGTACAAAATTAAATTTATTGAGCAGAATAAAGAAAGTAATAGAATAATAGAAGATTTGAATGAGAAATTAATTTTAAAAAAAATAATGATATTAGAATATTAAACCAAACTAATGAGAAGAATAATAAAAATAATATAAAGTTGACAGAGACAGTAAATAGCTTAGAGACTGCAAACAAGAACTTTAAGAAAAAAGTTGACAAAATGAAACCTGAAAGAACAGTGGTCACCAACAAAGTAATAAGTTTAGGCAAAACAAATGAAAGTTTGGAGAAGAAAGTTAAAGAGATAGAAAATGAGAGCAGTGTAGAAAAAGTTGAGAATGACAGATGCTATAATGAGCTTCGACGGAACATAAGTGAATTGAAGGAACTAATATCAAGTCTTGAAGATGAGAAATCACTACTACACTATGTGATAAGTGATTTGGAAATAGAGGTAGAATCCTTAATACAAGATAAACTAGATCTACAAGAGAACATTTCAACGAAGACAGATACAGAAGGTGATAGACAAAAGGTAAAAGTCCTTCCGGAAAGGCAAAAATCTATACAACCCAGGAAGAAACCATCAAGCTTAGAAGTTGATGAGTGCCCCGCCGATTCAGAGGAGTTAGAAAAGAGACCACGTTATCTGCACCTACTGTATCCAGATGAGTGCACGGTAGACTATGATGACAATGGAGAAATACTTCGGGAGTATTGGGGGGCAACGATAGAAAACGGTAAGGTAAGGATATCGTAAGGTTCAGAAGGTTATATGACAGGACAGAAGACATCCACTAAATGGACAGCAAAGTAAAGGAGGAATAAGAAGAAGCAAGATTGGTACTAAGTTGATAATTGAAATTAGAGGTGTGTATGAAGAGAAATTAGAGGTGTGTATGAAGAGAAATTAGAGGTGTGTATGAAGAGAAATTAGAGGTGTGTATGAAGAGAAATTAGAGGTGTGTATGAAGAGAAATTAGAGGTGTGTATGAAGAGAAATTAGAGGTGTGTATGAAGAGAAATTAGAAGTTGAAGTTTGTCAGAGTTAAAGAAATTATTGAAGTGAGAAAGACGAATGAACAAATATTGCCTAGTATAGACATGTCTCAACAGCTTGAATTAAGGTGATGAAACTTTAGATATAACGCAGAAGTGAAGAGAGATGAGATAATGTAAAGTTAAAGAAGTGTTGGCGGTAAATGGAAATGAACAAACATGAGATATAATGAGACTCACAAAATTAGGAGAATAAATGATTATTTTACTATATAAAACAGGAGATACTTTATAAAGAGATATGGAAAAGAAATATCTAGAGAAGATAGTAGGCAAGAAAGCTGTGGAAATAAAGAGAGATTACCTCAGATGAACTATTAATTATGTAACAGAGTGATAACTGGAGAAATGTTACATAAGAAATAAATGGAGATTTACAAGTTGTATGAAAGGTGATAACCCGAGCTTTGAGTAACCTCAAGGAAATTAAGTTGTGAATATCATTGTGTAACAGAGTGATAACTTGTGAAAGTTACAAGAGATTAAACAGTTATACCTGAGTCGAATAAATGAATGGCTGATAAGATACAATGTCACGCGGACTGTATCCGAAGGATTATGAGGTAAATAGAGATAGTAAGTCTGAAGTACACACACACACACACACATATATTGCTCAAGCTAAGTGTTGTTTGTGATCGTGATCTCCGAAGATATGTGTGAATTGTCCAATTATTGTTCAATATATGTTTATGAGCATTAAGAAGAGTACGTTCTGATATTAATAAAAACAAATTAATACTTCTATTTCAGATCGGTAATTAGACATCTGTCAGAGATGTCATTTGTAAATAAAGTTGTTGATGATAATGTTTAATAATTTATTAATACCTGTGAAAAATGCATGTTGTAATAGATTATTATAGTGAATTGTTAATGAATTTATTTTTAGGTTATCATACAGGATCACAGATGCCAGTCAGAAAGATATCCTGTTGTGGTGATGCCTGTAATGCATAGTCCCATAGTCCTGTCAAGAGCACAGTCTACCAGTTCATTTATTAAGAGTTAGTTTAGGATATATTCTCAATAAGACTGATATATTTTTTGTACAGTTTATAGATGTCAAGGGACACAACTTGATATATAATAGAAAATTACTTCCCTTGTGTCCACAATTTTTTTATTAAGAAAATTTTTGATTTTTTAAAATGAGTTTTTTGTACAGTACATTACTTGCTCCAACTGCGTATGGATGTTGATTATCTAATAGAGGTATGTTGTCAGATGACAATTATTTAGAAGTGAACATATCACTTAATTCTTTTAGAGACTTAGAATCTTATATTAAATATAACAAATATTATATATAAATACATATTACTGTTACTTTTTCTTGATGGTACAAGATGTAATTAGTGCTTAATTAAATCTGAACAATGGAGGGAAATATATGTAACAGTAAGCTTGGAAAGCATGGGGGCAGGTAACTTAGTTGTTACCCGCTTCTCAATAGACAATGGCAGTAACATATGGTTACGACAATCAGTGTTAGGGCATAAATTTAATGTATGGAAAATTCCAGCCAGAATAACAAGTTAAGGGAGTAGTAGTTTATCGAAGGGGTAGGGACACCCACCGAGGAATTATACTCGAACATAACAAGATCACCCACCAATTTAAAATAGAAGTTCACATAGAGGGTAGTGGATACACAGAAAGAGGAAAGGAGGAAGGTCCAGAATTATCTGGACATAATTGTTTAGGTCCATGGAAATTTCCACTTCAACCAAGATTTCCACAGTAGCAGGTGGGGGAAATAACAATATAGCATGCATTGACCCCATGACTTTGGAACGTCAGATAAATAAGTTTTCATCCAACTACCAGGAAAGTTCATTTTCATGAGGTAACCATTAGTTTGAAGGGGCATAGCAAGTGACGAAAACAAGGTGTTTTCTTTATCAAACCATGATAATAGTTCAAGTTTCGATCACAAAATAACGATGAGTGACCAACTCAGATGATAAGAAGAGCGCAAATTGTCACTTTGCGACAGTTTGATTGGCTGCTGATTTTAGGCGAAGAGTGTGCGATTGGAGTATTTAAACTTCAACACTACAGGTTAGAGTTAGTCAGGAATGAGAATTAGACAGAGATAGTTACAGTTACAGTTACAGTTATAACACTTATAGTTAGAGTTAGAACAGTTAGAACAGTTAAGATTAGAAAGTTGAGCCAGTTAGTTAGGAAGTTAGAATCTTCATGTTGTAGATTCAAGTCAGTTGAGAAGTTATTAAGCAAGTTGATAGAGAGTAGTGAGTATATCAATGAAAATATGAACTTTAGTGTTGTGAAAGTGCTTAAGAGTATTTCAAGTTGTTTCATATTCCTCATGAACGTAAGTTGAATAGTGCTGTATGCAAGATATGCACTTATGGACATTTCAAATAGACACCGAAGATAGTCTTTGAGTGTCCTGAATTAATGAATATTAATTTAAGATAAGTGCACGATCATAGGCCAATATTAATAATAGAGATATCAATAAACTTGATTATCATTGTGTATTAAAAAAAGAGTCTGTCATGATTTACCTGTTGTGATCAACTATAAATGTGATGTGCTGTCCATGAACAATAAGAAAGATACTAAATTACATCACAGCTCTATAACTGAGCCCGTCACGCCAAGTGACGTAAAGAGAATATTGTGTTAGTGACCATAATTTTTACAGACCTTTGCCACATGATTTTTAGGGTAATGTGGTCAGTGTTACGCCCGTGCTGCTTTACTTTCCCCCCAAAAAATCCGGTATCCATTTAAGGCTGGGTGAATCTGTATCTGTCGATCAAGATCGAACCGGACCTCTTATCCTTCGTAGTCCAGCTCACTAACCACTGAGCTAGCACGGTTCCCTCTTAGATGTGATATCATACCAAAATTATAGTTAGTACCAAACTTAACATTTGTACTCAGCATGTTTTAGTTGATTAATACTTACGAGAATAAGTATTTTAAATATTGATATATATATATATATATATATATATATATATATATATATATATATATAGAGAGAGAGAGAGAGAGAGAGATACTGAGAAGAACATTGATGAGAGAGACAAGAGCAGCAGGATTCGGCTCCCTCAATGAGATAGAGCTGCTTGCACAGAACAGAGACAAATGGCGAGATTTGATAAAATATCGTTAAAAGAATTGAAAACCGCTAGAACAAAAATTCAGATAGGAGAAGGAGTATCTTGGTCTATGCCCTATGGGCCGGCTACGGCTCGAAAGGTCAATATGTATATATATATATATATATATATATATATATATATATATATACATATATAACGCTCTAATAAATGAACTTTTCCATTATCAAACACAATTGTTTCATAACACTTTGTATCTTTTATTACATTTCAATTTAGAAGAATTCTATACAGATTTTATTTGTGAAATCAGAAAATGAACTAACAAGCAAAATATCAATAGTAAATGTAGATGGAATCGGAAGTTAAATGTTTTAAAAGCGAACGCTCAATTTTGATAAATTATTTGTTAAAAAAATAAAAACAAAGAAATATAGCGTCAATATTATTGTATACTGATTGAGGTATAATGATATGCGGTTTCCGTTATTACGTTTATCTCTAGTGATCGGACGTTCCACTACAGGGAAAAGCTCTATTTCTGGTCTATGTTGCTTATTGTCCACACGCTTAGGATTCGGTAGCGTATTTGTTAGTCCAATAGCCGTACGACCAAGTGGTAGGGGACAACATTCTACTACCGCGAATTTATTTACCGAGCAACATAGATTCAGGGTTTAAGAAGACACTGAAAATGTGTACCATAATTTTCCCTGGAAAAAAGAGCGTACTACTGGCCCATAAACAAGAGGTAGGGTTCGATCCCGACGGACGGCTCCCGGGTCACCCTGCCTTTAATGGGTACCATATTTTTTTCTGGGAAAGTAAAGCGGCAAGGGCGTAATACCGAACACATTACCGCAAAGATCATGTGCTGAAGGTCTATAAAATGTATTGTCACTAACACCATATTCCCTATACGCCACTTGGCGTGACGGGGGTACTTTACTTTTGTTCATCATCATCAATAAGTGCTGGGCCTGTTGGCGTAGGTGATCAGGTCTCTCCACAACCTTCGATCCCGGCAGCTATATATCATTTCTGTTGTTGACCTTCTGCCAAGCCATTCTCTTAAGCTGTCTGTTAATTTTTCTCTTTGCTTCCCTCTATCTCTTCGTCCCTCAATGTTTCCAGTTGTTACAATATATTCCAGATGTTCTATTCTCATTGCCGGTCAGGTCTAGTAATTTTACCTGCTACTGTATGCAGTAAACAGTACAACCTGTGGCTGCCCTGCTGCCTTGCAGGTAAGCTCGGGAGAGTAAAAGGCTAAGGGAGGGTACCCCGACGTAAAACAACCCCACTGCCTTGTGGGTGAGACTTTTTAGTCAAAGGCTAGCGGAGTCAACCGTAAACAAACCGACGGAAGGCAACAGAAAACCACCGTCATAATTTCTTTGTATAATCATGAATCGCCACAACATTAGATATAACGACAACAACGTTAAGGGGGATTCCCATGGAAAACCCTCGTTCGGTAGGGGATATCATGTGCTATAGGTGATACCCGATCGTCATCAAGCTACTGTAAGCAAAATAAAGATTAAACAAACTCTAAAGATAGGTACTTGGAATGTGAGAACACTCATGCAGAAGGGTAAACTAGAAGATGTCATACAAGAAATGAAAAGAATGGGCTTACAATTACTGGGACTTTGCGAAATTAGATACACCGGATCAGGAAGATATATTCTGATAAACATAGAATAATATATTCTGGAGGTACTGAAACCAAAGATGAGTAGGTATCATCTTGGATGCAGAAAGACCAAGAACAGTGAAAGGCTTTTGCCCAATATCAGAAGAGTACTTTTAGTGAAATTGAATGGAAAGCCAATAGACATAAATCTTATACAAGTTTATGCAACCAACAGTAGACAGTCTTGAGAAAATAATTGATAAAATTTACGACGAGTTAAATGTCGCACTTCATAAATGCAAATCACATGAAAACACCATAGTTCTAGGGGATTTTAACGGAAAAGTAGGAAAGGAAAGAGTTGAGGAAGTAGTTGGACATTATGGCTTAGGCGAGAGGAATGAAAGAGGTGAGAAACTTATTGACTCAGCAAGAACACACAACATGATGGTAGGAAACACCTGTTTTAAGCAACATCCAAGACGTCTGTGGACATGGAAAAGCCCAGGGGACAACGCACGTAATCAAATTGATTATATAATGATAAGCAATAGATGTAGAAACAGTCTGGTGTGTGTGAAAACTAGACCAGGGGCAGATTGCAGTAGTGATCATGTACCAGTTGTGGGAAAGTTTAGAGTAAAATTAAAAACAACAAAACGAGCCTCGGTTAACATCAAGTTAAATTTAGATTTACTAAAATCAGACAAGAAGCTGCAAGACAAATATAAAATCACAATTCAGAACCGGTACAATGCAATAGAGAAGATACAAAGCATTGATGAACAGTGGGAAATGCTAAACGAGTCAATGCAACAAACATCAAAAGAGTTCATACCACCAGTGAGGACAAATTCAAGGAAGAAATGGATGACAGATGATATTTTGCAGCTTATGGATACAAGAAGAAGAAATAAAGAAAATAAAGATGAGTATAAGAGGTTAAATAAAGAAATTGTAGTAAAATGTAATGAAGCAAAAGAAGCATAGTTAAAAGAGATATGCAAAGAAATCGAATTGCAACAAAAAGGAGATGCTAAAGCTATATACAAACAAATTGAGGAATTAACAGGAAGAAAAACGCAATCAAAAACTGGATGTTTAAGATCAAAGAAAGGAGAACTGTTGATTAATCAAGAAAACATAAGGGAACGATGGACAGAAGACATTAAGGATCTTTATAATGATGAACGAACGGAAGTAAATATTAAGGATAATGGAGAAGGACCAGAAACACTAAGAGAAGAAGTGGAAGACGCCTTGCGCAATATGAAAGCAGGCAAAGCTCCTGGACCATATAATATAACTAAAGAAGAGATTGAAGCCATGGGTGATTTTGGAATATGAATAATAACAAAAATATTGAATGATATCTACAACAGCGGATATATACCAGACGACATGCTCAAATCAATATTCATAGCCCTATCAAAGAAATCGGGTGCGATTGATTGCGACGATCATCGCACAATAAGCCTTATGAGTCATATGACTAAGATATTACTAAGAATCATCATGCAAAGAGTGCGAAACAAAATCAGTCCAGAAATTAGCGATGAACAGTGTGGTTTTGTTAGAGATAAAGGAACAAGCAATGCCATTTATATCATAAGATCTTTAGTAGAAAGAGCCAGAGAGGTGAAAACAGATCTATACCTATGTTTCATAGATTACACCAATGCATTTGACAAAGTAAAGCACCAAGAAATAATCAACATTTTAGAATGCATAAACGTTGACAGCAATGATCTAAGAATAATAAAGAACATGTACTGGCAACAAATAGCGACCATATGAACTGGAAACCAATTGGGAATGTTTCAACAAATAAAACAGGGTGTTAGACAAGGTTGTGTGCTGTCACCAGATTTGTTTAATATTTATAGTGAGATTATTTTAAGATCCATAAAAGGCATGCCTGGAATAACAATTGGAGGTCATAATATAAATAATCTAAGGTATGCTGATGATACAGTATTGATCGCTATGAGTGAAAAAGAGTTACAAGAAATGTTGGACATTGTAGTGAGGGAAAGCAAAAATAAAGGACTCAGCATTAATAGCAAAAAAGACAGAGGTAATGGTAACAACAAAGAAAAAGACATCATCTAAGTGTAAAATAAAGACAAGTGGAACACTATTAAAACAGGTAAATGAATTTAAATATTTGGGAACGTTGTTAACCTCAGACGGAAGATGTACAAAAGAGATGAGATGCAGAATGGCTCAGGCAAAAACAGCATTCCAAAAAATGAGGAAAATACTATGCAATCCATTTTTGACAATAGAAACAAGAAAAAGAGTTCTTAAATGCTACGTAGAGCCAGTCTTAACATATGGATGCGAATCATGGACAATAGGACAACAGACAAGAAAATCACTGGAGTCTGTAGAAATGTGGTTTTACAGAAGAATGTTGAGAATACCATGGACAGCTAAGAAGAGTAATGAAGAGGTTCTGAGAGAGGTCAAAGCAAAAAGAGAGCTAATTTCCAATGTTAGGAAGAGACAATCATCATTGTTTGGCCATGCAATGAGAAGAGAACAACTTGAATATATTGTAACAACTGGAAAAATTGAAGGACGGAGAGATAGAGGGAAGCAAAGAGAAAAAATAACAGACAGCTTAAGAGAATGGCTTGGCAGAAGGTCAACAACAGAAATGATAAATAGCTGCCGAGATCGAATGTTGTGGAGAGACATGATCACCTACGCCACTAGGCCGGGTACTTGATGATGATGATGATGATTCTCATTACATGGCCAAAAAATGATGATTGTTTCTTCCTATAATTGGAAATTAACTCTATTTTTGCTTTGACCTTTTTGCTTTGACCTCTCTCAGAACATCTTCATTACTCGTCTTAGCTGTCCATGGTACTCTCAACATTCTTCTGTAAAACCACATTTCTACAGACTCCAGTGATTTTCTTGTCTGTTGTGTGATGTCTTTTTCTTTGTTGTTACCATTACTTCTGTCTTTTTGCTATTAAGGCTGAGTCCTTTATTTTTGCTTTCTTTCACTATAATGTCCAACATTTCTTGTAACTCTTTTCACTCTTATCGATTAAGACTGTATCATCAGCATACCTTAGATTATTTATATTGTGACCTCCAATTGTTATTCCAGGCAAGCCCCTTATGGATCTTAAAATAATCTCACTATAAATATTAAACAAATCTGGTGACAGCACACAACCTTGTCTAACACCTTGTTTTATTTGTTGAAACATTCCTAATTGGTTTCCAGTTCTTATGGCCGCTGTTTGTTGCCAGTACATGTTCTTTATTATTCTTAGATCTTTGCTGTCTACGTTTATGCTTTCTAAAATTTTGATTATTTCTTGGTGCTTTACTTTGTCAAATGCCTTGGTGTAATCTATGAAAAATAGTTATAGACCTGTTTTCACCTAAGTGGCTCTTTCTACTAAAGATCTCATGATATAAATCTCATTGCTTGTTCCTTTATCTCTAACAAAACCACACTGTTCATCGCTAATTTCCGGACAGATTTTGTTTCGCACTCTTCGCATGATGATTCTTAGTAATATCTTAGTCATATGACTCATAAGGCTTATTGTGCGATGATCATCGCATTCAATCGCACCAGATTCCAATCTATGTTTTCTTGATCAATCAACAGTTCTCCTTCCTTTGATCTTAGACATCCAGTATTTGATTGCGTTTTTCTTCCTGTTAATTCCTCAATTTGTTTGTATATAGCTTTAGCATCTCCTTTTTGTTGCATTTCAGTCTCTTTGCATCTCTCTTTTAGCAATGCTTGTTTTGCTTCATTGCATGTTACTACACTATCTTTATTTAATCTCTTGTACTCATCTTTATCTCCTTTATTTCTTCTTGTTGTATCCATTAGCTGCAAAATGTCATCTGTCATCCATTTCTTTCTTGGATTTGTCCTTGCTGGTGGTATGAACTCTTTTGATGTTTGTTGCATTGACTCTTTTAGCATTTCCCACTGTTCATCAATGCTTTGTATCTTCTCTATTGCATTGTACCGGTTCTGAATTGTGATTTTATATTTGTCTTGCAGCTTCTTGTCTGATTTTAGTAAATCTAAATTTAACTTGATGTTAACCGAGGCTCGTTTTGTTGTTTTTAATTTTACTCTAAACTTTCCCACAACTGGTACATGATCACTACTGCAATCTGCCCCTGGTCTAGTTTTCACACACACCAGACTGTTTCTACATCTATTGCTTATCATTATATAATCAATTTGATTACGTGCGTTGTCCCCTGGGCTTTTCCATGTCCACAGACGTCTTGGATGTTGCTTAAAACAGGTGTTTCCTACCATCATGTTGTGTGTTCTTGCTCAGTCAATAAGTTTCTCACCTCTTTCATTCCTCTCGCCTAAGCCATAATGTCAAACTACTTCCTCGACTCTTTCCTTTCCTACTTTTGCGTTAAAATCCCCTAGAACTATGGTGTTTTCATGTGATTTGCATTTATGAAGTGCGACATTTAACTCGTCGTAAATTTTATCAATTATTTTCTAAAGACTGTCTACTGTTGGTGCATAAACTTGTATAAGATTTATGTCTATTGGCTTTCCATTCAATTTCACTAAAAGTACTCTTCTGATATTGGGTAAAAGCCTTTCACTGTTCTTGGTCTTTCTGCATCCAAGATGATACCCACTCATCTTTGGTGTTCAATACCTCCAGAATACATTATGTTATGTTTATCAGAATACATCTCCCCTGATCCGGTGTATCTCATTTCGCAAAGTCCCAGTAATTGTAAACCCATTCTTTTCATTTCTTGTATGGTGTTTTCTAGTTTACACTTCTGCATGAGTGTTCTAACATTCCAAGTACCTATCTTTAGAGTTTTTTTTTTTTATTTTGCTTACAGTAGCTAAATACAGTAATTCATAATATGAATGGATATGAACAAGGTATCATTATACGCCTCAGAACAGTACACAATCGACTCCATAGGCACATGTATACAAAATTCAAGATAGGCACCTCAACTATTTGTACATGTGGACAGGCACCCCAGTCTGCCGAACACATACTTCAAGACTGTACTGAATATAGTAGACTTTGGAAAATCCATTGGCTCATAGATACAACAATACAGACACAACTATATGGCCCACTGCAAGAATTACAAAAGACAGTAAAATTTATACAGGAAACGGCATTGCATATATAGACAATACTTCGGGCGAACGAAAGATAGATATATAGTAAAGTGATATTCAGAGCCGCGTACATTCTTAATAAATTTCGAATCATTATAATATTTTAATAAATGCTAATTTAGTATATTCTGTCGGTCCGGGCATTTATAAAAAGCGTACACAAAAGTTTTACTGCATTCTAATATGAGTGTTTATGTCAGTGGAACATTTGTGATGGACACCAGCAGCACGTAAACACTACTATAACTGTAACATGTTCAAGTTTGACAATGTCCATGACTAATGACTAACAAAAACAAACAAGGCTTGGGCTAGATCTTGCAACAAACCATTGTCTCAAGCAACGCGCTGTATATAAAGGAAGCCTACGTGCATGTTTCACACTAGCAAAGTGCGCTGCTTCGGGTTTCTTACACTCAACACATCCGACTTTGTTATAAGGTAAGAATTACATAAAGAATCATTCGTTTGTAGTTAATTATTTGTTTATTGCTAAAAAGTTAAACATATTTTAAAACAAATTAACTGAGAGAATAGAAAGAAATAGCCACACATGCACGAAATATTCTCATCTCGCCAGCGCTAAACATCACCCCCAGATAAAGAGAATCAGAAACAGAACCACATCTAAGAAAGAAAAAAAAACACTGACCAACATGGAAGAAAGAATGAAACTGAAGCAAATAGGAGCGAAGCGAAATAGTGACCGAAAGTACACAAAGGGAGTTAAACATAGATCAGGGGAATAAAAGGAAGTATATTGTGAACGGTAGAATTGAAGAGCTCTATCATCAAAGGAGGGAGCCGCGATAGCTCACTGGTTAGTGAACTGGACTACAAAAAACGAGAGGTAGGGTTCGATCCCAACCGACGGCTTCCGGTTCACCCAGCCTTTAATGGGAACCGGATTTTTTCTGGGAAAGTAAAGCGGCACGGGCGTAATACCGAACACATTACCCCAAAAATCATGTGCCGAAGGTCTGTAAAATTTATGGTCACTAACACCATATTCTCTATAGGCCACTTGGCGTGACGGGGGGACTTTACTTTACTTTTGCTATCATCAAAGGAGTGACGGAGAAATAAACAGATAAATTAGAACAATAACAAGTAATTTTAGACCATCTGTTCAAGTAATTAATGACCACAGTGGCAACACACTAACTGACCAAGAGTATATATAGCAATGATGGAGGGATTACTGCATAGCAATGTATGAAGATACTTAAAACATTTTTATATATTAATAGTTATAAATAAATATCGGGCCTCTTTACTCGTTCCAAGAAAGGAAATCTGAAATCGTGTACTAATTACAGAACAGTTGACCTAATAAGCCATGCAACCAAAATACTCTTACAGATCATCATGAAGATAATGGAAAGGAAGTTAGAACAAAAACTTCATAGTAGAGGCACTCAAGACCAAATCTTGAATATGAGAAACACCCTTGAGAATTGTAGGTACAAGATAGAACTGCATACATGATTTATAGATTACAGCAAGGCCTTTGACTACGCACACCATCAGGAACTGCTGATATCATAGAAGATATGGGACTTTCAACACACACAAATACATCTTATCGAATCACTACACCGCTAACAGCAAGCAGCTATAATAATAGCGGGCGAAACATCAAATTGGCTTGAATTAAAAACAAAAGAGTAAGACAGGGATACGTAATCTCTCCATATCAGTTCAACATCTATGAGGAGAACATCTTGAAAAATGCCAGAAACGATGACTGATTTGTGAAGTTCGACCCTTTCACAATAAATGTAACATAACTTCAGAACTCAGATACGTGAGGTTCGACCCTTTCACAATAAATGGTAACATAACTTCGAAACTCAGATATGTGAAGTTCGACCATTTCACAATAAATGGTAACATAACTTCAGAATTCAGATATGTGAAGTTCGACCCTTTCACAATAATTGGCAACATAACTTCAGAACTCAGATATGTGAAGTTCGACCCTTTCACAATAAATGGTAACATAACTTCAGAATTCAGATATGTAAAGTTCGACCCTTTCACAATAATTGGCAACATAACTTCAGAACTCAGATATGCTGATGACACAATTCTCCTCTCAAATAGTGCAGAATGATTAAATGATAAAAACCATTGTTAAAAATATAAAAAAAAACAGTGAAGAGCACAACTTCTATCTAAATATACAGAAAACCAAGCTAATGTCCTCTGAAAAAGTGAAATGCCAAACCAAAATCATCAACAGTGAAGAACTTGAAATTGTAACAAACTATGCATGTCTGGGATTTGTAGTGACTTACAATGAGACTTTAAGAAAGAGAAAACACGATGAAGAACACCAGCAAGGCGGTAAACCTCTTGAAAGCAGCATTTGGTTGGAAATCATAGTCAATCTCCCAAACAAATAAAACAAATCGATTCACTCGCTCATTTAGTTAGTTTGGTTTTATTCTTCGATCTTTTCTCATTTGCCTTTTAGCGACGAGGAGAGATATAGTGCACGTTCTTGTGCTCTTCCGTTGGTCAGTACCTCCATTAACTGTCCTAGTGTTTCTAATATCCCACCATTCCATCTGTTTCTTGGTTGGCACTTGTGTCTGGTGTTCTCGCAACGAAGGCTCGTTGTGTTGTGTTTTAGTGTTTCTGCCTTATCACGTGGATAATTATCATTTTATCTGTTGTTTCTGTATGTACTCTATGTCAAGAATTATTCCTAGCATATTTCTGACCTTATCTGACTGGCTGCTTCCTATCATACGTCTAACACATTTTATCTCGGTAATGGTTACTTTCTGATTGTTCTTTTATCTAGGATCCAGGTCTGGAATTGGTAGCACAACGTTGTCCGATGATTTGACAAGTTTTGTTGCATCTTGAGTCAATTTCTGCTGCTTGTGAATTGTTGTTTGTCACTAGACTTCCTAGATATTAAAATTTCTCAACTTATTTTATTTGTCCACCCTTCACCATTCTGTTTATCTTTTGAAATGTTCATGACTTCTGTTTTTTTTTTTATATTGATTTTCATGCTGTATTGAGTGGCTGTGCTGTTAAGTCTATTCAAAAGTTCTCGTTGGTCTTCTATTTTCAGTGTATTACTGCATGATCGTCTGCAACAGAAGCTGGTTAATCTCTTCTGACTTCGATGGATTGGCTCATTTAAAAAGGTAGTCCATAAATGTAATTAAACAATAGGGGAGATAAAAATGACTCCTGCCTTACTCTTGATCTATGCAAACTACTGCTGTTCTGACTGGGAAGCTGCTGTTGATGTAGTGAAATGTAATTAAACTTATTCCGTATGTTGTACGTATTCCCCCCCCCCCCCCCCCCTCCAGTTGTACGTTTACTCGGTCAAAAGCTTTTTTTTCGGTCAATGAAGCTATGTTTAAATTGTGAGTGTGCTCTGTCTTCTTTTCTGCTAACTGTTTTAGATTGAAGAGTGCGTCCGAACATTCTCTATTTTATCGGAATCCTATTTTGAGAATCACTTAGCTGTAATTATTGACCACGATACCTTGAATAATGAAAACGAGAACAGAAGACTTAAAATAAAAAAAAAAAAAGAACTCGCTGATAAGCATAATTTTACAGAAGAAATTAAAATATTATGGCTACCTCAAAAGGCACAGCGAGCTAAAAAGAATAATAATGAAAGGTATGCTTAAACGTAGTTCATATAACATAAACGTGTAAACTGGAAAGGGAGTGTACACACTATTGTAAACATGTGATGGTAAACAGGGTTGTACACCTTGTACACCGGCCTTTGTAGCTGGTAGAGCTTTGTAACTGAAACTGGTATGTGGTGAATCTCTGGCTCCCTACCCGCAACAACCTTAGCTTCGTCTATCGTCACAGCGTATGTACTCGTCTTGTCTTGGTCGCTCATTCTTCCTTCAGTGACTCGATTCATTCGTTGGTAAGACTCAATAATCGTAACTCGCGTTGGTTTAGTTCAATCGTTAAGTTGGACTACTGTACTACTGTCCACTTGAAACTACTGCACCTGGAAGTCTCTCATACAAATGAACGTCAAAACTTTATTGGCAACGTTCACACAATAATAATACATCAAATATTACAATCCAGAGGCGGCCTAACATTACCGCTCGGTTATTCACTGTAACTGCTAAGGAATTATGAATTATCGACCAACTGTGGCAATCAATGTCATCTCCTCTCTTGCCTTTTACTAAAATCACTCCTAACTACAATGAGCGGTTACTCCATCTACTACATCTTCCTAGTTACACAGTTGTTTGGAAACTCCGTCCTATCTGACTAAAAATTAGCTTTGGCTCATGTGCGTCTATAAGGCTGCACGAGTCGTGGTCACTTCTCCTCCCTAGCTTAAGCGCAAATCTCTTCTGGAGTTCTTTCTCATAGAGTTCCCTATCTAACCCTCTGCAGGCGCTTAAATCCCTTGTCCCTCAGCCAATCAACAACCACTTCCTTAATTTCACATCCAATGGATTCTCTTAACGTCATCCCCTCTATTTCAGCTTCACCTTTTCCCCCAATCTACTCACTTCCCCGTGTTTGTCACTTATCTCCACAATCACGAAATTATCCTCTCTCCCCGAAACAACAGTTTCTTTACATTCACATTTACTCCTATCATATGGTTCTCGGACGACGAAAAGGGATAGACAAAAAATAAGGTGATTTTAAGACAACAAAGAAACCTTGAACATGACACAGAGGAAGTGGGAGTTCCGGCTAGGGACAGAGATTCCATCAAACGGGTTGTGGTGAACGCAAGTTTCTCTAAAGGATATGGACCCGATAATACAAGAAAAATGGGACAATTAAATGTATATGCTTGTGTTGCGCGTTTGTGTAACTTTGTTTGTGTGAGAATGAGTGGGGGAGTGTGGGCAGATATATATATTGTGGTACATGATTGCTCTGCAGTAACTACACAGTACCAATCGTCGGTATTTGTAAGTGACAATGCTATTCTTGATGTATATATCTTTAACTCTGCAAGGTAGGTACCTTTCATGTTTGCAGATGGGTTAATAGGAAGGGATGCAGTCTGGATAAGTGAAGTCACCGATCTAAATACAAAATCATCGCGTCTTTCAAATAATGAGACAAATGAACAACGGAAAGAAGAAAGGAGATAATAACACTTATTGTAAAAATGTTGCTATCAGTGTGAAATGGGGATATAAACTAGCAATATAAAAGAAAGATCACAACAGCTGAAAAAAATATATGCATCAGAAGAATGCTGGATTTAAAACGAACAGACAAGATCAGGACTAAGAATATTAGAAGAAGAATATACTTCAACAATAGATGTAACATGAGTTCATAGTTGTAGCCAACAAACAAAAGATTAAACAGCACGGCTATATCATATCACGCATCTACATGCACACAAGCATGAACAATCAGATACATCAACACATGAGATAATGGAAGATCTTCCACAAGATGGACTAATCAAAAAGGCTAAAGTCACACACTAATGACTAAATATGTAGAAAACAGCACAACTCTGACAACAACAATCAACGCTGTAAGAGCAACAAGAGGTGCAGAGATGAGAAAAGAAAAAAAAATAGAAATTCTTCGAAGTAAAACAATCTCAACAGAAGCGGTTACTTAAACACACTCTGAGAACGAAGCAATCGGACCAAAGCGGCCATTGAAGAATAATCCGACTCATCATTTTAACATAAGCGCCTGTTAATGCCTTTGTCAATCTGCAGGCAGAGATTTGTCAGCTAAAATTAATTAACAAATATTTCAAAGTCTGGCTTTTATATTTTGTTTATGGTTTAATTAATTGTTGATGTTCTCTCCTTTATCTCTCTCTTTCTGCACACACACACACACACTCAGACACACACAGACAAACACACGCACGCACAAACACACACACGCACAGACACGCACAAACACACACACGCACAGACACACACACACACACTTAGACACACAGAGACAAACAAACACACGCACGCACAAACACACGCACGCACAGACACACACACACACACAGAAAGACAGACCTACAGACAAGCAGGCAGGCACATACGCACACAACAAAGACAGACAGAGACAAACACAAAGACAGACAGAGAAACAAAAACACAGACACGCACAGAGACAGACAGACCGGCATAGATACACACACAAACAGAAAGACAGACAGATAGACATACACAGGCACACACAGGCAGAAAGACAGACAGATAGACACACACAGACAAGCACACATACACACAGAGATAGACATACACAAACACACACAGGCTGAAAGGCAGACAGACAGAGACACAGATAGACACACACTCAGAGAAAGACACCCACCAACGCAGACACACTTTCTCTCTCTCTCTCTCTCTCTCTCTCTCTCTCTCGTTGAGAGCTTTAGAAACTGACACTTTAGTTGATTTCTTTATTTGTTCATTCACAGGAAGAAAATATACGCTCAATTATTGAAGTACATATTGAAAGTAACGACAAGAAGGTGTATTTGAAAAGGTAACAACCTTTATGGTTACAAATTGAATATTGCATCTCGGAAATCCTCAGATGTGTCTGTCTTTGATACATTAGTTACGAGCAATATACAAATAAAACATCATCAACATCTGTCCGCATGTACTTTACAGGACGTTGCATTCACCACAGTCCGTCTAAAAGAATCATCATCATTAACCATACCGGTTGGCGTAGACAATCATGTCCTTCCACAATCTTCTATCTACAGTAAAAGTAAAAAAAAAATACCCCCGTCACGCCAAGTGGCGTATAGGGAAATATGGTGTTAGTGACCCTATATTTTACAGACCATTTTAACCTTCAGCACATGTTTTGTGGGGTAATGTGGTCAGTATTACGCCCGTGCTGCTTTAACTTTCCCAGATTCTATCTACAGTGCATCGTATCAATTCTGTTGTTGACTGTTTTCCATGTCATGACAGCAAGCTATCTAGTATTTTCTCTCTTTGTCGTCCGCCATCTCTCTTTCCTTTTATTTTGCCAGTTGTTACCAAGCATTACAACTTTTCCCTTCTCATGATGTGCCCAAAAAATGTTGATTGTTCCTTTCTGATGTTTTTTTTAGGAGTTCCCTTTTTGTTTTGGTCTCTTTGAGAATTTCTTCATTGGTCTTTTTAGCTGTCTAGGAAACTTTCAACATTCTTCCGAGAGTTCCCACCTCTGTGGCCTCTAATCGTCTTTTATCTGTTTGTCTACTGTCCAAGCATGATTCGCTTCCATAGGTCAGAACTGGTTCTATACAGCACCGATGAACTCTCTTTCTCACTTCTTTTGACATAGATTTGTTGATAAGATACTTTTCATTTTCTGAAATGCTATTTTGACCTGAGATATTCCGCTTTTTATTTTTGTTGTGCATCTTCCATCTTATGTTATTATTGTGCCCACGTATTTCAAACTGTGCACTTGTTTGAGATTTGTCATGTTTATTTGTATGCTTCATGATGATGATGATTCTTTCTTCGATATGACCATTACTTCTGTTTTCTTACTCTTCAGACTGAGATATGTTCTAAAAGAATATGTTTCCAAAACCAGATATTCCACTACATGGTCTGACCCCGATGCGTCGTCCAGGAACCAGACCTTCCATTATTGTTCTTTCCAGCCCGCTTTGTATTTTGATGTGGCCATAGCATTTTAATTTCATCTGCAGAACAGGTGTTTAATAAAACAGTTATTTTCAATGTTAAAGTCTTGTACTATATCTGCATTGCTCTTTTTCATTATCCAAAGGTATCTTAAGGATATGTTTGCAGCATTTTGTTTCAAATGAATCAAATGTCTTCCTTGCTGTTTGCGAGATTGTTCATTATTCACAACCATATGTTGCTATCAAGCAGATATGTGCCCTCAGTAATTTTAATGTTATTGCCTTGCTGGCATTCACAAATATTTATTTTAGCTAAAGTATGTTACATTTTGGAAGCCGCGATAGCTCAGTGGTCAGTGAACTGGACTACAAATGACAAGGGGTAGGGTTCGATCCCAACCGACGGTTTCCGGGTTCACCCAGCCTTAAATGGGTACCGGATTTTTTTTTCTGGGAAAGTAAAGCAACACAGGCGTAATACCGACCACATTACCCTAAAAATCATGTGCTGAAGGTCTGTAAAAGTTGTGGTCACTAACACCATATTCCCTATACGCCACTCGGCGTGACGGGGGCTTTTTACTTTTTTTTAAATGTTATGTTTTGTGTGTGTGTGGTGTCTCTCCACAAATTTCGAACTAGACAGTTATTAATCATTTCTGTTGCTGACATTCTACCAAGCCATTCTATTAATCTGTCTGATATCTTTTCTCTTTGCTTCCCTCTATCTCTTCGTCCCTCAATTTCCCAGTTGTTACAATAAATTCCAGCTGCTCTCTTCTCACTACATGGTCAAAAATGCTGATTGTTTATTCCTAATATTGAAATTAGCTCTCTCTTTGTTTTGACCTCTTTCAGAACGTTTTTATTACTCTTCTTTGCTGCACATGGTATTTTTAGCATCCTTCTTTTAAAGCCACATCTCTACAGCCTCCAGTGACTTTCTTGTTTGTTGTTCTATTGTCCATGATTCACATCCATATGTTCAGACTGGTTGTACATAACATTTAGGAACTCTTTTTCTTGTTTCTATTGTCAAAAATGGTTTGCAGTTTCCTCATTTTTTTAAAAGCTGCTTTTGCCTGAGCCATTCTGCATCTCACCTCTGTTTTGCATTTACCATCTGATGTTAACAATGTTCCCAGATATTTAAATTATTTATTTGTTTTAATATTGTTCCACTGGTCTTTATTGTGCATTGTGGTAATGTCTTTGTGTGATGTTGCTTCCATTATCTCTGTTTTTTTACTATTAAGGATGAGTCCTTTATTTTTGCTTGTCTTTACTATAATATATCACATTTTGCGATTGCGACTATATTATCAGCATAATTTAGATTATTTATACTATGACATCCAATTATAATTTCAGGCATGCCCCTTATAGATTTTAAAGTAATCTATATTTTATCTATACAGTAATAATATACTTTCACTATACAGATTAAATAAATCTAAATCTGGTGACAGCAGACAACTTTGCCTGGCACTCAGTTTTATTTTGAAACAATCCCAATTGATTTCCAGCTCTTATGGCTGCTGTTGGTTGCCAGTACATGTTCTTTATTATTCTTAGATCTTTGCAGTCTACGTTTATGCTTTCTAAAATTTTGATTATTTCTTGGCCCTTTACTTTGCCAAATGCTTTGGTTTAATCTATGATACATAAGTATAGATCTGCTTCCACCTACATGACTCTTTCTATTAAAGATCTTAGTGTGTATATGGCATTTTTCCTACCTTTAGCTCCAAGAATACCACACTGTTCATCAATAATTTCTGGGCTGATTTTGTTTCACACTCTTCGCATGATGAATCTTAGTGATGGGACTCATAAGACTTTTTGTGCGATGATCTTCGCATTCAATTGCACCAGATTTCATTGGTAGGGTTATGAATATTGACTTTTAGCGGGTCGCCTGGTATATATTCGCTTTTGTAGATATCAATCAATATTTTTTTTCCCTATTCCAAAATCATTCATGGCTTCAAACTGAAACCACTTCCATAAAATATTTATTTGAGAATGAGAGGAATGTATCAGACTTCCATAAACGATGCAAAATGTCCACGATTAAAAACTAAAATGTGACTTTTAAATGAAAACAAACAGCTGTGATAACACGCTATGTTTACAATAGGGTGTGCCTGTGTGTATGTGTGTGTGCTACCAGAAGTATGCTGATAACACAATTAACTATCTACTAAAGTCGGAGAAAATGGAAGCAGAGAGAAACAGCTGAAGACCAAATCAGGATGTCTTACATCAGAGGTTCTCAACATTTCATTGACCACGAACCCCCATTAAATACGTTTTGTAGTCAAGAACCTCCAGAATTCAAATTCAACATTCTCTCTTTCCAATTAGCTACAAAACATCTTGCTATTCTTCAAGCCTACGTGGACTACCTGTGACAACTTAGTGGGCTCCTGGGTAGCCATGGACGACAGTTTGAGAAACGTTGTCTTACGGGGTAATCAAGATGACACAATAAACTTAACACGATAAACTCTGTCAAATTTGGACCAAAGACAAATGGAGAATCATGATAGTCAGAGTCATGAGGCATAACATTGAATGATTTACTTATTTAACGTTTTCCCTCCACCCTGAACGATGTTCTTTAATCTTCCAATTGAACTGTCATGTTTAGTTTGTTGATTCCTTTTATTGTTAATGTTTCTTGTTATAAGTGGGAGATTTGGGGGTGGGGGTGTTAAGTTAATGAAAGAAGCAGATAATAAGTTTAAGAAAGTTAGGAAGGGAGAGATAACAAGAAGGAGAAAGAATACATTATGGGGGCAGTGAATCGATTTCTGAAAACAAAAACTTTAGACTAAGAACAGGGAGTAACAAGGAGCGAGAGAGAAATAAGAGAGAGAGAGAGAGAGAGATAAAAGAGAAAAAGAAAGAGATAAAGAGAGAAAAAAAGATTGACAGCAAAAAAGAACAGTGGAGGAAGAGAGAAACATATGGATAGAAAGGTCATCCAGATCATTCCCTTTGACCTCTTTGATCTAGATCATCAGATACGATTTGCATTATTCCTGTGAACGACCAACATGATTTTAACTAAATATTGTCTATTAGCTCTCCGATCTTTCTTGGTAACACACACAAAAGCAGAAACTAAATTTCAGTTATCAATGAACGAACTTAGTGAAATTGGATATTGAAAGAAAAATATATTTCTAACAAATAATTAGATAACATACATCATCTCCTCCAACATAAAGTAGTGTCTCAAAGTAAAGCTAATAACAAAAGGAAAAGGTAAAAGAGCTTCGACATATCACGTGGGGTAAATGGAATATGGTGTCCACATTTTTTTAGAGACATTCGTCACATTATTTCTGGGTTGATGTGGTCGGTATAAGGGCAGTGTCGCTTTACTTACCAAGAAGAAACTCCGGTACCCATTTAAAGCTTGGTGAACATGAAGGCAGTCCATGAGGATCGAACACTACCTTTTGTCATTAATAGCCCAGTTCGCTAACCACATAGCTATCATAGCCCGTTGCCTCAAATGCGCGGTGAATGATCCCGTATAGTGATATGTATATGCAATAATCCTCATGCTTCTACTCCCGACCTAGCATTTGCAACTGGAGACATATCCATCAAAATAACCAGAAAAGTGCTGAACAAATTTGAAGATAGCGACCATAGACCAGTCAAACTTTCAGTGGCACTTGCTCACAAACAGGAGCTGCAAATACCTCTTCCCCGCTGGAACTATAAGAGAGCAGATTGGGCAAAGTTTTCAAGGCTCACTGATGCATATACTGCGCCTATCAACGCCCACGAAAAGAAGATCAATAATATGATAGAGCGGTTAACAAATGGAATCTTGAGAGCTGCTAAAGAATCCATTCCTAGAGGAGCAAGAAGAAACTACGAGCCATACTGGAGCAAGGAAATGCAAAGACTAGAAGAGGAACTGGACTCTGCCAGAGAACTAGCTGAAACATCACACACCACAGAGAGCAACATTGTCTACAAAGCAGCCTCGGCCAAATACAGACGTGAGGTCATGATATCAGCAAGGCAGAGCTGGATAGACAAAACAGAGAACCTTAATCTAGACAAAAATGGTCATAAACTATGGAAACTTGCGTAAGTTCTGAGCGACGAAAACAACTATCTATCTATTGACCTTTCGAGCCGTAACCGGCCCATAGGGCGTAGACCAAGATACACCTTCTCCTATATGAATTTTTGTTCTAGCAGTTTTCTTTTAAAGATATTTTATCAAATCTCGCCATCTGTCTCTGTTCTGTGCAAGCAGTTCTATCTCATTGAGGGAGCCGATTCCTGCTGCTCTTGCCTCTCTCATCAATGTTCTTCTCAGTGTCTCCCTGGGTCTTCCTCTTTTTCTTTTACCTGTTGTTTCCCATATGAGGGCTTGCTTTGCTATTCGATTATTATCTCTTCTCATCACATGTCCAACGTATGACCATCGTCTTTTCTTTATTACTGAAGATATTAGTGGTTGATTGGCGATTTCTCTAATTTCCTCGTTTGTTTTGAATTCGTTCCATTCTATACCAAGTATTTTCCTTAGACATTTATTTTCGAATGCGTTCAACTTTGTTTCTATATCTCTTGTTGTTTTCCAGCTTTCACACGCATACGTAAGGGTTGATAGTACATTTGATTTGAATAGCCTAAGTTTTGTGTTTGTGCTGATAAGTTTTGATTTCCACAACTTTTCAAGGCTTCTGAAAGACATTGCTGCTTTAGCCAGTCTGATTCTAATTTCTTTGCTCGTATCCCCTTCTCGATCAATGTGACTTCCAAGATAGATAAAGTGATCGATCTCTTCTACTGGTTTGTTTTCCATGTATATTTTGTCACTTGTTGGAATTAAACTTTTCATGACTTTAGTCTTTTCATGATTGACCTCAAGCCCAATTTTGCTGGCTATTGATGATAGTTCATTTGTGTTTTCCTGCATCGTTTTTATCTGACTGCTGATGAGAACTATGTCATCAGCAAAGTCGAGGTCCTCCAAATGGTCTCCTTGTATCCATTCGATGCCTTTATTACCAGTGCAGCATTTCTTCATTATGAAGTCCATAACAATTCCAAATAACAAGGGCGATAAAATACATCCTTGTTTAACCCCAGTTTCTATTGGGAAACATTCGCTCAGTCCTTCCTCTGTTCGAACTGCACATGTGTAACCATCATACATGTCTTTGATAATATTTATGATTTTTGATGGTAAACCATATTGCTTCAGAATTTTCCACAAAGAATCTCTATGAATACTATCAAATGCTTTTTTGAAGTCGATGAAGTTAAGTACAAAAGGTTTTTGCTTTTCAATGTGTTCCTCCAATATAAGTCGTAGAGTGAAAATGTGGTCAAGACAGCTTCTCCCTTTTCTAAACCCAGCCTGTTCTTCACGCATTACTGTATCTATTGAATCCTTTATTCTATTTAGGATGATTTTACAGAATAACTTTGAGGCAACTGACAAAAGTGTCACGCCTCTCCAGTTGTTACAATCTCTAAGATTGCCCTTTTTTGGGATCTTAACAATGATTCCTTTTTTTCATTTATGAGGCGTCTTCTCTGTTTTCCAAATGATGTTGAACATTTTTTGGAGATGTATTAAATTATGGCTATCAATTGCCTTGAGGATCTCAGCTGTTAACTTATCCTCTCCAGCAGCCTTGTTATTGGTCATTAGCTTTAAGGTGGTTTCTATTTCACTCAAGGTGAAGTCATCTAAATTTACATCTAATTCTGCTGCTGGTGTTTCAGCTTCAAAATCTATTAAACTGTGAGGTAGTGGACGGTTAAGAATTTCTTTGAAGTGTTCCGCCCAACGGGCTTTTATGTCTGCGCTTGTTGTTAGCATTAATCCAGATTTGTCTCTGAAAGAAAACAACTGCCAACCTCCAATATCATTAGCACCCAATCAGAACATCCTCACGGGCAAAAGGGCAGCAAATCTACTGATATAGACTTACAAAAACATTAGTAGAATACACATTCCAATAGACAAACAGAAAGCTGCAAGACGGTAAAACCAAGATACAAAACGCATGCCTTTATCACCAGAAGAGCATCAGACGACCATCTTTACTCCAACTGAATTAGATGTTGCCCTCAAAGGATTGAAACTCAAAAGTTCCCCTGGTAAAGATGGAATCTCCAACGAAGTGCTCCTAAATCTGGGACAGAAAGCCAAGAGCCAGCTTCTAAGGATAATAAATGCTAGCTGGAAGAGAGGTCATGTGCCGGCAATGTGGAAAGAAGCTATTATGGTGCCCATCCTCAAGCGTGGAAAAGACCCACTAGACCCAAGTAGTTATAGACCAATTAGCCTACTGAGCTGCCAGAGTAAACTCATGGAAAGGCTGCTTAACAGAAGACATGTGGCATTTGGAGACAAAACAACAAATCGTACCACAACAAAGTGGCTTCCGTCAGCACAGATCAACTGAAGACCTGATCACCTACATCGCACAGGAAATAGAGGATGCTCTACAAGAAAAGAAACACACATTGGCAGTGTGGGTCGACATGGAGAAGGCTTTTGATAGGAATTGGCGAAAGGGTTTAAAGAACAAGCTTTTTAGACTTGGCATCCAGGGTCGTTTATTCAATTGGTTCTTTAAATACCTTCAGATAGAACGACCAGAGTACAAGTTCAAGGTCAACTAAGTAAGAAGGTCTCTATCGAATAAGGTGCCCCACAAGACGGAGTCTTGTCCCCAACACTCTTTTTAATTTTCATAAATGACATCGTAATGGACAAGATAAAAGACCATACACTCCCTATTGACCAAAATCCAACATATCTTGGCGTCACCATGAATCGCAGAATAACTTGGAAAAATCAGATAGACAGAGCAAGAAAAAAAGCCAGAAAACGAACAAATATTATGAAGAAATTGGCAGGAACGGACTGGCGAGCAATATTTTGAAAAGACTATACGTAGGAAGAATCAGACCAGTTCTAGAGTATGGAGTCACAGCCTGGGCTATGGCTTCCAAATCACACCTTAGCAAAATTAACAGTACACAGAACCCATTTGCCTGTATCATCACTGGTGCTATTAAATCTACACCAATCAAGACTCTAGAAACAGTAACAGGTTTACAACCCTTAGATGACAGACGGGACACTAAAGTATTGCAACAGGCGGAGAAATATAGCAGGCTCCTTAGCCACCCCCTGCACAAAAGAATAACTGGTTCCTGAATTGTACGACTAAAGAGGAGCAGCTTCGCTGCAATTGCCAATGAACTAACTACTGGAGACCCAGTACTTTCCAACACAATATCGAAACTCTTGGGCCCATCTGATATGTCTCCTCATGGAAAACATAAAATACCAGAACTTCAGGAAAATATAACAGGAATCATGAAACAAGGCACCCAATCAGACACAGAAAGAAAACACGTAGCAGAAAAACACATACACGATACCTACCCACAGGACTCTTGGTCCCACATATACACAGATGGCTCTGCTACAAATGCCACCAGAAATGGATGGGGAGGTGTGTTCTTGACGCTGAATAACCAGGAAGAGATCACCAAATCAATAGCTACTGGAAAATTCTCAAACAACTTTAAAGTAGAAACTGAGGCACTCAGAGATACTGCAACACTGGCTACTCAACACAAAAATAACATGCACAATAAATTGGTGATTCTGACTGATGCACTGTCAGTACTATCAGCTCTAAAAAGACCAAAGAACAATAAACTAGATGACTTGAGAACAACCTTGGTGCAACTATGCAATAACTTCCAGAGAGTAGTCATTCAGTGGATACCATCATACTGTAATATACACGGGAACGAACGCGCAGACAAATTAGCTAAAGAGGGAGGGAGATTACCACAAGAGAACCATCCGCTCAGTTATGATGAAGCCAAATCCATCCTCAAGGGTCAGTTCCATGAAAAATGGAAACGAGAACACCCAAAAGCATAACTAGAGTGACGGATACCACCAACTATCAAGGAGGGATCAAGTCATCATACTTCGCCTAGGCGCTGGCCACAATAGAATGAGAAATCACATGTTCACCAAATTCAAAATAGGTACAACCAGCCTATGCCACTGTACACTGGACAATATGACTACAAAACATGTTCTACAGGATTGCCCCCAGTACACAGACCTGAGAAGAGTAATGTGGTCCATGCCCACCTACATGGAAGAGAAACTTTATGGGGCTATCAATTCCCTTAAACGGACCGCTGACTTCTTTGAGAGTCTGGAATCCTACTCTGATTGAGTTTTGATCGCAGAGAGAGAGAGAGAGAGATCTTCATGCTGTCAGTGGAAAAATAATGGCCACTCACAAGTTAATCAAAATCGTAATGTCATCTTTGATTGGGATGTTTGAGGAATGGGAATAAAGTGACTACATGAGACAAATCCTGAGATGGGATTACAAGAGAAATAATCGAGATATAACTAATCTTGAGTTACATAGTTGCAACAAATATAACCAGTTCTCCATATGGATAGAAAAATCCCATGCGTACTTAATACTTACAGTACAGGAAATGGGTACAAGGCTAGAGACACAGTTGTGAGGATAAAGCAACGTAAAATGTAGTTATTATTTATCTTATTATTATTAAATATGTTCGCTTACTTTATTTCTCATAACTTCAATTTAGCTAATAAGTGAACTAAATATAAAATTTTGATGCTGCCTTTATTTTCAAGAGTCAAGTTGTTAAAATATTGTTTATTTTGGACAGGTAAAGTCATCAAGAAAGCAATAAATTCAAGGACAGGATGATGCCTATTACAATTCCCTGGCTGCTAACTCTGGCATTGACCATCTTAACCATATTTTGGTTATGGACAAAGACCAGGCGTACTTACACGCAGCACAATATCCCACCATTCCCTGTCAAACCCTGGCCAATCGTTGGACACTTCTTCATGATGAGAGGTAACCTGAGGGAGAAAATGAAAGAGTGGAGAAAGAAGGCCGGCGACATTTATAGTCTTGATAATGGAGGACGATTACAAGTTGTGGTTAATGATTACAATCTAATTAAAGATATTTGGGTAAAGAAAGCTGATTATATTATTAATGTCCAAAGAACATTTGCTAACGAAATTCTAGACGAATATGATAAAGGGATTATCGGAGCCAGAGATGATAACTGGAAAGAGCAAAGGACGACATCTTTATCTATTCTCAGATCATTTGGGATGGGAAAAAATGTAATGGCGGAAAACATAGGAGAGGAAGTGTCGTGTATTCTTGAGAAACTTGTTGCTTTTAATGGACAACCTAAAGACGTTCGGCTACTGCTTAACGTCAGCGTTTCTAACGTCATTTGTTCTGTAGCTGTAGGGAAACGATTCGAACACGAGGATCCATATTTTATTCAGTTTATTATCAAATTACAAGAATCTATCAAATATACTAGATTTATTCAAATTCTGACGCCATTTAAGTTTTTATATCACCTACCTGGTGATCTCTTCTATGTTAAAGAGTGGACCAAGGCATCTTTACACATAAAAGACAAGTTTTGTAAGGCTTACGTTAGGGAACTCACAAAAACATTCAATGAAAACGAGGAACCGCAAAACTTTGTTACTGCTTACATCAAGGAGATGAAGAGGCTCCAGAATAAAGGAGTCAAAACTAATTTGAGCGAAGCAAACCTGGTCGCCATAATCAGAACTCTATTTCTTGCTGGAACAGAGACTACAAGCATTACCATACTGTGGTGTCTCCTCTACATGCTACATTATCCTGAAGTACAAGAGAAAGTTTACCAAGAAATTGAGGCCAATGTGGGAACTGCTCGTGTCCCCAATATCGCTGACAAATCCAAGTTGACGTATCTCAACGCTGTCATCATGGAGACACAACGGATTGTCAGTCTTGTTCCTGTAGGATTGTTTCGAGAAGTTAGTTCTACTTTTGAAATTGAGGGTTACACCATTCCCAAAGGAACAACTCTCTGGACCGCTCTGGATTCAGTTCACTACGAACAGAAGAACTGGGGAGACCCCGAGAACTTTCGCCCAGAAAGATTCATTGATCAAAGTGGAGCTCTCATCAACCGGGAAGAACTCATTCCCTTTAGTATTGGCAGAAGGATCTGTCTGGGCGAAGCTCTGGCCAGAATGGAGCTATTCCTATTTCTGTCTGCCATGTTTCAGCGCTTCAAGTTTGAGCCAGTCGACAAGTCTGCGGAGCTTCCCAAGCTAGATGGAGTTTTTGGAACTACAGTGGTACCACAGCCTTTCAAACTTAGATTCATTGAGCGGAAAAGATCGACTGATTTGTAATAATTGCGCATTCACACATCGCATTTAATATGCTATGATTTTTTTTTTCCGCAGAAAATATAAAAAGTGAGAAACTAAAGAGCAGATTGATTCACGTGTGTCCAAAATTAATCCGGACTCAAAATCTTCATAGTTTATGCACATTCGGTATCGCCGACATACTTTACAAACAATCATATCAGGTTTATAAAGTTTCATTTGTTTCTATCATGTCCGAATCATACTGTTCATGTACCAAAGCTTATTCTGTATCCAAGAGAATGATGTGTTGTGTTGGCAGTATTATTTGAAAACATAATTATATCTGAATGAATGCAATATAAGATATAATTAAAAATAAATACCCACATGTCAACTACTTTGATAAACGAGATCATTTGAGAAAACAACCTCATGGCTCTAGAGTGTGTCGAACCCATCACCTTGAGATTGTGAACGAGCGCACTAACATGAAAGCCACTGTGATGGTTAGGATGATATAGGAACAAAGATGACGACTGACTCAGAAAAACAGAAAAAGAAATATGTATCAGAAAGCTGACTAACGATGATCTGTAAAAAGTTACTTTACAAAGAAAAAGTTAAAAAAAAAAAAAAAAGAAAGAACAACTTCCACACCGGTTTACCGGGAGCCGCGATAGATCAGTGGTTAGTGAACTGGACAACAAATGACAAGGGGTAGGGTTCGATCCCAATCGACGGCTTCCGGTTCACCCAGTCTTTAATGGGTACCGGATTTGTTTATGAGAAAGTAAAGCGGCACGGGCGTAATACCGACCACATTACCCCAAAAATCAAGTGCCGAAGGTCGGTAAAATCTATGGTAATCTAACACCTTATTCCCTATACGCCACTTGGCGTGACGGGGGCACTTTACTTTTTTTTTTTTTTATACACCGCCTCACTGCTTACATTAACAGTGCAAGACAAAACAAGACGATCATTGAAAGCAAATTAAAAGATGCAATCTGAATTAATTACAACATCATCAAGACAAGGTGGTAATACTGCTTTGACAACTGCAATTATTGTAGGCCTTTTTTTTGTTTTTGTTTTTCCAGTTATTTAAAATAAAATTATATCTACTTCTTTTACCGAACCCAATTTATATTTTTGAAATGCTTCTTTTTTTTTAATTAAAATAACTTGATATTTCCCGCAATGACTCAAAATATGCTTTTGTTGTAACGTGTGTATGTGTAATTTGCTGAAAGAAATCGATACTTGGAACTCTATAGCAACCAATGTTTCCAGACACAAAATGGCGACAAATTGCGTGTGGAATTTGAGGAAAAATACTAACCTACTTGAGTGGCCTCCCTCTAATTTTATCTCAAATCTAATTCGCTGTACAATATTTTATTTTATACATAAATGAAATATAATATTATTATATCACAAATAGTTTTATTTTAGTTTCTAAAAAAATATATTAAAACAATAAAATGTATTTCTACCGCATTAAAGACATAGTAGCCTGGAAAGACAACCAATGAAGGTCATAGTTTCAGGAAAACGAGACAAGGGTAGACCATCTATAGAAGCAAGTCTGAAATGGAAACCTAGAAGAACCTTAGCTAGCGTGACGTTTTCAGTTTTTTTTCGAGCAGGAGGGGTTTGGGGGAGGTTGTGATTATAGTGGCGTCAGCGTCTATAGCTTCTACAGCTCAAAACGTCACGTTACTAGGGTGTTTGGATGTTTCCTTTTCAGCCCTCATGATTACGTCTGTAGATAGCGATGGGTAGACTATGGAAAAGGTGGTTTCAAAACATCAATGAGAATTGAACCGGACAAGAGAGAAAGTAGGAGATCTGGTTAGAGACTGAGATTTCTTCAGATCTGTTGTAACGAGAGGAACGTTCGGTAAAGGACACGTGACCAGGTGATGAACACAAATATATGCTCAAGCTAGTGCACCCTTTGGTTGTGGTCATAAAACACAGAAAGAGAAGTTCATAGTTTATTGATTCCATTGATCAAATTGAGTCATGTGATCAAAATGAACCAATGTAAACACATACGCACACGCATGAAGGCAATAAAAGAATGATAAATAATGCCTCACGCAATGTCTTACCGATTAAAAAGGCACGTTTAAGTAAAAAAAAAAAAAAATTAAATTAACACTAATTTAAAAAAAATATATATATATATATAATCAACCGACAAATTGGAATAAAAACGTCTCTCTCGTTCAATTAATACATACATGTAGTACAACTGTACCAATAGATTGTGTTAATGTGATGTGATACACAATAACTGGAATCGAAGAGTCCAGCTTGGCGGATTGTTTATTTAGATTACCATGGCAACAAATTATGTCAGTCTGAAAAAAAAAAACTCAATTTTTTCCCAAAAGTAAATAGTAGAATTAATTCACATCAAAATAACTACAGTTGTGGAGACAGAAATTAGTTTCAATCTATTTCAAATCGCAAACACATAACATCCGTCATTATGGGTACAAGGGCTTCCCCAATTATTTTAGTCATTTTAATGGAACACATTGTTGAAATATTAGCACTTATCCGGCAGTAGAACATAGGGCAGTTAATTACATCATAATACCATGGTTATCTCGCTTTTACTGCAAAAAGAAGATGAGTCTTCATTCAATATTCGGTTAATGTTTAAATAATATCGTCACTATTTACATATCCGGTTTCGTATTTCGGAATTGATTACACTTACGATTCTGAACTGTTGCATGGCCAGTGAAAAATAAATTGTTTCCGCGATCATTGGATAAAGTGGACCAAAATCTTTATAAGATTTGGTTTGCAGACCCTGATACCAGACGTCCAGCTGATATCAGCTTGTTGACGACGCAATTCATTTTCGAACTCTCCAGATACCGTTTACAATTTGAGTAATACAGAGTTTCAACACAGAATAGGCAAGCTTAATACTGTATAAAACCTAAATTACCTAATTACACACACACACACACGCACGCACGCACGCACACACACACACACACACACACACACACACACACACACACACACACACACACACACACACACAATATGCAGTACCGAAAAGTGATGTTGATAGAAGAACAACTGCAGTCCATTCATGAAGTCAGCATCGATATTGTGTCACGTGACCAGCTAAAGCATGATCACTTCGAACCCAGTGAAAGGGACACTTTGTGTGAATGAACTGTCGAGAACAAATTGTTACTACAGTCAAGTAGTATTTTATTTATTTTATTGCAAAGTACTGGAAAAAGCCACGTCGACCCCGTTTGTCTATGATTAGAGCAAGTAATTTAGAGCACGCAACGTTCATTCATATCAGGGGAAAACGATCTGGAAGATCAACTATGTCACAGGGACAACTTCATCGCGTTCGTGCCGTGTGAGAGTGCAATCTTGAACCGTCAGCAACAACGAAAATAATTCTAGACAACATATGGTTTTGCAGAAGAATGTTTAGAATGCCGTGAAGAGGTATAAAGAGTAGCGAAATTTAAAACAAAAAGAAGAGAGAGAGAGAAAGAGGACTTATTACCAAAGCAGGAGGAATCAAGTCATTTTTGGTCACACAATGACAAAACCTCTAGAAAACATAAACGTAGTGTCCAGAACACACACAAACCTAGTGTCTAGAACACACACAAACCTAGTGTCCAGAACACACACAAACCTAGTGTCTAGAACACACACAAACCTAGTGTCTAGAACACACACAAACCTAGTGTCCAGAACACACACAAACCTAGTGTCCAGAACACACACAAACCTAGTGTCTAGAACACACACAAACCAAGTGTCTAGAACACACACAAACCTAGTGTCCAGAACACACACAAACCTAGTGTCTAGAACACACACAAACCAAGTGTCTAGAACACACACAAACCTAGTGTCTAGAACACACACAAACCTAGTGTCTAGAACACACACAAATCAAGTGTCTAGAACACACACAAACCTAGTGTCTAGAACACACACAAACCAAGTGTCTAGAACACACACAAACCAAGTGTCTAGAACACACACAAACCTAGTGTCTAGAACACACACAAACATAGTGTCTAGAACACACACAAACCTAGTGTCTAGAATACACACAAACCTAGTGTCTAGAACACACACAAACCTAGTGTCTAGAACACACACAAACCTAGTGTCTAGAACACACACAAACCTAGTGTCTAGAACACACACAAACCTAGTGTCTAGAACACACAAACCTCCTACCCCTTTTCTAACTTCAAAGTGATGTATGTAGGCTGCTGCTGTTCTGACTGTGATACAGCTATTGAGTTATTGAGTTATTTGCGGGTCATCATCATTGCACTCCAAACATGTCCATAGGTGCTCAAATCCCCTCCTCAGCATTTCCCTCAGTGTCCAGCGACTGACGACTCCAGTTCTATGTTGGTTGATAAGTCTTCTTACACGGCCACTAAGTTTCTCATTTCTGGCTGCGCCCAACTTAACTCCCATTTCTATCATCCGAAGAAGTGACGTTGATCTGTGTTTGTCGAAGTCCTGTGCTCTTCCAACATCTCGGAGGGCATTGATGATGTCCGCCCGATCCATCGGTTGCCCATCCTCAACGACAGCGCAGCTAGCCAACCTGTCCGCTCTCTCATTTCCCCGCACTCCCGCATGTCCAGGGACATAGACAAAGGTGACCTTACGTATTTTGGATTTCTGCAACGACTCTACCCATTGCATGCGTACAATCCCGCCTCCACTTTTTTTTTTTATCATGCTCATCGAATCACTCAGTATACATGCGTGGGTGTAGTCTTGTGACTCTAACCATTTGAATGCCTTGGTCACTGCCATCGCCTCTATTGTCATGCTACTCGTGGTAATGGCGTATGCACCATTGTCTTCTTTGACTATTCTGCCTGCCGAGCATGCTGTAAATGCCCATGCACTTCTTTGGTGTCGTCTTACAGATCCGTCTGTATAGATGACTGCATGTTTCTCATCGGTATTATCGCAGATGAGACCGTTGACCTCAGCATTAACCACGACCGGGTTCTGTTCCCTACTTTCCCTGTCGAGTGTGATAATACACGAGAAAGTCCCCTTGAGTGACGTAGGCACCGGTATCCACTCCTCACCAACGCTGATATTGGTAAGCCCACAGACCTGTTTGATGACATATTCTGCTCCGCCCACCCATGATTTGCCTCTTTTTAGCCTGGCACCTTTCTCTGTGTTGAGCACGTGGTGCAATGAATGCTCTGTATCTGTACTAATCTTCAGGTATGCTAGTGCTCTCCAGATCTTGATTCTGTCATCCATGATTGGAAAGTCAAAAAGATACCTCATCATAGGAAGTGTCCCTCGTACATCCCAGGATAATGCGCATGGCTTCATTTTGTATTTTATCCAGCCTATCCATTTGAGACGTACTGACAGTAAGAATGGCCGGGGCATACTCGATTGGTGTGAGGACTAATCCCTGGAACAGAAGAGTAAGTAGCCTCTGCTCGATGTTGGCAGCTACCATGACCTTCAAGGTGGCTAATCCTTTGCGGGATTGTGTTATCATATGGTCGACGTGGTCCCGAAAACACAGGCTGCGATCAAACTTAACTCCGAGGTATGTCATGAACTTGTCCCTGGTCACCTCATCAGCTCCCATTCGTACTACCGGTGTGGTCGTATCAACGATATGATTGTAAGAGGAGAACCATGAAACTGATGCCTTATTAGGATTAACCAAGACACCTGAAACCCAACACCAGGAAGAAATGCGATCGAGTTCGTCTTGCATTGTGGAGGCTATTCCCCGTCTGCCTCTTCCCTGTCGATATACCAGAATATCATCAGCAAAAGTCATAGTTCTTCCCCTCCCATCCAGCTGCTGTTCCATGATCGTTATTGTGTACACGTTCAATAGAACTGGTGACAATAGTGAGCTTTGTGGCAGCCCTGGACAAATGGATGTTGGCTCGGAAGACCAACTTCCACATCTGAGTATCACCTTCCTCTGAAACAGTGCCGCGGCGATCCATCTAATGAGGAAGGGGTGCACCGCCAGTTTGAGGAGCATATGCATGAGATATTCAAATGGTACCCTGTTGTATGCATCCTCCAGATCTATAGCAGCAGCACATGTCTCCTCTCGTCTGTGGAAGCCTTCGAAGACGTCATAGGCAAAGATTGCCGCATTGATCCATGTCTCTTTGTTATATCTATAACCTTCGAGTGTGGGTGGGAATACGCGTTTCTGTTCAAGGTGACAGGTGAGGAAACGGGCAACTTTTTTCTCCAGCAGCTTGCCCGCAGTGTTCTGCATTGTGAAGATTCTGTAGGCACTGATCTGAGAATGGTCCTTGTTTGGCTTCGGTTAACGGTAGTAAGTAGCTGTGTAGCCACTTCTCCTTAATCTGGCCACTCCGAATACTGGCATTAAACTCATTGGCCAGTGTTGTCATGTCGTCGTCAGCTAAATCGCCTATGTCATCGTACAGAACGCCATCTGGACCAGGAGCAGTGTTGTGTGACCTTTTAAGTGTCGTGCGAATGGTATCGGTTGTGATTGTGACATCTTCTTCCAGACCTACATCCTTACACAATTTTGACAGCGATCCCCGTATCCTCATTCTTACAGCCTCATTTCTTTGGTCCGTCTACTCAATTTAGCTGGCATGCAGGGCCTTCCCTTTGCTCTCATCAGATTTGTGCCATATCTGGCCTGTGCTCTGAAAGTCGGGTATGCCTCTGTGTCGTGTTGTGCCATTCATGCACTGATGAAGACGCCAGAATGTGGCGAGTGATTTTTCTGAGCACACTTTTTTACAGAAGTCATCCCATTTGGCATCCTTAGCCTGCTTAGCGCATAGTTTAAAGTGCATCATTTTTTTGGTCGACCTCTATTTTCAGACGCTTCAAGAGCTCAGGCTGTGTTCTTCCATTCCTTCTGGCTTTCTGCCATGTCTTGACCGTTTGTCTCTTGCTCCGCCAAGCTTCCTCGACATCTACGTTCCACCAGGGTGGCTGCGTCCATCTCTCCTGCCTCCTACGAGGGGCGCTCTGTTTGCTATGTCTGATTTTGCTAATGACGTCCTGGTCTGTTTTCTCGTAGTTGAATGTGTGGAGCTTTCTTCTCTGGCTTCTATTTCTGCTTTTCTCAATTAGGAGGACACATGGATAGTGATCACTTCAGTGGAACCCCAGTGCACTCCACCTGCAAACCGGTGCGAAGGTGGAAGACACCAGTGCCAGGTCTATGACACTATCAGAGTCCCCTGTTCGAGTGGCCATTCTTGTTGCCCTTCCATCATTCAAGCACACTAAATCGGCCGACACCAGTGCTTTCTCTAGGTCTTCTCCCTGCTTGTTGGTTATGACGTTACCCCACTGATTTCCCCTAGCATTATTAAAGTCTCCGCAGAAAATGACATTCTCTTCATCGAACTCGAAGAGATTCTGCCATTGTTGTGTGTTCACCTTTGTGCTACAGCTATAGCACAGTTATTGATATAGAAACTCTTAAATAGTTTGGTTAGTTATTAGCTTATTCAATACGTTGTTAGTGTCTCATATATTTGGCCTCTTTTACTTAGCTGAATTTTTTTTTTTTTTTTTTTTTTTTTTGTGGAATTTATGGTAATGGATATTTTTATAATTTATTTTGAAGACTTTACTAATTTTTCCCTAAATAACTCAAGTGCAGGTGGGGGAAGGTATAATTTGTTGTTCTTTTATGTCTTACGCAATGTCACCTCAGCGCTTTCTTCTATTTGTTGACCTTTTACATATTGCTCAATAACAAAGTAACACAGAATTGTGTTTTTTGTCGAGGACTACAGTAACATAGACGTACTATAGAGACCTAATTGTTACACTTTTCTTTCATCTATGTTTAAGTTGAACCTGCGTATGTCATATCTTTCCCATGGTTTTACCTGAAGTTGTTATCGTACCTATTTCGCTATACTGTAATTCTGTTAATGTTTGTACGCACATTTTAAATTAAATAGCTGTTCCATTAGGAGATGAAACTTTCTTACATTAACTCTTGAGAATCGTAACAAGAAGGGATTTATGAAAACAATGAACACAATTATGATAATTTGGATCTTGTATGCTAGTAGTACAGTAGACACATTATATAAGCATAATTAATTGTTGTCTTCAAGCTAAAAGTTAAGAAAAAATAAACTTAGTAGTTTAAGATAAAATAGACTACGTTAAACAAAGCTGTTAGTGAGAATAAGTGACAAGTAACATTTTTTACTAACATTCACACGATGTTAGCACATTATAAAATGACACCTTTGATCTTCACCCGTGTTTCAAGATGCATATATTAAGCAGATATATTCCAAAAAATGAGGAAGTTACCGTGCAATCCGTTTTTGACAACAGAAACAAGAAAAATAGTTCTTAAATGTTATGTAGAGCCAGTCTTGAAATATGGATGTGAATCATGGACAATGGGACAACAGAGAAGAAAATCACTGGAGGTTATAGAAATGTGGTTTTACAGAAGAATGTTGAGAATACCATGGAGAGCTAAGAAGAGTAATGAAAACGTTCTGAAAGAGGCCAAAGCAAGAAGGGAGCTAATTTCCAATATTAGGAAGAAACAATCATCATTCTTTGACTATGTAATGAGAAGGGAACAGTTGGAACATATTGTAACAACTGGAAAAATCGAGGGAAGAAAAGAAAACAAATGATGAAGCTTTAAAACAACTAAACATGAAAAGATAACTACTAAATTGAATTCAAACAAGACAAGTGAGATTTTGTGGGAACGTTAAAAGACACAAAAGCCTACTAACAGTAATCTTAGGGGGGCCAACACAAGGTAAAAGAGGCAGAGGCAAGCCAAGACTAACATGAACTAGTAACATCAAAGGATGGACAAATCATCCTATGACAACCTGCACATTCAAAGCAAGATTCAGAGCGGAATGGCGCTCAATGGTAGTCAACCTTCGATGCGGAGACGGCACTCAATGATGATGATGAAAATACGAGTTTAAAAATGATAGTTTTGTATTAACACCATGTGGAAAATTACTACTTCTACTGAATTTATTGACTGAATTCTGCAAGGATCACAAGGCCGCCTTGCAGTGGATCCTCGTCTCATTGTGCAATAAAACAAGAAAGCAGACCAGCTGGCAAAGAAAGGCGCTGTAAACAAACAGATGCATTAGTTACATACCATCAGAAGCAACAGATAATGAAATCACTCAGAAGACCACAAATCCCAAATCAAGGTGTCTATCAAAATATAAATAAATGTGTACAGGTTATCAGTATACGTCTCAAACAGGTAACAATCGACTCCATAGTCACATGTTAACAAAATTCAAGACAGACATCACAGCCACATATACACGAGGACCAGACTGCTGAAAACATACTTCAAGACTGTACTGAATATAGTACACAGTGGTAAACCTGTCGATACAACACTATAGGCTAAACTACACATCCTTTGCAATACCTACAACAACAAAAACACTTTTTTCAGAAGCCCCTATGAAGTCGGTCATCTGTACCTTCATAATTAGTCATAGCCGTGTCTCGATATTTTTAGCGTATACATTTCCTGCATGATTGAGCAATAGAAAGTGTGCGTGTATATTATTTTAGAGATAAATATGGTTTTTAGCAAGAAGGAAAGAAATTCAGAGTGCCGTAGAATAAGAGGAGCGCGTAAACATGCGGGGAAATCCACAGTTTCGCTGCCCGAAATGCCGAAAGATAACAACTGTGTTGGAAACCCGCAATAGAAAGAAAGGATTTGTTCTATCGCCGGTGAAATTTAAAAAAATCCGGAGGCTCACAAGTCGTGGCGACTGCTTTGACCAAGCGGACTTTTTGTCACTAGTCCTATCGTGAGCGCACCGACATGTACCAGCAATGGTAAAATGTATCGTAAAGATAATAGAATCTAAACTATAAATATGTATTACATTTCTGGCATTTTCTATTCAAAGATGATTTTTTTTATAACCCCGGTAACTCAAAGAGCGGACATGGGTTTAACTGTACTATTGAGTACATCACGAAAACAGAAACATGGCCTAGTTTATTGCTTTATTCTACATTTTGACCAACATAATTACCTTGAACTTGGTCTGGAATATACGCCATTATCTCTAGACCATTCGCTCTATATAAAGGAAGCTGCACCTCAGACCAGGGAAACACTCAGCTACAGTCTTTGAGCATCGGCTACCTTCTCACTTTGTTTAGAAATCATCAAGATACAAGGTATAGTTGTTCTAAACATCATTCCTGTATAAGTAGTTAAATCCATATTTTTTTTTAAATACAAACTCCATGGGGGGAAATAAACTAATAGTAACATAGAATAAATATAACTGTAAAGTTATATGTAGAAACTTATGTATACATAATAATGGTCAGCGCTTTACCCCATGTAAATATTCTTTAAAATATGCGAGTGGGTACTAATTTTGTTTCATTGAGTTGAGTGAAGTGGGTAAGACCCGAGAGACTAAAAGCTTACAAGTACACTACTTGTTCTCAAAACTATTCATTTCTTTTGTCGATTTTAGCGACTCTAAACGCCCTTGGATGTGACTTAACAACAACAAATTTCAGTTCGCACAATCCTACACCACGCTTTACAGTTTTTGTAGATTACTATTTATCGTTTTTGTCGACTCTTATGAAAATCTAATATTTAACATAACAATCTTAGATCAACAGCTCTACTACTTTGTTATTATTTATTGTTTTCATAAGTCTGCTGCCTCATTGCCAGAAACATTATTGAATCCAGATACCCAAAGTATAGGTAGGTTATTGTCACATTCGGCTAATCTTTGTCGTGAAAATATTAGCTGATTGATTTGATAACCGTTAATGCCGTAGCCATTGATAGAACAAATGTAAGTGAATTTCTATTTGCATTGCATGATCAGTGTCTCTGCAACGTCTCTTAAGGCTTTTACCTCAGGATCAAAATACTGCAATATTTTCCAGCAGCAATCGCTTTAGCGTATAAAACAATTATATTCCTCCGCCGCCATTTCTATTACATTTGAAGCTGATTCTTTCGTGTATGTTCATGTCCATAGGTCCATCGAGAATTTGTGTTGTATGTATTTAATTAATTTATTATTAAGAAAACCGATTCATTCAAAACAAAATGCTGCAGAAAAATCCTTAAAGATACATTGGATGATGAAAAAGAGCAATGACAACATACTAAAAGACTTAAACATTATCAATAACTGACTTATAAACACCATTTCACAGAGGAAATTAAAATACGATTGTCACGTCAAAAGACACAGCGGGCAGGAAGAACAATAATGGAAGGCATTGTTCATGGGCAAAACATCAGGTGCAGACCAAGAAGAAGGTGGTTTCAAGAAATCAAAGAGACCTTTGACATGCCTACAGACTAAGTGGGAGATCTGACTAGAGACACATATACTTTCAGACGGGCTGAGGTGAATGCAACGTTCTGCAAAGAGCATGTGACCTTATAATGATTAATATTTACTTGATTCATATTCATTTACTTACTAGGCAGGAGAGGTTCCACCTTCTCTAGTAAATGTCTGGAATTCACGATAGCCATTATAACCAGCCATATACCATCTTGGGTTTAAGAACTTCCACTTGTCTCAACTCTTGGCATTAAGTCAAGTCAAAGTATCTAATTTGTTAAACTGCATTAATCAGCGTCACACGTAGTGCTCGCTAAATACCTCATAACTGACACATGAAGCTTCATGTGAAGTTAAGTCCCCGTAGGCCCATGTCTGAAGACAGTGTATTCTAACAAGGAGTCGCCGTGAGAGCTTCCCATTTATTTCAAATTGAATTCCTTGTTCTCTGTTAGAGACAATATCATAAGTTTTGATTCCTTAATTTAAAGCATCCAAGATTTTGACTAGTTTTACAGACCTGCAAGTGTGAGGCCTGGACTCGTGGCCCGGAAGCGGTTATGAAATTTTGTTTTAGGTCAAGATGCGAAGGTCGCCAGAGATCTTTTTATAGGGCAAAATGTGAAGGTCGTCAGAGATTATAGGATGATGAACGTTTCTATGTATATCCTCGGTGGTGCCATATATATGAACACATCTCGACAGAGTATATATATATATTTATATTCCTTCCATTCCTCTTTCCTGCCATTCGAGGAACATTTAATCTCAGAAGAGGATATTTATCTTATTGTTCTTACATCAAGGTTTTAGGAGTGACATTGGTAGCACAACGTTGGAATGAAGTTTGTATTGTAGAGCGCCCGTTTTGCCTCTAGAGTTATTTCCTTGTTGGACAAAAGTGGTGGTAGTGGTCCAATGATTTGACAAGCTTTGTTGCATCATGAGTCTATTTCTACTGTTTGTGAGTTGTCGTTTGTCACTAGACTTCCGCATATATTAATGGTTGCTACTTTATATGTGTGGTCATCTCCATTTTATTCTGTGTTGTCTTTGTGCATAAAACGTTCATCCCTCACCGACCTGCAGAATCAGTCGTAAGTCGAGAGTTTAACATAAAACACACGTTGGGGGTAGCCCGGAAATGTTTCCCCACGTGCTAGATCGCTAGGTCACACATCACATGAGATATTTTACTTGTTTAAATTGCGATCGTATATACAATAAGTCAGTATGTACTTTATACACAAATATATGTATGGACAATAGTGGGCCATACCTTTGAAGGACTCTATCTTGATGGGCACACCTTCAGGTACATTATCCTCACAGATCTTGTACCTGAATAATGGCAGTTCTATTTGCTTTATATTTCGCGTCTTCATACATGATTGTAAACTAGCTGTTGATCTCCAATTCTAACTTCCCGGCATGTTCCGAACAGATTCTCCCATTGCTGATTTTGTCAATATTAGAATGGCAGGTTTCGCTGCAGAAATGATGAGGCAGGTTTATGTCGATTTTTTTCCTCTTGTGTCTATTTTTTTTTTAAATTCTGCTTTAGACTTCATTGCACATGAAAGAGATGGGAGTAAAGATGGGTACAGTAAAAAACGAGAGGCTTAAAGGGAGCATAAGAGGACTTTTCAACCAACACATAAATGGAGTGGTCAGTTGCTGGATGTTGCGGGACATGTAGAGGAGGGGATCTGAGCATTTACAGGTATTTTGGGAGAGCCTGATGACAACCCACAAATAAGTCAATAATAATGTTATATGATTGTCACATGTTATCTTGACACTTTGCATGACCGTGTCCTACGATAATCTACAAGCATTTCCTACTTGTATCACTAGTGGAGAATTCACTAAATGATGTCCTGTAGATATCTGTATATCTCAATGTTGGTCAACCCATAGGTCACTTCTCATCTATTAGCTTTCAATACAGTTTTAATAAACATAATTGTTGTCTTAAGAGGATGCAAGCCTAGAATTTTGCATGACACCTGAGTCGGTTACTTTGTCCTGCCATTTCATCTTCATAATCCTTTCCAAAGCAGGTTTTTTCTCGTGCCTAATATAGGCAGTACAACGTTGAAATCATTACAGTAGTAAGATAAGCAGGCAGGTTTAGTATATTAAGATTTTTGCTATTAATTTCGCGTTATTTCATAAGCTCTATATGAATTTAGCAAATATTGTGGTCGCCTTGCCAATTCTTATATTTAGTTGCGGCCGTGACAGTAGATCCGAGAAACGTTTTAGTGGTTCAAGCGGAGTTTCAGTTAAGGCTATGATAGTGTGTTTAGTGTTCCTTGTGCCAGAATTATAGTGTTTTTTAATACTTATTGTTAATGAAGATAATGACTTGACCAAGCTATAAATTAAACATTGGAAAGTATCTTCGCTGTGAGCAACCCGAGCTACAACGTCAGAAAAGAGGTGATCTATTATTATGACTTTAGCTTTGTTCCATTTTACTTTGATACCAGTGATGTCTCTTATAGAGTGGCTAAAGCAGATGTAGGTTCTTATTTTTTACTGCTATATCTTATTATGTTAGTTTTTAACCATTCTTCTGTATTTTGTCAAAATAAGTGTGTTCCGACGTCATTCCATCCGATGGTATATGTTTCTTATTTTTTCAAGAGTCCCCTGTTTAATTTAGTCGACAGGTCGTCCTCACTGCACATTGAACAATGCACAAGTGCCTAGATCTCGTCCAAAGAACATCCCTCAACATGAAACGACTAACAATTCCAGTGTTGCATTGGTTGACAAGTATTATTTGCATTCCTGTGCAGCTCTCCCGTCTAGCATCTCCTATCCTGATATGATATTAGTTCTGTCCACGGTTACAGATTCAGTCATCTTTGAAGTCGTTTTTGTTCTGTTCAGCGTCCCTTTGGGCTTTCATAATGTCAACGCGATCCATTTGCCCTTTTGTAATCTAAATTATCCAAACCGGCAGGTCTATATCTATACGCTCATTACCTCATTCACTCGCGTGCTCTAGCAGGAAACTGAAGCGGACATTTGTTAGACTAGACCTCCCAAGAGGATAGGCGGCCGAGCATATACGGGTAAAAACTCGCGTGCTAAGACGTCGATTCAAGTCGCGCACTTTTTTTTCCAAGAGACTCTAACCACTGCCGTCAAGCACAGCCGGTTGCGATCTATCTAAGCACATTTATTGAACCACTGAGGGAAAATACGCGTGTATACGTTTGTGTCTCAAGCCATACCAATTCTTTAGTGATCGCTGTAATTTCCACGGTAAAACTACCAGCAGTAAAGCACCACCGTCGTCTTTCACATTTCTCTCTACATCATTAGTGGAGAAAATAAATGACTTGAATAACAAACCCATCTGTACATTCCCTGCTAGTGTGCACTCTCACAGAACTTTTACCCATCCTTCCTCAGTTTCTTTTCCGACTGAACAAATCTACTAAATACCCATGCCCTGCCCTTTCCATGATTTTCTTCTTTTTTACCTGCTGCCTTTTGCACCCATACATTTACGGTGCAGCGTGGGATGACGTGGATCTAAACTTATTCGAATGTAGGCACTTTTTTCGGACTTCCGTCTCCAAGATGGCGGATCTAGTCCACGTCCTCTCGATCGCTGCAGAAAATGCACACAGGGTCTGATTACTTTCGGATCTTCATTGCACCTTTCTGCGTTAAAGTCAAAATGATGATATGCTTGATACATCTGTGTCGCTAAAGCGAGGTCGTAGGCCGACAACAGTCTGTTTTTGACGAATCAAGTGTTGTGAGTGAGACCTTCCACCGTCTAGACTTTATCTGCGCTTTACGTAACATTGGTGCTGTTCAAGACCGTTGTTGAAATTCTTTGACGCAAGTTATTTCCATGTTACACATTAATGTAAACTACTCTTCAGCCGCAGTTTTGTCTCTTTGGGGAATTTGCTTCGTGTTTTATTGGTCGTAGGCTGCTTACAATTGAGTAATCAGACAGAAATCTAAAGGGATCGAGATTATTTGTTCGACGACATTGGTGTGTGCTACGTCATCGTAATGGTTCCTTAAACCGGCCGTGCGCAAATCTTACGGTCTGCTGTTTGATGTGCGACGGGGAAAATTTGACGTCTGACTGTGTGTCTCTATGTTCGGAATTGGAGTCATCAACGACGGCCTAACATCATCAAGTTCTATGACGATCATCATTTTCAAGAGGACGTGACTTACCGGTATATGGGGATAGGCGGCGGGAACAGATGGAGGCTGTGCATGAAAAGTGTTCCTTGTTGCAGTTTCCTCATATTACAAGTCGCATGTCTGTGTTAGTCACCTCTAGTGACTCGGGCAGATGGTGCTCGTAAACCTGGGAAGGCCGACCATCTAAGGGCAGAATCCCCCTACAGAAAAGACCATATGCTGCCTTGCAGGAAGATTGGGGACAATAAAAGGCTAAGGAAAGCAAACCTGAACAAAATGCTGGCTGAAATCGGACGCACTGGACCACAGGCGCAGAACACAGTGCAACGTTTTTACGGGTATTCAATCGGAGTGGATCTAACAGGCTTAAACAGACAGCTATCTTCGTGCGAGAGTCTGGAGTCCTACTCTGATTGAGTCCTGATCGCAGAGAGAGAGAGAGAGAAAACGTAGGCACATTTTTGGCAAAGTCGCATTGTGCCAACCATGTTAGTAAAAATCGAGAAGGTCGCACTACACCCGGTATCTTTTGTACACCCAAAGATGATGCGCCTTGCTTCATTCTGTATCATCTGTAGTTGTTCCATATGTTTATTACTGAGTCAGATTTGCCAGTAAGAGCCGGGAATGTCAAGTAAACCATTACGACCCGCCACATCAATGAGTCAAAGGGCACTCTGCCCGCATCAACTCGTGGCATTACGACAACTCAACTCAAGAGACCAAGATATCGCTGCTCAATTTCTGCTCCTGCCATGACACTCATTGTAGATAGGTATTTTCTGGTTTCAACATCACGTGATCTAATTGCTTGGTAAAATCAAGGCTCGATCAAACAGTATCATGCTGTATGTATTTCACTGCTTGAGTTCTCTCCACAACCTCTGAACACTTGACACAAATTTGGCGTTGATCTGTTGAGTATGCCATTATTCAAAGAAACGGAAACCGAAGCTTTCTCACCTGTTAAACAATTTGGGTGACCTTATGTTCTGTTAACGCACGGCATCTATTGTCCTCCTGACCTGGAATGTGAATGTCATTATTTTCCAGTTATAGCATTCACATCATCTTCATGTGCCATACCGGTTGGCGTAGGCGATCATGTCCCTCGACAATCTTCTATCTACATTGCATCGTATCAGTTCTGTTGTTGACTGTTTTCCATGCCATGACACCAAGCTATCCAGTATTTTCTCTCTTTGTCGCCCGCGATCTCTCTTTCCTTTTATTTTGCCAGTTGTAACCAAGCATTCCAACTTTCCTCTTCTCATGATGTGCCCGAAAAATGTTGATTGCTTCTTTCTGGTGTTTTTTTTAAGAGTTCCCTTTTTGTGTTGGCCTCTTTGAGAACTTCCTCATTGGTCTTTTTAGCTGTCCAGGGAACTTTCAACATTCTTCTGAGAAATCCCATCTCTGTGGCCTCCAATCGTCTTTTCATTTGTTTGTCCACTCACTGTCCATGATTCACTTCCATAGGTCAGAATTGGTTCTATATAGCACCGATGAACTCTCTTTCTCATTTCCATTGACATAGATTTGTTGCATAAGATATTTTTAACCTTCTGAAATGCTATTTTGGCCTGAGCTATTCTGCATTTTTATTTCATGGCATTCACATGGCATTCACATGGCATCCACATAGCATTAGCAATTGTCTCCGTGAGTTTACAGGCAGCTCAGAAGTCCGATGGGAAGGTAGCAGTTGGAACTGCTTATTTCCAATTATTTGGCAGAATTCTCTCTTTCCGCTAACAGTTATGATTGTGATTTGGCTGCAGGCCCAGTTTTAACAAGCTTATCATCGGTTTTTACTTCCTTCCGGGAAGATTTTGTTTGATTGAAAGAATGAATGATTGCGTGGACACATTGAGATAACATGTCCTTCAGCAGAAAGAAAACAGTGGTCGTCAATTCAAACAAGAAATATTTGATATGAGGCATTCATTGATCATGCTAACATTGATTGTGTTGCCAGTGGTAAACGTGGTCAAACGTACCAATCTGGGAATGCGTCACTGTCGTTGAGATATTTGTTTAAACAAATGGTTAGAGTGAGAAAGCGAGACGAAACTAGAGTAAAAGAAAGAGTCGGAAAATAACAAATCTTGAACTATATACAATGACAATAAAATGTGTTGCCCCTCAGAAAGGAATATCTTCTGGCTGCAGGAAGATAAGACGAGCTCGAAGCTGGCAGAGAGTATGAGTGAATTAATCATTTCATAAATATTCTACATCAGAATCAAATGATAATGGATGAAAGATACAACAACAACAACCACGGTTATTGTATGTATTATTTTATCTTCACCTTCCTCATTCATCATTTATTCAGTTCAACTTATATGTGCTCCAAATATAAAATATAGAAGATGTCTTTTGAAAAAAAAGTATATAAAATCTTATATATCTGACAGGTTTCACAAGAAAACAAGAAATTCAACGTCACAATGGTACCACCAATTACAATTCCCTGGCTGCTGACTCTGACATTGACCATCTTAACCATATTCTGGCTATGGGCAAAGACCAGGCGTACTTACACCAAGTACAACATCCCACCATACCCTGTTAAACCCTGGCCAATCGTTGGACACCTCTTCATGATGAGAGGTAACCTGAGGGAGACAATGAAAGAGTGGAGAAAGAAGGCCGGCGACATTTATAGCCTTGACGCTGGAGGACAATTACAAGTTGTGGTTAATGATTACAATCTAATTAAAGATATTTGGGTAAAGAAAGCTGATCATATTATTAATGTTCAACCATCTTTTGGTAACGAACTAGTACAGGAATATGATAAGGGGATTATCGGAGCCAGAGATGATAATTGGAAAGAGCAAAGGACCACATCTTTATCTATTCTCAGATCATTTGGGATGGGGAAAAATGTCATGGCGGATAAAATAGGAGAAGAAGTGTTGTGTATTCTTGAGAAACTTGTTGCTTTTAAAGGACAACCCGTAGACGTCAGATTACTGCTTAACGTCAGCGTTTCTAACGTCATTTGTTCTGTAGCAGTGGGGAAACGATTCGAACACGAGGATCCATATTTTGTTCAATTTATGATCAAGTTACGGGACACGGTCAAGTATGCTAGGTTGGTGCAATTACTTACGCCAATAAAGTTTGTGTATTACCTTCCTGGAGATCTATTTAACATAAAAAAATGGGTTAAGGCAACTGTTGACATAAACGACAACTTTTGTAAGGCTTACATTAAGGAGCTCACAAAAACATTAAATGAAAACGAGGAACCTCAGAACTTTGTTACTGCTTACATCAAGGAGATGAAGAGGCTCCAGAATAAAGGAGTCAAAACGAATTTGAGTGAAGAAAACTTGGTCGCCATAATCAGAACTCTATTTCTCGCTGGAACAGAGACCACTAGCACTACCATACTGTGGTGTCTCCTCTACATGCTACATTATCCTGAGGTACAAGAAAAAGTTTACCAGGAAATTGAGGCCAATGTGGGAACTGCTCGCGTCCCCAATATCGCTGACAAATCAAAGTTGACGTACCTGAATGCTGTCATCATGGAGACACAACGGATTGTCAGTCTTGTTCCCCTTTCATTTCTAAGGGAGGTTAGTTCTACTTTTGAAGTTGCAGGCTACACCATTCCTAAAGGTTGTACCGTTTGGTCTGTTCTGGATTCAGTTCACTACGAACAGAAGATCTGGGGAGACCCCGAGATTTTTCGCCCAGAAAGATTCATTGATCAAAGTGGAGCTCTCATCAACCGGGAGGAACTCATGCCCTTTAGTATTGGCAGAAGGATATGTCTGGGCGAAGCTCTGGCCAGAATGGAGCTATTCCTATTTCTGTCTGCCATGTTTCAGCGCTTCAAGTTTGAGCCAGTCGACAAGTCTGCGGAGCTTCCCAAGCTAGATGGAGTTTTTGGAACTACAGTGGTACCACAGCCTTTCAAACTTAGATTCATTGAGCGGAAAGGACCGAAAGATGTACGGTAAATATTAAAGATGTGGCAAGTTTTTGTTTCAGCAAATATTAACAAAGTACATAAAAGGGCGCAAATAAAGAGCATATAGCTAATTTCACGTGTATCTAAATTAATCAGTACTGCCAGTGCCTTCATAGTCGGTGTTTATTGTACATTGGTGATGGTTTTTGAGAATTAAATACAGAGTGTTTATAATGTGTCTGTTTTCTTACTTCCATTAAGCTTGGTTTCGCAGTGTTATAGTCCGTTCCAAAACGCATGACCTCTTCAGGATGCTATAACTTAATAACTGTAAGACGACACCAAAGAAGTGCATGGGCATTTACAGCACGCTCGGCAGGCAGAATTGTCTACGAAGACAGTGGTGCATACGTCATGATCATGAGTAGCATGACAATGGAGGTGAATGGCAGTGACCAAGGCATTCAAATGGTTAGAGTCACAAGACTACACCCACGCATGTATACTGAGTGATTCGATGAGCATGATAAAAAAAAGTTAAGGCGGGCTCTGTACACATGCAATGGGTAGAGTGGTTGCAGAAATCCAAAATACGTATGGTCACCTTTGTCTTTGTCCCTGGACATGCGGCAGTACGGGGAAATAAAAGAGCGGACAGGTTGGCTAGCTGCGCTGTCGTTGAGGACGGGCAACCAATGGATCGGACGGACATCATCAATGCCCTCCGAGATGTGGGAAGAGCACAGGACTTCAACAAACACAGATCCACGTCACTTCTTCGGATGATGGAGATGGGAGTTAAGGTGGGCACATCCAGAAATGAGACACTTAGTGGCCGTGTAAGAAGACTTATCAACCAACATAGAACTGGAGTCGTCAGTCGCTGGACACTGAGGGAATTGCTGGGGAGGGGATCTGAGCACCTATGGACATGTTCGGAGTGCAATGATGATGGCCCGCAAATAACTCAATAACTTAATAACCGTTTGGTTTTAATTGTTGAAATTTTGTGAACTATTTATTGTTGTGACGTTATATAAACAAAGTGTCTTTGGAAACAAGAGATGGTTTTAATTTTGTTTTATTTGCGGTATATAGAAACAAATACGTATAATGACACTAGTCAAACAGAATATTTACTGTTTCTACTGGTAACACTTCACACACAAAGAAAATATTAAAAAAAAAACTGTATGGATTTCTGGCACAGATTTTTGCAGAACTCATCACGGCGCTTCATTGAATACTTCTTGTGTGTCTTTTCATTTTAAAGGCGTAGAACAAGTTGCCTGGACTTGGCATTGTACAATACGTCTAAAAGATGAAATTCGTTACACTTCAAAATATCGCAGTAAAAATTTACCAATATTTCTGCAGAGAATGTAAACGAGGGATTCTTTATAGTTCTTTATCAAACCGTGAAAAGAGAAAAATGCATCTTTTGTGGTTAGTAAATGGTCATTTTATCACTAGTCCAAGAATGTGAATTTTTATGTCTAAAGAGTGCAAAAGGAAGAAAGGAAGTGTTAGATGATTTTGATAAAGAACGTATACAAAGAAAAGTTGTGTTTATTATTTCACGAATTGTTTGCTTTGAACAAAGCAATGACACATAGGAAATTGAAGACTAGGCTGAGAACGAACAACGGCATTGAAGTTTCAAAATCTACATTATGGAAAGTTTCATGTTGAGACCTGTAGGCTTTATCTTTAGGAAGTTGCTGATGGAAAAAAAAAAACATACTCGTAGTTTGTGAGAAGAAACATCCGGTAGCTGTGAGAAACGAGTATTGACGTCAAGTGAAGGGAATGTGTGTCATGCGTTTATGATAGTGCATATTGAGATGAAACATGGATCAATGCTCACCACACAAGTGAAAGTGAATGGCAGTTATCAGACGGAAGTATTAAAAGATCGGTACCTAGCAGCAAAGGGCAGTACCTGATAGTTGCACATGCAGGTAGCAGATATAATGGGCTGTTGCAGAATGATGAACTCGTTTTTGTTTCAACGTCGACATGCAATCGTGACTATCACTCCGAGATGAACAACCACATATTTAGAGAGTGGATTGATAAAAATGTTCTTCAAACATTAGATTGACCCTCTTGATTAATAATGGACAATGCATCCGACAACAACGTAGTTGCGCAAGAAGATAAAGTCCCGACATCATCGAGTACAAAATATGTACACAATAAAGATGTGGCCCAAGCAGGAACACATACCACTTAACGGCATGTACCTGAAACCTGAGTTGTTTTACATATACAGCAGACACAACAGACAAAGATATTTGATATAGAAAGTAAATACAAGAGCATGGTCATAGATGTTTGAGACTACCACCTTACAATTCATACTTAAATACAATTGAACTGCTTTGGGCAAAAGTAATAAAAATAAAAAGCAGCTGAAATAAAACCTTGAAATTATGCGATGTAAAGACACTTACAAACCACGCCCTCTCAACGATAACCAAAGATTACTGGGCAAAATGTGAGGCCCATGTCTTACGTGAAGAAGAGGCATATAGGAAGAAGGATGGTTATATGGTAGGTTTTGATATGGCTGCAGATGGACAAGAACATAATGAATATGTTTGTTGACGACATATGCTCTACCTATAGAAAGCTTGGCTCCAGTAATGATTACAGCATTCATCAATTCATGGTCAATGCCTAGAGGGTGTCGGATATCATTTTGCTACATAACCCTTGATCTTGTGCACAGTTCAACCGCTGATCATTTCCCCGTGCCACGCTGTCCATCCGTTCAGTATCTGTCATCTTAAGCGTGAATCATACCATTTAATGCTTAAATTGTAAGAATATTTGTAATGCTTATTAATACATCATTTGTTCTATGTGATATCTTATCTGACATTAACAATACCAATATTCTAGACAAATCTGTTAATTGGCTTATCAATACATGAATGCAGTTTGAGAAAGAAAGGAATTACATGTCGTATTCTGTGTTAATTGTAAAATTAAGTTAAATAAATCTTGGAGCATCATAGAAAAAACATTAGAACTAAACAACAACGAAAACAAATATACATACATATTGAGATGATAATGATAAAGAGAAGTATGACAAGAATACTAGTGACAGGTGCTAGTTTTCACCAAAAAATGGCTAAGCCTTTTTTGCACATGTATAAAATACAACAATATTTCTTATTTCTTCTGACAATTCACCTTTATTTCGCGCCCTTTATCTCTACCTTTTTCTTTCACAATTATATTCTCCTTCTTTATATATAAGTCGTCTGCTTTCTGTTCTTATCGCCTTCGTCCTCTGCTTCTGTTGTACGTACGTACGTATATATATATATATATATATATATATATATATATATATATATATATATGTATATATAAATGATGTGACGGATGACAAAAAGGTGTGCTCCTTTAGTCATCGCGCGAACGCAAGCAAGCAACATAAACGTATATGCTCAACATGACAGACAATCAACATATAACAATACTGACTGCCAACAGCATAGCAACACAAATAATTTTAACCCTGTCTATGACGATGGCAAATTTCATTTACTTTGTCTGCCAACATTAACTGAAGTGGCTAGCGATAAAGGTCATAGGTCTTGACCTCATCAGTATTCGGGACCATCTGATTACAAAAACATGTTACATTTTAAGGAGACACGTGTGCATAATGGTATCAACAAAATGGCTTCACAACAACAATGGTTAAAGAAGACCAGAGGAGGTGTCACAAAAATGTGTGGGAGTGTATGTCAAATGGCAGACAATGATACTAGGCACCTCCAATCTACGTTTTTTAAATGGTTCGAGTCAGCAAAGTCAGAAACGCACAAATATTTGATTGATTACTTCAAATTGATTACAAGTATTGGCCTTTCGAAATCTCTCTCTCTCTCTCTCTCTCTCTGCGTTCAGGACTCAATCAGAGTAAGGATTCCAGACTCCCACATGAAGTCAGCTGTCAGGCTAAGTGTGTTGATCGCCCCCACAGACAGAACATCACAATTAGAGTCTGTCAGATCCACTCTGACTGAACACCCGTTAATACGTTGCACTGTGTTCTGCGCCAGTGGCCCAGTGCATCCGATTTCAGCCAGCATTTTTTCAGGTTTGCTTTCCTTAGCCTTTGATTGTCCCCAATCTTCCTGCAAGGCAGCAGTTGATCTTTTCTGTCGGGGGATTCTGCCCTTAGATGGTCGGCCTTCCCAGGTTTACGAGCACCATCTGCCCGAGTCACTAGAGGTGACTAACACAGACATGCGACTTGTAATATGAGGAAACTGCAACAAGGAACACATTTCATGCGTAGTCTCCATTTGTTCCCGCCGCCTATCCCCATATACCGGTAAGTCACGTCCTCCCGAAAATGATGATCATCGTAGCACTTGATGATGTTAGGCCATCGTTGATGACTCCAATTCCGAACATATAGACACACAGTCAGTCGTCAATTTATTCTTGTTGCACATCAAACAGCAGACCGTAAGATTTGCGCACGGCCGGTTTAGGGAACCAATACGATGACGTAGGACACAATGTCGCCAAACTCATAATCTCGATACCTTTAGACTTATGTCTGATTACTCAAGTGTAAACAGTCTACGACGAACAATACACGAAGCAACTTCCCCAAAGAGACAAAACTGCGACTGACGAAGTAGTTTACATTAATGTGTAACGTGGAAATAACTTGCGTCAAAGAATCCCAATAACGGTCTTGAACAGCACTAATGTGACGTAAAGCACAGATGAAGTCTGGACGGTGGAATGTCTCACTCACAACACTTGATTCGTCAAAACGGACTGTTGTCGACCTACGACCTCGTCTTAGCGACACAGATGTATCAAGCATATCATCATTTTGACTTTTACGCAGAAAAGTGCAATGAAGATCCGAAATTAATCAGACCTTGGGTGCATTTTCTGCAGCGATCGAGAGGACGTGGACTAGATCCGCCATCTTGGAAACCAGAAATCAGGAAATTTCGAAATCAGGACAGATTCAATGGTCCTGAGTCTTTCCCAACAGACGACACAAGGTATACACGATGATTGCTCATGCAGCTTGTTGATTATAGACACACCTGAAATGTTCTTATAGTCACCTAATGCTACATGTACTTAGCTTGACTCCAGATTTGTCAAACTACCGCAAAGCATTGAGACACGTCTATGTATATTTCATTCAGGGCATGAACATGTCCAATGTCGCGTTACCTTGAAGAAATCTTGTATTGACATAGCCACTTCAATCTCCATCTATCACCTCTTGACTTGTCTGCCTGTTTGCACTCTTATCATCATTAGGTTGCATGTGCTCTTCAGAACGTTGCACTCTCCACAACCAGTATGAAAGAATCTCTATCGCCCTAGCCTGATATGGCACTGCTTCTGTTGTCATGTTCAATGTCTCTGTGATGTCTTGAAACCACCTTCCTCTTCATGGTCTGACCTGCCTCGTCGTCCTGGAACTATGCCTTTCATTATTGTACTTTCCAGCCCGCTGTGTCTTTTGACGTGGCTAGTTTTTTTTATTTTTTATTTCCTCAGTACAATGGTGTTTATAAGCCAGTTCTTTTAAATTGTTAAGTCTCTCAATATGTTATCATTGCTCTTTTTTATTGCCCAAGGAATTGAACACATTTTTATATAGCATTTTGTTTCCAATGAATCTATTTTATTACTTGCTGTTTGTGACAATGCCCATGATTTCCAACTATTTGTTGCTATCGCGAAGATACATGCCTTCCGTAATTTTAATTGTACTGTCTTGCTGGTATTGTGTCACATGTTCTATATGACATATAATTTGTATGTTCCAATTGTTAGTCTTTTTTTTAAACCTCTTTCTGGCAGTCTCCATTGTTACTTATTACAGATCCCAGATATTCATCGTTTATTACAATTTTAGTTCTTCATTGTTGATGCTTTCGGTTTGGTCTTTTGATATGCTAACGGACGTCTTGTTTTTCTGTATCTATAGATATAGGTTTTGCTTTTTTAAATTTTGTTTTAAATGCACTCAGTTATCTCTTGTAATACTTTTGAGCTGTTTGAGAGGAGGATTGTGTCGGCAGCGTATCTGAGTTCTAGAATTATGTTTTCCATTTATTGTGAAAGCGTCGAACTTCACAAATCTGTCATCTTTGCTGACATTTCTCATGATGTTCTCACAGTAGATGTTGAACATGTATAGAGAGAAAGTATGCATCACCCCCACATCCCTTTTGTACTTCAAACTAATGTGACGTTTCGCCAGCTATTCTAATAGCTGCTTGTTGTTCGTGACATAGAATTAATATCAGCAATTATAATATTTTTTTTCTGAAGATGATAAACAACAATTGTGGTCCATGTTGCGCAAAAGAAAACAATACAAAATCATATGATAGTGACAAAAGCTCAAACAACTACAAAGTAATAACACATTAATAAAGAAGTCAATGACCTAATCATAATGCAGAATTGTGTGAGGCCTCTGGAATATTTCAAACAGAAATAGTCATAACGAACAATATTTAGCTACCACGATGTTTAGATACACACTTAACGAAGATTTCATTATACAAATATGTTATTACAATTCTTTTGATGACTTTATAGATAATTAATATGTCGTGAAAATAAATAACTGGGTGGTCCTGTAAAAGAGTAGGGGGAGATATAACGCAGCCTAGGTGTTGAGAAGGAACAGCAGGTTTACAGTACCGCGGAGAGAAACAGTTCAAAATGCAAACAAAGTTTGGATCAGATGGTGACGCCATTCAGGTGGTCCTACTCGTCAACCGACAGTTCACATTTGTCAGGGATTCAATATGAGTTTACATGTTTATGTGTCTCTCAATGAAAGTACATCTTATTCAGCAAAAATGTTGTATTCAAAATTGATCCTCTAATGAAAGGAAAAATGAATGTTTGTTGTCTGTCTTTCTGTCTAGTTTACCCACTTTCTCCACAACGTTTAAGGAGATGAATACTATCATAAAGTACATATATTTTATCTGTGCCACTGGATTATCAAGGCAAATGCCATTTGTTGAAAGGAGTTAATTAAAGACTTTGCGATTTACATGACTATTGCCTGCAATAACTATAAGCACCGTGACTCCACAGATCTGGACAGAATTTATAATTTCAAAACGTTTGTTGTACAGATTATTGGAAGTTATTTTGTAGGAGCTAATTCTAGCACCTCCTGGTGGTTTCATAAAACTGATGATGTTGTAAAAACCTGTTCTGTGGTAACTGCTTCAATGGAATTGACAGTTTTCCCAATTAGATACCACCACAACAGTTTACAGCAGACTTTACGTGGATTTGATCTATCTGTACAGCTACCACTCGCTCTAGGTCTGACAGTGTGCTATGCGTAGGTTGCAAATATGGTTTGCAACCATTTTAGAAACCTGAAAATAATGGTGATGCTAAATTTCTTAACTTACTGAGGTGAGGCAGACATAGTAGTTAACTTTTCCTGATAGACCAGTAACAGGATGGTGATTGAATGTACGTCATGAATGTAGAACACACTGTACAGGAACGCTTTCTGGTATCAACAGTATCGTGTAACTGGCAGCTGCTCTGCAGCAAGACCAATTTCTTATCCTTTACATCACCTCTTATGTCAATAGGTATTACATCAATAGCACACTGTAAGTTATTGTTTTTTGTCTCTGCAAGATCGTGTACACTTTGGTAATGGGGATTGTTATGAGCTAGATTGCATGTATTAAATAATTAAATATGTTCCAACCTTTCATCTTTGATGATCTCTACATCCACTTAAGATGTTTCTGATTTTAATTTTGTCATTACCAACAAACACCATAATGCTCATACCCGTCAATATCGTTCTAGTTCCACAGATGGGAGCTGCAGAGATTGTTTCAACAATGACTCTGTCAAACATTAACTAAGAGTGAAGTTCTCCATCGATCAGACAATATTGCCAACTTTTCTCCATTAAACGCTTCGTATTCACGACGACATTCAGTCTCAGATCTTTAAATCTTTTATAACTTCCATTTCATTTTTACGTTCCACTAGATCTTTTCTTGATTTTCTCACTTAAAAGGTATCCAGGTAACTAAGTAAAGACAGTTGGGTATGCATCGGGCTTCAAAGATGAGCGACTTCTGGGGATACCGTGTACAGTCCCTGCCTTATTTGTGAAAGAATCACTTACACTTATATCAGACACCCGGAAATGCTTCTTACATGCTACACTATCAGACTTCACCAAGCCTTGTCCTCTATTACGAAGACTTTAATTATACCTTGGAGATGAAGTTACTATCTGTAAGGTTCATGTGATTAGCGGCTACAGCACAAGGCATACGTGTCTTTCAGGCATGCATAGTTGTAGTGAGATATATCTACCTGACGAAGTTCACAAAGATAATTTAATAATGAGTATGAGATTTCTTAGTGTGGTAACATGTACGGTTGTCATGACTCTGTCACAGTGCTTCTATCCTGGGGCACGTGTCGTTTTATTGCTGACGCAATTCTACAACATGTCAAATGTTTTACTTGTATCCTATCTGTACTATAAATCGCCTCTTTTTCCCTCCTTTCTTCAACACTAGTTCCTATTTCCTTTACTCTATAACAATCCGAGAATACCTGAAGATTAGTACAGATACAGAGCATCCATTGCACCACGTGCTCAACACAGAGAAAGGTGCCAGGCTAAAAAGAGGCAAATCATGGGCGGGCCGAGCAGAAGATGTCATCAAACAGGTCTGTGGGCTTACCAATATCAGCGTTGGCAAGGAGTGGATACCGGTGCCTACGTCATTCAAGGGAACTTTCTCATGTATTGTCACACTCGACAGGAAAAGTAGGGAACAGAACCCGGTCGTGGTTAATGCTGAGGTCAACGGTCTCATCTGCGATAACACCGATGAGAAAGATGCAGTCATCTATACAGACGGATCTGTAAGACGACACGAAAGAAGTGCATGGGCATTTACAGCACGCTCGGCAGGCAGAGTAGCCAAGGAATACAGAAAAAAGACAAAAGTAAAGTTTTATATGGATGTAATATGCGGTAAATATACTCAATTCATATTACTAGCAGACTATATGGTATTGGAATGGTCGGCGCTTTACTCCAAATAAAATATCTTTTAAAATATGCGAGTTGGTGCTAATTTTTTGTTTCCACTGAGTCCACTGAAGTGGGTACGATCAGGGAGAGGAAACTACCGAGCTAAGAACTACACCACAGAATATCAAAACTGTCCATTTCTTTTGTCAATGGCCAACCAGATAGCAACAAAGCAGAAGATGGTGGTGCCTCTAAAAAACGTTTGGTAAGCAATAACACAGTTTCTCCAGTCCAATCTCAATCCCAGACTACGCTTCACAGTTTCTGAACATCCCTAGGGAGCCGCGATAGCTAAGTGGTTAGTGAACTGGACTACCACGGACAAGGGGTAGGGTTCGATCCCAACCGACGGCTTCCGGGTTCACCCAGCCTTAAATGGGTACCGGATTTTTTCTGGGAAAGTAAAGCAGCACGGGCGTAATACTGACCACATTACCCCAAAAATCATGTGCTGAAGGTCTGTAAAATATAGGGTCACTAACACCATATTTTCCCTATACGCCACTTGGCGTGACGGGGGGGGGGGGTACTTTACTTACTTTTTATTGAGGAAACCTAAGATTTTCTTGCTGAACAGCTCCACTATTTGTATTTGTTGTTTCCTTTAGACCAATATGTCAACTTCTTTAACACCAGGAGTCTCTATTCCGGGTACCAATTGAATAGATCCATGTTCGTCACCGTCGGTTAGTCTTAGAAGTGAAAATATCAGATTGTTAACCATACTATGCAAACATCTGGATATATGAAAAGAGGAAGGCATAGAGAGACACTGAAAAAAGCATTTATAAAACACTCATAAGAGGAGGAGCAACGTTAGCAGGCATCATCATCATCATCATCATCGAGTGCCATCTCCGCAAAGAAGGTTGGCTACCTTGGAGCACCATTCTGCTCTGTCTCTTGCTTTGATGGTGCAGGTTGTCATAGGCTGACTTGTCCATCTTTTGATGTTACTCGTCCATGTTAGTATTGGTCTGCCTCTGCCTTTTTTACCTTGTATTTTCCCCTCCAAGATTACTTTTAGTAGGATGTTATGTCTTTTAACATGGACCAAAATCGCATTTGTCTTGTTTGAATTGTATTTAGTAGTTCTCTTTTCATTTTTAGTTTTTTTAGGACTTCATCATTTGTTTTCCTTACGTTCCATCCAATTCTATCTATTCTTCTATATATCCACATTTCAAAGGTTTCAATTTTTCGTTGTGTTTTCTTGTCTAATGTCCATGTTTCTGCACCATATAGGAATGTTGAGAAGATTAAAACTTTTAATATTCTTAGTTTTAGCCCTGGTGTTATTTTGATGTTAGTATAGTTTTCATGATATTAAAATCACTTTTTGGCGTTCCTAATCTTTTGTTTATTTCAGTTTTCCATTTTCCATCACTGGTTTATAGTATGGCCAAGGTAGTTGTAACTCTGAACTGTCTCCAGGTCTATTCTTTCAAGCAGGCATAGACTCATTAAATAAAATCGAACATCCCGTCTAGAATATAAATGGATGGTGAAAAACACTGCAAGCCCTATGTGATTTCTAGCGCCACTGGAAGGATGAATATCAAGATTCTTATTGATTTAATGACTGACAACTGCCTCAATCATTGATAAGGCAAGGAAGAAAATCGGTTCATTCGAAACAAAACGATACAGATACATTCTTATGAAAGTTTGGTACATATGTAGAGCAATGGTGTTATATTAACAGATTTAAACATTTTTTTATAAACTGGCTTATAAACACCATTCTGCAGAGGAAATTAAAATATTATGGTCATGTCAATAGACGTCGAGGGCTGAAAAGAACAATAATGGAAGGCATGGTTCCTACGCATCAAGGGCAGACCAAGAAGAAGGTGGTTTAAAGATATCGAAGAGAACTGAAAGTGGGAGATCTGGCTATAGACAGATAAGACCACATTCTAACGGACCGCAGTAAATTCAACATTATAAAAGAACATGCGACCTGATGATGATTGATAAAGCAAATGTAACTGATTTTTTATTCATACTTCTTGAGTTTTCACCCATATGTGCTCGGCCGCCTGTCCTGTGTTCAGAGACTTCTGGATAGTGTCGCTTCAAGTATCGATTTTCACGATGCGAGGCGGCATTCTTCACCCTCCCAGAATACTACCTTGGTACCCATTTCAGCCAGCGACTGGATCGACTGCAAGAGTATTTTTGTTTCTACTACGAGTACAACTCACACTGCTTCCAGCTGGATTCGAGCACAGGTTGTCCGATCGTCGATAGCCCAGTCGGGTGCTTTTCCCAACCAAGCTATAGATGGTCCCCATTTACCGACGTAAGTTAGGCAAGTAGATTTTGGTATATTAAGACCTTCTGCTGTTAATAACTTCGCGTTATTCCATAAGCTCTATATGAAGTTAACAGAGTGTGTAGCCGCCTTGTCAATTTCTATTTGTAGTTCTTCCTCCAGAGAGATGGCGGCCGTAACAGTAGATCCGAGAAACTTTCTAGTGGTTCAAAGGCGGGTTTTCATTCAAGGTTATGTTAATGGGATTGAGTGTTTCTTTGTGTCATAATTACACTGGTTTTTTTATATGTATGATATAGTTAACGAAAATAATGACTTGGTCTCGCTATCAATTAGTCATTGCAAATTATCTTCGTTGTGAGCAACAAGAGCTTCAACGACAGAAAGGAGCAGATTTATTATTAGGGATCCAGTTGTTTTCTTTTTTATGAAACAAACTCTGTTCGTTTTAATTGGGTAATCCATATGTGCGTTCTACCATAGCTGTCATATCTTAATATGTTAGTTCTTAATCAATCTTCTACACTTTATAAAAAGCTCTTTCCCCCGTCAATCCAAACAACGTATGTTTCTTGTCTGTCTTGGAAAGCGTCATCTGCGTAGTTTAGTTGACATGTATCCTCATTGTACATCGGACAAGTTCATAAGTGTCCAGATTTCATCCGGAGAATATGTCTCAACGTGAATGAATCAATGTCGGTGTTGTTTTGGTCGACAAACCTTCTTTGGCTCCCTGTGCAGCGCTCCTGTCTGGTATCTGCCACCTTGACATGATATTCGTGCAGTCAGTTCATGGTTACGCATTCAAGGTAATGTTTTTAGACATTTTTTTCCGTTCAGCGTCCCTGAATACCTTTAGAATGTAAGAATTAGTCAATTGCTCTTCCACAATCAACATCAGTCAAACTGGCATGACATTATGCATGCTCAATATTTCTTACACCCGTGAGCCCTGGCACGAAAATGAAGCGGAGTTTTGTTGAACTAGACCTCCCAATAGACTCCAACCACTACCGTCGAGTCCAGTCAGTTGCAGTCTTTTTGAGCACACACAAACAGAGTCAATAAGAAAACACTATGTCTCAAGCCATGTCAATGCTTTAGCGATTGCCATACATTCGTATTATGTTGGATAGAGTGGGAAAATCGAGAAGGTAAAGTATCGCACTACACTCGATATCTTTTGTACACCCAAAGATGATGCACCTTGTCTAATTCTGTATCATCCATCTGTTTATTATCGAGTCAGATTTGCCAACACAAGCCCAGTCACAGAAATGACCAAGATATCGCTGCTCAATTTCTGCTCCTGCAATGACACTCCTTGCAGATAGGCCTTTCTGGTTTCAACATCATCATCAGCATCGTGTGCCTTCTCCGCAACGAAGGTTGGCTACCATGGATCGCCATTCTACTTTGTTTCTTGCTTTGATGGTGCAGGCTGTCATAGATTGACTTGACCATCTTTTGATGTTACTCGTCCATGTTAGTCTTGGTCTGCCTCTGCCTCTTTTACCTTGTATTTGTTCTTGCAATATTACTTTTAGTAGGCTGTTGTGTCTTTTAACATGCCCCAAAAATGTCATTTGTCTTGTCTTAATTGTATTTAGTAGTTCTCTTTTTATTTTCAGTGGTTTCAACATCACGTGATCTAATTGCTTGGTAAAAGCAAGGCTCGATCAAACAACACTCCTGCATTTCACTGATTGAGTCCTCTCTACAACATCTGAACACACACACTACACAAACTATCTTTACGTCACATAGTACCATTGCTGGTGTATGACGGGGGGGACAACGATAGAACCAGAGAAATAAAGGCCGCTTGGTCAAGCAGTCGCCACGACGTGTGAGACTCAGGATTTTTATTTCACTCACCAACAGAAAAAATCATTTCTGTCTACCGCGGGCTTCGAACACCGAACGTCGGCTTTTCAGCCAGCGGAACTGTGGTTTTAGCCGCACGGCCACGCGCACAACCTCTGAACACTGACACACATTTGGTGTTGATCTGTTGAGTATACCATTATTCAAAGAAATGGAAACCAAAGCTTTCTCAACTGTTGAACAATCTGGGTGACCTTGTGTTCTGTTAACGCAGGGCATCTATTGTCCTTTTGACCTGGCATGTCAATGTCATTATTTTCCAGTAATAGGATTCACATGGCATTAACAATTGTCTCCGTGAGTTTACAGGCAACTCAGAGGATCGATGGGGAAGGTAGCAGTTGGAATTGCTTATATGCAGTTATGTGACACAATTCTCCCTTTCGCTAAAATTCAGGATGTGTTTGGTTTTTCTTCGCTTCAGGTCTCATTTTAACGTGTGTGAACGGTCATCGCTTCCTTCCGGATTATTTTTTGTTTGTTTGAAAGAATGACTGCATCAAGATCTTGATTAAAATTAAATCTTTAGAGATCATGCCCTTTAATAGAAACAAAACAGTGCCCATTAACTCTTTAGAAAAATGTGGTAATCGTGGCGACCAATCAATGACGAACAATTAGCACCACAGAATTGAGATTTTTTAAATGAAAAATATAGTTAGAGTGACCAGAGGAGACACAATAAAAAATGGGATTAACTGAGAAAGAGTCGGCGCCTAACAATAGCGAACAACATACAGATCAACAGATAAAATGCTTTAACTATTTAAAGAGATGCAAAATATGCAATGAAACAAAAGAGGCATTGCTAAAACAGAAACATATATATTAAAATGCAACAAAAAAGAGATGCCAAAACTATATATACAAACAAATTTAAGAATAATCATCATCATCATCATGTGCCATACCGGATGGTGTAGTCGATCATGTCCTTCCACAATCTTCTGTCTACAATGCATCGTATCAGTTCTGCTGTTGACTGTTTTCCATGCCATGACACCAAGCTATCCAGTATTTTCTTTCTTTGTAGTCTGCGATCTCTTTTTCTTTTTATTTTGCCAATTTTAACCAAGTATTCCAACTTTCCTCATCATATGATGTGTCAGAAAAATGTTGATTGTTTCTTTCTGGTGTTTTTTTTTTAGGAGTTCCCTTTTTGTGTTGGTCTCTATAAGAATTTCTTCATTGGTCTTTTCAGAGGTCAAGGGAACTTTCAACATTCTTCTGAGAAATCCCATCTCTGTGGCATCTAATCGTCTTTTCATTTGCTTGTCTACTGTCCATGATTCGTTTCCAGACTATATTGTGACAACTGGGAAAATTCAGGAACGAAGAGACAGAGAGAAGCAAAGAGAAAAGATAGCAGACAGCTAAAGAGAATGGCTAGGCAAAAGGTCACCAAACATAAATGATAACTGACGAGATCGAAAGTTGTGGAGAGACATGATCACCTACACCAGCAGGCATGGTACTTGATGATGATGATGATGATGATGACGATGATTAAAAGAGAATATCATCTCCATGGCTCGAACCTGACAGAGAGGATAACTAAATGATAACATCATATAAAACTCTAAAAAAGCATCAATTGACAATCGTTGTAAAAGATACCAACAAAAGAATGTTATTAAATTATCTTCACATTATTCATTCATAATTTATTAAGTTCAGCACATAAATGTTCCAAATAAAATAAATTTAAGCTGTCTTTAGAAAAAGCTATTTTTAGAAAATAAAAATTGTATACTTCCAACAGGCAAAAACCACAAGAGAACAAGAAATTCATCGTCTCAATGGTACTACCAATCACAGTTCCCTGACTGCTAACTCTGACATTGCCCATCTTAACCATATTTTGGTTATGGACAAAGACCAGACGTACGTACACCAAATACAACATTCCACCATTCCCTGCCAAACCCTGGCCAATCGTTGGACACTCCTTCAAGGCGAGAGGTAACCTCAGAGAGACAATGAAAAAGTGGAGAAAGAAGGCCGGCGACATTTATAGTCTTTATAATGGAGGACGACTACAAATTATTGTAAATGATTACAACGCCATTAAAGATATTTGGGTAAAGAAAGCTGATCCTATTATTCATGTCCAAGGATATTTTGGTAACGAACATCTAGAGGAATATGATAAAGGGATTATCGAAACCAAAGATTTCAACTGGAAAGAGCAAAGGGCGACATGTTTAACTATCCTCAGATCATTTGGTATGGAGAAAAAAAAAAAATTAATGGCGGAAAAAATAGGAGAAGAAGTGTTGTGCATTCTTGAGAAGCTTGTTGCTTTTAAAGGACGACCTGAAGACGTCAGATTACTGCTTAACGTCGGCGTTTCTAACGTCATTTGTTCTGTAGCAGTAGGGAAACGATTCGAACACGAGGATCCATATTTTGTTCGATTTATGATCACGTTACGGGACATGATCAAGTACATTAGATTTGTTCATTTCCTTACGCCATTTAAGTTTTTGTACTACTTACCTGGTGATATCTTCGATGTTAAGAAATGGGCCAGGTCATCTATAGACATTAGCGAAATGTTCTCTAAGGCTTACGTTAAAGAGCTCACAAAAACATTCAATGAAAACGATGAACCGCAGAACTTTGTTACTGCTTACATCAAGGAGATGAAGAGGCTCCAGAATAAAGGAGTCAAAACTAATTTGAGTGAAGAAAACTTGGTCGCCATCATCAGAACTCTATTTCTCGCTGGAACAGAGACCACAAGCACTACCATTCTGTGGTGTCTCCTCTACATGCTACACTATCCTGAAGTACAAGAGAAAGTTTACCAGGAAATTGAGGTAAATGTAGGAACTGCTCGTGTCCCCAATATCGCTGGCAAATCCAAGTTGCAGTAGCTGAACGCTGTCATCATGGAGACACAACGGATTGTCAGTCTTGTTCCTGTAGGATTATTTCGAGAAGTTAGTTCTACTTTTGAAATTGAGGGTTATACCATTCCCAAAGGAACAACTCTCTGGCCCGCTCTGGATTCAGTTCTCTACGAACAGAAGATCTGGGGAGACCCCGAGATTTTTCGCCCAGAAAGATTCATTAACCAAAATGGAGCTCTCATCAACCGGGAAGATCTCATGCCCTTTAGTATTGGCAGAAGGATCTGTCTGGGCGAAGCTCTGGCCAGAATGGAGCTATTCCTATTTCTGTCTGCCATGTTTCAGCGCTTCAAGTTTGAGCCAGTCGACATTTCTGCGGAGCGTCCAAAGCTAGATGGGGTTTATATGGGTAAAGTTGTTCCCAAGACTTTCAAACTTAGATTCATTGAGCGCAAATGACTAAATGATGTACTGTAAATAATATTAAAGATGTGTCATTCTATGTCATCAGCAAGAAATAGCATATTATAAAAAGGGGCTCAAATAAGGAATATACGGATGATTTCATACGCATTTTAATTAATCAGAAACGCCAAAATCGTCATAGTTGGTGTATGTTGTATATTGCCGATCGTTTCTGACAATAAAATACAACGTGGTGTGTGTCGCTTACTTCCATTAGGCTTGGATCACATTGTTAGACTTCGCATTCGGATTAAATTTATTGAACATATTATATATATATACATTATTTTCTGTTGTAGTAAAGTTTGCAATCTGTATATGACTTTACGAATAAGATATGAGAACGCGAAATAGATGAGAGTATTGACAGAAAAAATCCCAGAATGAAGAAGAAATCTATGAAGTGATAAATAGAACGATAAAACACACGTTAGAAGACATGACAAAAACTATGTCAGCTAAATCGACTTGAATGTAGCACGATGACAAAGGGAGCTTAATGATAAACGATGTCTCTTAAAATAAAATGCAATAGTAAAGTAAGCAATTTCACACTATTAGAACGTAGAATTTGTGAGTGAGTCAGCGACTTATTCTCGCCTTTTTTTTTATACCTTTCCCCAACTTGGTTAGCAAGGTCTCCATTATTTTGCTTCATCTGGATTGATACGAGTGTGTCCTGTTGAGAATGAATCTATATTTTTATTTTACAGCCTAACCGCCACTGACGCTGCATGCTGGAGTTCACTAAACAAATTGTGGAGCTTTCGTTTTCAAAGAAAATATAGAACACCTTTAAGAAGAGCTCAGACTGCTACGACACTTATTCTAATACAGTCTGAACGGAATGAGGATTGTTTTAAAAGCCGTAGGAATAGAGGAAAGAACATCACAAATCTGATAATAGTAGATGCTGTATGAAGCACTGAAATTATGGGATTCAACATTATAAATGGGATAGCTAAGTGTTGCTGAAAACAAAAGTTATACACCGTAAACTAATGAAAGATGTAGATCTTGTTTATCTTCAATTTTTAGTGCAGAGGTAAAAGCTTGTTCGTTGGGAGGGTATTTGACAAATAAAGTATCGATCAAGCATTTACAGGAAATCTGGAGTCTATAGAAAGGGTTATATTAGGTTGCAACTTGCTTCGTGCTTAATGAAGTCAGAATGTCTCTCTGCGATCAAGACTCAGAGTAGGATTCCATACTCTCTCATGAAGTCAGCTGTCTGTTTAAGTGATTCGATTGCCCCATATAGTTTCTCTTCCATGGAGGTGGGCGTGGACCACATTGCTCTTCTCAGGTCTGTGTACTGGGGGCAATCCTGTAGAACATGTTTCATAGTCATATTGTCCAGTGTACAGTGGCATAGGCTGGTTGTACCTATTTTGAATTTGGTGAACATGTGATTTCTCATTCTATTGTGGTCAGTGCGTAGGCGAAGTATGATGACTTGATCCCTCCTTGATAGTTGGTGGTATCCGTCACTCTCGTTATGCTTTGGGTGTTCTCGTTTCCATTTTTCATGGAACTGACCTTTGAGGATGGATTTGGCTTCATCATAACTGAGCGGATGGTTCTCTTGTGGTAATCTCCCTCCCTCTTTAGCTAATTTGTCTGCACGTTCGTTCCCGTGTATATTACAGTGTGATGGTATCCCTGATTGACTTCTCTCTGGAAGTTATTGCATAGTTGGTCCAGGGTTGTTCTCAAGTCATCTAGTTCATTGTTCTTGGGGCTATATAGAGCTGATAGCACGACAGTGCATCAGTCAGAATCATCAATTTATCGTGCATGTTATTTTTGTGTTGAGTAGCCAGTGTACAGCATCTTTGATGGCCTCAGTTTCTGCTTTAAAGTTGTTTGAGAATTGTTCAGTAGCTATTGACTTGGTGATCTCGTCCTGATTATTCAGCATCAAGAACACACCTCCCCCTCCATTTCTGGTGGCATTTGTAGCAGAGCCATCTGTGTATATGTGGGACCAAGAGTCCTGTGGGTAGGTATCGTGTATGTTTTTTTTCTTCTACGTGTTTTCTTTCTGTGTCTGATTGGGTACCTTTTTTCATGATTCATGTTATATTTTCCTTAAGTTTAGGTATTTTATGTTTCACATGAGGAGACATATCAGATGGGCCCAAGGTTCTCGATATTGTTTGGGAAAGTACTGGGTCTCCAGTAGTTAGTTCAGTGTCAATTACAGCGAAGTTGCTCCTCTTTAGTCGTGCAATTCCGAAACCCGTTATTCTTTGTTGCATGGGGTGACTAAGGCACCTTCTATATTTCTCCACTTGTTGCAATACTTCAGTGACCAATCTGTCATCTAAGGGTTGTAAACCTGTTACTGATTCTAGAGTCTTTATAGGTGTAGTTTCGATAGCACCAGTGATGATACGGGCAGCTTGGTTCTGTGTTCTGTTAATTTTGCGAAGGTGTGATTTGGAAGCCATATCCCAGGCTGTGACTCCATACTCTAGGACCGGTCTGACTCTTCCTATGTATAGTCGCATCAAGATATTGCTGTCTGCTCCCCAGTCCGTTTCTGCCAATTTCTTCATAATTTTAGTTCGTTTTCTGGCTTTTTTTCGTGCTCTGTCTATCTGATTTTTCCAAGTCATTCTTCGATTCATGGTGACGCCAAGGTATGTTGGGTGTTGGTCAATAGGGAGTTTTTATCTTTTATCTTCAAGTTTGCAGAGAGTGTGTTTCTTGATAGGCTGAAAATTGTACATGTAGTTTTTTTTTTCGTTAATTGGTATGAACCAGGTGTTCGTCCATTTTTCAAGTTCACCTAGGACATCTTGCATCCTGGGTCCAGCCACCGACAGACTTCACTTGCGAGCCCATAACGCCAGACCACCTGCATATATTGTTGAGTGTATTCTGGGTGGAATGTCCATTTTACGATGTCATTTATGAAAATTAAAAAGAGTGTCGGAGACAAGACTCCTGCGGGACACCTTGTTCGATAGAGACCTTCTTACTTAGTTGACCTTGAACTTGCACTCTGGCCGTTCTATCCTGAAGGTATTGAGAGAACCAATTGAATAAACGACCCTGGATGCCAAGTCTAAAAAGCTTGTTCCTAAAACTCTCTCGCCATAGCCTATCTAAAGCCTTCTCCATGTCGACCCATACTGCCAATGTGTGTTTCTTTTCTTGTAGAGCATCCTCTATTTCCTGTGCACTGTAGGTGACCAAGTCTTCAGTTGTTCTGTGATGACGGTAGCCACTTTGTTGTGGTACGATTTGTTGTTTTGTCTCCAAATGCCACATAAGTCTTCTGTTAACCAGCCTTTCCATGCGTTTACTCAGACAGCTCAGTAGGCTAATTTGTCTATAGCTACTTGGGTCTAGTGGGTCTTTTCCACACTTGAGGATGGGTACCATAATGGCTTCTTTCCAGATTACAGGCACATGACCTCTCTTCCAGCTAGCATTTATTATCCGTAGAAGGTGGCCCTTGGCTTTCTGTCCCAGATTTATGAGCATTTCGTTGGTGATTCCATCTTTAACAGGGGAACTTTTGAGCTTCAATCCTTTGAGGGCAACATCTAATTCAGTCGGGGTAAAGATGGTCGTCTGATGCTCTTGTGGTGCTAAAGGCATGTGTTTTGCATCTTGGTTTTCCCGCCTTGCAGCTTTCTGTTTGTCTATTGGAATACTTATTCTACTAATAATTTTGTAAGTCTCTATGAGTAGATTTGCTGCCCTTTTTACTGTGTGGATGTTATGGTTGTGTGTTAATGATATTGGAGATCGGCAGTTGTTTTCGTCGCTCAGAGCTTTCGCAAGTTTCCATACTTTATGACCATTTTTGTCTTGATTAAGGATCTCTGTTTTGTCTATCCAGCTCTGCCTTGCTGATATCATGACCTCACGTCTGTATTTGGCCGAGGCTGCTTTGTAGGCAATGTTGCTCTCTGTGGTGTGTGATGTTTCAGCTAGTTCTCTGGCAGAGTCCAGTTCCTCTTCTAGTCTTTGTATTTCCTTGCTTCAGTGTGCTTGTGGCTTCTTGCTCCTCTAGGAATGGATTCTTTAGCAGCTCTCAGGATTCCATTTGTTAACCGCTCTATCATATTATTGACCTTCTTTTCGTGGATGTTGATAGGCGCAGTATATGCATCAGTGAACCTTGAAAACGTTGCCCAATCTGCTCTCTTATTGTTCCAGCGGGGAAGAGGTATTTGCAACTCCTGTTTGTGAGCAAGAGCCACTGAATGTTTGACTGGTCTATGGTCACTATCTCCAAGTTGGTTCAGCTATATAGATTTGTCTCCAGTTGCAAATGCTAGGTCGGGAGTGGAAGTTGTTTTCCATTTGCTTGAGTAAAAGGTTGGGGGGGGAAGAGAGAGGGAGAGGGGGGGGGGGGTCCTCTCTAGAGTTTATGAGAAATAGGTTGTTGTCTATTTCCCATTCTTCCACTTCTTCACCTCAAGCATTGGACTCCTTATATCCCCATCTTTCAGAGTGGCTGTTAAAGTCTCCTACTACCAGACACTTTGATGGTGATATTTCCATTGACTCCAGCTTCAGCAATTTGTCATTAGGACAGTAAATGTCAAATATCCTTATACTAGCGGAGTTAATGTTTAGGTCCGAACCAATAATCTCTGCCTCTCCGTTTGTGACTACCTCTATCAGTTTTGCTGGGATGGAATTTTTAATAAGTATAAGAATTCCACCCTTGTGACCTTCCCTGTCCTGTCTAAATGTTTGGTAGCCCCTGATCATATTGGTCACCCTGATTAATGTGAGTTTCCTGGATACAGGCAACGTCTATCTCCTCCTCTGCTAGTCTGTTGTTCTTGTGTTCGCCAGCTTTCAACTCTGACGAAGTTCCTAGAGACTAGAAACTGAATTTTGCGTGTTAATCCATTTTTCCCTGGCAGCCGTGTGCACAGAGGTCCCTCGCCGCACAGGCAGATAACTCCGACTTCGGAGGTACTCATGTTTTTTTCCGTCGATGAGTAACTGACGTTTCAAGCAGGGCCTCGCTGCTGGGACCAGGGGTGTTTGTCACAGAGAGAAATCATAAATGAAAATCCCAACCGTTGTAATCGAGATTTGAACCCACAACCTCTCTGTCCCGAGGCCGGCGTCTAGCCGAGAGACCAACCAGTCCCCCATGGACTTGGAATATGAGGAAACTGCAACAAGGAACACTTTTCATGCCTATCCACCATATACTATAAGTTCACGTCCTCCCGAAAGTGGTGATCGTCATATTTCTTTAAAAATGTATAGTGCTCGATGATGTTAGGCCATCGTTGTTGACTCCAATATAGAACATATAAACACATAGTTAGTCGTCAGATTATCCCCGTCGCACATCAAATAACAGACCGTAAGATTAGCGTACGGCCGGTCTAGGGATTTATGATGAGCCATTACGATGACGTTGCACACATAATAATGTCGGACGCACTGCAGTGACGCGCGCTTTAGAATCCTGATTACTCTGCTGAATGTAGCCTGCGACGAACAGAACACGGTGCAAATTCCCTATAGAGATAAAAATGCGGCTGACGAAGTAGTTTAAAATAATGAGTAACATGGAAATAACTTGCTTTAAGCAAATACAACAACGGTCATGAACAGCACCAATGTGACGTAAAGCGCAGAACAAGCCTAGACGATGGAAGGTCGCATTCACAACACTTGATTTGTCGAAAATAGTATATTGCCGGCGTACGACATTGTTTCATCGGCGCAGATGTAATAAGTAGATCACCATCTTGACTTTAATGCATAGGAGTGCAATGGAGAACAGAAATTAATCAGACATCGAATGCACTTTCTGCAGCGATCGAGAGAACGTGGACTAGATCCGCCAGTTTCTGATTGTTAGGGATTATTTTTTGTGGTATATGCCCTCCGCATTCCTGTGTATTATATTCAGCTGTTTCTTGAAGCCTTTCCAGTCGGCGGTAGTTTCTCTCTGGTCTCATTTCCTAGCTCTCCAAAATGGGCCAGGGTAACCACCAATAACTTGGGGTGGACCCATTCGTGGCACGTGGCCCAGCATTCCACCTGCCTGGGGAGACTCCATAGACAGAACATCATAGTTAGTCTGTTAGATCCATTCCAATTGAATACCTGTTAAAACGTTGCACTGTGTTCTGCGCCAGTGGCCCAGTGCATCCGATTTCAGCCAGCATTTTTATTAAGGTCTGCTTTCCTTAGCCTTTGATTGTCCCCATTCTTCCTGCAAGGCAGCAGATTGTCTTTTCTGTAGGAGGATTCTGCCCTTAGATGGTCGGCCCTCCCAGGTTTACGAACACCATCTGCCGAAGCTTGATGTAATTATTAGTTGATCATTAGACCATCACCATAACACATCAAACAACAGACTATAAGTCCCTCATAACGAAGACGAACCTCCGGGAGTCTCATCGACGCTGACAAGTCATGTACGAAAACCCACTCCGTCATTCATTGATTAGAGTACGACCGTCCTAGGGCTATGCAACTAACGTGATGACGTAGCTCACACAATAATGGCTGCACTCACAATATCCCAGTTACTATAGTAAAAGCACCCAACAGCACGCGAAAAGCTGATGCACAATCTCCAAATTGAAAACTGCTACTGACTAGACAGAGCAGAGCTTAGCAAGTACCATGCATGAACTTGGCGTCAAACAATTAAAACGACGATTTTGGAACAACACACGATGTGTTGACGTAATTCACATATAACGCTAGGACCCTTAATGTAACTTCTGCAGCGGTCAAGAACACACTATTGCGCACACTGTAGAGGATTTCAGATCACAGGGTTATACTCCGCTTCACAGGCGAAGATCCGAACAGTGGAACTTCCAATCTATCCACTTATCTGCATTGGAAAGTTAGAATGAACTATCTCTCCGGCATGTGATACTCAAGTCAAAGATTTTCAAGGAAACAAATACATAAATAAAAGATGAAGACCGCTCAACGTGAAGAAGTCATGCAGTTATGAAAATTTGAGAATATCAATAACAGATAAAGGCTTTAATGATGAGCATTAAATTAAATGAAGAACTTTGGTGTGACATTTATTTTGAAGCGGGGTTTGTGTATGTAAAAGGGAGTTGGTGGGAGGGGTTATGAGTATGTGATAAACACGGGCTATCTCAGAATGAACATAAAACTGTAGCATGAGTGCAGCTGACAACAGTTCATGAATGTCACATTCACCTTAGAGCAAAATAAACTACAACTATAGTTGAGAATGAAGTCAAACTATCAACAATTTGTTGTTTTAATGCCAAAAACCATTTCTATTTTTTTCCCGAAAGCACAGGAAGATTTCAGCACAGTACAGGAACTTCAAGGAAGTGACGCACAACACAGGACAATTTCACAAAGATCATTAGTTATTGTGAAATTGTCAAGCATTTTTTGTTTTCACTTTGTCAAAGGCAGAGGTAAACGTTCTAATACTTTCGGTTCTCATATTTGTCCATGGTTCTTCTGTATACTCAACTTGAACTCACGATCTCTTTATTATCGACCGTCTCCGATAGAAATAAGTACTCAATCTCACATACCTTGATAAGTGGGTTGAAACGAGAGCCTTCTGATCGTAGTCGAATATTTAATCTCTTGGCAAATGCGATAGCCAAGCCTGCCAGCCTACAACGATATGGGAACAAATATGATTAAAAGTTAAACAATGTCACATAATTAATGAATAGGTGATCCTTAACAACAATTAGCGGAACACACTTATCATAGTAGTAACAACTGCATACCTTACACCTCATCACGGCAAAAACTGATCTTATTAGACAACATACGAATTACAACATAAGGAAAAATAAAAAAATAAAAAAATGGTATGTAAGAAGCTTTACGTGACAAGTGGACGACACAGACTAAACAACGTTTCATTTTTTTATTTTTTTATTTTTCCTTATATTCAGCTTTACTGCAGCTTCGCATTTTTATGCCTTAACACTTTACGAATTACAACATACTTGCTCAAAATAAATGGACAATAATAATTTCATTTACTTGGTATTATACATACACACCGCATTGCAACAAATGTTGAATGTACATTTTTTCATTGTTTCAGTCACAATACCATACCACAGTATTGTTATTGGTGACAGTTTCTACAATAATAGAACGTACATTGATAAAGTAACACCAACACGTTTAATGCTTACCTCGCTGTGGATGAAAAAAAATAAACTGTAGTAACCTTGTACTATTCCACAGATGTCGAACTAATCTAATTCTAAGACATATTGTTTTCCATTTAAACAAACAAAATAAGTAAAATTAATGCTCCCATTTGATAATGAAAAAAAAGATGTCAAACTAATAGTGCTACCCTGTACTCTTAAAATAAAAGTCATGATGACATCACAATTGCTTCGACTAGAGTTATCGTTTATACCACGAATATACTCGGCTCAAGAACTGGGTCTGTAATGAAGATTGTTCACTCGCATTGTTCGTTGTAGTTTAAATAACCAGGAGGGTGTCTGATGGCTAGAACGTTGTTTCCACAACTCTGATAACAATTATAATGTATCATTGTATGTTATATGGTAGGTTTTGATATGGCTGCAGATGGACAAGAACATAATGAATATGTTTGTTGACGACCTATGCTCTACCTACAGAAAATTTGGTTACAGTTATAATCATAGCATCCATTTATTCACGATTAATGAGAGGGCATGGGATATCATGTTGCTGCATAACAATCGATCGTGCACACCTTCTAAAAGTTCCAGACCGTCAAACCTTCCAGTAATGTTTCCCTTTGTCTATTTCTACAACACCAATCTTCTATTTTATCTGTTGTTACTAATTATTCCAACGTGCAGGACAAATGATAGCATGGCTTCTTGTTAAGATTGTATGGTCTCGACCCCCGTCCTGTTTTGTTTTTTCTACTCCGTCCTCTGCATACAGTGCCTATCACATATTTCTCTACTTTAGTAAAGCATTTCTCCGTACCATTCCTTTATACTTCAGTTCTTAATTTTGGCGTACAACCATAGAGTCACACTTATAAATGTTCTTCTGTTTCAACATTTACTACATATTTGAATGTTTATATTTCTTTTACCATTTTATTGTACAAATTATTAAAAATCCTAATAGTAGTTTCCACTAGTTCTTTATTTCCACATAGTCGTTACACATTATCGATCCGACATATGACAAAACGATCTTCAAGTTTTGGAAACCGGATTGCCTTTTCTTTCAATTCCTACTCTTGTGCTCTGGCTAAAGAATTGTGTTCAGTACTACATAGTGAAGGTAGAGTAAAATCTTGGTCCGCTCTGATTTCTGATGCCAACTGTCAGCACTGAATAACTTGCCGATATCAGGTTAAGCATGAACCATGTTTCTATTGCGAGAATTGTAATGCTTATTAATATATCATTTGTTGTTATACATGTTATATCTTACCTGACATTAACATAAAATAATTCTAGATAGATCTGTTAATTGGGTTATCAATACATCAATGCAGTTTGTGAACAAATAGCAATGCAAGTCGTAATTTATGATAGTTGTAAATATTTAAGTTGAATTAGGTTGAGAACATCATAGACAAATTTAAAAAAAAAAAAAAAATTAGAACTAAACAACAACGAAAACGAAATCACGCACACATATTGAATACAATAATGATAACAAGAAGCATGAGAAGGAAATAGTAACATGTTGGTTAGCACAAATAACAGGTAAATGTATGTGCGGAGATAACATTAGACAACAATATTTTTTTTATTTCTTCTTTGTGCTATCAGTGAAAAACACTCTGACGTCTTCATATACAAAGAGTTTCTGTGAATAAACGTGCACTAGAAGTTGTAATGCTATTTTAAAATAAATATATTTCGAGCTGTCATCATTACCTCTCTTCTATCTCAACTCTTTTATCTCTATCTCTTCACACACCAAGCCTCTTCTTTTTTTCTAACTCAGTCGCCGTCCTTTACGATTTTACCTCTGTCTCTTTCGTCCTCTATCTATTATATGCATATATATAAGAGAGAGAGAGAGAGATGATGGAATATATGTATGTATGTGTATATATATATATATATATATATATATATATATATATAAAAATATCCTTTTTGCCCAGTGTTCGTTCTTTCTCACGACTGATCTGTCGTTTATCTCTCACTATTAATCACATTGTTTCTGTCCCTTTTACTATCCTCGACAATCGCTATCTTTCTCTCTATCCACGCGTATAAATATGTACCCATCCATCCATCTACCGTGCGTCCGCCATTACATACATCTATGAATGTAGTCCTATATTTCGATCTCCTCCGTCTTTAACTCGATCGTCTCATATTTTGTCTCTTTCTCCTTCACTCTCGTCCTCTACTTCTCGAAAGTCTCTTTTTATCTCTATCTTCCACATATTGTTCACCTCTAGACATATCTCTCTTCCTCTTACTTTATTTCTATTCTCTCTTGTCCTCCATCTCTTTGTCAAGTGTATATATCCCTCTCTCATCGCTTCACCTCTCTCTCTCTCTCTCTCTCTCTCTCTCTCTCTTTCTCTCTCACTATCTTTCCTTTCTAACATACAATTGCACTGGTTCTCTAAGCTCAACGCTGCAACAAAAACAAAAAGTAACAACAATTCTGGATATCGACACTACACTACTAATATTATTATAGCAAATAATCTATAACAACATAATTCTATTATTTTGTTGCCAACATTAACTGACAAGGCTATTGATAAAGGTCAGACGCTCAGTGCATTTCCCGAGAGTGCAAAGGTTAGTGTTATTACTTGAACTTCTGATCCGTAAAAAGAACCTTGACCTCGCCTATAGTAAAGTGCCCCCCGTCACGCCAAGTGGCGTATATGGAATATGGTGTTAGGGACCATAAATTTTACAGACCTTCGGCACATGATTTTTGGGGTAATGTGGTCGGTATTACGCCCGTGCCGCTTTACTTTCCCAGAACAAAAATCCGGTACCCATTAAAGGCTGGATGAACCTGGAAGCCGTCGGTTGGGATCGAACCCTACCTCTTGTCCTTTGTAGTCACTAACCACTGAGACATCGCGGCTCCCCACCTCGCCTATTATTCAAGCCCATTTGACTACAAAAACGTGTTCCATTTTTTGGATATAATTAAGAAACATGGCATTAACACACATAAATTGTTTTCACAACAACAGTTACATAAGACTGAGGGGGTGTCAATAAAATATGTGGGAGTATATGTCGAATGACAGACAATGATTCTAAAAAATACTCCAATTATGCTTTTTTTTTCTTTATGATTCGAGTCATCAAATTCAGGCACGCATACATAGCTCAACAACACAACGAGCCTTCAACAAACGTGAGAACACCAGACCCAAGGGTCGACCACGAAAAAAGATGGGTCGATGGAATATTATAAGCACTAGGAAACATAACAGCAGCAGGAGCGAACAGAAGAGCATAAGACCGCAAATTATATCTCCCCTCGACGCTGAAAGGCAGATGAGGAAGGAAAGAAGAAGATACATAGCTAAATGATTACTTAAAGATGACTTCAAGAATCGGCTATCTAAATCAGGACAGACTCATATAAGTTCAGTCCTTCCCAAAAGATGACGCAAAGTATACACATTGATTGTTCATGTAGCTTACTGAGTATACACACTCGTGAGCCATTCTTTCAGCTACCTATTCCTTCCTATACCTAGCTTGACTCCAAATTCTCGAAATTTCATAATCGCACCCTAATTTATCATAGCGCCACATTCAAACAAAAACTACAATAAAACATAGAAAGACGTCTTAATATATTTCATGCATAGTTTTAAATTGTCCAATTTCGCGTTAGCTTGAAGAAATCTTGTTTTATCTTAGACACTTCAATCTTATTCTATCACCTTGAGACTTACCTTTACCTACCTTTTAGAACTCCAAAGATGAGTATATTTTAAAATAACAGGATTTATTGACAATTTTCGGAAGCTGACAAACAGCAGCAGTGGTCCATGCTCCGCAAATGAAAAGAAAAAAATAAAGTAAAATCACAGAATAAAACAAACTTCAAAGTACTATATAGTGAGAAACAACATTAATTAAGAAGACAAGAACCAAATCATACAGCAGATTTTGTGAGGCCCGTTGGATATTTAAAGCAGAAATAGTAACTGGGGACTATAATTTCCTACCACGATGTTTCGATAAATTGTGTGGAGATTTTATAATAAAATGTAACACTATTATAATTCTGTTGAGGACTTTAAAGATAATTACATTTTCGCGAAAGTAAATAATTCGGTAGTCTTGTTAAAGAAAGGAAGAAATATAATGTAGACAGTAGCAAAGGAAAGGGCTGATTAAGGACAAGAGGTCACGGGAAGGGGATAATCCAGAACAAAGGTCAACAGTACAGAGGTCGCACAACTGTACGGATAGACCGTTTAAAATATGAAAAGTTGAACATTTTGGAAGATAGGTAAATCTGTGCAGATGTTGTGGACAAATGCATTACGATTGAGTAAATAATAGGGTATACGTGTGACGATTGGTTAGCTAGAAGAAGAATAAGATAGCAGGACACGAGAAAAAGCGGAGTTAATCAGAATTAATACAGGTAGGCATATCATGGTCATGAGATTGATTGCTTGTTGACTTCTATCGCAGGTGTTCGAGCAAGACAGCTGAGAGGGTTAACATCGGAATGAGAGAGAGAGAGAGAGAGAGAGAGAGAGAGAGAGACCGTGTGTGTGTGTGTGTAGTTTACAAATAGGAGAGAGAGAAGCAAGTTTGATTTGCAAGGAGAGTAGAGTCGTATGGATTCGTATGAGCGTGGTAGAATTGTTATGAAGTAAACAGTGTCTAGAACAGAGGTGAGCGACGTTTGATTTCCTGAGGGCCAGATCTGAAAACTATGGACAGGCCGAGGGGTAGACACCATCACATAATGAAGTCATTATTTAAATGATCTAATTTTCATTCACAAGCAATTGTAACGTAAACATGTTATTAGTGAAAGAGAGTGAAAGACATAAACAGATATTGGAATGAGAGGGAGAGAGAGAAACAGAGATTGGAATGAGAGGGAGAGAGAGAAACAGAAAGTGGAATGAGAGGGAGAGAGAAACAGAGAGTGGAATGAGAGGGAGAGAAAAACACAGAGAGTGGAATGAGAGAGAGAGAGAAACAGAGAGTCGAATGAGAGGGAGAGAGAAACAGAGAGTGGAATGAAAGGGAGAGAGAAACAGAGAGTTGAATGAGAGGGAGAGAGAAACAGAGATTGGAATAAAAGGAAGACAGAAACAGAGAGTGGAATGAGAGGGAGAGAGAAACAGAGAGTGAAATGAGAGAGAGAGAGAGAGAGAGAGAGAGAGAGAAACAGAGATTGGAATAAAAGGAAGAGAGGAACAGAGAGTGGAATGAGAGGGAGAGAGAAACAGAGATTTTAATAAAAGGGAGAGAGAAACAGAGAGTGGAATGAGAGAGAGAGAAAAAAGAGAGTGGAATGAGAGTGGAATGAGAGGGAGAGAGAAACAGAGAGTGGAATGAGAGGGAGAGAGAAAAAGAGATTGGAATAAAAGGGAGATAGAAACAGAGAGTGGAATAAAAGGGAGAGAGAAACAGAGAGTGAAATGAGAGAGAGAAACAGAGAGTGGAATGAGAGGGAGAGAGAAACAGAGATTGGAAAAAAATAGGGAGAGAGAAACAGAGATTGGAATGAGAGGGAGAGGGAAACAGAGAGTGGGATGAGAGGGAGAGAGAGAAACAGAGATTGGAATGAGAGGGAGAGAGAAAGAGAGATTTGAATAAAAGGGAGAGAAAAACATAGAGTGGAATGAGAGGGAGAGAGAAACAGAGAGTGGAATGTGAGGGAGAGAGAAAAAGAGAATGGAATGAGAGGGAGAGAGAAACAGAGATTGGAATAAAAGGGAGACAAAAACAGAGAGTGGAATGAGAGGGAGAGAGAAACAGAGAGTGGAATGAGAGGGAGAGAGAGAAAAAGAGTGGAATGAGAGGGAGAGAGAAACAGAGAGTGGAATGAGAGGGAGAGAGAATCAGAGATTTGTATAAAAGGGAGAGAGAAACAGAGAGTGAAATGAGAGGGAGAGAGAAACAGAGAGTGGAATGAGAGGGAGAGAGAAACAGAGAGTGGAATTAGAGGGAGAGAGAAACAGAGATTTGCATAAAAAGGAGAGAGAAACAAAGAGTGGAATGAGAGGGAGAGAGAAACAGACAGTGGAATTGAGAGGGAGAGAGAAACAGAGGGTGGAATGAGAGGGAGAGAGAAACAGAGATTTGAATAAAAGGGAGAGAGAAACAGAGAGTGTGATTAGAGGGAGAGAGAAACAGAGAGTGGAATCAGAGGGATAGAGAAACAGAGATTTGAATAAATAGGAGAGAGAAATAGAGAGTGGAATGAGAGGGAGAGAGAAACAGAGATTGGAAAAACGGTATGGAGAAACAGAGATTGGAATGAGAGGGAGAGAGAAACAGAGATTTGAATAAAAGGGAGAGAGAAACATAGAGTGGAATGAGAGGGAGAAAGAAACAGAGAGTGGAATGAGAGGGAGAGAGAAACAGAGAGTGGAATGAGAGGGAGAGAGAGAAAGAGAGTGGAATGAGAGGGAGAGAGAAACAGAGAGTGGAATGAGAGGGAGAGAGAATCAGAGATTTGTATAAAAGGGAGAGAGAAACAGAGAGTGAAATGAGAGGGAGAGAGAAACAGAGAGTGGAATGAGAGGGAGAGAGAAACAGAGAGTGGAATTAGAGGGAGAGAGAAACAGAGATTTGCATAAAAAGGAGAGAGAAACAAAGAGTGGAATGAGAGGGAGAGAGAAACAGACAGTGGAATTGAGAGGGAGAGAGAAACAGAGGGTGGAATGAGAGGGAGAGAGAAACAGAGATTTGAATAAATGGGAGAGAGAAACAGAGAGTTGAATGAAAGGGAGAGAGAAACTAGTGATTGGAAAAAAGGGAGAGAGAAACAGAGATTGGAATGATAGGGAGAGAGAAACAGAGATTTGAATAAAAGGGAGAGAGAAACATAGAGTGGAATGAGAGGGAGAGAGAAACAGAGAGTGGAATGAGAGGGAGAGAGAAAAAGAGAATGGAATGAGAGGGAGAGAGAAACAGAGAGTGGAATGAGAGGGAGAGAGAAACAGAGAGTGGAATGAGAAGGAGAGAGAAACAGAGAGTGGAATGAGAGGGAGAGAGAAACAAAGTGGAATGAAAGGGAGAGAGAAAAGAGAGTGGAATAAAAGGAAGAGAAAAACAGAGAGTGGAATAAAAGGGAGAGAGAAACAAAGAGTGGAATGAAAAAGAGAGAGAAACAGAGTGTGGAATGAAAGAGAGAGAAACAAAGAGTGGAATGAGAGGGAGAGAGAAACAGAGAGTGGCATGAGAGGGAGAGAGAAACAGAGAGTGGAATGAGAGGGAGAGGGTGAGACAGAAAAAAGGAGACGGGGAGAAAATTCAACAATAAATTATAAACATAAAGTTTACCAGTTTAATGAGAGTTTTGTGCTTGAATTTCACACACATGGTTTTCCTTCATCTTTGGTGGTATCTGATTAACGGCTATAAAGTAAGTAAAGTACCCCCCGTCACGCCAAGTGGCGTATAGGGAAATATGGTGTTAGTGACCCTATATTTTACAGACCTTCAGCACATGATTTTTGGGGTAATGTGGTCGGTATTACGCCCGTGCTGCTTTTATTTTCCCAGAAAAAATCCGGTACCCATTTTAAGGCTGGGTGAACCCGGAGCCGTCGGTTGGGATCGAACCCTACCCCTTGTCCGTAGTAGTCCAGTTCACTAACCACTGAGCTATCGCGGCTCCTACTAATTTTTAGGGAATTAGTAAAACCCAGGTGTCCTCGCCAGGATTACGAACCCCGGCTGTTGCCTTGGTAAGCCAACCGTCTATCGATTGCGCTAACCGGACACCCGATTAACGGCTATGCGTAGTTTATTTTCTAAAGTTGTATTAGATAATCTTTTTCTTGCTTTTGGTTTAGTTAATTAAGATTTGAACAAAAAATTGTTCACAAGCATATGTGCTACCAAACAATGAAGTAACTTCTTGAGCATTTCATGTCATCATTAGATATTGTTCACGTGGGAAATAAGATGCATAGAAGTCCAGTATCTTTGAGGACCTCCACTTTGACTGCAAAATATTTGTTCTTGCAAGTTAATAACTTCCATTTGCATCTCTGCCGCAGCAGCATCTACACCGATATCAAATGGTTTTGAGAAACATGCTAACCTAGTTTGTTGTGCAGCAAAATCTTTGATACGCTCCACGAACTGGCAGTAAATATTATTAATAGCGTCAGCATAGTTAATGAAATTAATAAGTGATTCCTTCTGCTCTCTAAGTCTTACCCAGAAAATTAGTATTTCCTTCTCACAAGTTACTCTCCCACAGTTTCAGTTATTTTTTTTTTCGAGAAAGCTTTGATAAGCCCATAAAGTTTGTGTACATGCTGCCTTTGTGTTTGGAACCTGAAATACTGGTCATTAAAATGTTGCGTCATGTCAACCAAAAACTCTAACTGGCAGATCCACAGAGGGTCCAATAATTCCTTGACCGGACTACACTTCACATCCATGAAAAGTTCGACTTCAGCACAAAATGTTATAATACTTTTCAGCATTTCCCCTCGACTTAACCAGCGAAGGTCTCAATAATAAAGCAGATTGCCATACCCTGAGTCAACGTCGTGATCAATTGTTTTAATTGACGATGGTTGAACCTTCTTGCTTTAATAAAGTTCTCACACGGTACCACGAATGCCAATTTGTCAGCAACGTTAAACGCTTTGGTGCACACATTTTGTTGGTGATTAATACAATGTAATCAACAACCTAAGATATGTTAATGATGCTGTATTACTAGCAGAACATCCTGAAGATTTATGAAAATTAATTAATGAAGTAAACACGACTAGCAAAATATATGAACTAGTTATGAATATCAAAAAGTCTAAAACTATGATCATAAACAAAGATAATAGTCAAAACCTACAAGTGGATATCAAAGTTGAAGGAATAGACATGGAGACAGTTCAGAGCTACAACTGTCTTGGACATACAATAACCAGTGATGGAAAATGTAAAAATGAAATAAACAAAAGAAAAGGAATGGCAAAAAGTAATTTTAGTGACTTGAAAAAATATACTAACATAAAAACAAATAACAACAGGGTTAAAACTTTGAATAGCAATTTGTTATATCTTCTCAACATTCATATATGGTGCAGAAACATGGACATTAGACAAGAAAATAGAATAGAAAATTGAAGCTTTTGAAATATGGATTTATAGAATAGAATAAGAATAATAAGATGGAAAGAAAAGAAAACAAACGATGTCGTCTTAAAACAAGTAACATTTAAAAAGAGAACTACTAAACACAATTCAAACAAGACAAATGAGATTTTGGGGGCATGTTAAAAGACACAGCAGTTTACTAAAAGTAATCTTGGAAGAGGAAAATGCAAGGTAAAATAGGCAGACCAAGGCTAACATGGACGAGTTACATCTAAGCATGGACAAGTCAGCCTACAACAATCTGCACCATCAAAGCAAGAGACAGAGCGGAATGGCGCTCCATGGTAGCCAACCTTCGATGCGGAGACGGTACTCACGGAAGATGGTGAATACAATGCAGGAATGAAACACCAAGACGACCTAATTTGAAAGTAATATTGTATTTGTTAATGGGTTCTGAATTTATGTGCATCTATACATTACTCATTATTTCTTTATTTTATTTTAGCTTATAGAATGGAATGTGCAGTTATTACCAAATCATGCACAATGGCCGGCCAAAATTGCTTAGTGATATGGTTCTGGTCTGCGGACCGTAGGTCCACCTCTGGTCTAGAATTAAACTGCATCATACTGTATAACACTGATGATGGAATCTGTACAAAGGTCTTGAGTATAAAATATCATGAAGATACTGTTAACTGTAGACTTTAGAATAGTTATTAACTGATAAACTGTATGTTTGATGTTGATTGATGATCAGACATGGAAGTAAGAAAAACGTTTAGTTATATTTTAGATGGATATCATGGACCCATGTACTGATTAATGGCTGTAGTTATGATTGTTGTGCGTTTGAGAAGAGTGAGAGACTGTAGACTTAAAAGTGAAGCATGGATTAAATACTAGTCATATATTTGACGCAATGTGTTGATGAATCTCATTCAAAACAATAATTGTTGTGTTTATCGGTAATAATTACTAAGTATTCATGCAGCCACTGCATCTACCTGTTATAGTAAACCTCCAAAAGCTTTGTCGTCCGTTGCTATAACTTTAACTAGGCCCCGAAGTTTTTTTCTATAACGTTCATCTGATCGGCGGCTAGAGTAAAAACTATTTAAGTATTCTATACATGCATTGATTTGGTGAGTGAGATCCAACTACCTGGTGAAAATCACGGACTAGATAATTTAATAAAGAGTATGATAATTGTTGGGGGTCGCGATAAATAGCTCAGTTGTTAGTAAGCTGAAAGTTGTTAGTAAGCTGAAAGTTGTTAGTAAGTTGAAAGTTGTTAGTAAGCTGAAAGTTGTTAGTAAGCTGAAAGTTGTTAGTAAGCTGAAAGTTGTTAGTAAGCTGAAAGTTGTTAGTAAGCTGAAAGTTGTTAGTAAGCTGAAAGTTGTTAGTAAGTTGAAAGTTGTTAATAAGCTGAAAGTTGTTAGTAAGCTGAAAGTTGTTAGTAAGCTGAAAGTTGTTAGTAAGCTGAAAGTTGTTAGTAAGCTGAAAGTTGTTACTAAGCTGAAAGTTGTTAGTAAGCTGAAAGTTATTAGTAAGCTGAAAGTTGTTAGTAAGCTGAAAGTTGTTAGTAAGCTGAAAGTTGTTACTAAGCTGAAAGTTGTTAATAAGCTGAAAGTTGTTAGTAAGCTGAAAGTTGTTAGTAAGCTGAAAGTTGTTAGTAAGCTGAAAGTTGTTACTAAGCTGAAAGTTGTTAGTAAGCTGAAAGTTATTAGTAAGCTGAAAGTTGTTAGTAAGCTGAAAGTTGTTAGTAAGCTGAAAGTTGTTAGTAAGCTGAAAGTTGTTACTAAGCTGAAAGTTGTTAGTAAGCTGAAAGTTGTTAGTAAGCTGAAAGTTGTTAGTAAGCTGAAAGTTGTTAGTAAGCTGAAAGTTGTTAGTAAGCTGAAAGTTGTTACTAAGCTGAAAGTTGTTAGTAAGCTGAAAGTTGTTAGTAAGCTGAAAGTTGTTAGTAAGCTGAAAGTTGTTAGTAAGCTGAAAGTTGTTAGTAAGCTGAAAGTTGTTAGTAAGCTGAAAGTTGTTAGTAAGCTGAAAGTTGTTAGTAAGCTGAAAGTTGTTAGTAAGCTGAAAGTTGTTACTAAGCTGAAAGTTGTTAGTAAGCTGAAAGTTGTTACTAAGCTGAAAGTTGTTAGTAAGCTGAAAGTTGTTAGTAAGCTGAAAGTTGTTACTAAGCTGAAAGTTGTTAGTAAGCTGAAAGTTGTTACTAAGCTGAAAGTTGTTAGTAAGCTGAAAGTTGTTAGTAAGCTGAAAGTTGTTAGTAAGCTGAAAGTTGTTACTAAGCTGAAAGTTGTTAGTAAGCTGAAAGTTGTTACTAAGCTGAAAGTTGTTAGTAAGCTGAAAGTTGTTACTAAGCTGAAAGTTGTTAGTAAGCTGAAAGTTGTTAGTAAGCTGAAAGTTGTTAGTAAGCTGAAAGTTGTTAGTAAGCTGAAAGTTGTTACTAAGCTGAAAGTTGTTACTAAGCTGAAAGTTGTTACTAAGCTGAAAGTTATTAGTAAGCTGAAAGTTGTTACTAAGCTGAAAGTTGTTACTAAGCTGAAAGTTGTTACTAAGCTGAAAGTTGTTACTAAGCTGAAAGTTGTTAGTAAGGACAATAGTTCGGGTTCGATCAAGATCGACGATATCCAGGCTCACCTCGCCTTAAATGGGTAACTTATTGCTTTTTTCTGGGAAAATGGAAAGTACGGCGTAATATCGATTCCATTACACCAAAAATAATGTTGTGCCGGTCTTTACAAAATACGGGTACTAACACCATATTATTCCCTATGGAATAACATAGCGTGATGAGGCTCATTACTATTACACTTTATTGATGAGAATTCTTAGTCAGCGTGATGTAATCTATACGACTTGCCACATCGCTTGTAATGTCCACCTGCGACGTTTGTCGTTTGATTGGTAGGCTGCAACTCTACAACACATCAAACGTTGATTTTTGGCCATTTTTCGTTGATTATGGTCATCTATACAATAATCTTCTCATTCGCCCTCCTTTCTTCAGTACTTTCTCCCATTGTCTTTACTCTGTAACAGTCCGTGCGATCAGGAAAAGCTAAAGCGCTCTACCTTTGTTTAGTTCACGCCTTGCACACTATCACCCAGTGGTTTAATATACTCAGACCTTTCATCTATTGCACAAAAAGTTTATTCTTGTTAAAGCACTTTAGTAATAGAACCGATTCATTCTCAATATTTACTTCTGTACACAACTTAAATTCAGAGTGCGCGTATCTTTCTTTTTTTTTTTTTTTACCGCCGCGCAGTTCTAAACTGAAATTATGATTCTTGGCTCTTGGTCCTTCCAGTACTGCTAGACGACACAGAGGAATCGTAGAGTTTCCTGCCAATTGTCGCTATTATGGAAGAGTTGTTCGATTATAGAGAGTGAGTCTATGCCTGCCAACCGTGTCTTTTTTGTTCTGGAGTTCTTTTTAGTGTTTCTCGAGGTTTTCCTCTTTTCCTCTGACATGATGTTTCCCGTTTGAGTGCTTCCTAGTTCTCTGGTTGTTTCATCTACATACATGTCAGACATGTCCATCTTCTTTTCTTAAAGGTAGGTCAAATAAATGATTGTTGACACGGGCTTCAACAAAAGGTTTTTTCCCACGTAGGGTTGCCCTTAATCGAATCTTGGGATAAGTTTATGAGCCCTCCTTCCAAAGATTGTTCCAGTTAGCACAATATTGTCCAGGTGTTACATTCTCATTAGATACTGCGTTTGAAACCTCGTTCACAGGGACAGCTGAAACATGATGTGCATGCAGTGTCATCAAACTTGGGGATTTAGAATATCTCATGTTTTGTAAGTGTTTTATGCGGGTTTATAAAAAATATTTCACCGATCTGCTTTTTTCTTAATGCTGTTGAACATAATGTACAATTATTATGTTTTTTTGCTCGCGAGTCCTGGCGAACTGCTCTTTCATATTTCAATTTACCTACTTCACTGTAAATCCATGCGGTAGAATTCATTCACATAATTATAAACGAGCGTATAAGACTACATTGGTTCACCATCGGCTGAAATATGTAATCGATACAACATATTGTGGTTTCTCTCCGGAAACATCTGTCCATCAGTCTAGAACATTCAAGTCTGTGAATGTTTTGTGAGCTTTAGACATAATTGTGTGGGAACTTTCGAATACATAATGAGACATATTTATGCGTGAAAACAAAAGAGTTGAAAAAAAGGTGTGACCGTTGAAATAAGATATCAAGAACTTATAAGTCTCAGTAAGACAGAATGGATGACTGTATTGTCTGCTATTTTAAAGCTCCAGAAATTGTATCCAGCATTTAAAACATACTTTCTTTCACTACGCAAAAACACGTATTTTCACGATCATCAGTAGCGTATTTGAAGATGAATTGAGTTTTGCTCCAGTGGTTTCCTCGTTCTAAATTGTTCGTACCTCATGTCAAGATACGTAAACTTGCAAAGGAAAAAAAAACACATCTGTCACATAAGTAATTGATAAAATGAATTATGTTTTTAGCTTCACAGATGAAGAGACTTGAGGAAGAGAGTGTGCCTATGAATGCAAGAGAATCATTATAAGTCCTCAAAATAGATTGCATTAGAGCAAAATGGTACACAACTCAAAGAACAAATTGCTTGGTTTTACCTGCATTACATATTTGTAGAAATGGACTTCATCAAAACAACTAAAATGCTTTCCATGGGCAATCTTGACACCACTTAACCTGATCATCTAGTGAACAGTCCGATTAAATTAAAACCATTTAAACGTTTTCATTGCTTCCGCCCACTAGACTTAAGTATTAACTTGTCTCCTACAAAGACAGAGAGGTAGCATTGTAGACAATTTTTATTGCATTATTATTTTTTTTTTTTTACTGAAAGTTGTGGCAATAACAATAGTTTCCTTATAGTTTTTACTTTACGACTTCACTTTGATAGAATTGATTCTTTCAGGCCGTTGCAACACAAAGTGCTGCTTGAATATGTGCACTGCCACACGAAACAGTTGATCTCTTACGCCAAGGCAACTGCTGTTACTAACGAGTAAATAGAGTAACCAGCCATTATATGATGGCTTCTGGCGGAGAGGTGAGAGATCCCATCCCGTTACTCAGAGTACCATATAATCTAAATAATAATAGCTTGCTGTATTTTGGGGAATATTTATTGAATATTCAGTTTTTTAGAACGCCAGTAACGCAACGCATAGACACAGACAGTGCCCTTAAAGGGTACATCACCAGAACTAGAAATTGACGCAGTTCACACCGTGATTCAAGGCCACATTCAAGCAGCTATAAAATAAACATTCGGCCAGGTCAGCTGTCGCAAATTATCTCAAGCAATATGCTCTATATAAAGGAAAGCGGCAAGTATATTTTAGGTCAATGTTATACTCAGGTACAATATCTGAGTTTTGGGTGTCTTACATTATACGGTAAATATTATTTATTCAATTCTCATTCTAGAGTTCATGATATATTTGACACTATTTATAGACAACGGTTAAAGATAAATGTAAACAAATAATAATGTATACTGTGCTATGGGTGTTTGGTGCATTAACTTCACAGTTTATTATGGCAATGGAAATGGCAAAGTACGGTTTTTTTAAAGACTGCCTAAAAGATATACATCTAGATGACACAGACATACGACAAATGTGTAATTTATACTGGAAACAAACAGCAATAATAAGATATGACAAAGATAACTCTCACCTATTGATATAAAGAGAGGAGTAAGACAAGGATACATCTTGTTGTCAAGCTTGTTCAATCTATACACTTAGCAAATCTTTAAAAACATCACAGAGATGCCAGGCCTAGACATTAATGGAAAGATAATCAATAACTAAAGATATGCTGATGATAGTGCACTACTAGCAGAAAATCCTAAAGATCTACAACAATTACTTAATTAAATAAGCACGGCAAGCAAAAAATATGGATTTGATATGAATATCAAAAAGACTAAAACTATGATCATTAACAAAGAAAATACTCAAAACCCACAAGTGGATATCAAAGTTGAAGGTTTAGACCTGGAGAAGGTTCAGAGCTACAAGTACCTTGGGCATACTGTAACCAGTGGTGGTAATGAACAAAAAATGGAAGCCTTTGAAATGTGGATTTATAGAAAAATAGGTAGAATTTGATGGAAAGAAAAGAAAACAAAGGATGAAGTCTTAAAACAAGTAAAAATGAAAAGAGAACTACTAAACACAGTTAAAACAATACAAATTAGATTTTTCGAAAATATTAAAAGACCCAAAAGCCTACTAAAAGTAACCATGGAAAGGAAATTACCAGGTAAAAGTTGCAGAGGCAGACCAAGACTAACATGGATGAGTAACATCAAAAGATGGACAAGTTAACCTATGACAACCTGCACCATCAAAGCAAGAGACAGAGAGAAATGGCGCTCCATGGTAACCAACCTTCGTTGCGGAGACGGCACTCAATGAATGTGTTAATGTTGTCTTCTTTGATATGGATATATTTTTCATGTTGTTAAAATTGCTTTTTTTGCAACTCGAATTCTCTTGTTTATTTCTGCCTTTGAGGAAAAAGTCACAACAAAATGGCAATGCATAAAAAAACAGCATGCAAGAATCCTGCAACACCTTGCACAAAATGGAAAGTAACAAACAACAAAAATGGATGATTGATAAAATCTTAGAAAAAATTGAAGAAAGAAGACAAGCGAAAAACACTGCCAGATACAAGGATATAGACAACGAAATACGGAGAATGTGCAAAAAGGCAAAAGAAGACTGGCTCAACCAAAGATGTCTAGAAGTCAAAACTATGGAAAGTAAACAAAACTTAAGAGAGATGCACACAGAAATAAAGAGAATGACGAATAAAAACAAAAAAACTGCAGGAAACGGATGTATTGCAAACAAAGAGGGAAGAATGCTAACAGACTACAAAGATATAATAGATAGATGGCAAGAATATATAACATAATTATTTCATGACGAAAGGGACTAAAAGCCAGACATAAAATGTACATACAACTATACAATTCTGAAATCTGAAGTAGAAAAAGCTATAAAAACAATAAAAAAGGGAATGGCAGCAGGGCCCGACAATAAACAGAAAGAGATGATACAGGCTGTAGAAGAGTTTGGCGTCGAAGTGATCACAGACATATGCAATGACATATACCATACAGGATACATACCAAACGATCTAAAAAGATCAACTTTCATTGCATTGCCTAAAAAGAACGGTGCAGTTGAATGCAGTGATTTCAGAACAATAAGCCTAATGAGTCAGGTAACAACAATTTTACTAAAAGTTATAGAGGGAAGGATTCAGAATAAAATCAATACTGAATTAGATGAGCAACAATTTGGATTCAGGAAGCACAGTGGCCAAAAGAAGCCATATTCAGCATGAGAACATTGATTGAAAATTACACAGAAGTAAACAAACCAATATATGCCTGCTTTATAGACTACACCAAAGCTTTCGATAGAATACACCATAACCAACTCATAGACTGCCTAAAGGATATAAATCTAGACAACACAGACATACGACTAATATGTAATTTGTACTGGGAGCAAACAGCAATAATAAGATATAACAAGGAGAACTCTACACCCATGGACATAAAAAGAGGAGTAAGACAAGGATGCATCCTATCACCAAGCTTGTTCAATCTATACACTGAGCAAATCTTTAAAAACATCTCAGAGATGCCAGGCCTAAACATTAATGGAAAGATAATCAATAACCTAAGATATGCTGATGATACTGTTCTACTAGCAGAAAATCCTAAAGATCTACAACAATTGCTTAATGTGATAAACAAAACAAGCAAAAAATATGGACTAGATGTGAATATCAAAAAGACTAAAACTATGATCATAAGCAAAGAAAATTCTCAAGACCTACAATTAAATATAACAGTTGAGGGAATACATCTGGAGACAGTCCAGAGCTACAACTAGCTGGGACATACTATAACCAATGATGGAAAATGCAAAACTGAAATAAACAAAAGAATAGGTATGGCAAAAAGTAATTTTAATGCCATAAAAAATATACTAGCAACAAAACAAATATCAGCAGGGCTGAAACTAAGAATGGCAAAATGTTACGTCTTCTCAATATTCCTGTATGGTGCAGAAACATGGACATTAGACAAGAAAACAGAACAGAAAATTGAAGCCTTTGAAATGTGGATTTATAGAAGAATAGGTAGAATTGGATGGAAACAAAAGATAACAAACGATGAAGTTTTAAAACAACTGAAAATAAAAAGAGAACTACTAAATACAATTAAGACAAGACAAATGACATTTTTGGGGCATGTTAAAAGACACAACAGCCTACTAAAAGTAGTATTGGAAGGAAAAATACAAGGTAAAAGAGGCAGAGGCAGACCAAGACTAACATGGACGAGTAACATAAAAAGATTGACAAGTCAGTCTATGTCAGCCTGCACCATCAAAGCAAGAAACAGAGTAGAATGGCGATCCATGGTAGCCAACCTTCGTTGCGGAGAAGGCACACGATGATGATGGTGATATCTGCCTTACATTGTCAATGACTTGTTATAGCATGTCTTAGATATATTCATGGACTCTCTCTCTCTCTCGGTTCATTCTCTCTTCTTTGTCTTCTATTTGAATAGTAATGTTTGATGCGATAATTGTTTTAGCGGTAAATAACTGCATTTGTAGTCTACAATAAAATGATATGTCAAAGATAGCCTACAATGTAAGGCTGGTGGAGCGGAGTGTTCACGCTCTATTGGACACGGCAGGGCGGTGAAGGGGAGCGTCAAGTTCTTTTCTCCAGGAACCTCTATCTATCAAAGGACAGACGTCACTTATTGGTTGGAGACTGAATGACGAGTTTTGAACTTAGGCGCTGCTGGGCATAGTAAGCAAAGGCCCAGTTAAACACAATATATCATGTATTATATTCTTCCAAGTACTTTTCCAATCAATCAACGCTCGCAACTAAAGTTTTAAAATGTATCCATTACTAAATTATATTATAGCATAATACTCCATAGACCGACGTGCTCTGGGGTTGTTTCAAAAACAAAGTTAGCATTAATTATATGATAGTTGGTACATGCAGTAACATACTATATGCTCTTGATATTTTCAAATGAACATATATATTTACCTGCTCAACTCCTGCATTTAAGTTCCGAGCTACAGTTATTTTTATTATTTTCATTAAATTAAAGATAAAGATAAAACGTCTACCAGCAAGTAGCTTTCCATGATCCTTTAGCTCTATCGTGTTTCTCTGTAAACTTGGCTGCCATGGCAGCTACACCGAAGTGTCCTCTCCAACGGAGCCTGTTTTAGTCTTTAATCTTTAGTTCTGACATGCGTCATCGAAGTTGGGGTATTCCCAAATCTTCTCTGCTACCCGTTCTAGCAGCCACTGAAATATAAAGCATCAGAGCTTAAAGCGGTTAGCGACTCGTAGCTGACTGCTTTCGCAAAATCGGTGAACTAGAACAATCCAGACTCCACTTCACCTCTTCGAGGTGTCTCAACAAATAGACCAACCAGTTTGGTCACATGAGTAGTGACCGAGAGGAAAGGCAACCCGGTATTTAGAAAAGAAAATCTGAAATCGGATCTGTTTGCCCGAAAGATGAAAATATCACAATTCTACTGCACAACACGACACACCGTTTCCACAGCTGCTTAACGTCCATTGTTAAGAGAGGATAACGAAGCAGAGTCATAATTGAAGGGTCGTCCGTGTGAATAAGAGAGTGAAAGAAATATTAAAAGGCTACAATAGTTATGTACCAGAAGAAAACCGCAGAGCTCTGACAAGCGAATTCGACAAAACAACATCGACATGTGCGGTTATTTCAACACAATCTGACACGAAGTGTCAATCACAGCGAAGGGGGGAGACAAATCTTCTTTATAAAAATGTTGTGCCTGTTACTGTCTTGGCTATTTTTATAATTGCAGGTAGATTTTTTTTTTTTTTTTTTTTTTTTTTTTACAGCGAAATAAAACTAAAAGAAGCAAGAATTAGAATATTGTTAATAATTTCTAGCGTTTGTTTCATTTAAATTATGTAAATTACTTTCTTTGCAATCTGCTCAATGGTCATATCGAAGAAACAATCATCACCATCATGCAGCATAAAAATAAACACGACAAATCTGAAACAAATGCAACGTTTCATATACGTGGGCACAATAATAACATCAGATGGAGGATGCACCACAGAAATAAAAAGCAGAATAGCTCAGGCCAAAATAGCATTTCTGAAAATGAAAAATATATTATGCAACAAATCTATGTCAATAGAAGTGAGAGTTCATCGGTCATATATAGAACCATTCTGACCTATGGAAACGAAATGTAGACAGTAGACAAACAAATGAAAAGACGATTAGCGACAGCAGAGATGTGATTTTTCAGAAGAATGTTGAAAGTTCCCTGGACAGCTAAAAGACCAATGAGGAAATTATCAAAGAGGCGAACACAAAAAGGGACTTCTAGAAAACATCAGAAAGAAAGAATCAACATTTTTCGGGCACATCATGAGAAAAGGAAAGTTGGAATACATGGTTCTATCTATCTACTGACCTTTCGAGCCGTAGCCGGCCCATAGGGCGCAGCCCAAGATACTCCTTCTCTTATCTAAATTTTGTTCTAGCAGTTTTCCATTCTTTTAAACATATGTTATCAAATCTCGCCATTTGTCTCTGTTCTGTGCAAGTAGCTCTATCTCATTGAGGGTGCCGGTTGGAATACATGGTTACAACTGGCAAAATAAAAGGAAAGAGAGATCGCGGACGACAAAGAGAGAAAATACTGGATAGCTTGGTGTCATGGCATTGAAAAGGGCCAACAGCAGAATTGATACGATGCACTGTAGATAGACGATTGTGGAAGGACATGATTGCGTACGCCAACCGATATGGCACATGATGATTTCATTTGCTATCCTTCGTTTCTCACCTCTTTTTTTTTCTTGTGTCTTTCTCTCTTCATAATTATGTGTGTAAACACGTCCGTGTGCAGTATGACAAATTCACGGTGACAGCCAAGCTATTCAGCTACCACAAGTGAAAGACTTTAATTATTTATTTCTGACAACTCTGTGTACTGCGTCGTTTAGAGTTTGACAGTTTAAAATATATTTATTATAGCTTTACAGTAAAATATGTTCATATCCAGAAAGTACCCAACTTCACTTGAAGTGTCAGTTCTTTGTGTTCTTGACGTTTATTATTTTTCAATACGATGAAGTTCTCTTTAGAACTGACAGCTAAAGACAACATAATACACTCCCAATGCTGACACTTAATCAGTTTCAATTGTAAGATAACGTTACCTTGCATATCTGCTTGTATCTTGCGGTTCAATGTTTATTTTCAGTGAACAAACAAGTTCCCTGGATATTATTATTATTATTATTATTTTTTAATTAAGGGTAAATAACTGGGAAGGAAGGGTGATGGACAAAGGATAGAATGAGCGAGTAGAAAGAGATAATATTAAACAGAAAATATAATTAAGAGGACGTGTGAGAGTATGATTGGGGGGGGGGGGGAGGGGAAGAGTAAAATATCGGGAAAGAGAGAGAAATAAAGAGGAAGGATGAGAAGATGAAATAGCGAGAGCAGAGAGAGAGAGAGAGAGAGAGAGAGAGAGAGAGAGAGAGAGAGACATGCAGGGAGAGAAATAGAGTGAAGAAACTGTGACCGAAGAAGACATCTTTCAGTTACATCCTTTTCATGTTTTCTATTTTTTCCATATTTTTTTGTTCAATGTGGTGAGTGTAGAATTTTTTTATTACGTAAATAATAGCACAGCATTTAAATACCATAGCTCAATATTGATGAGTTTTGTGTTCATTTGATATAACAATACAAAGCGCCCATTTTTATTAAGAGCATAGATTAATCAAGTTTTTAATAAGGTAACAAAATTGTTAAAAAATACATCAGCGATGTGCTGATAATAGATGAAGAAAGACTTCTTCATAAGGCATTGTGTGGAAACGTCTGGTTTAAAAAAAAAAAAAGCAAGGAAGATCAAGAAAATCGTTATGCAGAACAATCATTATAGAAGGTTTAACCATGGGAGTAAGAAGCAACTAAAACTCACAAGAACTAGCAGCAAATCGGCAATTGTGGAGAATAGTGACCTATTCACTAATATATAATAGTGACCTATTCACTAATATATAATAGTGACCTATTCACTAATATATAATAGTGACCTATTCACTAATATATAATAGTGACCTATTCACTAATATATAATAGTGACCTATTCACTAATATATAATAGTGACCTATTCGCCCTACATGGCGTTTTGGAACTGAGAGGAAAATAAAATGAAAACAAATTATCATAAACTCAGTTGCATTGAGCACATAAACGATAAATTAGAGTGCCAATTTGGAACATATTTTTTTAATGTGGGATAGTTCATCAACTTTTATAGTAACATTGTAATTTATAAACAATTACATATATCGTGTCTTTTATTTATTTATTTATTTTTTTATTAATTATTTTTTTTTTAAAAGAGCACATTTAGTACTACTTTCTTCATGGTAGGAGAACAGGTGTTCCACTGCTGGTAGGGTCCGAAGTGTTTTTTTCTTTTCCTCTATCATCATCATCATCAAGTACCGGGCCTACTGGCGTAAGTGATCGTGTCTCTCCACAACTTTCGATCTCGGCAGCTATTTATCATTTCTGTTGTTGACCTTCTGCCAAGCCATTCTCTTAAGCTGTCTGGTATCTTTTCTCTTTGCTCCCCTCTATCTCTTCGTCCCTCAATTTTTCCAGCTGTTACAATATATTCCAGTTGTTCTCTTCTCATTACATGGCCAAAAAATGATGATTGTGTCTTCCTAATAATGGAAATTAGCTCTCTTTTTGTTTTGGCCTCTTTCAGAACGTTTTCATTACTCTTCTTAGCTGTCCATGGTATTCTCAACATTCTTCTGTAAAATCACATTTCTACAGCCCCCAGTGATTTCTCTATCTGTTGTCCTATTGTCCATGATTCACATCCATATGTTAAGACTTGTTCTACATAACCATGCTATATACTTTATGGTAATAAGAAAGATAAATTAAAAATTATTTAAAAACTGAATAGAAAAGTAAATTACAATTAAATTATCTATTGCTAACATTTACATATTCTCTGTGTGTTCCAGGTTTGCTTACTTAAAGGAAGACTGGACCCTTCTCATTATGGCCTTTACAGACACGACCTGGTTGTTGGCCTTGGTTTTGGCTGCATTGGCGATGTTCTGGTTATGGATAAAGTACAAGGCAGCTTACATGAAATACAACATTCCACCATTCCCTGTCAAACCCTGGCCAATCGTTGGACATTTCTTTATGATGAGTGGAAACTTAAGGGACAAAATAAAAGTGTGGAGAAATACAGCTGGTGATATCTTTAGCCTGGATATTGGAGGTCATCTGCACATTCTTGTAAATGATTACAATATCATTAAAGAAATATGGGTAAAGAACGCCGATCGTATTATTAATGCACAAGTTACATTTGGCTACGATATTTTGGGGGAAAATAATAAAGGCATTATTGGAGCCAGGGATGACAACTGGAAGGAGCAAAGAACAACATCTTTGGCTATTCTCAGATCATTTGGGATGGGTAAGAATGTAATGTCTGAGAAAGTTCAAGAAGAGGTGTCGTATGTTCTTGAGAAACTTGCTGCTTTTCAAGGACGACCAGAAGACGTCCGGCTGCTACTTAACGCCAGCATTTCTAACGTCATTTGTTCCGTTGTCGTAGGGAAAAGATTCGATTATGACGATCATTACTTTGCTAACTTTATAAGTATGATACGGGACACAATGAAATACGCAAGATCGGTGGCAATACTTACGCCATTTAAATTTTTATATTACCTCCCTGGTGATCTCTTCTATGTCAAGAAATGGGCCAAAGCTTCTAAGAGCATAAATGAAATGTTTTGTAAGGTTTACGTCAAAGAGCTTACACAAACATTCAATGAAAGTGAAGAACCACAAAACTTTGTTACCGCTTATATTAAAGAGATGAAGAAGACAGAGAAGAAAGGAGTCAAATCTCATCTGAGTGAAGCAAACTTGGTTGCCATTATCAGAACTCTTTTTCTTGCTGGAACAGAGACCACAAGCACCACCATTCTATGGTGTCTTCTCTACATGCTACATTATCCTGAAGTACAAGAGAACGTTTACCAGGAAATTGAGACCAATGTTGGAACTTCCCGTCTCCCCAATATTAATGACAAATCAAAGCTGACATATCTGAATGCAGTTATCATGGAGACACAACGGATTGCTAGTCTTGTTTATGTTGCAATACTACGGGAAGTTAGTTCTACATTTGAAGTCGGGGGATATACTATTCCAAAAGGAAGCACTGTCTGGTCCGTTCTGGATTCGGTACTCTCCGAAAAGAAAATCTGGGACGACCCACACAATTTTCGACCAGAAAGGTTCATTGATCAACAAGGAGCTCTCATCAACCGCGAAGAATTCATCCCATTTTCTATTGGTAGAAGGATTTGTATGGGAGAAGCTCTGGCTAAAACAGAGCTGTTTCTATTTCTATCCGCCATGTTTCAGCGCTTTAAGTTTGAAACTGATGACAGATCACAGGGACTACCAACACTCAAAGAATCTTTTGGGTCTACAGCTGTACCACAGCCCTATAAAATTAGATTCATCGAACGTAGAGGGCTGGACTGATGTTGGAAACAATAACTTTGACTTGTTTTCGCGACATTCAGCAACAATTAAGAAAAAAACGTGAACAACGTTGTTATTTCTCTTCCGTTATGAACTCTGCGGAGATATTAAAAGCACTGATATTATTCACATGATGATACTATCGGGTGTCGTCTCCACACTGAAAACTATCTATTTTGGATCACAGGCGTCGTCTCACTCTTGTGTTGTTGGCACATTATGCCAAGCTGTTATTTTCCATCTCTTGAAATGACTCGCATTTATAAACAGTCATCTATTTTTCTCATTTGTCTTGTCCTATCCTCCTATTACCATAGAGTTTTTTTAATGTATAGCTTTTGTTTATTCTAACATATTTTAATGGTTTGATTATCTCGCTATGAGATTTACAATGTTTAGTTTTCTTTTGATAAGTTTAGTTTTATCGGCAGGTTATCCACATAGTAAAAAGTCCAAAAGTGATCAGATCTTCAATGTGCAACGTGTTAGTTTACAAGTCGTCTATGTTATATTATGTTAGGTTCAGTTATATTACGCTGTATTATGTTAATTTCATCTTTCCTGCAATCCGGACATACTTAGATGTTCCGATCATCTCCTTGAAACACAGAGATCACAAGAGCAGATCTCTGACCCACGTGCACGAACTTTGTTGCACGACCCGGGATCCATGTTTTTCACCCAGGAACGATCAATGAGCTGATTAATGACGAAGTGGTGATGCGTTTCAGATGTTTGAAAGTCGCTAGGTTTATAGTTTTCTTTTTTTCAAGCAATTAAACAATAATAATAAAAATGATAAAAATAAAATAAAGCTCGGTCAAAGGAAGTAATAGTAAAATCAATGTCTTGGAACATGACAGTCTGGCAATGGTTTTAACAATCTACCATATCGGACCTTAAATCAACTCATTTCATTTACTGACTTTAAAATAACCATTCCATCATCCAGTAGGATCGTATAGTTTAGCCATATGGTAAAAGGAACATTTTATTGCTCACGGTGAACATTTCCATTAAAATAATTGAAATTAAAGAAATCCTTGTCTACCCCACCCTCAATCCTTCCTCGTCACCCCGAATAGAAAGTACACAGCATGCATCAAACTAGAAACACTACTGTAGCGCATGAAGCTAACCATGATCTGAGAGTAGGTAAGGGTCCAACCAAAGATCCTGACCTAGGATTGTCAGCTTTAACAAGTGAGGGACATGCTTTAAAGCCCAATTCCATATCTACTTTTGGTCGCAAAGTGGCATATTTTTATTGCTAAAGGATGTGGCAATTCGATGTTCATTGTTTTCCCTTTTTATTTTTATTTTGCGATTTCACTTTCAAACATGTGATCTGCAAAAATAACCACTGTTAAACAAAGTGCTTGCGGACTACATTCGTTATGCGATACTATAACAGTTTAAGTTGTGAGAGATGGCTACCAAATTACTAACAAGAGAAAAGGATGACCAGCGTGAATATCCTCGACAAGACTCCATCTTTGTACTCAAAACGACATCATCATCATCATAGAGTGTCGTCTACACAACGAAGGTTGGCTACCATGGAACGCCATTCCGTTCTATCTCTTCCTTTGATGGTGCAGGTTGTCATAGACTGACTTATCCATCTTTTGATGTTTATCGTCCATGTTAGTCTTGGTCTGCCTCTACCTCTTTTATCTTGTATTTTTCCTTCCACGATTACTTTTAGTAGACTGTTGTGTCTTTTAACATGGCCCAAAAATCTCATTTGTTGTTGTTTCAATTGTGTTCAGTAGTTCTCTTCTTATGTTTACTTGTTTTAAAACTTCATCATTTGTTTTCTTTTCTTTCCATCCAATTGTTCTTCTATAAATCCACATTTCAAAGGCTTCAATTCTCTGTTCTGTTTTCTTGTCTAGTGTCCATGTTTCTGCACTATATAGAAATGTTGAACAGATATAACATATTGCTATTCTTAGATTTAGCCTCTAAAAATGGGTACCAGAGATTTTTCTGGGAATAAAGGCGGCCTGGCGTGATACCGACCACATCACCCAAAAATGTGCCGTGGTTATAGAAAAATATGGTCACTATTGGTCGTTTCAAATCTAAATGTTCACGATTAACATGAAATATCTCCTCTTTCCCTGCACTTACAAACTTGATTTTTTGCATCTGGCCTTGTTTTACCAAGGTCCCACCGATTTCACCAAATTTAATGATGTAGGAAGTATGCTTCATCATGAAGCAGCACTTTCCTTTGATCTCAGTGAATTTACGGATCTTTTTGCTCCTGGAGAAAATAATTTACCGTACATTAATGGAAATCAGCTTCTCGACATAGGCGTCTCTACACAACTTGAAAGTTGGAGGCGTTTATCAACTGTTTACTTTCTATTGTTTACTTTCTTTAAAATACTATGAGAATGTCAATGTTATAGCCTTTACAGACGGTCTAAAACAAATCAGCGTATAAACAGTTCCATTAATGAAAACTATTTAAACAATATACAACAAAGAATACATTTAAAAAAAATTAATTATCCGTTGCGAGCGATAACGAGCATGACATATCAAGCAAAGTTATTGTTTATGGGTACGCATGTGACTAAAGAGTCCGATGTAAGCACGGGATCCTCTTCACTGTAAAGAGCTACATTGTTCGTTTTATGTCTTTCCATGTGACTTTCATTATTTTACGTAAACAAGACATATGAAAGTGATTTAGTTTCTTTGCATGCCTGCAGTACACATATCAAGAATCTTTACATTTTCAAAACGTTATCAACTTTAGCTAAAGATTGATCATGCGGACATATAAAAACGTCCATTATTATTTCATTTATTCTGAATCAGAGGAGTCTAACATATTGATTACTAATCTGGGCTGAACGAACGATAGTCCATCTTTTTTCCAATAGTCATTTTCTTCTTTTAAGACATGATCTTCACATTTGCACCAAAAATCTTTGTCAATCTGTGATAGAGCAGCATATGTCAGTCCTTTTATATCGCATAGTTTAAAACTTGTATTCTCAGCTACCACCTGCCCTTTAATTTTTGCCCAAACGAGTTCAATGGGGTTTAATTGTGGATGATAAGGGGGCAGTCTCAAGCACGTATGACCATGCTGTTGAATGATTTTGTCTATTTGGAATACTTTGGTCTTTTGCGATTTCTTAACAAGTGACAGTAATTCAGGTTTCAAAAATCCCTCGTTAAATGGAATTCCTTCCTTTCTTAGCCAAATCTTTATAACATCTTTTGTACTGGTAGATGTAGGAATTTTGTCTTCTTCTGCCACAGCGTTGTGGTACGACGCGTTGTCCATTACCAGACAGGATGGTCTGTCTAGAATTGGAAGAAGAGTATTTTCAATCCACTCTCTAAATATATGGCCATTCATCTCGGTGTGATAGTCCCTGTTGTCAGTATAATTAGAGGTGAATATAAGTTCTGCATTTTTCACCAACCCTTCTTTTCGGCTGCCTGCATGTGCCATTATAATACGCTGTCCTTTTCCAGTGGGTACACATCTTTTAATACTTCCATCTGATAACTGCCATTCCTTTGCACTTGTGTGGTGAGAATTTATCCAAGATTCATCTAGAAATACAATATCATAACCTTGGTTACGCATTTCCCGTACTTCACGTAAATATTTACTCCTCATAGAAACTAAGTGCGGCTTCTCGCAGATGACATTTCTACCACTATCGTACTTTCTAAACGTAAAACCGATGCTTCTAACAGTTCTCCATAATGTTGTTTTCGACACAACAATGTCATTTTCTGCTCTCAGTCGAATTTTCAGTTTTCTTAAAGTCACAGTTTCTTTGGAATCGAACATTTTACAAATTGCTCTTCTAATCACTTCCTTGTCAAAACTATCTACTACTTTCTTTCTTCCTAGCGTCCTAGTCTTGATTGAACTGGACACTCCGTTAGCTTTAAGCACTTGTTTGAAAAAGCGTTTGCTTATACCCAATGCGTGAATAGTTCTCTTTTCTGGCTTTGAGATGCTTCGATACAGTTTTCCACGCTTAGCTTCTATGCAAAAATATTTATACACCTTTATTGCCACTGATTGCAATGTAAGGAACTTTACTTTTATACCCATTGACTAACAGATCACAAATTTAACGAAATTACCCAATAATTAGGATACGCCGTTGCACATAAATCACAACAAAACGACAGGAAATGGGATGCACCGGATATAAAATTATAACTATGACGCGTTTTATGTGTTTTTTAGTGCTTAAAACAGGGAAATTGGCGCGCATTACGTTCAAGATGACAAGTCCGTGGGTGCTCACTCATATGAAGCGGTAATTCCTCCAAATATATGGTTTGACCAAAATGCCTTAAATTTGTATACTTCAAATAAAGAATATTTAAAACTATACGTTTGTTGGTGAGGAAATGAATGTACTTCTTGGGACCAAAAAATCACAAGACCATATGCAAAATTTCAGCATTATCAATCAATTGGTTGCAGAGATATGGAATTTTAAACACCTTCAAAATATTTTGAAACGACCTATAACACCATATTCCCCATACGCCTAGCAAGGTGTGATGGGAGCCTTTACTTTACTTACTTATTCTTAGTTTTAGACATGGTTTTATTTTCTTTAATATTTATAATATATTTATTATATTATGTATTATTATTATTACATTTTTATCATTGCGTTAAAATTAATTTTTACCATTCCTATTATTTTGTTTATTTCAGTTTTACATTTTTCGTCACTGGTTATAGTATATCCAAGGTACTGGTCGTTTCAAATCTAAATGTTCACGATTAACATGAAATATCTCCTCTTTCCCTGCACTTACAAACTTGATTTTTTGCATCTGGCCTTGTTTTTCCAAGGTCCCACCGATTTCACCAAATTTAATGATGTAGGAAGTATGCTTCATCATGAAGCAGCACTTTCCTTTGATCTCAGTGAATTTACGGATCTTTTTGCTCCTGGAGAAAATAATTTACCGTACATTAATGGAAATCAGCTTCTCGACATAGGCGTCTCTACACAACTTGAAAGTTGGAGGCGTTTATCAACTGTTTACTTTCTATTGTTTACTTTCTTTAAAATACTATGAGAATGTCAATGTTATAGCCTTTACAGACGGTCTAAAACAAATCAGCGTATAAACAGTTCCATTAATGAAAACTATTTAAACAATATACAACAAAGAATACATTTTAAAAAATTAATTATCCGTTGCGAGCGATAACGAGCATGACATATCAAGCAAAGTTATTGTTTATGGGTACGCATGTGACTAAAGAGTCCGATGTAAGCACGGGATCCTCTTCACTGTAAAGAGCTACATTGTTCGTTTTATGTCTTTCCATGTGACTTTCATTATTTTACGTAAACAAGACATATGAAAGTGATTTAGTTTCTTTGCATGCCTGCAGTACACATATCAAGAATCTTTACATTTTCAAAAAAGTTATCAACTTTAGCTAAAGATTGATCATGCGGACATATAAAAACGTCCATTATTATTTCATTTATTCTGAATCAGAGGAGTCTAACATATTGATTACTAATCTGGGCTGAACGAACGATAGTCCATCTTTTTTCCAATAGTCATTTTCTTCTTTTAAGACATGATCTTCACATTTGCACCAAAAATCTTTGTCAATCTGTGATAGAGCAGCATATGTCAGTCCTTTTATATCGCATAGTTTAAAACTTGTATTCTCAGCTGCCACCTGCCCTTTAATTTTTGCCCAAACGAGTTCAATGGGGTTTAATTGTGGATGATAAGGGGGCAGTCTCAAGCACGTATGACCATGCTGTTGAATGATTTTGTCTATTTGGAATACTTTGGTCTTTTGCGATTTCTTAACAAGTGACAGTAATTCAGGTTTCAAAAATCCCTCGTTAAATGGAATTCCTTCCTTTCTTAGCCAAATCTTTATAACATCTTTTGTACTGGTAGATGTAGGAATTTTGTCTTCTTCTGCCACAGCGTTGTGGTGCGACGCGTTGTCCATTACCAGACAGGATGGTCTGTCTAGAATTGGAAGAAGAGTATTTTCAATCCACTCTCTAAATATATGGCCATTCATCTCGGTGTGATAGTCCCTGTTGCCAGTATAATTAGAGGTGAATATAAGTTCTGCATTTTTCACCAACCCTTCTTTTCGGCTGCCTGCATGTGCCATTATAATACGCTGTCCTTTTCCAGTGGGTACACATCTTTTAATACTTCCATCTGATAACTGCCATTCCTTTGCACTTGTGTGGTGAGAATTTATCCAAGATTCATCTAGAAATACAATATCATAACCTTGGTTACGCATTTCCCGTACTTCACGTAAATATTTACTCCTCATAGAAACTAAGTGCGGCTTCTCGCAGATGACATTTCTACCACTATCGTACTTTCTAAACGTAAAACCGATGCTTCTAACAGTTCTCCATAATGTTGTTTTCGACACAACAATGTCATTTTCTGCTCTCAATCGAATTTTCAGTTTTCTTAAAGTCACAGTTTCTTTGGAATCGAACATTTTACAAATTGCTCTTCTAATCACTTCCTTGTCAAAACTATCTACTACTTTCTTTCTTCCTAGCGTCCTAGTCTTGATTGAACTGGACACTCCGTTAGCTTTAAGCACTTGTTTGAAAAAGCGTTTGCTTATACCCAATGCGTGAATAGTTCTCTTTTCTGGCTTTGAGATGCTTCGATACAGTTTTCCACGCTTAGCTTCTATGCAAAAATATTTATACACCTTTATTGCCACTGATTGCAATGTAAGGAACTTTACTTTTATACCCATTGACTAACAGATCACAAATTTAACGAAATTACCCAATAATTAGGATACGCCGTTGCACATAAATCACAACAAAACGACAGGAAATGGGATGCACCGGATATAAAATTATAACTATGACGCGTTTTATGTGTTTTTTAGTGCTTAAAACAGGGAAATTGGCGCGCATTACGTTCAAGATGACAAGTCCGTGGGTGCTCACTCATATGAAGCGGTAATTCCTCCAAATATATGGTTTGACCAAAATGCCTTAAATTTGTATACTTCAAATAAAGAATATTTAAAACTATACGTTTGTTGGTGAGGAAATGAATGTACTTCTTGGGACCAAAAAATCACAAGACCATATGCAAAATTTCAGCATTATCAATCAATTGGTTGCAGAGATATGGAATTTTAAACACCTTCAAAATATTTTGAAACGACCTATAGTAAAAAATTCAAAATATTTTGAAGGTGTTTAAAATTCCATATCTCTGCAACCAATTGATTGATAATGCTGAAATTTTGCATATGGTCTTGTGATTTTTTGGTCCCAAGAAGTACATTCATTTCCTCACCAACAAACGTATAGTTTTAAATATTCTTTATTTGAAGTATACAAATTTAAGGCATTTTGGTCAAACCATATATTTGGAGGAATTACCGCTTCATATGAGTGAGCACCCACGGACTTGTCATCTTGAACGTAATGCGCGCCAATTTCCCTGTTTTAAGCACTAAAAAACACATAAAACGCGTCATAGTTATAATTTTATATCCGGTGCATCCCATTTCCTGTCGTTTTGTTGTGATTTATGTGCAACGGCGTATCCTAATTATTGGGTAATTTCGTTAAATTTGTGATCTGTTAGTCAATGGGTATAAAAGTAAAGTTCCTTACATTGCAATCAGTGGCAATAAAGGTGTATAAATATTTTTGCATAGAAGCTAAGCGTGGGAAAACTGTATCGAAGCATCTCAAAGCCAGAAAAGAGAACTATTCACGCATTGGGTATAAGCAAACGCTTTTTCAAACAAGTGCTTAAAGCTAACGGAGTGTCCAGTTCAATCAAGACTAGGACGCTAGGAAGAAAGAAAGTAGTAGATAGTTTTGACAAGGAAGTGATTAGAAGAGCAATTTGTAAAATGTTCGATTCCAAAGAAACTGTGACTTTAAGAAAACTGAAAATTCGATTGAGAGCAGAAAATGACATTGTTGTGTCGAAAACAACATTATGGAGAACTGTTAGAAGCATCGGTTTTACGTTTAGAAAGTACGATAGTGGTAGAAATGTCATCTGCGAGAAGCCGCACTTAGTTTCTATGAGGAGTAAATATTTACGTGAAGTACGGGAAATGCGTAACCAAGGTTATGATATTGTATTTCTAGATGAATCTTGGATAAATTCTCACCACACAAGTGCCAAGGAATGGCAGTTATCAGATGGAAGTATTAAAAGATGTGTACCCACTGGAAAAGGACAGCGTATTATAATGGCACATGCAGGCAGCCGAAAAGAAGGGTTGGTGAAAAATGCAGAACTTATATTCACCTCTAATTATACTGACAACAGGGACTATCACACCGAGATGAATGGCCATATATTTAGAGAGTGGATTGAAAATACTCTTCTTCCAATTCTAGACAGACCATCCTGTCTGGTAATGGACAACGCGTCGTACCACAACGCTGTGGCAGAAGAAGACAAAATTCCTACATCTACCAGTACAAAAGATGTTATAAAGATTTGGCTAAGAAAGGAAGGAATTCCATTTAACGAGGGATTTTTGAAACCTGAATTACTTTCACTTGTTAAGAAATCGCAAAAGACCAAAGTATTCCAAATAGACAAAATCATTCAACAGCATGGTCATACGTGCTTGAGACTGCCCCCTTATCATCCACAAGTAAACCCCCATTGAACTCGTTTGGGCAAAAATTAAAGGGCAGGTGGCAGCTGAGAATACAAGTTTTAAACTATGCGATATAAAAGGACTGACATATGCTGCTCTATCACAGATTGACAAAGATTTTTGGTGCAAATGTGAAGATCATGTCTTAAAAGAAAAAAATGACTATTGGAAAAAAGATGGACTATCGTTCGTTCAGCCCAGATTAGTAATCAATATGTTAGACTCCTCTGATTCAGAATAAATGAAATAATAATGGACGTTTTTATATGTCCGCATGATCAATCTTTAGCTAAAGTTGATAACGTTTTGAAAATGTAAAGATTCTTGATATGTGTACTGCAGGCATGCAAAGAAACTAAATCACTTTCATATGTCTTGTTTACGTAAAATAATGAAAGTCACATGGAAAGACATAAAACGAACAATGTAGCTCTTTACAGTGAAGAGGATCCCGTGCTTACATCGGACTCTTTAGTCACATGCGTACCCATAAACAATAACTTTGCTTGATATGTCATGCTCGTTATCGCTCGCAACGGATAATTAATTTTTTTAAATGTATTCTTTGTTGTATATTGTTTAAATAGTTTTTATTAATGGAACTGTTTATACGCTGATTTGTTTTAGACCGTCTGTAAAGGCTATAACATTGACATTCTCATAGTATTTTAAAGAAAGTAAACAATAGAAAGTAAACAGTTGATAAACGCCTCCAACTTTCAAGTTGTGTAGAGACGCCTATGTCGAGAAGCTGATTTCCATTAATGTACGGTAAATTATTTTCTCCAGGAGCAAAAAGATCCGTAAATTCACTGAGATCAAAGGAAAGTGCTGCTTCATGATGAAGCATACTTCCTACATCATTAAATTTGGTGAAATCGGTGGGACCTTGGAAAAACAAGGCCAGATGCAAAAAATCAAGTTTGTAAGTGCAGGGAAAGAGGAGATATTTCATGTTAATCGTGAACATTTAGATTTGAAACGACCAATAGTCATCCTCTCTATTCCTGTGTGAATCCCTCTTTAATTTTGTTATTTTCCATATATTCGATTTCTAGACATATTTGGCTGAGCCAGTCTTCTTGTCGCCATTTTGCGTATTTCATGATCTATTTTGCTGTACTGGGTAGTGTTCTTCGCTTGTCTTTTTTCTTCTATTTTTCAGGATGGCATCAGTCATCCATTTTCGTTTTGTTTGTTCTTTTTCTTTTTGTGTAGGAATATATATATATATATATATGCGATGAAGACTCAATCAGAGTAGGATTCCAGGCTCTCACATGAAGACAGCTGTCTGTTAAAGTGAATTGATCGACCCCACAGACAGAACATCATAATTAGAGTCTGTTAGATCCACTCTGATTGAGTACCTGTTAAAACGTTGCACTGTGTTCTGCGCCAGTGACACAGTGCATCCGATTTCAGCCAGCATTTTATTCAGGTTTGCTTTCCGTAGCCTTTAATTGTCCCCAATCTTCCTGCAAGGCAGCAGATTGTCTTTGCTGTAGGGAGATTCTGCCCTTAGATGGTCGGCCCTCCCAGGTTTACTAGCACCATCTGCCCGAGTCATTAGAGGTGACTAACACAGACATGCACACAATGATATGAGGCATGACTAACACTGACACACACCAAGATATGATATGTGACTAACACAGACACACTCTAAAATATGAGATATGACTAACACAGATACACACACTAAGAAATGATATATGACTAAACACAGTCATGCATACACAAAGATATGAGACATGACTAACATAAACATGCACTCACAAAGATAGGAGATGTGACTAACATAGACATGCACACACAAATATATGAGATATGACTAAACACAAACACACAAAGATATGAGACATGACTAACATAGACATACACACATTAAGGTAGGAGATATGACTAGCATGGACATACACACAAATATATGAGACATGGCTAACATAGACATGCACACACAAAGGTATGAGATGTGACTAACATAGACATGCATACAAGGATATGAGATGTGACTAACATAGACATGCACATACAGATATGAGATATGACTAACACAGACATGCAAACACAAAGATATGACACATGACTAACACAGATACACACTAAGATATGAGATATGACTAAACACAGACACACACAAAGATATGAGGCATGAATAACACGGACACACACCAATATATGGGATATGACTAACATGACACACCAAGACCCACGGCTAGCACACACACACACACACACACGCTAAGATATGAGCCATTGCTAGCACAGAAACACATTAAGATATGAGCCATGGCTTCACGGAAACACACCAAGATATGAACCATGACTAGCACTGAAACACATTAAGATATGAGCCATGGCTAACACGGAAATACACCAAGATATGAACCATGGCCAGCACAGACACACACCAAGATATGAGTCATGGCTGGCTAGCACGGATATACACTAAGATATGAACCATGGCCAGCACAGACACACACTAAGATATGAATCATGGCCAGTCAAGACACACACCAAGATATGAGCCATGGCCAGCACATACACCCACCAAGATAGGAACCATGGCTATCACATACACACACAACGATATCAGCCATGTTTAGCACAGACAACCATCAAGATATAAGCCACAACTAACATATACACTTGGTAACGTCCACCAAAGTTTGTATGAGGTTCCCGGTAAAGTTTCTACTGACGACCACGAAGATCCAAAACTTGCAGGCATGGTGGGCGTGGCTGACGTGCTGGAAGATCAGCCGGATAAGACCTTCAGAGAATGTCAATTTCATGTCCCCTGAGTCTTGAGTCCGCATCAGAAAGTACAGCCTGACCACGTGGCTGGGTGAGTTCATGATGATGTAATACAGAGACAAGGCAAAGAGCATCCTAGCCACACGAACCTGGGCGCTAGCTCGCACTGAGCTCCACCTAGGATCGTTGATAGGTTTCAGCTCGGAAACTTCCAGCATCGGCAGGCCACTGAGCTTCTTCCACCGGGACTTGTGTATGATGGGCATAACGATCGTGAAGAGCATGACAGTAAAGGCGATCAGCGGTAGTAGCAACCTTACTACCGAGTCAATGTAGGTTATTATGTGCAAGAACTTCTCCTTGGGCTTGACAAGCATTTCTCAAGACCGATCTCGTTTGGCGTTACCTCAGCAGCAACAGCAGAGGCCATATACAGCAACAACGACAAGACTAGAATGCATATAACCACGATACCGGTGCGTCGCTTTGTGCACATAACCACACAGCTTGTTGGATGACATATGGTGATGTAATTCTCCACTGTTATGCACACAACGTACTCCATGCATTGTGCCAGTAAAAGTTAAACTATAACGGCCGCCGTTGAGAATGAACGAAATTCTGCAAATTCAGATCTTGGCCGTTGAGCTTTGTTCAAACACAAACAAGCGTCCATCTTGGAGCGTCCCCTGTCATTGAAATGACTAGCATACATATCAATTAAAGATATTGAATAAGTAGGGCATATTTATAATTTTCAACTATGTAAATTGAAGTGAATTTGGTTCTTTGGTTTTATGGAAGGCGCCGTTATCACTGCAAACGAATTAAAATCCATAATTGCTCAACTGTCGTGCTAGTGGAATCATCCGAATTACTGACTCATCTCCCAAACAAAGAAAGGTACCTGTAGTCCCCATCATAGCAGTCTCAGCACACGCCAAAAGACATAAGGCGAAATCGCACAGAAGCCAACTGTTCCCTGCCATACGATACCATCATTTATCGTAAACAATTGGAATATCGAAACATGATCAAAACAGATGAAACACACAGCTCACGGTGTGCACAGAGCACTGAACTCAATAGCTCCTGCAACAAGGTTTCAAGTAAAATTGTTAAGTTTAACTGCGGGGTTCATTTGCTTTAATCTATTTGAAAACAACAAAATGATAACTACTTGGTATGCAATAAAAATCAGCAATGCAAGTGACTAATGCTAAGGTACCAAGAGTCTTGAGCTAGTTATTGCTGGCTGTAGTGACTGCGCAGAGAACAGATAATGCTCACGCAGCCATCACCAGTGTTATTGTACAACAGACTCTACAGAGACAAGATATTTGGGACTGTGAATATGTAGCTGAAAGTGTCAAACTGGAGATGTAAATGAAGGTGATTAATACTTTTTTTTTTTTTTTTTTATAAATCTGTGCCTATATCACCATGAAACAGTTTAGATCATAGGTTTGGACTTTACAAGAAAATTGATCATAAAATGAGTTGCGGTAATAGTCACAGATTGCAGCAACAATCAGGGGTTAAATGAATCAGAGAAGTAGATACTGAAGGCAATATATTTTAGAGAATCTATCTATCTATCTATTGACCTTTCGAGCCGTAACCGGCCCATAGGGCGTAGACCAAGATACACCTTCTCCTATATGAATTTTTGTTCTAGCAGTTTTCTTTTAAAGATATTTTATCAAATCTCGCCATCTGTCTCTGTTCTGTGCAAGCAGTTCTATCTCATTGAGGGAGCCGATTCCTGCTGCTCTTGCCTCTCTCATCAATGTTCTTCTCAGTGTCTCCCTGGGTCTTCCTCTTTTTCTTTTACCTGTTGTTTCCCATATGAGGGCTTGCTTTGCTATTCGATTATTATCTCTTCTCATCACATGTCCAACGTATGACCATCGTCTTTTCTTTATTACTGAAGATATTAGTGGTTGATTGGCAATTTCTCTAATTTTAGAGAATGGTCAACATAAATGATTCATTTGGCAATATATGTGTACATCACATTTATATGTAAATCTGAAGCAAATGTTTTACCATATTTCACTGATAAAACAGCAGTCAATAGAGGAATATGTCCAATACTAAGCATTAAATGCAAAATACAAAGTGAATTCTTTATTTCGTATATATTTACAACCCATTACATTTTCAACTCTTAAGACTGTGACATACTGTACATGGGCACAAGTTGTAAAGAGGTTAAAAAAAAATATTTTTTAACACATGGTTGCATATTTGTTTTAGATTCTATTGGTTATTTCGAGCTTTTTAAAGTAACTGAGCTTCTAAAACCAACATTAAAATTATCTTTCTCAAACAGATGAACTCTTTGTTTTAAAATGAGTATTATCTTAACTTCAAATAAGACTTTGAATAAACAAAACTAACATGTCAGTTGCTAGAAATATTCTTAGTAAATTCAACGTAAACTCTAAACTGGTTAACCCACAATTAAATGTTACAAATTTAATATCCACAAAATAATAAGTGATACATAATGAGTGTGTCTATATCACAATGCTGCCGTTGAAAAGCTTCATTTCTTGACTTTTTATCCTCAACATAAACAATTTCTTTATGAAGAACTGAAAAACCAAGTTTGTCCACCTTTCTACACACATTACTAACTCGTCAAACTTGTGGATTAAAAGGTACTAAAAACTATCACAGAAATAAATAACTTGCAAAGCAAAAACACACATTATTGTTATCAGTAAATATGTACATAACACAACACCATGGCAGTTGTGGTGTGTGTTACAAGTTACTTTTGGTAAGGGATGAAGGAATCTCATGATGAGCTAGTCATGGCCCATAGAGTCACACAAACTTGCTTTACAAATACAAACAGTCGAGCACAGCTAATAATGGGTGGTCTGTAAATTAAATAATGTTTGCAAGAAACGTATAGCTCTGAGAATAATACAAGCCAAACAAATTGTAACATACACCACAGTTACAATTTCTTCTAACAAAATCATGACAAATTAAATTTTAGAAAATAAAAAAAATAATTGATCATGTGAAATCATTCCACCAAATAAATAGCATCAATGTTCTTGTATATATCCAACCAAGGAGAACTAAGGACTATCATAGACTTTATTCTTCAAACCTTGTATCTTTGCTATTAACACATTACTGCAGCCTATTTTGTGTGTTGACAGTAATAATGACATGTACCTGTTTAATTAAGATTAGACAGGAGACACATGGTTTCTTATTAAGAATGTTATGTTGTTAGATTTCAATTATATATTTCAATATAATTAAATATTTAAATTCAATTACCTGTTTTAAAATTGTTCCACATGTCTTTATTTTGCACTGAGGTGATGTCTTTTTCTTTTTTCTTACCATTACTTCTGTCTTTTTGCTATTAAGGCATAGTCCTTTATTTTTGCTTTCTTTCACTATAATGTCCAACATTTCTTGTAACTCATTTTCACTCTTAGCGATTAAGACTGTATCATCAGCATACCTTAGATTATTTATATTATGACCTCCAATTGTTATTCCAGGCATACCCCTTATGGATCTTAAAATAATCTCACTATAAATATTAAACAAATCTGGTGACAGCACACAACCTTGTCAACACCATGTTTTATTTTTACTTTACAAGAATTATATTGTGCAATGTTTTGCTTTGTATGTTTTGTTGTGAAGCCCAATTACCGCACATGCTTGACATCAGTGACATATCTTGACAACAATTAGAATTTGCAAGCACTTTTATGTTGCCTCGTATGACCAAGAAAACCATGAACCATGAAAGAGTTATAAAAGCAGCACATTGTTATAGGCGCGCATATAAGAGGAGACTCGGAGGAAATGTATGATGTCAATACAATACTGCGGTTCAAAGGTAAGAAACCATGGGTCTCTTGTCTAATATTCACTGCAATATTTAAAAAATGTTATTCTGGAATAGTTTAGCAAATTATATTTGTAAAATGTTGTGTAATACACAAACCTATAAACTGTATTTAAAATGTTGTGTAATACACAAACCTATAAACTTTATTTAAAATGTTGTATAATACACAAACCTATAAACTTTATTTAAAATGTTGTGTAATACACAAACCTATAAACTTTATTTAAAATGTTGTATAATACACAAACCTATAAACTTTATTTAAAATGTTGAGTTTAATGTTGCAAGGCTGATCACATGCGTTAGATTTGAGATTCGGTTGATTTTGCTGGGTGCAGTAGCTTTCAAGATTTGGAAAAAAATGAACTAATTTATCCTACCGGAAGTGCTATATTATGTCTTCTATTTTACCACCTTCAATGTTACGGCAATTTTCTCCTTATTATCAAATATGTTCTGGCATTTCTAGGGAACTCTGCCGTTGCAGTGAGGTAAGATCTTCATTACATTTGGGTTGTTGGCCCTACAGGTCGACTTGAAGTCGGTTAGTCTGTGCTATCCAATTAATGGAAGGAAACAGATAAATATAAACCGTTCTCATAACATGCACATAGAGAACAATACAAGGCAATCTGTGACATTTAAACAAATCAATATGGATTTGAGGACGGGTATCAGATGTATATGAGGACGGGTATCAGATGTGATATAGAAGAGCAGGTGGGCGAAATGATAACTTATCAGGCTTCAAACTAGGAAACCGCGGGTTCGAAACCCGAAGGGTTTGAAGCTTTTTCTTTTCTATTGGAAGTGAAATAAAAACTCAGCCTCACACACCACGCGACGACTATACTGGAGAAACGACTTTATTCTTCGGTCTTATAAGTCCTTCACCCCCACCCCCAGAGACCCTAGAAATGGGAAAATGACGTAAAGATAGTTGTTTTTTTCTTAACCTAGATAGCGACGTTAAAGGTTATATATACCGGGTCATCATCATAGTGCTCAAGACAATGTTTAAATACTTCACCAAACTCATTCATGAGCACACAGAAGGATTTCGCAACAGTAAATGAACTGCCCATAACCGGAGGTACTCACGGAGTCCTTTTCAAAAGTGTGTAAATGTAATTGTAATACTTATTTAAACAGTTTAAGAGGATTGTTTGTCCTATAAATAACTGATAAACAAATAAGGCGATAAAAAGCTGTGGGAATACATGGTTACCTACGTCACCAGGCACGAACAGTACTTGTTTATGATTATCAGTGTGAACTATATGTTTACATTTAGCTGCGGCACTGTTCTGTCCATTTCATTATTAAATCGCAATGCATACTTTTACTGTTTAAATTTCAACATGGAACCTACGTTCTATCGTCCGTCTCCAAGAGACACAATCACTATAGCTTGTTTCATAAGTCGTGCCCACCTTTTAAAATCAATATCTTTTAAACCGCTTTTTGTAATTTTTTTCAAAATTTGCATGTAAAGTTATAATGAGTAGAACCCAACAGGGAATTAATTTAATTAAAAACAAACATTTGGTTATTATTATTGCTTATTTGATTTATATAAATTTATAACGACCCATTGATGTAGTCAAAACTTAGTGTTTACGGTATTTAAGTTAAAAATAGCGATTACAAATCCAAACACGGTCCAATTTACGATTTTTCACGCTTTAAACGTGAGCTGTCTGACACAATTAGACACTTGTAGAAAACACGAGGCATTGTGTGTTCCATTTCCGTTCATTCATAGGTGTAGACGTGGAACGCTAACATTTATCATGACTCTTAAAATGAAATTCTGCAGTTTACAAAACATCGCAATAAAAATGTATGACTATTTTTGCAAAGAGGCTAAACGAGGAAGATTATTTAATTCTTTAGAAAACCCTGAGAATAGGACAAGACACATTTTGGATTTATCTAAACGGTCATTTAATCGTTGGATTCAAGCACGTGACCGTCAATGTTCCAAATATACAAAATCACAAGGAAGAGCAAAATTGTTGGATAATTTCGACAGTGAACTTATTAGAAGTGAAATTCGCAAAATGTTGGGTATGAATGAAACTGTTACAATAAGAAAATTAAAAGTATCGCTGAAAAACAACAACAGTATTGAAATATCAAAGTCTACATTATGGAGGAATGTGAGAGCTGCAGGCTTTACATTCAGAAAGTATTCCAATGGACGAAACATCATCTGTGAGAAGCCACATATAGTAGTCATGAGAAGCAAGTACTTACGTGAAGTAAAAGAGGTGCGCAAGCAAGGTTATGATATTGTGTACTTGGATGAAACATGGATCAATGCTCACCACACTAACCAAAGGGAATGGCAGTCATCAGATGGAAAGATTAAGAGATTAATACCTAGCAGCAAAGGACAGCGCTTGATAATTGCTCATGCAGGTAGTCGACAACATGGACTAATACAGAATGCAGAGCTCATTTTTCTTCCAAAATCCATAGATAATCGGGATTATCACTCTGAGATGAATGGTCACATATTTAGACATTGGATTGAAAATTCTGTTCTCCCATCACTAGATCGACCATCTTGCCTAATAATGGACAATGCAGCGCACCACAACATTGTTGCACTTGAAGATAAAGTCCCGACGTCATCCAGTACAAAAGATGCTATTAAGATATGGCTCACAAAGGAGCACATACAATTTAATAACATGTACTTAAAACCTGAATTATTATCTCTAGTAAAGCAAAAACAGAGGACAAAGATTTTTCAAATAGATAAGATTATCCAAGAGCACGGTCATATAAGTTTGAGGCTGCCACCTTACCATGCTCATTTAAATCCAATATAACTAATCTGGGCAAAATTAAAAAGACAAGTGGCAGATGAAAATACAACATTCAAAATATGCGATGTAAAGACTCTTGCTAATCTCGCTTTATTAAATATAGACAAAGATTATTGGGCTAAATGTGAAGACCACGTCTTAAAACAGGAAGAGAAATATTGGAAAAATGATGGTTTGTGGAATGTTCAACCCCAAACAGTTATTAATCTTTTAGACTCGTCTGATTCAGAATGAAAGTATATAGCCCCCACAATGTTGGCCCCTATATTACCTTAAATTATTTCAACAAACGGTCCTTTTCAGGACCACACAACTATGAAAATTGGACATACAGGTATACCTTGATATTATCGTCCGTCCTCGAACTGAGCAGACAATAATTATCCTGGTGTTTTGTTTTATCCAGTTATTTCCCCATTACGGCCACGCCTTTACCTAGTGAAAATTAATCGTAGACCAGCAACTACGGTAGTTTCTATTCTTTAGGGCTTCACAATTTACAATTTTGACAAACATCAAAGAAATATCGCCGCTTTAAGAAAACTGCAGCTGCAAGATATTTGTTAAATATAGATTTAAAGGGTCTTTTGCATTCTAATAACATTTGGAAAATTTCAAAAGTATTTAACAAACGGTTAGAGAGTAATAGCGTTTTGAAGTTGGGCAAATGTTTTGAAACGAGCTATAGATCTAAGCTTACTTTATGATTGTGGATCGGCGAGCGAATAGTTCCACGCTGATGTCGTCCAACGGGACCATTTATGATTCGGAGTCAAAGATGCCCCGATAGAATCAGTTATATATATGTGGTCTGCGACTCGTTGATGACTACTTACATGAGGATCAGCTAAAAAAAAACAAAAAAAAAACAAACTGGAATAATGTCTTCATCAGCTGTTTGTTTTATTTTAGCTGATCCTTATGTAAATAGTAGATGGACCTTATCCCATCTCCTTACGTAACATCAGGAAACAGAATAACCAGCGCGGCCAAGCGACTAGGAATCGGAAAGGGAAGTCAATCCTGTACTTAAAATGCCGTACTGAAATCGATGTATTGGTCTGAAAGGCACAAATAACACAGTTTGAGGTAAACCATAATACAGGGCATCTACTCCGAACGCTGAAGATGACAAATCATCGGGTAAAGGTCATATATACCTCCTCAAAAATTGTGATCGCAGGCTAACCTCAACGCTACAGCAACCCTTGTGAATTGATGTTTTCTTCAATCATACGTGTTTCAAGGGTTAAAGATCTATCATCAGATTTGCATGTATTTTTTTTTTAACTAGATATTTCTTTTCTTTTTTTTAACTGTGCTTTGCTTAAGTTAGAATCCAAGAACTTTCGCTGACACCAAGCGTTTTAGGAAAAATGAACATGATCTAAAACAAGTATTTAACTTAACAGACAACAAGAACGTACGATTAAATCGCAATAGAAGCGAATCATAAAAACGAGGAATTCATTAAGCGAATATGATGTTAGAAAGGTAATGTATTAAAGCACGTATGTCTGTGAGAAAAAAAGAAAAGCGAAGGAGACCATAGAGAGCGTTTATAGGAGCAGAGAACAAATTGCAATGTTCATATCATTGAAAAGAAAATATATACAGAAATTAGGGATAAAGTCACAAACATGGGCTAGAGAAACTATAAGGAATTTAAACATATATATAAAACATATTGCAAGTGAGAAAGGGTCTTGTAATCATCTGACTGCGGCGATTAAATGTGCCAACAATCATCATCATGTACTACACCGGTTGGCGTAGGCGATCATGTCCTTTCACAATCTTCTATTTACCATGCATCGTGTCAATTCTGTTGTTGACTGTTTACCATGTCCTGACACCAAGCTATCTAGTATTGTCTCTCTTTTCGTCCCCGATTTCTCTTTCCTATATTTTTTCCAGTTGTAACTAGGTACTCCAACTTTCCTCTTCTGAAGATTTGCGCGAACAATGACGATTGTTTCTTAATGATGTTTCTGATGAGTTCCCTTTTGGTGTTGAACTCTTTAAGAATGTCCTCGTTGGTTTTTTTTAGCTGTCCAGGGAACCTCAACATTCTTCTGAGAGATTACATTTATGTTCCCTCTAATCCCCTTTTCATTTATTTGTCTACTGCCCATGATTCACTTCCATAGGTCAGAATTGACTCTACATAGCACCGATGAACTCTCTTTCTCAGTGCAATTTACATAGATTTGTTGCATTAGACGTTTTTTTATTTTCTGAAATGCTATTTTGGCCTGAACTATTCTGCTTTTTATTTTTGTGGTGCATCTTCCATCTGATGTTATTAGTGTGCCCAAGTTTTTGACGCGTTGCACTTGTTTCAGATTTGTCCTGTTTATTTTTATGTTCCATGCTGGTGATGATTGTTTCTTCGATATGACCATTACTTCTGTTTTCTTACTATTCAGGCTGTGACCCTTCTTGTTGATTTCTTTTACTCTTATGTCTATCATTTTTAGTAGTTCATGCTAACAATATCCAGTAGTAATAAAGATCACTTCACATTCATAATATTCAAATAAATAATGCAGATATATTGTGGTTAGCTATATCAATAACACATGAAATAGCATAACATTGATAAAATACAAACTACCTGAGGAAAATATGTTTCAGAACACAGCAACAACAAAAACTACACAACCATCATCATATGCCATACAGTTTGCGATAGGCGATCGTGTCATTTTAACATTTTCTATCTACAGTGCATTATATTAATTCTGTTGTTGACTGTTTTCCACAACATGACACCAAGCATCTTCGCTCTCTTTGTCGTCAGCAATCCCTCTTTACCTGTATTTGCTCTTCTCATGACAAGTCCGAAAAATGTCGATTGTTTCTTTCTTATGTTTTTAGGAGCAAATTACTTTTACTACACTTTTGTCACCTTTAAAACACTCTGTCTACCTTTTCTTGATGATAAATTACAGTGTTAGATGTATCATCAACTATGTTACTTCTGCACTATTCTTCATTCCATGGCGTACAACATATTTTCCTCAAGCCTTTATTTTCCTATCCATCAAATTGATATTCAATATAGTCCTTTTCCAACTATCTCTTTAATTTTACATACTCAGATATTACTCACCAACAATCCATGTATTACATAATAATCTAATACAGATCAGAGTATTTTTCTATTTATTCTAACAAAAACAGTTCATTAAATACAAATGATATATTGTTATCCTTATCTCACTAACGGTTTTGCTTAAATTCCTTAGAATAAACATAGCATTGATCCTAACAAGTGAAAGAAAGAAACATTGCAATAAACAACTCTGGACAGTAAGAGAGTGGCATGATAAATAGCACCAATCAACAACCTATAAACAAACAGAAACAAGAACAATAAATGCTGACAGAAAAATCAAACACTGGACAACAGATAGTCTGAAAGCAGTCAGCGACTCATAGCTGGCTGCTTGAATCAGAATCAGCGAACTAAAACCTATGAAAACTATACTCCAGTGCCGCCCGGAGACCCTACAAACACGTTAACTAGTCTACCCAAGCGAGTATAGAAAAAAAGAGAGAAGATAAAAACAGCACCCCAAAAGAATGTCCTTCGTTGAATCGTGTATTTTTTGTACTACAACAGAATGCAGCTACTTCCATTCAAAGTTCTTTTATGGACGGAAAATGAGGAAGAGTAATCGTCAGCCGTAAGCAGAACATAACGAACATCAATCTAATCAGACTGACCAGCAAAAAAATAGTTGCAACCAAATCATCATAAATCAGAGAGTGAAAACTTTCAGAATGCTCTCATGTTAGACAAAAACAAAACAACTTCGAAGCGAATGCCGTCACTGACTACATTTACATGTTGTATGTGTCAAGACAATATGCAGGATTAAATATAAATATATATATATATATATATATATATATATATATATATATGTACTAGAACAGTAGATTACAGATAGGTAAGCAATCACTAACATTTACATATTCTCTGTGTGTTCCAGGTTTGCTTACTTAAAGGAAAATCGGTTCATTATGGCCCTAACAGACACGACCTGGTTGTTGGCCTTGGTTTTGGCTGCATTGGCGATGTTCTGGTTATGGATAAAGTATAAGGCAGCTTACATGAAATACAACATTCCACCATTCCCTGTCAAACCCTGGCCAATCGTTGGACATTTCTTTATGATGAGTGGAAACTTAAGGGACAAAATAAAAGTGTGGAGAAATACAGCTGGTGATATCTTTAGCCTGGATATTGGAGGTCATCTGCACATTCTTGTAAATGATTACAATATCATTAAAGAAATATGGGTAAAGAACGCCGATCGTATTATTAATGCACAAGCCACATTTGGCAACGATATTTTGGGGGAAAATAATAAAGGCATTATTGGAGCCAGGGATGACAACTGGAAGGAACAAAGAACAACATCTTTGGCTATTCTCAGATCATTCGGGATGGGTAAGAATGTAATGTCTGAGAAAGTTCAAGAAGAGGTGTCGTATGTTCTTGAGAAACTGGCTGCTTTTCAAGGACGACCTGAAGACATCCGGCTGCTACTTAACGTCAGCATTTCTAACGTCATTTGTTCCGTTGTCGTAGGGAAAAGATTCGATTACGACGACCCATATTTTGGTAATTTTATAATCATGCTAAGGGACACAATCAGATACTCTAGATCTGTGGCGATACTTACGCCATTTAAATTTTTGTATTACCTCCCTGGTGACCTCTTTCATGTTAAAAAATAGGCCAAAGCTTCTAAGAGCATAAATGAAATGTTTTGTAAGGTTTACGTCAAAGAGCTTACACAAACATTCAATGAAAGTGAAGAACCACAAAACTTTGTTACCGCTTATATTAAAGAGATGAAGAAGATAGAGAAAAAAGGAGTCAAATCTCATCTGAGTGAAGCTAACTTGGTCGCCATAATCAGAACTCTTTTTCTCGCCGGAACAGAGACCACAAGCACTACCATTCTGTGGTGTCTTCTCTACATGCTACATTATCCTGAAGTACAAGAGAAAGTTTACCAGGAAATTGAGACCAATGTGGGAACTTCCCGTCTCCCCAGTATTAATGACAAATCAAAGCTGACATATCTGAATGCAGTTATCATGGAGACACAACGGATGGCTAGTCTTGTTCCTATTGCAATACTACGAGAAGTTAGTTCTACATTTGAAGTCGGGGGCTATACTATTCCAAAAGGAAGCACTGTCTGGTCCGTTCTGGATTCGGTACTCTCCGAAAAGAAAATCTGGGACGACCCACACAATTTTCGACCAGAAAGGTTCATTGATCAACAAGGAGCTCTCATCAACCGCGAAGAATTCATCCCATTTTCTATTGGTAGAAGGATTTGTATGGGAGAAGCTCTGGCTAAAACAGAGCTGTTTCTATTTCTATCCGCCATGTTTCAGCGCTTTAAGTTTGAAACTGATGACAGATCACAGGGACTGCCAACACTGAAAGAATCTTTTGGATCTACAGCTGTACCCCAGCCCTATAAAATTAGATTCATCGAACGTAAAGGGCTGGACTGATGATGGAAACAATAACATTGACATGTTTTCACGACATATGTATTCCAAAAAAGGGTCTGCTGTGTAATACTCTCAGTTGGCTTCCGCAGTGTGTGTCCTATCCAGAGCCATCGCCTTCGCTGTATCTCTTTATCCACTGGCACTTAACTGGCACATTTCCACAATTCTATGTTAGTGATTTTGTCCTGCCATTTCCATCCTTTTATTCTGAGCAAGCATCCGCATATGAAAGTCCGTATCTTCATGATTGTCAATTGTGTTGTTCTCCATGTTTCATAGACATATAATAGGAATGACTTAACATTGGAGTTGAACATTTTTATTTTTGTATTTAACCTAATTAATGTCTTTGGACTTCCATATGTTTCCCAGTGCAACAAAAGCTCCTCTTGCTTTTGATATCCCTATTTTGGTATCATTTTATGTCTCTCGCTCTTTATCTACACTACCACCCAGATATATGTAAGATTGTACGTCTAGTAGATGTATTTCTCCTAATTTTATTTGACCATTGCCAACTACACTAATTCTCATAATGTTGGTTTTATCTCTATTAATTTTCAGTCCTAGCTGTTGTGATCTCTCAAAAAGTAATCTCACTACTCATAGTAAATAAATCTGGTGACAGCACACAACCTTGCCTAGCACCCTGTTTTATTTCTTGAAATCTACCCAACTGATTTCCAGCTCTTACCGTCGCTGTTTGTTGACAGCATATGCTCTTTATTATTCTTAGATCTTTGCTGTCTACGTCTAACATTCTAAAATGTTGATTATTTTTTTGTGCTTTACTTTGTCAAATGCTTTTTTTATAATCTATGAAACACCTGTTTTCGCCTCTATGGCTCTTTCTACTATAGATCTTTTGATGTTTATGACATTGTTCGTTCCCTTAACACAACCAACTCAACAAAACCCTACTGTTCATTACTAATTTCTGAACTGATTTTGTTTCGCACTCTTCTCATGATGATCCTTAGTAGTAGCTTAGGCATATGGCTCATATGGCTTATTGTGCGATGATCATCGCATTCAATAGCACCAGATTTCTTTGGTAGGGCTATGAATATTGATTTGAGCATGTCGTCTGGTGTATATCTGCTGTTGTAGGTATCATTCCGTATTTTTATTATTATGTCTATTCCAAAATCACCCATGGCTTCAATCTCTTCTTTAGTTATATTATCTGGTCCAAGAGCTTTTTAAGCTTTCATATTGCGCAAGGTTTCTTCCACTTCTTCTTTTAGTTATTCTGGTCTTCCCCCTTTATCCTTAATATTTACTTCTGTTTGCTCATATCCATAAAGATATTTAATGTAGTATGTCCATAGTTCCCTTATTCTTTTTTGTTCAATCAACAGTTCTCCTTCATTTGATCTGAAACATACAGTTTTTGATTTCGTTTTTCTTCCTATTAATTCTTCAATTTATTTGTATATAGCTTTGTCATATCTTTTTTGCTGCGTTTCAATATATTTGCATGTTTGTTTAAGGCATGTTTCATTTGCTTCACCGCATTTTATTAATATCTTTATTGAATCTCTTATACTCATCTTGTTATCCTTATTTATTCTTCTAATATTCATTAGCTGTAAAATGTCATCTGTCATCCATTTCTTTCTTGAATTTGTCCTCAGTGGTAATATGAATTCTTTTGATGGTTCTTTTAGCATTTCTCACTGTTCATCACTGATTTGTATCTTCTCTATTGCATTGTACCCTACTGAATTGTGATGTTATATTTATCTTGTAACCTGTATACAAGTATATACAAGTGCATGCTAATCGAAACTATGATTTACTGTAAAATGTAGGCTAACAGAAATATTCTACAAGTTTATGATACAGGTTCGCTATAGTAGCAAATATTGGCCTAGCTTCATAAATAGAGATCGAGCTCTAACGTCAAATAGCGCTAGTCTAGTCTATGCTTATGAGGTCTGCACCATCTTCAATATACTTCCTTTTAAAATTCAGTGGAGATATTATCAAAAACATTGTCATGATTTCTTTTCTTAACTCATTTCTGCTGTTGTGGTTTTCTTACACAGTGAAACAATTTAGTTTGATTATCTCTAAGAGATGTCCTATTTAGTTTAGTTTTATTTTCTTTAATCATCCTCACTCACGTCGAAAAAAGACCATAAATTATTAGATCTACTCCAAAGTGTATCCTTCAAAGTTTAAGGACTAACGAAGTACATGTATTGTATTAAATTAGAAATCTTGTTATCCCATCCTCCGGCGAAGGGCTCCTGTCTGGCATCTCCCAATTTGATGCATTATTCATGCAGTCTCTTCCTGGTTGCACATTCAGTGACATTTTTTCAGTTGGTCTTTCGTCCAAGGTCTCGAAATACATTCAGAATCTGACCACTACTCCTCCATATTCCACCACGATAATATAGGCAAGTTTCTGCACACTCATTACCTCTTACACCCGCTTGCGTTACCAAGAATATGAAGCAGAATTGTGTCCCTACAGAGACTAAATAAACACTGCCGTGAGTCCAGCCAGTTGCAATCTTTCCGAGCATACTCGCTGAGACACTGAGAAAACACACACGTGTATAAGTCTGTGTCTTCATCTATGTCAATGATTCAGTGATATAGTCCGTTCAGAAATCCGTGTCCACAGAATTTATCAATTATCTCGGATTGATGAATTTCTGTATTTCTTTTTCACGAAATCTTATTTTTTCACCGACCTTAAGATTTTATAACATTTAAATACAAATGTAGTCTGAATTTTACACATTACGTTTTGTGTTATATAATTTTGGGAAAATATCAAACCGTGCGCTCTAAACATTAGATTTTACTGTACATTATTTTAAACTTTCTAAGAAACCTCTACTCAATGAATTGCGTCTTACAAGTAACGGTTCATTCACCGCCAGATGGTGCTAAGATTGTGTGGAGAGAACGTGAAATTTTCCTTTTTAAATGGTGAGATGATTACAACAAATGTGGGTATTGTAAAATCCTAAATATGATAGATAACCAAGAAAATCATACTTTTATATACCTCAAACAAGCAAAAATCTTTCCTAAATGCATGACAGTAGGGAACAAAATCTGACATCGGTCGGTGAAAAAATAAGATTTCATGAAAAAGATTTAAAGAAATTCATCACACAGTTTCCGAGATAATAAAAAAAAAAAACTCTGTGGGCACGAATTTCTGAACGAACTATAGTCACTGTTGTGCTTAAATTGTATGTTCACTTCATAATACAACACATTTATGTGTTGAAATAACTGACAAAACAGAAAAAAAAGTGAAAACAGTATGTCAGTGAAGATGAATGTGTGTTCATTTTATCAGAAAATGAAAAATCGATGCTTCGCCCTTTAAATTCACGGGATTAGGCGTTACCAAAGCAAACTACGAAATAAATGATATACCAGTGGATTTGAAAAAAAAATTGCTGATAATTTATTCGTCCTAAATTATGAGTAATAATTCTGAAAATAGTATTAAAGAAAGAAAGAAAGAAAAAAAAAGAAAGAATGAATGAAAGAAAAGGAGATGAGGTGGAAGGACTGAAATACATGAAGGAAAGAAGGAATGAAGGAAGGAAGGAAGGAAGCCAAGAAGGAAACCAGGAATGAAGCCAAGAAAAAGTCAGAAAGGAAGGAAAGCAAGAAGGAAGAATGAAAGAAAGAAAGGAAGGAAGGAACGGAGGAAGGAAGGGAGGGAGGGAGGAAGGAAGGAAGGAACGGTGGAAGGAACGGAGGGATGGAGGAAGGAAGGAAGGAATGAACGGAGGAAGGAAGGAAGGAAGGAAGGAAGGAATGAACGGAGGAAGGAAGGAAGGAAGGAAGGAAGGAAGGAAGGAAGGAAGGAAGGAAGGAAGGAAGGAAGGAAGGAAGGAAGGAAGGAAGGAAGGAAGGAAGGAAGGAAGGAAGGAAGGAAGGAAGGAAGGAAGGAAGGAAGGAAGGAGAACACTATTTTTTTTTTATATTTCTGTTGCTGTTATGCTTGAATTGTAAATGAAAAGATACCACCATTTAAATCTTCAAGTACAAACAGATCATGTCAATAAACATGCACTAGCACTTGTATTGCTCAATCTTTATCTACAATGTATATTTCTCATTCCACCAACAAAAACATCCTCATTACATACATCGATTTTTCGTTCTATCCAACTCGCTATTTCTCCCGTTTCACTTCCCCTCTTCTTATATCTCCCATTCAACTATCCCGTTCATGAAATAGATAAAGAGAAGGGCGAAAAAAAAGGGGGGGGGGAACCTTAATATATTTCATGTTTCAACCAACAATAAAATCTTTTGAATCAATTTGCTCATAGCCAGGAACGAATATACAGGACGCCGGAACAGCTACATACATCGACATATAGCAAGCGATCTATTATAGCATTTTAAAAAACTTTTACTTGAATATGTCAAAGATATAAAATACAAGAGTACATAACAGGGGCTACAAAAATATGTTATCGACATTCATCATCATCAAGTATCGTGCCTACTGACGTAGGTGATCATGTCACTCCACATTTTTCGATCTCGGCAGCTATTTATCATTTCTGTTGTTGACCTTCTACCAAGCCATTCTTTTAAGCTGTCTGTTATTTTTTCTCTTTGCTTCCCTCTATCACTTCGTCCCTCAATTTTTCCAGTTGTTACAATATATTCCAGTTGTTCTCTTCTCATTACATGACTAAAAACGATGATTGTTTCTTCCTAATATTGGAAATTAGTTCTCTTTTTGCTTTGACCTCTTTCAGAACTTTTTCATTACTCTTCTTAGCTGTCCATGGTAATCTCAACATTCTTCTGTAAAACCACATTTCTACAGACTCCAGTGATTTTCTTGTCTGTTGTCCTATTGTCCATGATTCACATCCGTATGTTAAGACTGGTTCTATATAACATTTAAGAACTCTTTTTCTTGTTTCTATTGTCAAAATCTCTTATACTCATCTTTATTTTCTTTATTTGTTCTTCTTGTATCCATTAGCTGTAAAATGTCATCTATCATCCATTTCTTTCTTGAAATTGTCCACACTGGTGGTATGAACTCTTTTGATGTTTGTTGCATTGATTCTTTTAGCATTTCCCACTGTTCATCAATGCTTTGTATCTTCTCTATTGCATTGTACCGGTTCTGAATTGTGATTTTATATTTGTCTTGCAGCTTCTTGTCTGATTTTAGTAAATCTAAATTTAACTTGATGTTAACTGAGGCTCGTTTTGTTGTTTTTAATTTTACTCTAGCTTTCCCACAACTGGTACGTGATCACTATTGCAGTCTGTCCCTGGTCTAGTTTTCACACACACCAGACTGTTTCTACATCTATTGCTTATCATTATATAATCAATTTCATTACGTGCGTTATCCCCTGGGCTTTTCCATGTCCACAGACGTCTTGGATGTTGCTTAAACCAGGTGTTTCCTATCATCATGTTATGTGTTCTTGCCCAGTCAATAAGTATCTCACCTCTTTCATTCCTCTCGCCTAAGCCTTAATGACCAACTACTTCCTCAACTCTTTCCTTTCCTACTTTTGCTTTAAAATCCCCTAGGACTATGGTGTTTTCATGTGGTTTGCATTTATGAAGTGCCTCATTTAACTTGTTGTAAAATGTATCAATTATTTCCTCTAGACTGTCTACTGTTGGTGCTTAAACTTGTATAAGATTTGTGTCTATCGGCGTTCCATTCAATTTCACTAAAAGGACTCTGTCAGATATTGGGTAAAAGCCTTTCACTGTTCTTGGTCTTTCTGCATCCAAGATGATACCTATTCATCGTTGGTGTTCAGTACCTCCAGAATAGATTATTTTCTGTTTATCAGAATACATCTCCATTGATCCGGTGTATCTCATTTCGCAAAGTCCCAGTAATTGTAAACCCATTCTTTTCATTTCTTGTTTGATTTTGTCTAGTTTACCCTTCTGCATGAGTGTTCTCACATTCCAAGTACCTATCTTTAGAGTTTATTTTATCTTTATTTTGCTTACAGTAGCTTGATGACGATCGGGTATCACCTGTAGCACATGATGTCCCCTACCGAACGAGGGTTTTCCATTGGAATCCCCCTTAACATTGTTGTCGTTAATTCTATTGTGGCGATTCATGATTGTACAAAGAAATTACGACGGTGGTTCTCTGTTGCCTTCCGTCAGGTTGTTTACGGTTGACTCCGTTAGCCTTTGACTAAAAAGTCTCACCCACGAGGCAGTGGGGTTGTTTTACTTCAGGGTACCCTCCCTTAGCCTTTTACTCTCCCGAGCTTACCTGCAAGGCAGCAGGGCAGCCACAGGTTGTACTGTTTACTGCATACAGTAGCAGGTAAAATTACCAGACCTGACAATATCGACATTAGTGTTAGTAGAAGAACTGAGGGCGATATGTTTTTTAATGCATGTGAATGTGTGGATGTACAAGATTTCTAATTCTCATTGATACTCAGTCCATCCTAACAGATGACGTAAAGTGTGTACGTTGATAGTTCATTCAGCTGCTGATTATATACACTCTGCACTGTCCTCTCATTCACCTAATCTTGCTTGTTTCTCTGAATCTTTTAACTGCGCACTCATTAAACGCGATACCACACTTCACTCATTCTCTCTCTCTCTCTCTCTCTCTCTCTCTCTCACATACATACACACAAACACACACACAAACATACACATACACAGACGGACACACACAAACACGCAGACACAAACACTTATACAACTACCTTAATGATAGACTTCCAAAATATTGTTTCTACTTTCCACGTTCGAGCTATCTCGAAGAAAGCCTTTCGCCAGTCACCTCAATGGCCAGAGCTAGATCTAACACCCAGTCTTATAAGGTGTAAGGGCCCCACACTTAACTTTATCACTTCGTGACTTATCCACCTGTTTGGATTTTTTTAACAGGTAAAGGTAGGTCTATAGCAATTGCCGTTGGGAAGTGTTAATGACTTCACAGTAGTAAACCTCGACAGGTTAATATCCTCGCTGCCTTGCCTTCCATGACAATATCCCTGTTGCCATTTAAAGAGGGTGGACAGATATCCAGGGATTCTTTGGTGGAAAACAACAGTTCAGAATCAGAGAGGGGATACTAAAGAAAGTTACTATATTTTAAGGTAAAGGGGGAAAAATAAATAAATAATCAAATGAAACAATGCAGATTATGTCAGGATTGTAATAATAAATCAAAGGTTTTAAGGACAATCTATATTTAGCTATGGCGACGGTTGAATACACAAACTGCAAGTTTCATTAAAATAAATTAATATTATTATTCCGGTGATGGTATTAAAGATAATTAATGTTATTGTGAAAGTAAATATAAATATTAAACTATTTGATAGTGTCGACCTACATGTCGCCTTCTTCAGAAAACAGAGACAACGAAATAAAGATATATTCTACTACATGTTTTGAGTAATAAAATGAATACTATAAAAACGGCAGAGATAAAATAATAAGAAAATACGGTAGGAGAAGATATTACATTACATGTATAGCATAGCGAGAGAGAAAGAGAGAGAGAGGAAGAAAGAGAGGAGAAAATTAATGTAAAAAAAAAATGATGTACTTGCAATGCGATACTAAACAAGTTAATAACGACAACTAAGTTACTAAAAGAGAGATATAAGAGAGACATCCATTGCAGATAAAAGCTGAAAGGATATTTTTTTTTAAAACTTAAAGATAAAAGACCATACATTCCCTATGACCAAAACCCAACATATCTTGGCGTCACCATGAATCGCAGAATGACTTGGAAAAATCAGATAGACAAAGCAAGAAAAAACGTCAGAAAACGAACTAATATTATGAAGAAATTGGCAGGAACGGACTGGGGAGCAGACAGCAATATCTTGATACGACTATACGTAGGAAGAGTCAGACCAGTCCTAGAGTATGGAGTCACAGTCTGGGCTATGGCTTCCAAATCACACCTTAGCAAAATTAACAGAACACAGAACCAAGCTGCCCGTATCATCACTGGTGCTATGAAATCTACACCTATGAAGACTCTAGAAACAGTAACAGGTTTACAACCCTTAGATGACAGACGAGTCACTAAAGTATTGCAACAAGCGGAGAAATATAGAAGGCTCCTTAGCCACCCCGTGCACCAAAGAATAGCTGGTTTCGGAATTGTACGACTAAAGAGGAGCAAGTTCGCTGTAGTCGCCAATGAACTAACTACTGGAGACCCAGTACTTTCCCAAACAATACCGAAACACTTGGGCCCATCTGATATGTCTCCTCATGGGAAACATAAAATACCAGAACTTAAGGAAAATATAACAGGAATCATGAAAGAAGGCACCCAATCAGACACAGAAAGAAAACACGTTGCAGAAAAACACATACACGATACCTACACACAGGACTCTTGGTCCCACATATACACAGATGGCTCTGCTACAAATGCCACCAGAAATGGAGGGGGTGGTGTGTTATTGACGTTGAATAATCAGGACGAGATCACCAAGTCAATAGCTACTGGGAAACTCTCAAACAACTTTAAAGCAGAAACTGAGGCCCTCAGAGATGCTGCAACACTGCCTACTCAACACAAAAATAACATGCACAATAAAATGGTGATTCTGACTGATGCACTGTCAGTATTATCAGCTATAAAAAGTCCCAAGAACAATGAACTAGATGACTTGAGAACAACCCTGTACCAACTATGCAATAACTTCCAGAGAGTAGTCATTCAGTGGATACCATCACACTGTAATATACACGGTAACGAACGCGCAGATAAATTAGCTAAAGAGGGAGGGAGATTACCACAAGAGAACCATCCGCTCAGTTATGATGAAACCAAATCCATCCTCAAAGGTCAGTACCATGAAAAATGGAAATGAGAACACCCTAAGCATAACGAGAGGGACGGATACCATAAACTATCAAGGAGGGATCAAGTCATCATACTTAGCCTATGCATTGACCACAATAGAATGAGGAATCACATGTTCACCAAATTCAAAATAGGTACAACCAGCCTATGCCACTGTACACTGGACAATCTCTCTCTCTCTCTCTCTCTCTCTCTCTCTCTCTCTGCAATCAGGACTCGATCAGAGTAGGACTCCAGACTCTCGCACGAAGACAGCTGTCTGTTTAAGCCTGTTAGATCCACTCCGATTGAATACCTGTAAAAACGTTGCACTGTGTTCTGCGTCAGTGGCCCAGTGCATCCGATTTCAGCCAACATTTTGTTCAGGTATGCTTTCCTTAGCCTTTGATTGTCCCCAATCTTCCTGCAAGGCAGCAGATTTTTTTTTTTTTTTTCTGTAGGGGGATTCTGCCCTTAGATGGTCGGCCTTCCCAGGTTTACGAGTACCATCTGCCCGAGTCACTAGAGGTGACTAACACAGACATGCGACTTGGAATATGAGGAAACTGCAACTAGGAACACTTTTCATGCACAGCCCCCAACTGTTCCCGCCGCCTATCCCCATATACCGGTAAGTCACGTCCTCTTAAAAATGATCGTCGTAGCACTTGATGATGTTAGGCCATCGTTAATGACTCCAATTCCGAACATAGAGACACACAGTCAGACGTCAAATTTTCCCCGTCGCACATCAAACAGCAGACCGTAAGATTTGCGCACGGCCGGTTTAGGGAACCATTACGATGACGTAGCACACACCAATGTCGCCGAACAAATAATCTCGATCCCTTTAGAGTTCTGTCTGATTACTCAATTGTAAGCAGCCTACGACGAATAAAACACGAAGCAAATTCCCCAAAGAGACAAAACTGCGGCTGACGAAGTAGTTTACATTAATGTGTAACATGGAAATAACTTGTGTCAAAGAATTTCAACAACGGTCATGAACAGCACCAATGTGACGTAAAGCGCAGATCAAGTCTAGACGTTGGAAGGTCTCACTCACAACACTTGATTCGTCAAAAACAGACTGTTGTCAGCCTACGACCTCGCTTTAGCGACACAGATGTATCAAGCATATCATTATTTTGACTTTAATGCAGAAAAGTGCAATGAAGATCCGAAATTAATCAGACCCTGGGTGCATTTTCTGCAGCGATCGAGAGGACGTGGACTAGATCCGCCATCATGGAGACGGAAGTCCTGACTAAAAAAACATGCTCTACAGGATTGCCCTTCAGTACACAGACCTGAGAAGAGCAATGTGGTCCACACCCACCAACCTGGAAGAGAAACTATATGGGACGATCGAATCGCTTAAACAAACAGTTGACTTCATGAGAGAGTCTGGAATCCTACGCTGAATGAGTCTTGATCGGAGAGAGAGATAGTTACTAGAAAGTGAATAAAGTAACCAACGTGAATATTCAGGACAATTTGGTTGCCAGCGTAAACGTGTAAACGTAAAAGACTCCAGTTGTTTATATGATCCAGCGGCCGGTGAGTGAGCTGACGCCCTTCGACACATCGGTGTACAATGTACACTATTCATCATCATCATCGAGTACCGTCTCCGCAACGAAGGTTGGCTACCATGGATTGCCATTCCACTTTGTTTCTTGCTTTGATGGTGCAGGTTGTCATAGATTGACTTGTCCATCTTTTGATATTACTCGTCCATGTTAGTCTTGGTCTGCCTCTGCCTCTTTTACCTTGTATTTTCCCTTCCAATATTACTTTTAGTAGACTGTTGTGTCTTTTAACGTGCCCCACAAATTTCATTTGTCTTGTCTTAATTGTATTTAGTAGTTCTCTTTTTTTTTAGTTGTTTTAAAACTTCATCGTTTGTTTTCTTTCTATCCAATTTTACCTATTCTATAAATCCACATTCCAAAGGCTTCAATTTTCTGTTCTGTTTTCTTATCAAATGTCCGTGTTTCTTTCCAACAACTTCCGGTGTCATGGCGGCTACGTGTAGTCGTTTTTATAAATCAGCACTTCCTGATATATTTTAATGATTTACACGACAGTTTAATTGTGAAATTATGTGTTGCTATTCCCCGTTTGGTGTATATTTTACTTCTGACGTGTGGGTCAACTGTGAACTGTACCGATATTTAAGTGGAATATAATTTATTCTTCTTTGTGTCGTGTGTTCGCGGTTCGATAGTCAAGCACATGGTTCGACAAAAATGGCGCCGGAAGTCGGGTATGTTCAACCCGAATGTGAAAGGTCTGTGACGGTGGATGGGGCGGAAGAATCAGAAATTATCAACGGCCCAAAAAGCGAAAACAGCAAAGTGTGTGGTACACATGAGGAATATTCAAAACACGAATATGGCAGCCCAACGTGAAAGTGATTGGAGCCTCATCACGTAAAACTCCAAAGAAAGCCATGGAGAGAAATTCTAACTATTGTTTTAAGAAGGAATTAAAAATAGCCACATGGAATGTTAGGACCTTATACCAACAAGGACAATTGGAAAATCTTATGGTAGAAACAGAGCGATTAAACATAGATATTTGAGGCATATCAGAAACAAGATGGAAGAAAAGTGGATATATACAAGACGATAAATATGCATTTATATATTCAGGTAACACAACAGAACATCAAAGACGGGTAGGCATACTAATAAAACGAGAGCTACAAAAATATATAAATACCTACTGGGCATACAATGATAGGATTATACTATTAAAAATGAAGGCAAAACCATTTGACATAGCAATAATACATACATACACACCTACTCAAGACTATACAGATGAACAAATAGAAGCACACTATGAAGATCGAAATACAGTTATGAAGCAAGTGAAATTATAAGACATCTTGATTGCAATGGGTGACATGAACGCTAAAGTAGGAAAAGGTAAATATAAGACCATTAAAGGAAATTATGGTTTAGGAAAAAAAGGAATAACGTTATTAGCGCTGGCTATATTTCATTTGCTTGTGCCACAGAAACTGAAAAGCAGGGTCGGTTGTTTACTGTGTTATGAGTACACTCAGGTCTTCCGGGTAAGATGGCCACCGATTGCAGCGAAGCTCCTGGCTCTCGATTTCTATGTTTAATTACGCAGTAAAATGCTATCGTGAGGAGAAGTCATATGCCGACAATTCATTCTATGGATGTTTAATTCATTAAATGGATTATGCACTGTTTCAGTGATGTGTTTTTCACGGATATGGTACTTGTTCATTGGAGTAATTTCTAGCCTAGCATTGACCGGGTAACGTGTTTTCTCGGACGTCCGGGACCAGAGCCTGACAAAGGCGTATCTTTAGATATCGCTCCTGGTAGACGGGACTCGTAAACCTTGTCTGGCAACCCGTCTAGAAGTAAGGGAAACTTCGACCACAAAACCCTCCACTACCTTGTGGACTAGATTCTAGTTAGAATCGAAGGTTATGGGAGTACACCCAGAGTCAAAATCCGGAGGGAGGGACCCTAAGGCAGTAGACGGCGTTAACCGTCTTTCTGACATCCCCTGCACCTTCTTTCAATTCCGAACGTATGGACTTTGTCCCTCCGGAAATCCTTGAAACGAAGTCGAGAGGGGGATAGTGCGACTGGGTAAATCACTATCTCCATATCCTGTGCCCAGGCAGAGTAGGCAAAGTGGAATGAGGAAGAAATTACCAATTTTTAAACTTGGCACATGGAACGTAAGGACCATGTGCCCTGGACTTGCTAAAGCAAACACACCGACAGAAGGGCAAATTAGAACAACAGCCTTCATAGATAAAGAACTAAATAGGCTACATGTTGATATTGCTGCCCTACAAGAAACATGACTCTCAGACTGTGGCTCTGTAAAAGAAGAAAATTATACTTTTTTTCTGGCGGGGTCTAAGTGTCGAAAAGCCACGTCTACATGGAGTAGGCTTCACTGTACATAACAAACATATAAACTCCATAACCAAGCCAAAATGAGTGTCCGAACGCTCAATGATACTTCAGCTGCATACAAAGAGTGGATTAATAAACATCACTAGTGCCTATGCACCAACGTTGGCTGCATGAGACGAAGAGAAAGACAATTTCTACCAACAATTTCAAATGATCATTGACTCACTTCCAAAAGATGAGCTATTATATATACTTGGTGATTTCAACACACGCACAGGATCTGATCAACACTATTGGCCAACATACCTAGGTCATCACGGCATTGGAAAAATCAACGAAAATGGCCAGAGACTCCTAGAATTCTGTTCAGATAATCATCTATGCGTTACGAATACCTACTTTAATGTGAAACACAAACATAAAGTAACATGGCGTCATGTTAGAAGCGGTCACTGGCCCCAACTAGACCTAGTTCTTACACGTAGGCAGTCTTTAAATAGCATCAGAATAACACGAACATATCACAGTGCAGACTGCAATACAGACCGCGCTCTCTTCATCAGTAAGGTCAAAGCTAGAAATAGTATTTACAAATCAAGAGAGCCTCCAGCTGCCAAGATTAGCATCACAGCGACTAAAATCTCATCAAAGACATTTTTAGATCTAAGTTTGAAGAACTTGTAGAAGAAGGAGAAGAATCATTAAGTGTGGATGACAACTGGTACTCTCTGAAAACACATATCTATAATTTCACTCTATCTATCTACGGCCAAAAACGGTTCTCAAAGAACGACTGGGTCGAACAAAATGCAACAAGACTAGACCCACTAATAGCTAATAAGAAAAAGGCACTACTGAACTTCAAAAATAATCCCAATCAAATCACCAAGAATCAGCTTAAACATGCTCAAGCCACCTTACAACGCGAAGCAAGAAGATGCGCAAATGAATACTGGAACAATCTATGCTTTGAAATACAAAATGCCTCAGACAGGGGCGACTCAAAAACCATGCATGTCAATATATAAAAAAGGCCCTTGGACCAAAAATAACCAAATTAGCCCCCCCCCCTCCCCTAAAATCCATCTATACCTATGTTTCATAGATTACACCAAGGCATTTGACAAAGTAAAGCACCAAGAAATAATCAACATTTTAGAGGGCATGGGCAGCAAGGGTCTGGGGGTGGTAAAGAACTTGTACTGGCAACAAACGGCGGCCATGGGAACTGGAAGCCAATGGGGAATGTTTCGACGGATAGAGCGGGGTGTTAGACAGGGTTGTGTGCTGTCGCCAGATTTGTTTAGTATTTATAGTGAGATTGTTTTGGGATCCATGGGGGGCATGCCTGGAATAACAATTTGAGGTCATAATATAAATGGTCTAGGGTATGCTGGTGATACAGTATTAATCGCTAGGAGTGAACATGGGTTGCAAGAGATGTTGGACATTGTAGTGAAGGAGAGCAAAAGTAGGGGACTCAGCCTTGGTGGCGGAAGGACGGAGGTAATGGTAACAACAAAGAAGAAGACATCACCTCGGTGCAAGATAAATACAAGTGGAACAATATTAAAACAGGTAAATGAATTTAAATATTTGGGAACTTTGTTAACCTCAGACGGAGGATGTACGAAAGAGGTGAGATGTAGAATGGCTCAGGCACAGGCAGCTTTCCAGTGGGTGAGGAAAATGCTATGCAATCCATTTTTAGCAATGGAAACAAGAAAAAGAGTTCTTAAATGTTACGTGGAGCCGGTCTTGGAATGCGGCTGCGAGTCATGGACGATAGGACAACGGACAAGGGAATCACTGGAGTTTGTAGGAATTTCGTTTTGCAGGGAAATGTTGAGAATACCATGGACAGCTGGGAAGAGTAATGAAGAGGTTCTGGGAGAGGTCAAAGCGAAAAGAGAGCTGGTTTCCAATGTTGGGAAGAGACAATCATCATTTTTTAGCCATGTGGTGAGAAGAGAGCAGCTTGAGTGTATTGTGGCGACTGGAGAAATTGTGGGACGAGGGGATAGAGGGAAGCAAAGAGAAAAAATAACAGACAGCTTAAGAGAATGGCTTGGCAGAAGGTCAACAACAGAAATGATAAATTGCTGCCGAGATCGAAAATTGTGGAGAGACATGATCACCTACGCCAGTAGGCACGGTTCTTGATGGTGATGAAAATCCATATTTGGAGAACCTATTACTGACAAGGGTCAACAAATAGAAAGATGGGTTGAACACTACTCCAACCTATACAATGATGACAGACCAGCAAGCACAGCTCTAGCACAATCAATACCCAAATATCCTACAATGTCCGAGCTGGATATTGAGCCTACTATGAACGAACCTGCTGACGCTATAAATGCCCTCTCAAGAGGAAAAGCTGCAGGAAATGACAACATTCCCACAGATGTACTAAAGGAAAACTTAAACGTACTACTTCCACATCTTTACAAACTGCTAATCAAATGCTGGAGACAAGGAGAAAATACCTCATGATATGAGAAATGCCGAGATCGTAACGTTGTACAAAAACAAAGGAGACAGTGGCGACTGCAATAATTACAGAGGCATTTCTCTCCTTAGCACAGCCGACAAGGCTTTTGCTAGAATTATACTTAAACGCCTGCATAGACTTGCAGAACATGTTCTTCCCGAGCCTCAATGCGGCTTCAGAGCCGGGAGATCAACCATAGACATGATTTTCACACTAAGACAACTGCAAGAAAAATGTCAAGAACAAAATATGCCTCTCTATATTGCCTTTGTGGATCTAACAATGGCCATCGACTCAGTAAACAGAGATGAGCTCTACAGGGTGTTAGAAAGCATAGGCTGCCCTCCTAAATTACTTAGGCTGATTATGTCCCTTCATGAAGACATGAATGGTAAAATCTACTTTGATGGGAGTTCATCAGAGAATTATCATTGTATTATTGATCATAAGTCAGCAAAGGAGTGAAACAGGGATGTGTCCTCGCCCCCACCCTTTTTGGTATATTTTTTGCTGCCCTCCTAAATTACGCCTTCGAAAACAGCTCAGGAGATATTTACATTCACGCAAGATCAGATGGCTCACTGTTCAACCTAGCACGACTAAGAGCAAAAACCAAAACAAATGTTGCCCTACTTAAAGAATTTTTATTTGCTGACGATGCTGCCCTAGTCGCTCATAGTGAAACCACCCTACAATCCCCGATCAACAATATGGACAAAGCATGCGACCTTTTTTCACTGTCAATTAACGTTCAGAAGACAGTAATACTAAGTCAAGGCGACATCAAACCTCTATTTGTTACTCTAAAAGATTGTCCACTAGAAGCAGTACAGAAATTTACATATCTTGGATCCACAATTACGCAAACCATATCTCTTGATGAAGAAATAAACAGTCGATTTGGTAAGGCAGCTACGACCTTCGGCAAACTCACAGAAAGGGCCTGGAACAACATGAAACTAACACTAAAGACTGAACTCTTAATATATAAAACTTGTGTGCTTAGCACACTATTATATGAATCCGAAACCTGGACAACATACTCAAACCTGGAAAAAAAGACTAAATGTCTTCCACATGCGATGTCTCCGCAAAATAATGCACATCAAATGGCAGGACAAAATGACCAACTTAACTGTCCTGCAACGTGCTAAGACCCCAACAATCATGTCGATGCTCAGATGTCGAAAACTAAGATGGCTGGGGTAGTCCAACGAATGGAAGAAAAGCGCATTCTTAGTCAAGTACTATCATCATCATCATGTACCCTGCCGGTTGGCGTAGGCGATCATGTCCCTCCACAATCTTCTATCCACAGTGCATCGTATCAGTTCTGTTGTTGACTGTTTTCTATGCCATGACACCAAGCTATCCAGTATTTTCTCCCTTTGTCGTCCGCGATCTCTCTTTCCTTTTATTTTGCCAGTTGTAACCAAGTATTCCAACTTCCCTCTTCTCATGATGTGCCCGAAAAATGTTGATTAGTTCTTTCTGATGTTTTTTAAGAGCTCCCTTTTTGTGTTGGCCTCTTTGAGAACTTCCTCATTGGTCTTTTTTATCTGTCCAGGGAACTTTCAACATTCTTCTGAGAAATCCCATCTCTGTGGCCTCTAACCGTCTTTTCATTTGTTTGTCTACTGTCCATGATTCACTTCCATAGGTCAGATTTGGTTCTATATAGCACTGATGAACTCTCTTTCTCATTTTTATTGACATAGATTTGTTGCATAAGATATTTTTCATTTTTTGAAATGCTATTTTGGCCTGAGCTATTCTGCTTTTTATTTCTGTGGTACATCTCCCATCTGATGTAATTATTGTGCCCAAGTATTTGAAACGTTGCACTTGTTTTAGATTTGTCTCGTTTATTTTTATGCTGCATGATGGTAATGATTGTTTCTTCGATATAACCATTACTTCTGTTTTCTTACTATTCAGACTGAGACCTTTCTTGTTGCTTTCTTCTACTATTGTGTATATCATTTCTTGTAGTTCGTTCTCTGTCTCTGCTATTAAGACTGTGTCATCCGCATATCGCAAAGTATTTATGTTGTGACCGTTGACTTCAATTCCTTTTTTGTCTAATATTGATCTCATAATATATTCGCTGTAAAGTGAAAACAAGTCCGGTGACAGAACACAGCCTTGTCTGACTCCTTGTTTTATATATTGGAATTGTCCTGTTTGGTTGTTAATTCGTATAGCTGCTGTTTGTTGCCAGTACATATTTTTTATGATTCGCAGATCCTTGCCATCAATGTTTAATTTCTCCAGCATATTGATTATTTCCACATGCTTTACTTTGTCAAATGCTTTCGTGTAGTCTATAAAGCACATATATAGATCTTTCTTTACCTCTATAGATCTTTCTATCAATGTCCTTACGATGTATATTACGTTATTGCCTTTCCTTCCACAAGTCCACATTGTTCCTCACTTATTTCTGGTTTTATTTTGTTCCTTACACGTCTCATGATTATTCTTAGTAATATTTTAGTCATATGGCTCATGAGACTAATAGTGCGATGGTCTTCACAATCAGTGGTGCCTGACTTCTTTGGTATGGCTACAAAGATAGATTCTAGTAGATCCTCGGGTATGTGTCCAGTGTTATATATGTCATTCAGTAATTTTGTTATGACTTGTACTCCCAACTCTCCTAATGCATTTATCTCTTCGATTGTTATATTGTCAGGACCTGGAGCTGTGCCTCTTTTCATGTGTTGAATTGCGTCCTCCACTTCACTCTGCATTATTGGTGGTCCTGTGTCTTCATTTGAATTGTTTAATTCTGGTCTTTCATCATCATAGAGTTGACTGATATATTCTGTCCATCTTTCCATTGTCTTCTCCTGTCCCATTATTATATTTCCTTCCTTTGATTTCACACATCCTGAAAATTTTACTTCTTTTCTTCCTGTTAATTCATTTAACTGATTGTGCATAAATTTTGGGTCTTTCTTTTGTTGTTTTTCCATTTCTTCACATTTCTGTTTTAACCATCCTTCCTTTGCTTCTCTGCACTTGTTTTGGATCTCTTTGTGCAATATTTTGTATGCTCGTTCTTGTTTCTTATGTTTTCTTCTTTCGTCCATTAGTTGTAATATTTCTTCTGTCATCCATTTCTTTTTGTTGATTCTTTTAGTCACTGGTATTACTTCTTTTGATGTTTGCTGAATCGATTGTTTGAGCATTTCCCACTACTCCTGGATGTCCTGTATTTTCTCAATAGCATTATATCTATTTTGTACTATCATACTGTACTTATCACTCATCTGTTTATCTACTCTTAGCATATCTAGTTCTAATTTGATATTTCTTGGTGATTTCTGTGCCTTCCGCAGTTTTATTCTTATCTTTCCAACTACTGGTACATGGTCACTATTACAATCTGCCCCTGGCCTTGTTTTAACAGACGTTAGCCCATTCCTAAATCTTCTCTGTACCAGTATAAGAACTAATATACGGAAAAAGACAAATCGGCAGACCTAAATTACGATATAGAGATATCTGTAAATCACCACTGAAAGACTTCTCCATATATGAAAATGACTTGGAACATCTGGCAAGTAATCGCACATCGTTGAGAATTTGTATAAGGAACGGTATAACATAATTTGAGACTGTACTAAGGCAAAACTTAGAAGAGAAAAGACTCATGAAAAAGGATGGAAAACCCTGTGGATCAGCGAGCCTGACTTGTTCATTATGTGACCGCGTGTGTTTGTCAAACATTGGTAGAATTAGCCATGAGAGAAGCTGTTCGACAAAAACAAAACCTCAAAAAATACACAATAGCCACCACTAGACCGTCTGACAAGACAAAAAGGGCCATATAGTACACTAATAGTGCAGAACTTTGACCTACTTTAGTGATTATTATTTTGTGTACATTTATTTGCAGCAAAATAGTATAGCTAGTGTAGATGCTGGCATAAAAAGTGAGTATCACAAACAGAACACTCTATATAACGTCTGATCGGTGTGATGCTCTACTACAATATTTGAGCCACGGGTATCCCACACTTTGTTCTGAAATCATCAAGGTATGTATTTTAAGAGAAATATTATTTATCTTCTTCTTCTTCTTCTTTCCTTCCTCATCTGCCTTTCAGCGTCGAGGGGAGATATAATTTGCGGTCTTTTGCTCTTCTGTTCGCCTCTGCTGCTGTTATGTTTCCTAGTGCTTCTAATATTCCATCGATCCATCTTTTTCGTGGTCGACCCTTGGGTCTGTTGTTCTCACAACGTTTGTTGAAGGCTCGTTGTGTTGTGTTTTGTTCTTTCTGCCTTGTCACGTGGCCGAACCATTTTATCTGTTGTTTCCTTATATATTCTATGGCTGGGGCTATTCCTAGCTTTTTTCTCAGTTCTACATTTCTGATCTTATCTCTCAGACTGTTTCCTGTCATTCGTCTAACACATTTCATCTCTGTAGAGGTTATTTTTCTTATTGTTCTTGCATCTAGAGTCCAGGTCTGGCATTGGTAGCACAACGTTGGAATGAAGATTGTATTGTATAGTGCTCGTTTTGCCTCCAGAGTTATTTCCTTGTTGGACAATAGTGGTGATAACTGTCCGATGATTTGACAAGCTTTGTTGCATCTTGATTCTATCTCTGCTGTTTGGGAATTGTCGTTTGTCATTAGACTTCCTAGGTATTTGAATTCCTCTACTTGTTTTAGTTGTCTGCCTTCTATAGTTATGTTGATGTTCTGTTTATTTTTGGCGACATTCATGACTTCTGTTTTGTTGATGTTGATTTTCATGTTGTATTTTGTTCCTAAGATGTTGAGTTTGTTTAAGTGTTCTTGTAGGTCTTCTATTGTTTCATGTATTAGTGCCTGGTCGTCTGCAAATAGAAGCTCGTTGATCTCCTCTGTCTCTGATGGGTTGGCTAGCTTGCATATATGGTCCATGTATGTAATAAACAGTAGGGGGGATAGTACGCACCCCTGTCTTACACCTGATCTAACTTCGAAGTGGTCTGTGTAGCCTGTTGCTGTTCTGACCCTGCAGCTGCTGTTGGCGTAGAGACTTTTAATAATGTTGGTTAGATGTTGGCTTACTCCGTATGTTGTTAGTATCTCCCACAGTTGTTCTCTGTTTACTCTGTCGAATGCTTTTTCCTGGTCAATGAAGGCTATGTATAAGTTTTGGTTGTGTTCTGTCGTTTTTTCTGCAAGCTGTTTTAGTGTGAATAGTGCGTCGGTACATCCTCTGTTTTTTCGGAACCCCATTTGAGAATCGCTTAACTGTAGTTCTATTATTGGTCTCAGTCTTTTTTCCAAGATTTTGGCGTATAGCTTTCCTACATGGCTGAGCAGAGATATACCTCTATATTGATTGCAGTCTCTTTTGCTGCCTTTCTTTTTCCATATTGGTATGATGATTGCCTGTTGCCAGTCTTCTGGGGCTTGTTGTTGGTGCCATGCTGCATTAAATATTCTGTGCAGCCATTGCATTCCTGTTTCTCCCGCTGATGCTATTATTTCTATTGGAATGTTATCTATCCCTGGTGCTTTGTTTCTTGGTGCATATTTGATTACTTCTTCTATTTCCTCTTTCATGATGTTGGGTTCAGTATTTGTGAGTTCTAGTGTGGTTTTTGTTGTCTTGTTGGTAGTTGGTATGTTTAACAGGTCTTCAAAATATTCTTTCCATCTCTGTTGCATACATTGGTTGTTTGATATTGGTTGTCCGTCTTTGTCATTTATCAGCTCAGTAGGATCATGGTTTTCTTTTCTCGCTCTTGTGGCTTTTACTGCTTTGTAGAAATCTCTTGTGGCTGTCTTGAAGTCCCTGCTCATGTTTTGTCCGAATTCTGTCCAATTCCTTTGCTTAGCTTCTTTGATCAGCATTTTAACTCTTTTTCGAACTAAGGCATATCTTTCATATTTTTCTTGGTTCTTGTTCTCCCTCCAATTTTTAAACAGTTTCTTCTTTTCTTTAATTGCTTCTCTGATTGTTTCGTTCCACCACGGGGTGCTCTTTTTCCCTTCTCTTGTTCTTAGCTTCGTTCCACAAACTGTTTTAGAGATGTTAGTTACTGTTTCCTTAAATTGTTTCCACTCTTCTTCTACTGTGCATACTTCGTTAGGGAGTTTCTTGAATTCCTCTCTGAGTTTTTCTTCTAGGGTTTTCCTTGTTTCTTGATCGTTTAATTGTTTTATTTTTATTGTCTGTTCTTTTCGCTTCTTTTGTTTGTTTTCGTGTTTTCTCTTTATTTTTGGCTGTCTTAGTGTGATCATAACCATCTTGTGATCCGTGTCGTCTGTAATATTTGGGATTGCTCTACTGTCGGTTACTCTTTTCTTGTTCTCTTTTCTTGTTAGTATAAAATCTATCTGGCTTCTGCATGTTGTGTCATTCAATATTATTTATAAAATCATATATTCTTGCTCAATAAATGTATGTTTTAAAATGTGATAAATACTTGACAAATTAACAGAAACTGATAAAGTTATTTGTACGTAATAGCATACTGTGATAGAATGGATGTCTGATGTATGAACAAAACAGTATTAACCGGTATCATATGGAAGTGTCAGACAGTCATTTTGTCGTTGCATATATTCTCGCTACCCAGCAAGGCAGTTATACAACTCTGGTAGCTGCGTTGAACTGAGATGGGATGATTTGTGAGAGTTAAGCTACCGAGTTAACAATTACACCAAATGAGTTTATCAAGAAAAGTTTTAGTCTAACAAATCCGTCAGTGACCTTCACACTGTGTGGAGTCTTGTTGAAATATAACACATTTTTTTTCTATTTGGGCGCGGTCCATGTCCATTCTACGCACGGTCATCAAAACCATCTCACACTATTCATCTCTTTTTGCTGTCCTCAGTCAGGTTGATTTGATTTGCCTCTATTTCACCTTAATTCTAAAGTCATCTGAATTTTTGCGGTTCTTTTCGGTGATGTTTCTTACGTTCTTAATGCACAACTTCAAAAGGAAACTACCTAGAAAAATAAGTTTAAAAAAAAAGAACAAAGATGAAGATAGATTCATGATAGAAATTTAAATGTATATTTTTTGGGACACAAAACGATTACTAATGCTGAGTATAATATAGTCCGGTCACAAATTGTTGCACAAACTCAAAATAATTTTCTCGGAAACCTATGTATATTGCTGTGTATTTTATTAACTTATGTGTATTGCCAACTTTGTGTGCAATCTTAGATTTTCCCGTACCTTAAAACATTTTTTTCCTATAATAACGTGATCTCGAGTAGGATTTTGCTTATATAACATCCGCTAAAAAACAAACACATTTTTTTTAATGATTAAGGGGAGACAAACTCTTAAAGGTTTTACATTCAATCCCCTCTCCTGTTCAACAACAGCCACACTTTCAAATTTTAAGTGGAAAAAAAACAATTACTATAGCTTGTTTCATAACTCGTGCCCAACTTTTAAAACCGATAGCTTTTTAACCGCTTGTTGTAAGTTGTTCAAAATTTGCATGTAAAGTTATAATGATTAGAACCCAACAGGGAATTAATTTAATTAAAAACAAACATTTGGTTATTATTGTTGCTTATTTGATTTATATAAATTTATAACGACCCATAGATGTAGTCAAAACTTAGTGTTTACGGTATTTAAGTTAAAAATAGCGATTACAAATCCAAACACGGTCCAATTTACGATTTTTCACGCTTTAAACGTGAGCTGTCTGACACAATTAGACACTTGTAGAAAACACGAGGCATTGTGTGTTCCATTTCCGTTCATTCATAGGTGTAGACGTGGAACGCTAACATTTATCATGACTCTTAAAATGAAATTCTGCAGTTTACAAAACATCGCAATAAAAATGTATGACTATTTTTGCAAAGAGGCTAAACGAGGAAGATTATTTAATTCTTTAGAAAACCCTGAGAATAGGACAAGACACATTTTGGATTTATCTAAACGGTCATTTAATCGTTGGATTCAAGCACGTGACCGTCAATGTTCCAAATATACAAAATCACAAGGAAGAGCAAAATTGTTGGATAATTTCGACAGTGAACTTATTAGAAGTGAAATTCGCAAAATGTTGGGTATGAATGAAACTGTTACAATAAGAAAATTAAAAGTATCGCTGAAAAACAACAACAGTATTGAAATATCAAAGTCTACATTATGGAGGAATGTTAGAGCTGCAGGCTTTACATTCAGAAAGTATTCCAATGGACGAAACATCATCTGTGAGAAGCCACATATAGTAGTCATGAGAAGCAAGTACTTACGTGAAGTTAAAGAGGTGCGCAAGCAAGGTTATGATATTGTGTACTTGGATGAAACATGGATCAATGCTCACCACACTAACCAAAGGGAATGGCAGTCATCAGATGGAAAGATTAAGAGATTAATATCTAGCAGCAAAGGACAGTGCTTGATAATTGCTCATGCAGGTAGTCGACAACATGGACTAATACAGAATGCAGAGCTCATTTTTCTTTCAAAATCCATAGACAATCGGGATTATCACTTTGAGATGAATGGTCACATATTTAGACATTGGATTGAAAATTCTGTTCTCCCATCACTAGATCGACCATCTTGCCTAATAATGGACAATGCAGCGTACCACAACTTTGTTGCACTTGAAGATAAAGTCCCGACGTCATCCAGTACAAAAGATGCTATTAAGATATGGCTCACAAAGGAGCACATACAATTTAATAACATGTACTTAAAACCTGAATTACTATCTCTAGTAAAGCAAAAACAAAGGACACAGATTTTTCAAATAGATAAGATTATCCAAGAGCACGGTCATTTAAGTTAGAGGCTGCCACCTTACCATGCTCATTTAAATCCAATAGAACTAATCTGGGCAAAATTAAAAGGACAAGTGGCAGATGAAAATACAACATTCAAAATATGCGATGTAAAGACTCTTGCTAATCTCGCTTCATTAAATATAGACAAAGATTATTGGGCTGAATGTGAAGACCACGTCTTAAAACAGGAAGAGGAGTATTGGAAAAAATGATGGTTTGTGGAATGTTCAACCCCAAACAGTTATTAAACTTTTAGACTCGTCTGATTCAGAATGAAAGTATATAGCCCCCACAAAGTTGGCCCCTATATTACCTTAAATTAGTTCAACAAACGGTCCTTTTCAGGACCACACAACTATGAAAATTTGACATACAGGTATACCTTGATATTATCGTCCGTCCTCGAACTGAGAAGACAATAATTATCCTGGTGTTTTGCTTTATTCAGTTATTTCCCCATTACGGCCACGCCTTTACCTAGTGAAAATTAATCATAGACCAGCAACTACGGTAATTTCTATTATTTAGGGGTTCACAATTTACAATTTTGACAAACATCAAAGAAATTCGCCGCTTTAAGAAAACTGCAGCTGCAAGATATTTGTTAAATATACATTTAAAGGGTCTTTTGCATTCTAATAACATTTGGAAAATTTCAACAGTTTTTAACAAACGGTTACTGAGCAATAGCGTTTTGAAGTTGGGCACGTGATTTGAAACGAGCTATAATAGTCTCACATTGTACAGGATACCCTAGCCGAGTTCAGTGAGTGATCTTACCAGCATAAAGTTGAGCAGGTTCTGACAAAAGGAACTTGAGTATTGTACAGACACGCCTGTAAGGAATCTAAGAGCGATTATATCACAAAATTCAAGAACCAGAGCAGAGAACACACCAAGCGTTGGGGGTAGATAGAAAATCTTTTATCCGATCAATAAGACAGAACAATGAATCTGAAAAAAAACTACCATAAATTTAGGAAGATTAATAGAAAAGTGGGTAATTTTGACAAAGATGTTGTTAGACGTGAGGTTTTGAAAATCGTTCAGACAAAACAGCGTGTTACTCTCCGGGAAACTAAATGTTAAGTTAGAATCGGAATGCAATATTAAACTTTCAAAAACTACTCAGTGGAAAGTTACGGGAAGCGTTAGTTTCTTTTTTGGAAAATTGTAAACACTTGAGAAACATTGTAAATACTTGAGGCCAATCCGAGAGAGACGGATGAGACGGCTACGACATAGTGTAGATGTGGATGAAATGTGAGTTGATGCTCAAAATACCTTTGACAAAGAATGGCAATCATTTGACGTAAAGAAAAGTTTACTTTTAAATGGAATTGTAATTACTTGACGTAAACAAATATTTACTTTGACAAATAATCGCAATCACATGATAAACAAAAAATATGAAAAATATATAACATCAAAGGACAGTGCATTATAATAGCACACGCTGACAGCAGCGATATGGACTTGTCAATCAAACAGAGCTTTTTTCTAGCAAAGTCTACAGGCCGTAGGGGCTGCCACCATGAAATGAACGAACATATTTTCAGGGGTTGGATAGAGAACACTATTCTGCCAAAGCTGGATAGACCATCATGCTTGGTAACAGACAATACATCCTATCATAATGTTGTAGAGCAGAAAAACAAAGTTCCAACTTCATCAATCACAACAGATCAAATTAAGGCGTGACTTACAAAGGAACATTTTAAAATCCTTTCACAACAAGCAGTTAAATAAGAGTTGTTCCACTTTGTGAAACAAAGGAAGAAGCTAACGACGTTTTTGATGCACAAAATAATTACAGAGGATAGCCACACTTTTCTTTGACTCCCACTTTACCATTCGTATCGTAATTCACTACAGTCAGTGTGAGCCAAATTCAAAGGACAAGTTATAGCACAGACAACCAGGTTTTTAATATGTGATGTCCTCTTACAGACAGACATTGAGTACTAGAAGAATTGTTTTACGAGAAGAAGAAGAGAACTGGCAGCGAGAAGGTTTCCATCTTCTCCAGCCAATAACAGTTGTCAGCCTCCTAGATTAGTCAGATTCTGAATGCAGCTGACCGCCAGCAATTCTCTTTCGATGACACCCCAACCAATTGTATAATACAAATATCCCTTGTGGAAAGAACCATGGCGTTCGATCTAACTTATCCTGAGATCAGAGTTAACACACAACAATCACTTTTCCATTTTGAGTGTGATGTAACCACAATATCTCATCCCGACAACAACGTACTAAAGTAATGACAGCAGCCGCTACTAAAACTTTACTCATAATAAAAGAGCAGTAACATGAGCAAGTGAAATAAGTGATGAAAGTATCTCCAGATTCGACGGTTAAAGATCTAATCCTCTTAAGCTTTATAACTGATCATATTTCACCTACAGAAAGTTTATGTAAAAGTGAACACTCGTAAAATCAAAACTTCATGAACATATTCGCATATTTCATCCACAAATGCATTCTTACTGTCAAAATTGTGCTCTCAATGTCTAATTTAACGACAAAAGACAAAGGAAATATGACTATTCGTTCGTTTGTGTTCAACCGATGACTACTGGATCACACCTCTTTGTCATCTGCCCTCAAAAGGACATTAAGTGGGCGTGTCTTCGTTGTGTTGTGGTTTGTAGTATAATTTGTGCCTTTCCGCCCAACTCATCAGCACAGTATCTATTAAAATAATATGTCTAAGATGAATACTCAATGAAATAAGAATATAGAAGATTATAACAGAAAATAAGAAAGAAAAAGCATATGAAGTCAGTTCTGAGTTACATTAGAAATAAAATCACAAATTAACGGATGACATATAAAAGAGGCTTACTAGGAAACAGCAATAAGTATCAACAAGCATTAACACAAATAATAAACAAAGGATGTAAAAGATAATCTTCCTAAAAGTTGATTAGCTTGTTTTAAATAGCAATAACAATTCTGTGTCTGAGGAAAACAGTAGAGCGCTCTCATGAACATTTTATTGCTTTCACTCGACGCTGTACGAAATGATCTCATCAGAACAGAGTTTCGTTACTACAAAATATTCTTTACCCGTGCCAATGGGAATTATGCAATCGGATCACAGCAATACTTGCCCTAATAATGTTAATGTCTTAGATAGTGCCTAGAATTACAGGTAATGTGTGCAATAATTATAGAACAAGAAAAATAAAGGCTAACAGGAATGGCATAACTTTTGTTTAATTTACATTTTGTTAATGGCTTCATTTATTTTCACACTCACTCCCTCGTTTCTGTTTCATTCTCTTCATCATGTGTATATGTGTGTTTATATTATACCAAATTTCCTAGTGTAATGTAAATATAATCTTTACTGTATCTACTCGTCAATATTGCAAACGCATTAAAAAAAATTTTAAAAACTTCATTTGCTCACAAATTAGAGCTTAATCGAACAAAGTAAATCAATCTTCGTGACCTCATTGTAATTTATATGAGTTTTGTAAATTTGATATTGATTTAGAGCAATTGTAATGGGTCTCAAAATGAAAATTTACACTCAACAAGTCATCCTGGCTAAGATTAGATTGGTCCAATATTTCTGTAGATAGAGTCAACTAGGGATTCTTTATCGTTTATATCACAGCATGAGAAAGTACAATACATATGTTGGGTTTAAGTAAATGGTCATTTCATCGTTGGGTCCAACAATGTAGATATTTATGTTCAAGAAATACACGACAGCAATAAATAAAGAATATATTAGACAGTTTTTATAAAGAGCTTATTCAATGAGAAGTTTGTCAGATGTTTGCTTTTTAACGAGGCAGTGACACTAAGGAAATTGACATTTGTGGCTGAGAACGAACAACGGTATTGAAGTGTGTAAATCTCCATTATGGAGAACTGTGAGGAGTGAGGGCTTCACTTTTAGAAAGTTTGCTGGCAAAAGAAAATCCTTTGTGATAGGCCACATCTATTAGCCATGAGAATGAAATATTTACATGAAGTCAAGGAAATGCGTAAAAAATGTTATGATATTGCCTTTTTTGAATGAAACATGGACCACTCATGTGCTTACTTGTATTCGCCCGATGACTAAAGGAGTACATCTTCTCGTCACCCGTCCTTAAAAGGACGTTAAGTGGGCGTGTGAGCGTTGTGTTGTGGTAAACAAGCAAGCACCACTCATGTGAAAAGGAATAGTGGTCATCACATCAATGATTAAGAGATTGGTACCTAGCAGCAAAGGGCAGAGCTAATAGTTTCACATGCAGGTATCATCTATAACGGGCTGTTGCAGAATGCTTACTCGTTTGTGTTTCAAAGTGGACAGGCATTCGTGACTAAAATCAGATATGAACGGTTCCTCATTTCTGATGTTATCTCTCATTTCCTGTCAATTGTCTCACACATTTCATCTTGGTCGTGGTTATTTTTTTTTGTGTTCATAAGTCCAGGTCGAGGTCTGGCATATGTAGTACAACGTTGGAATGGAAATTGTATTTTAAAGTACCTGTTTCCTCTCGTGTTATGTCCATGTTAGGCAGTAGTGATAATAGATGCCCGATGAATTCAGTCATACTAGTCATGGAAAAATTTAAGACCACATCCAACAATTCTTATTAATGCACAGGTGGGTTTTTAGAGACATTTGATAAGGACTATGAGCATGCATTTTTAAACACACTATAAATTCACGTTTTCACAATAGCTAAAATGATATTGACTTTTAGCTGTTGCTTGAACAAAATTATGTATCTTAATGAGCTCTTTTTTATTCCAAAAAAAAAAGTTAAAGCATTGCAATTTTGAACTATTAACAAAGTTATTTATACTAAACATATTTGTAACATCATTTATTTATTTATTTTATAGTCATCAAGAAAACAAGAAATACAACGGCACGATGGAATTACCAATCACAATTCTTTGGCTGCTGACTCTGACATTGACCATCTTAACCATATTCTGGTTCTGGACAAAGAAAAGACGTAGTTACACAAAGTACAACATCCCACCATACCCTGTCAAACCCTGGCCAATCGTTGGACACTTATTCATGATGAGAGGTAACCTGAGGGAGACAATGAAAGAGTGGAGAAAGAAGTCCGGCGAAATTTATAGTCTTGACATTGGAGGACAGCTAAAAGTTATTGTAAATGAATACAATATTATTAAGAACGTTTCTGTTAAGAAAGCTGATCATATTATTAATAACCAACCATCATTTGTTGGCATAATTCTAGGGGAATATGATAAAGGGATCATTGGAGCCAGAGATGACAATTGGAAAGAGCAAAGGGCGACATCTTTATCTATTCTCAGATCATTTGGGATGGGGAAAAATGTCATGGCGGATAAAATAGGAGAAGAAGTGTTGTGTATTCTTGAGAAACTTGTTGCTTTTAAAGGACAACCCGTAGACGTCAGATTACTGCTTAACGTCAGCGTTTCTAACGTCATTTGTTCTGTAGCAGTGGGGAAACGATTCGAACACGAAGATCCGTATTTTGTTCGACTGATGGCAAATGTCAATGATATGATTAGATATATCAGAAATGTCACAATGCTTACGCCATTTAAGTTTTTGTATTACCTGCCTGGAGATCTTTTTAAGGCTAAGAAATGGGCTAATGCAGCTGTTGACATAAACGTCAATTTTTGTATGGCTTACATTAAGCAACTTACAGAAACATTCGATGAAAACGAGGAACCGCAGAACTTTGTTACTGCTTACATCAAGGAGATGAAGAGGCTGCAGAAAAAAGGAGTCAAAACTAATTTGAGTGAAGCAAACTTGGTCGTCATAATCAGAAATATCTTTCTCGCTGGAACAGAGACCACAAGCAATACAATTTTGTGGTGTCTCCTCTACATGCTACATTATCCTGAAGTACAAGAAAACGTTTACCAGGAAATTGAAGCCAATGTGGGAACTGCTCGTGTCCCCAAAATCACTGACAAATACAAGTTGACGTACCTGAATGCTGTCATCATGGAGACACAACGGATTGTCAGTCTTGTTCCTCTTTCATTTATAAGGGAAGTTAGTTCTACTTTTGAAGTTGAGGGCTACACCATTCCTAAAGGAAGCGCTGTTTGGTTTAACATGGATTCAGTTCACCATGAAAAGAAGGTATGGGTAGACCCCGAGAACTTTCGTCCAGAAAGATTCATTGATCAAAATGGAGCTCTCATCAACCGGGAAGAGCTCATACCCTTTGGTATTGGAAGAAGAATTTGTCTGGGAGAATCTCTGGCCAAAATGGAGCTGTTCTTATTTTTGTCTGCCATGTTTCAGCGCTTCAAGTTTGAACCAGCTGACAGTTCTGCGGAGTTGCCCACACTGAAAGAGGTTTTTGGAGGTACAGTGGTACCCCAGCCATTCAAACTTAGATTTATTGAGCGCAGAGGACTAGATGGTGAATTGCGATAAATAATATCACACAGAGAGAATTAAGTCCTGTAATTTTTTTTTATTCAGCACGAAATGTCGAAATAATTAAACTCACGGAAATAAACGATATCAGATTGATCGTCTTTATATTTGAATTAATCATAATTGTTCATATCTTCACAATTTTTATAATTTTATTATAATTGACTGTAAAGTACATTGTGTATATATTTTGTTCATTACTGTACTCATATTTACTATACTTCAACACGAAACACTAACTACCATGAGAAAGATAGATCTAATACAAAGATTGCGTTACCAGTGCAGTTTTTGGCAGTTTTTGAATAAACAAAACAGGAAGCTAGTCACCTTAGAAATAAGATGCTTGAGAAAAAGGGTGCACGTGGGTCTATACCATCCTAGGCAGTTAGCTGACGATCAACGGCGAAATCAACGGCAAATATTACGAGAAAACAGATAAGGTCTAAACATCCAAAAAGGAAAACAAAAAAAGGCAAGTTTGCCGGAATATGTAAAAAACGGTCGAAGTGCGAGAGACTGGGCCTAATGTATGTTCACGTTACAAACTGGAGTTGTGTCTCAATAAAACAACGACGATCCAGTCTTAATAAGCTACTGTGCAGGATGAGATAATGATTTTGCAAGAAACACTTCTTGGTGATAAGACAATTAGTGTCCCTGGATTTCACTCTTTCTACAAAAGACGACACCTTGGACAGGCCATCCTTGTGACAAACAACATGGTGGCAGCTGAGGTTGAAATGATTTCGAGAGACAGTGAACAATTGCAGCTACATGCGATTAGGGTGCAGACCCAAGTTCCTATCGTGCTTGTAAATGTGTATGCCTGTAATGGGTAGGTGGACATACACAAATGGCAGAATCTCTTCGCGTTCGAGGAGGAGAACATCATTTTCTGCGAAGACTTTAATGCTAGAGGCAACAAGTGGGGCAACGTGATAATCAGGGGGAAGACCTAGAGAACACACTGATGTCGGTCGATTTAATGTGCTTGAATAATGCAAGGGTAACCAGAATGGCTACTCGATCAGGGGACTCTGATAGTATCATAGACATGGCACTGGTGTCTTCCACATTCACACCAGTATGCACTTGGAATGCACTGGGATTCCACATAAGTGATCACTATCGATATGTTATCCTAGTTGAGTGAGGCCGAAATAGAAGCCCGAAAAGAAAGATCAATATATTTCTACTCTGAGAGCACAGACCAGGACGTCATTAGCAAAATCAGACACAGCAAACATGGCGTCCCATGAAGTGCGCAAGAGAAATGGACGCAGCCGCCCTGGTGGTTCGTAGAGGTCGAGGAAGGTTGGCGGAACAAGAGACAAACACCAAGACATGGCAGAAAGAATGGAAGAACACAATCTGAGCTCTTGGAGGGTCTGAAAGAAGAGGTCGACCATAAAATGATACACTTTAAATTGGGTGCTAAGCAGGCTAAGGATGCCAAGTTGGATGGTTTCTGCATAAAAATGTGCTCAGAAAATTCGCTAGCCATATTCTGGCGCCTTTATCAAAACATAAATGGCATATCACGACACATAGGCATACCAGACTTTCAGAGCACAGGCTAAATATGACAGAAATCTGATGAGAGCAAAGGAAAGGCCCAGCTTGCTAGCTAAATTGAGCAGACTGACCAAAGAAATGAAAATAAAAGAAACAGGATGCGGGGGTATCTTTCAGAATTATGAGGAAGCAGTGCTGGGACAAGATCTCACGATCACAACCGATGCTATTCGCACAGCAGTCGAACTACACACAACACTACTCCTGATCCAGATGGTGATCGGTACGGCGACATAGGCGATCGCATCTCTTCCTGCTATGGGGTATCAGGTGCTGTGGTTAATCCTAATAAAGCATCAATTGCATAGTTCTTTCTTAGCAATCATATCGTTAACACGGAAACACCGGTGGTACGAATGAGAGCTGATGAGGTAACCAGAGACAGGTTGATGACGTACCTAGGAGTTAAGTTTGATCGCAGCCTATGTTTTAAGGACAAAACAAAAGCCCCCAAAGGATTAGCCACCTTGAAGGTCATGGCAGCTGTTAACATCGACCAGGAGCTACTTACACTTCTGTTCCAGAGACTGGTCCTCGGACCAATCGAGTATTTCTCAGCACTTCTTGATGTTAGTACTACTCAAATTGACAGGCGGGAGAAAATACAAAATGAAGCTATGCGGATTATCTTAAGGTTTAATAGGGACACACCCTGTGTAGCAATGAGGTATTGTCTTGACTTTCCAACCATTGATAACAGGATGTAGATCTGAAGAGCACGATCATGCCTGAAGATAAGTGCAGATAAACGGCATCCATTGTACCAAAAGCTCAACACAGGGAAAGGCGACAGGCCAAAATGAGGCAAATCATGGGTGGGCCGTGCAGAAGATGTTATCAAAAAGGTATGTGGGCTTCCAATATCAACACTGGCGAGGAGTGGATACCAGTGCCTACGTCATTCAGGGACACTTTCACACTCGACAGGAAATGAAGAAATCATAACTCAGATCGCGGTCAATGCAGAGGCCAACGGTCTCATCTGGGATAATACCGACGAGGAAGATGCAAGAATCTATACAGACGGATCCATAATACGACACCAAAAGAGTGCATGGGCATTTACAGCACGCTGGACAGGCAGAATAGTCAAAGAAGAGAGTGATGCAAACGTTATGACCACGAGTAGCATGCCAATAGAGGTGATGGCAGTGACAAGGGTATCCATTTGGTTAGTCACAAGACTACACACATTCTTGTATACTATGTAATTCAAATAGCATGATATATGTATGGTCACCTTTGTCTACTTCCCTGGACATGCAGGGAGGGAAATTAGATATATGACAGTTTGGCTCCCTGTGTGTCGTGGAAGACGGTCAACCAATGGATCGGGCGGATTTTATCAATGCCCTCCGAGATGTGCACAGGACTTCATTAACCATGAGTTCACGTCACTCATTCGTGACGTGAAAGAGACGGGAGTTAAGATGGACACAGCTAGAAACGAGAAACTTAGTAGGCCTTTAAGAGGACTTATCAAACAATACAGAACTGAAGTCGGCAGTCGCTGGACAGTGAGGGACTTGCTGAGGAAGGGATCTGATCACCTATGGACATGTTCGGAGTGCAATGATGATGACCCGCAAATAACTAACAAACTGAATAAAGTTTAAAGTATTGCATTCGAAGTCTAGAAATTATGCCCCATTGGAGAATGATTACTCCTCGCAAAGGAGGACCCGGAGGTAGCTTCACATTTAGAAAGAACCTTCGGCAGTAAAATTTTCTTGATTCCAACGACACGGAATAAAAGTGTAACAGATAAGTTTGGTTCATTTGTAACAGGTTAGTTGATTTGCTCTTGATACTTTATACTTTAATATCGTGTCCCTCTCGTTGTGTTTGTTTGTATTTCATATTCTCTTATTAGGCCGTCTCGTTCTTACTTTGAAACACATTCTTCAACTCATGTCTCCCTCTTTCGACCTTGAAAGTCAACAAAAACTGGAGGTGTACAATAACACCAACACATATTGATTGATGTACTATTTACAGTCCGGCGGTCACAAGTTACAGTGACACATTCGCATGGTTTGTATGTACGATATACTACTTCTAGGCTACAGTCAATAACAATACCACCTGGCGGTTTGGATGACTGCTGAATCACACACTCCTAGAATTATTTAACACATCACGGATTATACTTCTATCCATCTATACTTAAGTCCTGTTGTGGACTAACTAGACCTGTTAATCTATTCACTTTGATCTAATATCGAGATCTCGAGAGATATCTGTGTCTTGACCGTCTTATCTATCTCAAACTAGTAGGTAACCTTTCTAAACGCTCTGCCCTGATATCGCTAGTAATTTATTTGCTCACTTTCCAATTGTCTTTTCTAAATAATTTGCTCAATCTTACTGAACTGTGCTTGTTTACACTTCTAGGCTACTCTTTGTATCTATCTCACGTAGATGTGAGGTCAAGTTAGCATTTCTCAAACCCACTGGTGACCACCATAACACAAAATGAACATACTTTAACTATCCCAAAATGGTTTGTTTCATTAATCTGACTATTAATGGCTGCTTTTCGCATGTTTCTAGTAATTTGGAAACGCTCTTGACGCCGAACGCATTATACGAATCTTTCTTAGTGCGAACTTCATTTCTTTGAATGCTGATATATTATTTCAATAATTTTAAAATCACCAAAAAGGACACACACAAATGTAAATTTTGAAGGGAAATAGATTACATGCACGGGGAAATGGGTAGCCCAAAGGTACGACATCGACCTCAGAACCGGAAGGGCCCGGGTTCAAAGCCCACAAGAAGCAGTGATGATTTTTTTTCAAAAAAGAAAAAAAATTAATCTGTGGTTTTCTTATCACCTGTAATACTAAATCATTGTTTCATAAAGAAATGCAATGAGAGCTAACAGAAATTACATCCTTTCGCTTTCAGATCTAAATAATCAATAACATGGGCGACACACATGAAGGAGGTCTTCGTCATATTCGAAACTTATAATCCACTCAGAATCAGAAACATTATTTTCTAAATTTGTAATTCAATCAGATCGATTCTCCGATCTCAAGCTGATACATCAATGATATAGTTATTGTGTAGTTTAGGTAGCTGACTCATATCAGTTGTCGCTGTCCTGATAGATCTCCATGTGCACAAGTTCGCAGTTCTCAAACTATCAACTATCCTCACATGTCTAGCGGATGTCCATAAAGTGCCCCAATCCAGCCTGGCCTCAAAGCCCCAACTCAGCAAATTGAAACAGTTGTTCAACCCAACTCACCCTTTGGAAGCCCCCCCAAGCCCAAAGGTGCGCCCCAACTTCGACTATTTATCAAAGCGACATTTTTTACCTATTAAAAGAATGTTTTAGATGGCACATCTACATAGCACAAGCGACATCTGCAGCTCGAACTACAAGCACATCGGGCTTGAGGGAAGGGGGAGGGAGGTGAGAAAGAGAGGGAGAGAGACTTCAGCCGACTCGAATCACAAAAATACAAACGTGTCCCAAAAGTAAAATACCATTTTAAGCTTCTATGCATTAAATAGAACCATTTCAACATAACAGGTCCCGAAGCATCATCCCCACAAGAGAATGACTGACAGGGCTTTAGCCTCTGGGCCAGGGATTAGTGGTTTTTCCCGGCGTTTTGGTCCCAATACGTGAAGTGAAAAGATGACAGAAAGAGGACATATAAAACTGTGGCTTCTGTTTTATCCATCCAGCTAGAACTCATTACTTTATTCTACACCATCATCATCGAGTGTCATCTCCGCAAAGAAGGTTGGCTACCATGGCGCGCCATTTTGCTCTGTCTCTTGCTTTGATGGTGCAGGTTGTCATTAGGCTGACATGTCCAATTTTTTATGTTACTCATCCATGTTGGTCTTGGTCTGCCGCTGCCTCTTTTACTTTGTATTTTCCCCTCCAGGAGTACTTTTAGTAGGCTTTTGTGTCTTTTAACATGACCCAACAATCACATTTGTCTTGTTTGAATTGTATTTAGTAGTTCTCCTTTCATTTTTAGTTGTTTTAAGACTTCATAGTTTTTTTTCTTTCCATCCAATTCTACCTTTCTTCTATATATCCACATTTCAAAGGCTTCAATTTTCTGTTCTGTTTTCTTGTATGATGTCCATGTTTCTGCACCATATAGGAATGTTGAAAAGATATAACATTTTGCTATTCTTAGTTATAACCCCTGGAGTTATTTGTTTTGATGTTAATATATTTTTCCTGGCATTAAAATTACTTTTTGCCATTCATATTCTTTTGTTTATTTCAATTGTACATAATCCATCATTGGTTATAGTATGGCCAAGGCAGTTGTCAGTTCTGAACTGTCTCCAGGTCTATTCCTTCAATCGTGATATCGACTTGAAGGTTTTGAGTATTTTCTTTGTTTATGATCATAGTTTTAGTCTTTTTGATATTCATATCTAGTCCATATTTTTTGCTTGTCGTGTTTATTTCATTAAGTAATTGTTGTAGATCTTTAGGATTCTCTGCTAGTAGTACAGTATCATCAGCATATCTTAGGTTATTGATTATCTTTCCATTAATGCTTATGCCTGACATCCCTGTGATGTTTTTAAAGATCTTCTATGGCACATGATGATGATGAATTATAATAATAGAATAAGGGCTTTGAAAGCAAATAATTTTAAAACTCAAGGACTATGAATACAGAGGTCTGGCAAAGCTTTTCAAAATTTACCTCACGGACCTGACCTTAACGTGAACTCATTTCATTCGACCCATAAGCCAGGGGGTAGCTGGGAACCATTGAAACTCTCAACCTTCTCTATTTCTCTCAGTCTACAGTCATGGCTGGGGCTACAATGTCGAGGATTGTCCATTCTTTGATGTTGATGTTATCTTCCAATCTATTTCTCTACCTGTGTTGGTTGATAAGTCTTCTTATACGCCGACTAAGTTTCTCTGACTACCTATCCTTCTCTAGCCTAGATCTTCTTTTTTCTTTTCTCTTTTCACTGATACCTAAAAGGTGTCGTGGTTTATATCATTTGTCGTTCTTGAGCTGCTCGAACTGTCTGAATTAGTGATTTTCCTTTGTTGTTACATGTCTCTGTCACTGCATCTGTCCATCTTTTTCTTTTCTCTTTTCACTGATACCTAAAAGGTTTCGTGGTTTATATCATTTGTCGTTCTTGAGCTGCTCGAACTGTCTGAATTAGTGATTTTCCTTTGTTGTTACATGTCTCTGTCACTGCATCTATCCATCTTCTTCTGGGTCTTCCTCTTGGTCTTTTTCCATGCATTCTCGAGAGAAAGGCCCTGATGGTGATTGCTAAGGGTTCATTCTGACCAGGTGGCCAAACCATTTAAGTTGTTGTTCTATATATTCTTGGCAGGGTTTTGTTCCTACTATTTTTCTTATGGTTTCATTTGGTATTCTATCTCTTCTTGCGTTGTTTGTTACTTTTCTCAAGCATCGCATCTCACATGTATTGATATTTCTTAAATGGGATTTAGAAAGGGTCCATGTTTGACTCTCATAGCACAAAGTTGGTATGAAAATGCTATTTATTATTTGTTGTTTAGCTGGCATAGAAATGTTTGGATGTCTTAGCAATGGTGAAAGCTGGTATGTGACGGCATTTGTTTTTTGTATTCTCATGTTAATGTCTCTGCCTAGTTTTCCATCTTCTGTGAACATTGTTCCTAAATACTTGAATTCCTCTACTTGCTTTATTTCTTTATCTTTGATCTTAATGTTTAATGGGTGTCTTAATTTGCTTATTCTTATAGCCTCTGTTTTTGCTGTGTTAATTTTCATACTGTAGTTTGTACAGCTCTTATCTTGAGATGTTAAATGCTGTTGTAGCAGGTTTTCATCCTTATATATTAGGCATTGATCATCTGCGAAGAGTAACTAGTTGATGTTGGAGTTTTCTACCTCTATGTTATTATTTGATTTTTCCTTATTGTTGGTTGTTTCCTGATTTATTTTATCCATATATATGTTGAAGAGGAGTGGTGAGAGGACGCATCCTTTTCTTACACCTGTTGTAACCTGAAACCATTCTGACAGACCTTCCGATGTTCCAATTGTACTTTGTTTTTATATAATGCTATTATATTATCTAGTAGTTGTCCTGCTACCCCGTAGGTTTCTAAAGTTTGCCAAAGTTTGTTCCTGTCCACACGATCAAACGCTTTTTCCTGATCTACAAACACTATATTTAGGTTTCTGTCATATTCTATTGTTTTTTCACATAGTTGTCTCAATGTTAATATAGCATCAGTACAGCTTTTGCCTTTTCTGAATCCGAATTGATTATTACTTAATTGAGGTTCTATTATGTATCTTACTCTCCTCTCCAATATTTTAGCATACATTTTACCAACTTGACTCAATAGGGATATTCCTCTGTACAATTCACACTCATTTTTGCTTCCTTTATTCTTCCAAAATGGGACAATGATAGCTTTTTGCCAATCGTCTGGGACTAAGGAGGTGCGCGTGGCTGTGCGGCTAAAACCACTGTTCCGCTGGCTGAAAAGCTGACGTACTGTGTTTGAAGCTCGCGGTAGACAGAAAGGATTTTTCCTATCGGGGGTGAAATAAAAATCCTGAGTCGCACACGTCGTGGCGACTGCTTGACCAAGTGGCCTTTATCCCTCTGGTTTTATCGTTAGCCCCCGACATACACCAGAAATGGTACTATGTGTCGTCAAGATAGTTTTTTTTTTTTTTTTTGCTTCCTTTATTCTTCCAAAATGGGACAATGATAGCTTTTTGCCAATCGTCTGGGACTTTTCTTTCTTCCCACGCCGTATTGAATATTATATTAAGCCAATCTATAGCTGTTTCCTTACAGGCTAGTAGCATTTCTGTTGTTATTCCATCTATACCAGCTGCTTTGTTCTTTTTATTCTGTTTTAATGCCCATTCTACTTCTGCTTTAAGTATATTCGGTTCCTGTTCATCATACTGCCTATGTTTAAACTCTGTATTTCCGTTTGTATTTCCCTGATTTAATAGTTCCTTAAAGTATTCTCTCCATCTGATTATTATGTTTTTCCTGCTGCTGATTGGTCTACCGTTCTTGTCGTTTATTATAGTGGTTGGGTTATAATCATGATTTCTTACTCTCATTGCTTTTACACTTTTGAAAAATTCTCTACATGTTTTTGCTAATTCTTCACCAAATGCTTTCCAAGAGGCTGCTTTTGTTTGTTCTATGATCTTTTTGCTATCATTTCTGGCTTGTCTATAGTGATTGTAGTATTCTGTTGTTTTTGTCTTCTGCCACGTTTTATACTTTTCTTTTTTTGTGTTTCACTGCTGATTTTACTGCTTCATTCCACCATCTTGTTAGTTTCTTTCTGCTCTTTCCTATATTTTTCAGACCGCATTTCTCTTGTGTTGACTTTATTGGACCTTCTTTAAACTGTTTCCATGCTTCCTCTATGTTTGTAGGTTGTACTCGAGTTTGGTAGTTGTTGTTTACGGATTCTTCTATTTCTTTTTGTATGTTTACATCCTTTATTGCTTTTAGATCTATTCTTTGTGCTTGAGGTCTTGCAATCTGTTGTTTCCCAACCCATTTTTTTGCCATAGTAAAACAGGATTATGGTCAGTATCTAATATTGCATTTGGTATAGATCTTGAGTCTGTTATGTCCCCCCTTTGATGTCTTCTAGTCAAAATAAAATCGATTTGGGAGGCCTTGTCCGTGTCATTCCATTTATACCAAGTAAGTATTTGATTACGAATGGGTTGATTAAACGTGTTTGGTATATAAAGATCATGTTCTGCACAAATATTTAGTAGGCGTTCACCATGCACAAGTTACATTTGGCAACGATGTATTGGGTGAAAATAATAAAAGCATTATTGGAGCCAGGGATGACAACAGGAAGGAGCAAAGAGCACACGAACAACCTCTTTGTCTATTTTTAGATCATTTGGAATGGTAAGAGTATAATGTCTAAGAAAGTTCTAGAAGAGGTGTCTTATATTCTTGAGAAACTTGCTGCCTTTCAAAGACGACCTGAGGACGTCCGGCTGCTACTTAACGTCAGCATTTCTAACGTCATTTGTTCCGTTACAGTAGAAAAAAAAAACGATTACGATTACCCTTATTTTATAATCATGCTAAGGGACACAATCAAATATTCACGATCGGTGGCGATACTTAATGTCATTAAAATTTTTCAGTTACCTCCCTGGTGACCTATTCCATGTCAAGAAATGGGCCAAAGCTTCTCAGAGCATAAATTACATGTTTTGTAAGGTTTACGTCAAAGAGCTTACAGAAACATTCAATGAAAGTGAAGAACCACACAACTTTGTTACCGCTTAAATAAAAGAGATGACGAAGATAGAGAAGAAAGGAGTCAAATCAAAACTTGGTCGCTACAAACAGAACTCCCCGGAACAGAGACCACAAGCGCAATGATTATGTGGTGTCTTCTCTACGATCTACAATATCCTGAATTACAAGAGAAAGTTTACCAGGAAATTGAAACCAATGTGGGATTTTCCCGTCTCCCCAGTATTAATGACAAACAAAAGCTGACATATCTGAATGCAGTTATCATGGTGACACAACGGATGGCTAGTCTTGTTCTTATTGCAATACTACGGGAAGTTAGTAGTTCATTTGAGGTCGGGGGCTATACTATTCCAAAAGGAAGCACTGTCTGGTCCGTTCTGGGTGTGGTTCTCTCCGAAGAGAAAATCTGGGACGACCCACAAAACTTTCGACCAGAAAGGTTCATTGATCAACAAAGCAGCTCTTATAAACGGGAAGAATTCATCCCATTTTCTATTGGTAGAAGGATTTGTATGGGAGAAGCTCTGGCTAAGATATAGTTGTTTCTATTTCTATCCATTATGTTTCATTGCTTTAAGTTTGAAACTGATGACAAATCATGGGGTCTATCAACACTGAAAGAATCTTTTGGATCTACAGCTGCACACAAGCCCTATAAAATTACATTCACCGAACGTAAAGGGCTGGACTGATGTTGGAAACAATAACATTTATTTGTTTTCAACACATCCAAGACTAATTAGAAATTAATCCAGTTATCACAAACCCAAATGTGATATTACATGCATGCAATTATATTTTCTGCATCGAAGGTACACAGCATGGTCGACTTTTGACATCTGAAGGCAGTTACAAGTGAGGCAATTGGAAAAAAGAGAAATGTGTGATGCCTATATTAATATAATTTCTTACGTTTACAATTACGTAAAAGTCCATAAGTTATCAGATCTACTCCAAAGTGTATTCTTCAAAGAAGGGACTAACGAAATACATGTATTGTATTAAATTAGAAGTCTTTTAAGCCCACATTCCGGCGAAAGGCTCCTGCGTGACATCTCCCACCGTGATGCATTATTCGTGCACTCTCTTCCTGGTTGCACATTCAAAAACATATTTTCAGTTGGTCTTTCGCCCAAGGTCTCGAAATGCATTCGGAATGTAGCCACGGTTCCACCACATTCCATCACAACCATATTGGAAAGTTTTCAGGACATTCATTACCTTTCACACCCGCATGCGCTTCCAGGGATATGAAGTAGACTTTTGTCTGCCAAGAGATAATGTATGTGTTGATATTACTGACAGAATACAAATTAGGGAGAAAACAGTATGTCAGTGAAGAAGAATGTGTGTTCCTTTCCTCAGAAAATGGAAAATCAATGTTTGGCCATTTAAATTAACGGGATTAAGCGTCATCAAAGCAGACTACAAGAGAAAGGGTATATTAATGGATTTGAAACAAAAAATGGTAATGATAATTAATTCGTCCTGTATTATGAGTTAAAATTCTGAAAATAGATATTAAAGAAAGACAGAAAAAGGAAAAACAGAAAGAAAGAAAGAAAGAAAGAAAGAAAGAAAGAAAGAAAGAAAGAAAGAAAGAAAGAAAGAAAGAAAGAAAGAAAGAAAGGAGATGTGGTGGAAGGATTAGAAAAATGAAGGAAGCAAGGATGGATGGATGGATGGATGGAAGGAAGGAAGGAAGGAAGGAAGGAAGGAAGGAAGGAAGGAAGGAAGGAAGGAAGGAAGGAAGGAAGGAAGGAGGGAGGGAGGAGGGAGGGAGGGAGGGAGGGAGGGAGGGAGGGAGGGAGGGAGGGAGGGAGGGAGGGAAGGAAGGAAGGAAGGAAGGAAGGAAGGAAGGAAGGAAGGAAGGAAGGAAGGAAGGAAGGAAGGAAGGAAGGAAGGAAGGAAGGAAGGAAGGAAGGAAGGAAGGAAGGAAGAAGGAAGGAAGGAAGGAAGGAAGGAATGAGGAAGGTAGGAAGGGAGGAGGAAGGAATGTATTTTTTTTATTTCTTCTGCCGTTACGTCTGTTTTGTAAATGAAAAGATACCATAATTTAAATCTTCAAGTACAAAGAGATCATGTCAATAAACGTGCACTAACACTTGTATTGTCACTTAAAATTCAAAATAATGTTACAGCTTTTATCTACAACGTATATCTCTCATCCCACAACAACAAGATCATCATCATTATATACATCGCTCTTTCCGTTCTATCCAACTCGATATCTCTCTCGTTTCACTCCCTATCTCTCTCGTTTCACTCCCTATCTCTCTCTTCAAATATCTCTCATTCAACTATCCCGTTCATAATAGGTCTCTTCCCCCCATCTCCCATTTCATTCTCTTTATCTAATTCAATATATTTCCACGTCAACATTAAAATCTGCTGAATCAATTTGCTCACAGCCAAGAACGATTCAGAACAAATATACATAACGCCAGCACAGCTACACGTATCGAAATATAGCAAACTATCTATTATAGCATTTTTTTTTTACTTGTGTATGTCAAAGATATAAATCACAAGCGTACGTTACATGAGCGACCAAAATATACTGTCGACAGCTGTGTAAGTAGAAGAGCTGAGGACGAAATGTTTTTTAATGCATCTGGATGTGTGGAAGTACAAGATTTCTAAGCCCTTCAGATTTGCTCTCATTGATACTCAGTCCATCCTAACAAATGACGTAAAGTGTATACGTTGATAGTAAACACACACACAGCTACCTTAACGATAGACTTCCAAAATATTTTTCTATAGTTTCCACTTCCGAGTTATTTTGAAAATAACCTTTCGTCAGTCGCCTAATTGGCCGGGGCATTAGATCAACACCCGTCATGAAAGTGTAAGGGCTCCAAATTTTCTTCTATCATTTCATGACTCATCCACCTGTTTGGTCTCTTTCAAAATTAAAGTAGTTCCTTTACAGTAGTAAGTTTCGACTTTATAAAATGGGGCAACAAGTTAACTTCCTCGCTGACTTTCCTTTCCAGACAACCTAACTGGTACCATTTAAAGAGGCTGGACAGATGCCCAGATATTTTATGGTAGGAAAGAATGTTTCCTTCAACTGGCATATTAACCCTGAACGTTTCAGGTTAGCAGGTGAGTGCATTAACCACAACACCACCAGGTTTAAACTCTACAGAAAATAAAAAAGAGAGGCTATAATAAATGTCAAGGTTATGAGTATTTCTCAGATACTGACAAACAATAAATGCGGTCTATGCTCCAAAGATGAATACAACTACCCAGAATCAGAGAGGAATTACTAAAGAAGGTTACTATATTATAAGGTAAGACAAAAAAAAATTAATTTAAAAGGTAATGAAATAATGCAGATTATGTCAAGATTGTGATAACAAAGCAAAGGTGTTAAGGGCAATCTATATTAAGCTATCATCATCATATTCAAGTACCGTGTCTACTGACGTAGGTGATCATGTCTCTCCACAACTTTCGATCTCGACAGTTATTTATCATTTCTATTGTTGACCTTCTGCCAATCCATTATCTTAAGCTGTCTGGTACCTTTTCTCTCTGCTTCCCTCTATCTCTTCGTCCTTCAATTTTCCCAGTTGTTTCAATATATTCCAGCTTTTCTCTTCTCATTACATGGCCAAAACATGCTGTTTATTTTTTCCTAATATCGGAAATTAGCTCTCTTTATGCTTTGGCCTCTTTCAGAACGTTTTCATTACTCTTCTTAGCAGTTATGAATCATGAATATTTAGCTATGACGAATGTTAAATACACAAAGTGCAGGTTTCAATATAATAAAAGTATATTACTACATGTATTATGGTGATGATATTAAAGATAACCATTTTTTTTCAAGAAAGTATATGACGTAATCTGAGAGGTGACGAAAGGCTAAAGCGCTTCTTGTTGATAAGCTTTGATTAAGTTCAAGCCTTAGAAAATGTCGCCCAGTGTTTTATTACATATTCTGACCTTTTATCACAGAATTCATTCTTTTTTATGGACTATAGTGACAGAAGTGCAGCAAGGAGAATTGATTTGGTTGATTTGTTTTCTACAAAACTTTCATACAGCGCATGTAATTAGTTTTATACAAAACTTTCATGCAGCGCATGTAATTTGTTTTATACAAAACTTTCATACAGTGCATGTAAATAGTTTTATACAAAACTTTCATACAGCGCATGTAATTAGTTTTCTACAAAACTTTCATACAGCGCATGTAATTAGTTTTATACAAAACTTTCATACAGCGCATGTAATTAGTTTTCTACAAAACTTTCATACAGCGCATGTAATTAGTTTTCTACAAAACTTTCATACAGTGCATGTAATTAGTTTACTACAAAACTTTCATATTGTGCATGTAATTAGTTTTCTACAAAACTTTCATACAGCGCATGTAATTAGTTTTCTACAAAACTTTCATACAGCGCATGTAATTACTTTTCTACAAAACTTTCATACTATGCATGTAATTAGTTTTCTACAAAACTTTCATACAGCGCATGTAATTAGTTTTCTACAAAACTTTCATACTGTGCATGTAATTAGTTTTCTACAAAACTTTCATACGGCGCATTTAATTTGTTTTCTACAAAACTTTCATACTGCGCATGTAATTAGTTTTCTACAAAACTTTCATACGGCGCATGTAATTAGTTTTCTACAAAACTTTCATACGGCGCATGTAATTAGTTTCCTACAAAACTTTCATACTGCGCATATAATTTGTTATAATTTGTTTTCTCAACTTATGAGAGAGGCTTATCATATTTTAGTGCTCCCGAGAAAAAGGGTAATCCTTTATGAGAAAATTGACGGTGGTGATCACCATTAAGTGCCGTAATTGTAATCCCTAGTTGATTGTGTCTCTACCAGTTTCAATTATGTTATGGATATATCGCAAAAGAGACACAAAATGATGAAACGCTGATGTAGAGTAATAGACTAACTAAAACAAAAAAAAAAAAAACAAGGATGACGTTAGACAACATGAAGTAGCAGTGGTGTAAGGTAGAAATGCAATAGGCAAATAAATACAATGCTAAGGTAAAGCCGGTAGCAGGATACAATTTGTGGGGTCTAAAACACACTCCTACAAAGCATAGTGAAGGCTTTATAAAAAAAAAAAAGGACAATACAAAATATTTGACAATTTCGGCCTAAATGCGGTTTTCTTTAAAAACAAACAAAAAAAAAACAAAAAAACAAGGACAACAAAGACTGCGACATGAAGATAGATTCTACTACATGTTCTTGAGTAATAAAATTAATACTACAAAAAAAAAGAGATAAAATGATAAGAAAAAACGTAAGGAGAATATACTATATAACATGTATGGTAGAGTGAGAGAGATGGAGATAGAGATAGAGAAAGAGAGAGAGAGAGATAAGAAAATGAATACTAAAATAATAAAGAGTTGCTTGCAATGGGATACTAAAAAAGTTAATGGCGACTACTAAATTACTAACAAGAGAATAAAGTAACCGACGTGAATATTCATGACAATTTGGTTGCCAGCGTAAAAGAAAAAGGCTTCAATTGTTGTTGTTAAGATCCAGCGGCCAAGTAGAGAAACATGAGCTGACGCCCTTAGGCACAACGGTGTACAATCTACATTATTAGAGTTGACAATGTTTCATTTGCCTCAACCACATCAGTTAAAAAATCTAGCTCAGCGGTTTACTGAATACATCAATAGTGACGAACCTTGACCATAAATAAAAACGTAAGTAAAGTGCCTCCGTCACGCCAAGTGGTGTAAAGGGAATATGGTGTTAGTCACCATAAATTTTACAGACCTTCGGCACATGATTTTTGGGGTAATTTGGTCGGTATTACGCCCGTGCTGCTTTACTTTACCAGAAAAAAATACAATACCCATTATTAGCTATACCCAAGGCTAGCAGAACCCAGAAGCCGTCGATTTTGATCGTTCCCAATCTCTTGTCCTTTGTAGTCCAGTTCACTAAACACTGAGTTATTGCGGCTGAACCTTGACCTTGATTGATTTTATTTTTGCATTACTACGCAGCAAAATATTATAGCAGGTGCAGGTGCTGGCATAAAAAAGTATCATAAACAGAACACTCTATATAACGTCTGATCAGTATGATGCTCTGCTACAATATTTGAGTCAAGGTTTCCTCACACTTTGTTCTGAATTCATCAAGGTATGCATTTTAAGATAAATATTGTTTATAAAATTATATGTTCTTGCTCAAAAAATGTATGTTTTAAAATGTGATAAATACCTCACAAATTAATAGAAACGGATAAAGTTAAATGTACGTAATAGCATACTGTGGTAGGGGTGTCTGGTGTATGAACTAAACAGCATTAACCGGTATCATATAGAAGTGTGAGACAGTCATTTTGTCGTTGCATATATTCTCGCTACCCAGCAAGGCAGTTATACAACTCTTTGGTACCTGCGTTGAACTGAGATGGTATGATTTGTGAGAGTAAAGCTACCGAGTTAACAATTACACCAAATGAGTTTATCAAGAAAAGTTTTAGTCTAACAAATCCTTCATTGACATTCACACTGTGTGGAGTCTTTTTGAAATGTAACACATTTTTTCTACTTGGGCGCGGTCCATGTTCATTCTTCGCACGGTCACCATAACTATCTCACATCATTCATCTCTTTTGCTGACTTCCGTCAGGTTGATTTGATTTGCCTCTATTTCACCTTACTTCTAAAGTCAAATGTATTTCTACCGTTCTTGTGATGTTTCTTACCATCTTAATTGCACAATTTCAAAAGGAAACCACCTAAAAAATAAATAAATGAAGAACAAAGATCAAGATCGATTCATGATAACAATTTAAAAGTTTAGGACACAAAACGATTACTAATGCGGAGCATTACTATAGTCCGTTCACAAATTGTTGCACAAACTCAAAATCAATTTTCTAGGAAACTGTTCTGTGTATTACTGTGGAATTGTGTATGCAGTCTTAGATTTTCTTTGACAATATTAATAACATAATAATAGTAACAATGATACAACATTTTTTTCTGTTAATAAAGTGATTTCGAGTAGGATTTTGCTTATATAACATAAGTGTCTTCAGGGGGGACAATTAAAGGTTTTACAGTCAATCCCCTCTCCTGTTCAATATTGGCCACATATTTCATATTTTATGTGAAAAAAAAACAATCACTAAAAGTCTCACATTGTACAGAATACCCGGACCGAATACACCTTACCTGCATATAGTTGAGCACGTTCTGATGGCGTTAATACTTGTAGTAAAACATAGTTTATTGTTATCAAGTGATAAAATAGTGAGCTATTTTAAGTTTCTAAATCGTAATTAATTTAAAGCGTAAATTCATCACTATACAAAAAGTAACTTTAATATTGTACAAACACTTCTGTAAGGAATCTAAGAGCGGTCGTTTATATCACAACATTCAAGAACCAGAGATAAAAACACACCAAGCGTTGGGAGTTTATAGAACTACTTTTATCATGTAAATAAGAGAGAACACAGAATCTGAAGAAAAAAACTACCGTCAATTAAAGAAGAAAAATAAAAATGTGTGTTTTTGACAAAGAAGTTATTAGAGAAGTGAGGTTTTGAAAATGGTTCAGGCAAAACAGTGTGTTACTCTCCGGGAAACTGCAAGTTAAGTTAGAATCGGAATGCAACATTAAACTTTCCAAAACAACTCAGTGGAAAGTTACGTGAAGCGTTAGTTTCATCTTTCGAAAATTTGCTGGCGGCACAAACATTGTCAATACTTGAGGCCAATCTGAGAGAGACGGATGACACGGCTACAACAGTGTACATGTGGATGAAATGTGAGTTAATGCTCAACATACCTTTAAGAAGTAATGGCACTCGCTTGACATAAACAAAAATTACTTTGAGAGGAATGGCTTTCGCTTGATATAAACACAAATTTACATTGAGAAGGAATGGTAATCACTTGACGTACAAAAATTAAGGGAAATAAAAAACACCAAAGGACGGCGCATTATAATAGCACATGCTGGCAGCAGAGAGAATGGACTTGTCAATCAAACAGAGCTTTTTTCAAGCACAGTCTAAAGACCAAAGGGACTACCACATTGAAATGGATACATTTTCAGGGATTGAGTAGCGAATAAAATTAGCCTCTACTGAGATTGAATGTGTCAGACGAATGACAGGAAACAGTCTGATAGATAAGACCAGAAATGAAGATTTGAGAAAAACCTAGGAATAGCCCCCCCCCCCCTTTTCACAATAGAATATATAAAGAAACAACAGATAAAATGGTTTGGCCACGCGACAAGACAGAGTAATCAAGACACAACACAACGAGCCCTCAATAAACGTTACGAGAATACCAGACCCAAGGGTCGACCACGAAAAAGATGGATCGATAGAATATTTGAAGCACTAGGAAACATAACAGCAGCAGGGGCGAACAGAAGACCAAGAGACCGCAAATTATATCGCCCCTCGACGCTGAAAGGCAAATGAGGAAGGAAAGAAGTAGAAGAGGAGGAAGAATAGAGAACACGGTTCTGCCAACCCAGAATAGAGCGTCATGCTTGGATACAGATAATATATCCTACCATAATGTTGTAGAACAGCAAAATAAGGTTCCAGGATCATTAAGCACATGAGATCAAATCAAGATTTGACTTACAAAGGAAAATGTAAAACCATTTCACAACAAGCAGTCGAAATCAGAGTTGTTCCAGTTAGTGATACAAAGGAAGAAGATAACGACGTTGAATTTTCTCAAGCCAATAACTGTTGTGAGCCTCCTAGATTAGTCAGATTCTGAATGCAGCTGACCGCCAACAATTCTCTTTCGATGACACCCAAACTTATTGTATCATACAAATATCCTTACTTGTGAAAAAAAACCAAGTTCGATCTAATTTAACCTGAGAATAGAGTCACTATTTCCTGAACCATAGCCTTTTGAGTGTGATGTAACCACAGTATCTCATCCCGACAACAACGTGCTAAAGTTAGTGACAGCAGCCGCTACTAAAGCTTTACTCATAATACAAGAGCAGCAACATGAGCAAGTGAAATAAGTGAGGAAAGTATCTCTGGATTCCGCTGTTATAGGAGGTTGAATTATTTATTTATCTTGATGTTAATGTTCACAGCACAGCACATTCATAATTAACAACATTAATCTTCACAGACTTTCTCAGTCATTATAAATCATAATACATAATCATAATCAAGTTTATTGATCTCTAACTTGGCACGTGGTACATACTAGTGGAAGCACTTCTCTTAGAATCACTGTTCTTTAATAATTCTGGACATTCAGCTACTACCGTCGATGGATATTGAAATGTCCATAATTGCATTTTATAAATTAATCTCTTTCACAACTTACTTACGACTTCTTGTCTCTATCAAGCACAACTTTGGAAACACTCTTCAAAAACACTTTCACGACTAAATGTTCATTATGTTCTAATTCACTCGTTCTGGTTCTGTCTACTGCTCAACTAATTTCTTAAGACACTGCTATCTTCTACTTTCTAGTCTGTTCCTAAATAACTTCTCAGCTAGATTAAAAGTAACTACTTGATTCTTCTGAATTGCGTTCCTAACTTACTTGAAAATAGATGACTACTTTATGACTTTAAATTCCTAACTAAGTTGAAGATTCCTAACTTCTGACTAGCTTTGTCTTCCTCCTAACTACTCTTCCTGACTTGCGGGCCTAACTACTGAAAACCTATTGTGTCGAAGCTAAAATACTAAAATATCATTTTTCGTGTGGAATATCTGTAGCCAATTAAATTTCGCTAAGTCGTCGCGAAGTGACAACTTACAACCCCTTGAAGCAATCGGAGATCACTATTCTGACCCACAGTTGAACTATATCTAAGACTTGACCAAAACAAACTGTTTATGACTCCGTGAGTAACCTCTGGTCAGTTTGACCTCTCCAGCGTTTCAAAATAATGTTTACTTCATAAATTTGACCTGTTCTGGTAGTTGTTTGTCAACCTATTTACCTGACGGTCAAGCCATGAGTTTATCCCCACGTCCACAACAACTGCTTGGAAAATGTCCATTCTCCCTAAACTTATTAAAGTAAAAAAGTAAAGTACCCCCGTCACGCCAAGTGGCGTAGAGGGAAATATGGAGTTAGTGACCCTATATTTTACAGACCTTCAGCACATGATTTTTGTGGTAATGTGGTCGGTATTACGCCCGTGCTGCTTTACTTTCCCAGAAAAAATCCGGTACCCATTTAAGGCTGGGTGAACCTGGAGCCGTCGGTTGGGATCGAACCCTACCCCTTGTCCTTTGTAGTCCAGTTCACTAACCACTGAGCTATCGCGGCTCCCCTAGACTTATTATGTCCAGTACTATTCTGCACCCTTCCTTCACTTTAGTCCTCGGCTTTGTCCACTACACGCTATGAACTTTCCATTCCAACAACTTGTTATTTTGTCACTAATACTGATGACCGCTATTCTATGTTACTGTCATAGTCTATTAAGAAATGGGTACCGGCTGATTTACCTGCCCCGTACTTTCAATCACTTTTACTGTTACACCGCTGTTGAAGACCTACTTCTCGTAAGCTTTATAACTGATCATATGTCTCCTACAGAAAGTTTATGTAAAACTGAACACTCGTAAAAATTAACACTTCATAAACATATTCGCATATTTCATCAACAAATACATTCTTACTGTCAAAATTGTGCTCGCAATGTCTAATTTAACAAAAAAAACACATTAAATATTATTCGTTCGTTTGCGTTCAACCGATTACCAAAGGATCACAACGCTCCGTCATCTGCCATCAAAAGGACGCTAATTGGGAGCATCTGCGTTGTGTTGTGATTTGCAGTATAAGTGTGATATTTGCGTCTTTCCGCCCAACTCATCAGCACAGTATCTATTAAAATAATATGTCTAAGAGGAATACTCAATGAAATAAGAATATAGAAGATTATAACAGAAAATAAGAAAAAAAGCATATGGAGTCAGTTCTGAGTTACATTAGAAATAAAACCTACAAATTAACGGATGACATTTAAAAGAGGCTTACTAGGAAACATCAATAAGTAACAACAAACATTAACACAAATAATGAACAAAGTATGTACAAGATAATCTTCCTAAAAATGGATTAGCTTGTTTTAAATAGCAATAACAATTCTGTATCTGAGGAAAACAGTAGAGCGATGTCAATAACATATTATTGCATTCACTCGACGCTGTAAGAAAGGTTCAGATCAGAAGAAAGTAGAGTTTCGTTACTACAAAATATTCTCTATACGTGCCAATGGGTTATTATGCAATCGGATCACAGCAATACTTGCCCTAATAATGTTAATATCTTAGATAGCGTCTAGAATTACAGGTAGTAAGTAAAGTAAAGTACCCCCCGTCACGCCAAGTGGCGTATAGGGAAATATGGTGTTAGTGACCCTATATTTTACAGACCTTCAGCACATGATTTCTGGGGTAATGTGGTCGGTATTACGCCCGTGCTGCTTTACTTTCCCAGAAAAAATCCGGTACCCATTTTAAGGCTGGGTGAACCTGGAGCCGTCGGTTGGGATCGAACCCTACCCCTTGTCCGTAGTAGTCCAGTTCACTAACCACTGAGCTATCGCGGCTCCCACTAATTTTTAGGGAATTAGTAAAACCCAGGTGTCCTCGCCAGGGAACGAACCCCGGCTGTTGCCGTGGTAAGCCAACCGCCTATCGATTGCGCTAACCGGACACCCAAATTACAGGTAGATGTGTGCAATAATTATAGAACAAGAAAAATAAAGGCTAACAGGAACGAATAACTTTTGTTTAATTTACATTTTGTTAATGGGTTCATTCATTTTCGCAGCTCGCTCACCATCTCGTGTCTCTTTAATTCTGTTCATCATGTGTATATAAACACATGTGTGTGTTTATATTATATCAAAGTTACTAGTGTAATGTAAATATAATCTTTACAGCATAAACTCGTAAATTTTACATGCGCATTTGAAATGATAATAAAAATTAATTTGCGAGTAAATTAGAACTTATATTGAACAAAGTTGAGCAAATTGAATGACCTTGCAATGTAATTTATATGAGTTTTATAAATGCGATGTTGATTAAGGAGTAATTGCACTAGGTAGAACCTTGAAATTTTACACTCAACAAGTCATCGTGACAAAGATTAGATTGGTCCAATATTTCTGTACATAGAGTGAACAAGGGATTCTTTATCGTTTATATCACTGCATGAGAAAAGTACAATACATATGTTGGGATTAAGCAAATGGTAATTTCATCGTTAGATTCAAGAATGTGGATACTTATGTTCAAGAAATAAAAGATAACATGACAAAAAGTAAGTACTAGAAGGTTTATATAAATAACCTATGCAAAGAGACGTTTGCTTTTTACCGAGGCAGTGACACTAAGGAAATTGAAATTTTGGCTGAGAACGAACAACGATATTGAAATGTGTAAATCTTCATTATGGAGAACAGTGAAGGCTTCACTTTTAGAAAGTTTGCTGGCAAAAGAAAATCATTTGTGAGAGGCCACATCTATTAGCCATGAAAAGTAAATATTGACTTGAAGTGAAGGAAATGCGTAAAAAATGTTATGATATTGCCTATTTGAATGAAACATGGATCAATAATTACCACTCATGTGAAAATAAATAGCAGTTATCATAAAGAATGATTAAGAGATTTGGTACTTAGCAGCAAAGGACAGCGCTTGATAGATCCAGATGCAGATCACATATAAAATAGGCTGTTGCAGAATCCTAACTCGTTCTTGTTTCAAAGTCGACAGACAATCGTGACCAAACTCTGGGATGAACATTCACATATTTATAAAGTAGCTTGAAAAAACCGTCCTTCCATCATAGGACCGACCCTTTTTTCTGGTAGTGGCTAATGAAGATAAAGTCCCGACATCGTCAAGTACAAATGATTGAAAAAAGATGTGGATCACACAAAATCACATACAATTGAACAGACATCTAAAAACTGATTTGTTACCTCTTCTTGGACAACTTATACAAAGCAGGAGAGTACGGTAAATGATTCCATATGCGATGTCTGCGCCGTATTCTTGTTACACCTGGAAGGATAAGGTGACAAACTTGGAGGTCATCACTCGCACAGGCCTCCCGAACATCAACACGCTGCTCAAGTTACGTAGGTTTCGCTGGCCTTGCAACGTACACCGTATTGGCCGCATACCAAAAGATAAACTTTATGGACAACTAGCAGATAGCAAAATAACTAGGGAGCGCCCAAAATTTCAATTTGTAGACGTGTGTAAACATGACATGAAGACTCTGAACATAATCCCTGCAGCCTAGGAATAAATAGCTGCAGGCCACAATCTTTGGAAACAACTCTAAAGCTCCAACTCAATCAAGCAGTAGCCAGATTTATAGAAAAAGAGAATAGGGAACGGGCAAATAAATGCAGTGCTACGGTAAAGCTGGTAGGAAGGAGCCAGTAGTGGGATATAATATACACTCCTACAAGGTATGGTGAAAGTTTTACAAAGAAGGAACTCAACAAAATATTGACGTTTTGCCCTACATGCGGCCTTCTTCAGAGAACGACAACAAAGGATGAGGCACAGATAAACACTACTCCATCAAGGATGATTGGGATAGGTAAGGTAAGGAGAAATGAACAGAGGGATAAGAGATGAAATGGTGACACGAGAGATGGATGTGCTACATGGAGTATAAGTAAAATGGGAAAATATGAAACTATAAGTATATCTAGAAAATGATTATATGTAAAAATGTCACTTAGCTGGTAGATAGAATCCATCCGCTTACAGTGAATGATGGCTATCAAATGCCAGTGGAAGGGCCTGCTGGACAGTCAGTCACGTGTTTAGACCGGAGGTCAGACGTGAGAGACCGTGAAGCAGTCAAGCGTGTCACAGGTAAAGACTAGGGATCTCCAAGAGTGTGAAATTAAACAGTCTTCGCAGACAATCAGCAGGTACTCGGTGTAAATGTGGCGTAATGAGGGACAGGCAGCTCATGACAAACATGTTACGGAGGGTGCGATCACGCTTAAAGGCTACTAATGGAGGGGGGGGGGGTGGCCAGGAAAGAGTGCACGGTAGTGTAGTTGAAGCGCAGAATCGGGAGGCAGCGGTGAATGAATCTGATCACCGCGTAGTGGTGAGTGTGATGATGACAGCAAGCATTTACCTGACAGAGGGGGGACGGGGAGAGAGGGTGAGAGCAACCTGGAGTGAGGTGCAGAGAACCCATCGAAGAGCAGGAAGAAGAACTGATTCGGGATAGAGGCTCCAGCAGCAGAGGTCGAGTATCATGCTAGCATTATGAAGAAAATCGTCATCGTCTTGGCAAAGGCGACGAAACCTGAGTAACTGCGAATAGGGAAGACAGTTCTTGCAGGATGTCGGGTGAGAAGAGTCGTAGCGAAGTAACCAATGGGAGTCAGTAGGTTTGTACAAGACGGAGTAAGTAAAAGAAAAAGAGAAAAGAAAGAAAGAAAGAAAACACAGCAAAAATAAATAAAAATACATTTCTAGGGGCGCTAAAAAAATCCATAGTCAACTATGACTGAGAGGCTACTATAACTATTACATTACCCCTTGTAAATCAGACACAGCGGACAAAGCTATTTCACATAGACAAGTTAATCCATGAACATTATCATAGATGTTTGAGGTTACCGCCTTTCAATTTACACTTAAACCCAATAAGAGCTGGGTAGGGGAAAAATCAAAGGACAAGCAGCAGCTGAAAATAAATCTTTCAAATTATATGATATTATATTAAGTCACTCATATATCACTTCCTATCAAAATGTGAGAACCATGACTTTGGCGAGGAAAGAGAATATTGTTTTTAAAAAATGCTTTGTTGTTTGTTTATTTAAAAGCACTTATAAACCTAGTAGAAGTTGTTTTTTTTTAATTCAGAAGGAAAACCACTACCATGAACACATCTGTCCGGGTATAAATATTAACACTGAATTGTAAAACAGGTCCTTTTTAGGATCACGAATATCATCCAAAGTTGTGAGTTCAAAAATGAAAATGAGCAATTATAATTTCCTAAAAAATAAAAATTTCTGCACATGAAAAAATCACTAGCCTTTCTATCTTTAGTATTTACTCACTTACTTAATCTGTTATTTCTAACATTGGTAACTGCTTAAACAAAAAAGTACAGGACAAAATCGAAGCATACTAATCAGTAGTATCTGTAGAAGTTTTCTAAATACAATTTTGATGATACTCCTGTCAAGTCGACAGATCTGTTGCAATTACTGTAAAGCGTATGTTTTTAGGGATACAATAATTATTAAGTCGAAAAAGATCAAAACAATTGTCCGCTTTAAAGAAACTGTACTACCGGTGATATTTTAAATGATAAAGTCATAGCTGATTCTTTTTTTTTCAATTGTCTTTCAGTGTTGAGGGGAGATGTAATTGCAGTCCTTTGTTTTTCTGTTGACCTCCTCTGCTGTTATGTTTTTCAGTATTTCTAATTTTCTATCGGTCCATCTTTTCGATGTCTACCATTGGTCTGATTTTCTTACAACGTTAATTAAAGACTCGTTGTGTTGTGTTTTGATCCATCCTGCTGTCTTATCAAGCGGCTATACCATTTTATCAGTTGTTTCTTTATGTATTCTATGGCGGGAATTAGTCCAAGCTTTTTTCTGGGTTCCCCCTTTCTAATAACATTCCTCAGCCTGTTTCCTGCCATTCATATAACACATTTCATCTTGGAAGTTATTATTTTTTTTTTATAGTTCTTAAGTCCAAGTCCAGTTCTGATATTGGTAGCAAAACGTTGGAATGAAAATTGTATTGTAGAGTACCTGTTTCGTTTTGTTTTATCTCCTTGTTGGGTAGTAGTGATAACAGATGCCCTATATCTTCAGTCATACTAAAGTCATAATGTCATGGAAAAATGTAAGACCAAGAGCAAAAATTCATAGTGATGCAGACGTGGGTTTTTAAGATAAGAAACATCTGGTATGAATTGAGTGCAAGAATTTTTTAACTCACTATAAATTCATGTTTTCACATTAATTAAAATGATACAGCTTGTTAGCTGTTGCTTAAACAAAATTATGTATATTGATGAGCTCTTTTTTGGTCAAATAAAATAGTTCGAGCATTGCAATTTTGAACTATTAACAAAGTTATTTATACTCCACATATTGTTATCAGCATTTATTTGTGACAGGTATAGTCATCAAGAAAACACGAAATTCAACGACACGATGGAATTACCAATCACAATTCCCTGGCTGCTGACTCTGACATTGTCCATCTTAACCATATTCTGTCTATGGACAAAGACAAGACGTACTTACACCAAGTACAACATCCCGCCGTACCCTGTCAAACCCTGGCCAATCGTTGGTCACTTATTCATGATGAGAGGTAACCTGAGGGAGACAATGAAAGAGTGGAGAAAGAAGGCCGGCGACATTTATAGTCTTGATATTGGAGGAGAACTAAAAGTTATTGTAAATGAATACAATATCATTAAGGACGTTTCTGTTAAGAAAGCTGATCATATTATTAATAACCAACCATCTTTTATTGGCATAATTCTAGGGGAATATGATAAAGGGATCAATGGAGCCAGAGACGACAATTGGAAAGAGCAAAGGGCGACATCTTTATCTATTCTCAGATCATTTGGGATGGGGAAAAATGTCATGGCGGAAAAAATAGGAGAAGAAGTGTTGTGTATTCTTGAGAAACTGGTTGCTTTTAAAGGACAACCCGAAGACGTCAGGCTACTGCTTAACGTCAGCGTTTCTAACGTCATTTGTTCTGTAGCAGTAGGGAAACGATTCGAACACGAGGATCCATATTTTGTTAGATTAATGATAAATATAATTGATATGATGAGATATATCAGAAATGTCACAATGATTACGCCATTTAAGTTTTTGTATTACCTGCCTGGAGATCTTTTTAAGGCTAAGAAATGGGTTTCCGCAGTTGTTGATATAAATGTCAACTTTTGTAAGCCTTACGTTAAAGAACTCACAGAAACATTCAATGAAAACGAGGAACCGCAAAACTTTGTTACTGCTTACATCAAGGAGATGAAGAGGTTGCAGAATAAAGGAGTCAAAACGAATTTGAGTGAAGAAAACTTGGTCGTTATATTAAGAAATATCTTTCTCGCTGGAACAGAGACAACAAGCACTACCATACTGTGGTGTCTCCTCTACATGCTACATTATCCTGAGGTACAAGAGAAAGTTTACCATGAAATTGAGGCCAATGTAGGAACTGCTCGTGTCCCCAAAATCACTGACAAAAACAAGTTGACGTACCTGAATGCTGTCGTCATGGAGATACAACGAATCGTCAGTCTAGCTCCTCTTTCATTTCTAAGGGAAGTTAGTTCTACTTTTGAAGTTGAGAGCTACACCATACCTAAAGGAAGCACTGTTTGGTATAACATGGATTCAGTTCACCACGAAAGGAAGATCTGGGTAGACCCCGAGAACTTTCGTCCAGAAAGATTCATTGATCAAACTGGAGCGCTCGTCAACCGAGAAGAGCTCGTGCCCTTTGGTATTGGAAGAAGAATTTGTCTGGGCGAATCTCTGGCCAAAATGGAGCTGTTCTTATTTTTGTCTGCCATGTTTCAGCGCTTCAAGTTTGAACCAGCTGACAGTTCTGCAAAGTTGCCCACACTGAAAGAGGTTTTTGGAGGTACAGTGGTACCCCAGCCATTCAAACTTAGATTTATTGAGCGCAGAGGACTAGATGGTGATTTGCGATAATCAATATCGCACAGAGAGAATGAAGTTCTGCAACTTATTTATTCAGCAAGAAATGTCCAAATAATTTAAACCACGGAAATAAACGATAGGCGATTGATCGTCTCTATAGTTGAATTAATCATAATTGCTAATATCTTCACTGTTTTTGTAATTTTGTCAATTTTGACAATAAAGTAGATCGTGTTTATATTTTGTTCATTACTTTTATCATATTTACTATACTTCAACACGAGACACTAACTACCATGAGAAAGAAACATCTAACACAGCGGTCGTCAAACTGTGCTCCGCGGAGCCTAGGTGCTCCGCGAGCCCATCCTAGGGGCTCCGCGGATCGGACATCATTTTCATCATCAACGAGTGCCATGCCCGTCGTAGGTGATATTTCTCAACAAACAATTTATCAACTTCGCCGTTTTTGCGTTTTTGTACCACAATAATGTCTAATTATTTCTCTCTATGGCCCAAGATTTATTTTCCGCTCTTTTCAATGACAGTTAGCAACAATGTTTTATTCAAATTTATTCGGTGTAAAGTCGCGTGTGTGTGTGTGTGTGTTGTGGCCAAGTGGTTGACTTTCCTTTGTTCTTGAAAGGGTGCCGCAAACATCAATCAAAGAAAATTGGCGCCGGATAGGCTCACTCGTTCGGACTTTCTCTGCCCGCCCCCACCTCCCACCCATCCAACTCCGTCCCGCCATACGCTTTGATCGAGAGAAGAGCATTCAAGTCGCACCAGTGAAAATAATATTCAGTTTGGACGTTTGTTTTATCGAAGTCAGTTTGATTAAAACCTTGTCTCGTGTCAGTGCTCTGTTGTCACAATGGATAATTTTGTAAGTAGGACTATAAAACGTACCATCTCTGACGATTCATGCAGTTCAAAAGACGCAGAATTGAAACGGGGGAAAAAGCGTAAGTATGACGATAGTTACTTGGATTTCGGATTTACTAGCACTGTTGTAGAAAATGAGGAGTGCCCAAAATGTGTTATTTGTTTTAAAGTTTTGGCCTGTGCAAGCATGCATCCCAGTAAATTGAAACGACATTTGCAAACAGTCCATAGTAGTTTAGTGAACCGACCACGTGAATTCTTTTCTCAGAAGTTAAAAGAAATGAATCAACAAAAGGCAACTTTCACAAAACATGCGACGATTCCTTCAAGGGCTCTTCTTTCATCTTACAAAGTTGCTTATCTAGTAGCAAAGAACAAGAAACCTCACACCATTGCAAAAGAACTTATCTTACCGGCCGCAGTTGAGATGGTGACTGTTATGATAGGTGAGTCTGCTGCCAAACAACTGCTGAATTTGCCCTTGTCAGATAACACTATTAGTCGTCGAATTCATGAGATGGCTGACGATGTTAATGACCAGCTTATTCAAAAACTACGAGGTGATTTTGCTCTTCAGCTGGATGAAGCCACTGACATACACAGTGATGCATACTTAATTTGCTATGTTCGGTTCATAGATGACAATAGCAAGTTTTGCGAGGAACTACTTTTTTGTAAAATCATAAAATCTGCATGCAAAGCAGCAGATCTGTTTCAAATACTTGATTCTTTTATTGAAGAAAATAGAATTAACTGGGAGAATTGTGTAGGAGTGTGCACAGACGGAGGTCGTTCAATGTCTGGATGCTATACTGGCCTGCAAGCTTTGATCCGCAAAAAGTCTCCTTTCTGTGTTTGGACTCATTGCATTATTCACAGGGAAGCACTGGCTTCAAAAAACACCTGCCCGGCCCTTAATGAGGTTGTTCAGTCCATAATCGAAGTAGTAAATTTTATTAAAATGCGACCACTTAAATGCCGGTGGTTTCAGCAAATGTGCATTGATATGGGAGCCACACATACTTCCTTGCTCTATTATTGTAACTCTCGATGGCTTTCACGTGGAAATGTCGTGAAAAGGGTCTATGAACTGAGAAATGAGCTTCATTGCTATCTTGTTGAAGAAAAGCATTCTAGTTCAGGAAAGTTTGTGGATGACGACTTTGTTTTGAAGTTGGCATATCTTTGTGATATATTTGAAAAACTAAATTCGTTAAACATGTCCCTGCAAGGTACTGAAACGCACATACTACAACTGTCGGAGAAAGTTTCCGCCTTCAGAAGAAAATTATTATTGTGGAAGGAAAAACTGGTCGACAAAGATTTTAGTTACTGTTTTCCAACTCTACATGCACTTTTAGTTGATAATGATTTGAGTTTAAGTGAAGAACTAACAGGTGTGTTTGTAGGTCATTTAACACAGCTCATTGCTTATTTTGACAAGTATTTCTCAGGAGAGGCAGACCAGTATGATTGGATTAAAAACCCGTTTAGTACAGCACTACCCACAACTCTCACTTCGAAAGAACAAGAGCAATTGATTGATATTTCATCAGACGCAACTTTGAAAGCAAGATTAGCTTCCTCATCACTACCAGAATTTTGGAGCTTTGTAAAGCAAGAATTTCCAGAAGTAGGCAAGAAGGCCCTCCGTGTATTAATTCCATTTGCGACTACCTACTTATGTGAGACCGGTTTTTCGGCACTGGCAGCTATAAAAACCAAATACAGATCACATTTGAACGCTGAGAAAGAGATTAGAGTGGGAATTTCCAAACTTGTGCCAAGATTTGAGGACCTGGTGAGGATGAAGCAAGCTCATTCTTCCCATTGACTTTATACAGCAAATAAATATCACAATGTAAGTTGATTCACTTATACTTTTATTACATAAATATAATAACCTGTTAAATATGCCGTTAAAATGTTCTTAAAAGTTTGGGTTTTTTAACATTGTAATTTTTGTTGATATAAGGTGCTGCCGCGGTGATTTGTGGTTAAGAATTAGGGCTCCGTGGGTCGAAAAAGTTTGACGACCGCTGATCTAACACAAAGATCGCGTTACCAGTGCCAAACATGGCAGTTTTCGAATAAACAAAACAGGAAGTTAGTCACCTTAGAATTAAGATGTTTGAGGAAATCGCTAGGAGTGACCAGAGGAGACAGAATCAAGAATGACGTAAGAGAAAAATTGGGTATTATACCAATTCTAAACTACATACAGAAACAACAAACGAAATGCTTTACTGAATGCCATGAGATTATATATCATACAAAACATACATTAAAAGTGACAATGTAAAAAGATCCTGTGGTAGGTCCAGAGTAAGCTGAACTGACATCCGATTGATACAACAACATAAATTAACAATGGCTGGGACTGCCAGAAGGGCAAGAATTGTAACTCTGTATCTCCTCCTATACACACGGACAGAGAGGGAGAGAGGGAGAGAGAGAGAGAGAGAGAAAGAGAGAGAGAGAGACAGAGAGATTCATGTATCATGATTGATCTCTAATGTTACAGCACGCATTTTATTTTAACTGTTATAAAGAGAATGTTTAGTAATGTTGTGTTAGCATTAATGTACGCAACCTCCAATCGTTTTACATATATATTTTACATATTATTGTTTTGTTTTGTTTGTTTGCTAAATTACTTCAAGTACTTTTAGACGTATCTCGCAAATAAAACTCTAATACAAGTCAACAACCTGAATTGTGTGTGGTAATTCTAACAAAATACAAGTCATGAAGAAGACAGTAACAATAAAAATGCACATGAAATTGTCTTATGTTTCTTAGTTTAGAATAAGTTTTAAAATCATGTTTCGCCATTTAAACCCTAGGTATAAGATGCCATCAAAGCAAACTACAAAAGAAAATATATGTACATGGATTTCACATAGATATTTTTATCATAATGAAATCGTCTTGAAAGAAAGAAAGAAAGGAAGGAAGAAGAAAGAAATAAAGAAAAGAAAAGAAAGAAAGAAGAAAAGAAAGAAAGGAAGGAAGGAAGGAGAAATAAATAAAGAAAAGTAAAGAAAGAAAGAAGAACAGAAAAGAAAGAAAGAAAGAAAGAAAGGAAGAAGAAAGAAATAAAGAAAAGAAAGAAGAGAAAAGAAAAGAAAGAAAGAAAGAAAGAAAGGAAGAAGAAAGAAATAAAGAAAAGAAAGAACAAAAGAAAAGAAAGAAAGAAATAAAGAAAGAAAGAAAGAAATCTCATATTTCTTCATACTTTATATTTGCATTGTCAATGAAATAAAATATTGGAGAAATTCAAATACACAGGAAGTTTAGCGACAAACGATAATTCACAAAAAGCAGAGATAGACTCAAGATGCATCAAACCTTATCAAATAATTGAACTGTTATCACCACTATTGTCCAACAAGGAAATAACTCTAGATGCAAAAAGCGCACTCTACAATACAATCTTCATCCCAACGTCGTGCTACCAATGCCTGTAGTGGACACTAAGACAATAAGAAAAATAATATCTACTAAGATGAAATGTGTCAGACGAGTGACAGGAAATAGTCTGAGAGATAAGATCAGAAATGGAGAACTGAGAAAAAAGCTAGGTATAACCCCTCCATCCCCCCCCCCTCCGCCCACACCAATTAGAATATATAAAGAAACAACAGATACAATGGTTTGGCCACGTGACAAGCCAGAAAGATCAAAACACAACACAACGAGCCCTCAATAAACGTTGCGAGAATATCAGACCCAAGGATCGACCATGAAAAAAATAGATCGACGGAATACTAGAAGCACTAGAAAACATAACAGTAACAGGGGCGAACAGAAGAGCAAAAGACCGCAAATTATATCTCCCCTCCACGCTGAAAGGCAAATGAGGAAGGACAGAAGAAGTAGAAGAATGAACTAAAAACATCTAGAAGTCTGTAAAAAGATCATGTCAATAAAATTGCACTGGCAGTTGTAATGTGATTTAAAATTCAATATAGACTTTCAAGTTTCACATTCAAAGTCTAGAAAATATGCCCCTATGGAGAATCCTTACTCCTCGCAAAGAAAGACCTGGCGTTATGCAAATTGGCGGTATTGTTTTTGCCGATTTGGCGAAGGAACGTATTTTTCATTTTGTGTTCATTATAAGTGAGATCTCTAAAGTATTATTACAAGATGAGGGTACTCTTTTCGACGTTTTGGCTTGAAGTGTAGTTATCATGTTTTGCGATTCTGAATGATAATTTTCGCGCGAAATATGCCAAGCTCAAAGTGTATCCACGCGCTGAATGCGATTAGCCAGTTTATGGTTATGGTTATTGAAGGCCCCGGTATCACTGCAAAAGAATTAAAATCCATAATTGCTCAACCGTCCGTGCCAGTGGAATCATCCGAATTACTAACACATCTCCAAAACAAAGAAAGGTAGCTGTAGTCCCCATCATAGCAGTCTCAGCACACGCCAAAAGACATAAGGCGAAACTGCACAGAAAGTGAACACAGCTAACTGTTCCCTGTCATACGATATCAGCATTCATCGTAAACCATTGGAATATCGAAACATGATCAACACGGATGAGACACACAGCTCACGGTGTGCACAGAGCACTAAACTCAGTAGCTCCTGCAGCAAGCCGGACTTGGAATATGCGGAAACTGCAACAAGGAACACTTTTCAGACACAGCAATTAAAAGTTCCTGACGCCTAACCGTCATATTGACCGGTATTCCAACGATGACGTATATTGCAATCAACACAGAACACACTATCACGCACACTGTAGAGGATTTCAGATCACATGCATGTACTCCGCTTCACCGGGGAAGTTCGCAACAGTGGAACTTGTTATCTATACACTGATCAGCATTGGAAAGATAGAATTAACCATCTTTCCGGCTCAAAAAGCGTAACAGCGAACGTTGACGCAAACATGACCGCGCCATCTTCCAGTTTGTTACCAGTTTGTTAGCCAGTTTGTTACGTGGAAATTGGTTCTGGACCGTGCGACTGCACTTGCGTTAGACCATCCTCGATAAAACGCCGACGCTCAGCGACGAAATCAACGACAAATATGACGACAAAACACATAAGGCCTAAATGACATAATCTAAAAATGAAAACAAAAAAAAGGCAAACGTGCCGGAGTGTGTAAGAATCGGTTAAAGTGCGAGAGGCTAGATCTAGAGTATATGCGCGTCATATACTGGAACTGTGCCTCAATTAATCAACGACGATCCATTCTTGGTAAGCTACTGTGCGGCGCCGATATAATTATTTTGCAAGAAAAACTTGTTGGTGCTAGGACAGTTAGTGCCCTGGATTTCACAGCTTCTACAATAGACGAGACCTTGGACAGGCCATCCTTGTGAGAAACAACATGGTGGCAGCTCAGATTGGTATGACTGCGAGGGACAGTGAAAATGTGTAGCTACATGTGGTTAGGGTGCAGACTCCAGTTGCTTTCGTGGTTGTAAATGTATATGTCTGTAATGGGAATTAAACAAGTAAAAAAGTATAAAGAGCCCCCGTCACGCCAAGTGGCGTATAGGGAATATGGTGTTATTGACCATACATTTTACAGACCATCAGCACATGATTGTTGGGGTAATGTGGTCGGTATTACGCCCGTGCCGCTTTACTTTCCCAGAAAAAATCCGGTACCCATTTAAGGCTGGGTGAATCCGGAAGCCGTCGGTTGGGATTGAACCATACTTCTTGTCCTTTGTAGTCCAGTTCACTAACCACTGAGCTATAGCGGCTCCCTCCTGTAATGGGAGGGTAGATATAAAACGATGGCAGAATCTCTTCGCATTCGAGGAGGAGAACATCATTTTCTGTGAAGATTTAAATGCTAGAGGCAACCTGTGGGGTAACGTCATAATCAGGGGGAAGACCTAGAGAACACACTGATGTCGGTCGAATTATGTGCTTGAATAATGCAAGGACAACCAGAATGGCTACTCGAACAGGTGACTCTGATAGTATCATAGACGTGGCACTGGTGTCTTCCACATTTACACCGGTATGTGAAGTAGTGGATAATTAGGGGTGTTAGAAGGAGAGGCTATTAGGGGTACAAAAGGTCAAAAGGTGAAGGTGAGAGATAGCCGTAAACATGTAGTAACTCATTGTCCACGTGAAATGACATGAGTAGGTGAGCGTCTCGAAAAACACGAGGTTTGAAAACGAGACAAAGATTCAGAGAGAATTTTAGTTGGTTGAAATAGTCATTCGAGAGATGTGCGAGAAGCTGTGCGGACGGACTTGTCACGTTTGACAACCCGGTACCGAGAGCATTATGTTAGTAGGAAAAAGGAACAGAATGTTAGAAATTAGATTTCAATGTAGGAATGACAGTAAGTAAAAGAAACGTGTGATAGAGATAGAAGAATATTTCATGGACTTAGGAAACTGTGCTAGAAATAGTTGTGATATAATTCAATAAGGTTTGTGTAGAGTAGGGGAGTTAATTAGAGTTAGTAGCACAACGAGGACAGTAGTAGGAACTCGGTAGAGTTCATATTGTGCTCAGAGAACTAGGAAGGAGTGTGTTCTTACTAGTATTGGCTGAATGTAAGCCGTATAAGGAATTTCTGAGGCTGAATGTAAGCCGTATCAGGAATTTATGAGGAACTGGGTATGTTCCATATTCTATGTAGAGACGGTAGAGAGCAGGATTGTTCTTACTGGTCTTAGGCTGAATGTAAGCCGCATAGAGATTATTTTGATGAATTTCGTAGATTCAATGTTGTGTGACAATATTGAATATAGAGACTTAGAGAACAGGAATTGTTCTGACCATTAGCAGGCTGTGTGTCAGCCATAAAGAGACAGTTGATGAATCCAATAAATTCGACATTGTGTGTCAATGTGAAATATAGCGATTTTAGAGAACAGGAATTGTTCTGACCATTAGCAGGCTGTGTGTCAGCCATAAAGAGACAGTTGATGAATCCAATAGATTCTACATTGTGTGTCAATGTTGAATATAGAGACGTTAGAGAGCACACAATGTTCTAAACCTTAAGCAGGCTGTGTGTTAGCCATAAAGAGACAGTTGATGAATCCCATAAATTAGACATTGTGTGTCAATGTGAAATATAGCGATCTTAGAGAACAGGAATTGTTCTGACCATAGGCGGGCTGAATGTAAGCCACAGAGAATATTGTTTTGATGAACACAGTAGGTTCAATGAGTTGTGCAATTAGTGTGGAGTATAGGGTGGCGCTGGGCCACTAATAAATTAACTAATTAGGCATAAGGCGTGTTTCCCAGAGGAGACACAAGCCAGTGAGTAGATGTGAATTCTGTACTTGAATAAGTGTAGGACGTATGAGTGAATGACAATAATGTATTTGTCATACCATGCCATCGTGGGAAGTGCAGTAAAATAAAGCAACGTATGTTTTGTTTACGAGTGTCACTTCAGTCATTCTTGTTGTCACGTCCATCGTTATAGAGTTGCTGTATTCTGTCCCCGTGATGAACGGACGGGGGTGTCGCAGGCCATAAATAACACAACGCGAAGTACAAACGTAAATGATTACGGGCCAACGTGATGGGAAAACAAAGGAATCCTGTCCATCCAGTCCAGTAGAACACCAGGCCGGGCTCAGATCTTTACGAGCCTTGCCACTATTGCAGAGCAAACATCAGGTTGGGCTCAGATCTATACGAGCCTTACCTTTGTCAGACGCAATCGGTCTGAACACAGTCACAGAGCAGGGGAGCTTTGTTCGAGCTGAAAGGGCGCAATCGGTCCTAATGTGTGGGCTCATATGTCTGAGTTCACAGAGTTCTTTCCCGATCAAGTAAACGTGAGGCGATCTTTCGGCGGCTGAGCAAGTGCCGTCGAGAGTTATCAGTGATCGAGGTTCAGTATCTCTATCAAGGTTCAGTATCTGTTCAACGCGTCGCTCACCTCAAAGAAGCATCCTGATGTCAAGGTTATCATCTCATAATGGCAAAAGAGTCCTCCCCTTTACAATGGAGCCATAGCCAACGCGGGGCATAGGTCAAACAGAATGACAGCAACACAACGGAATTTTTTTTCAGACGTCATCAGAGAAGTGTAGAGTTAGTTAATTAAGATTAATTAATTAGTTATTTAAGTAGTGTATGGTTGGAGTGTGAGAAGGAAACATTCTTTTGTGAAAAAAATAATATAAAGTCGCATTAGTGTGTGAGATACAATAAGTGTAACAGTATCACAGTTGTGTGTGTCAACCACATTTTTGTAGCTAGAGTAAGGAATTATATACATTAAAGGAAAGGGGGTAGGATAGAGAAACGAGTAGGATTATATTATATGACACACATGGCTGGGATAAGGTGACACCAATATGTGATTGTTATACAAACATGGTAAATTGGATTGGGAATTTGTTTTTGTGGAGTATGTATTGAATTCACAATGTTGGTAATGTATGAAATTGAAAATTGGTTACTAGTGAGTTGAACTCAGTTTTTTTTGGAGCGGATAAGTAAGGCAATAGAAGATGCTATAGATGCGGGAAGGTAGGGCATATTAGAAGCCAATGTAGAGAGGGAGATAATAGACAGAGAGGAACAATAATGTATCAGAGGTGGAGAAATAGACAAGGATATAGAAATTAAGGTAGGAAATGGAGGGAAAAGAAAAGGAAATGGTAGTAAAGCACTGATCTGAGAATGATTAGGCTATGTAAGAAGGTGTAAGGAGTTGTAGCAGAGTACTAATCGGGAGTTGATTAGGCTACAGAGAGTAAACAGGCAAGAAGCAATAAGAGATATTGTAGAAAGGCTTGTGAGAAAGGGGAAAGTAGCGAGGTGTAGTCCCGGAAAGGTGTCCGGTCGGAGAAGACTGCACAAAAAGGGAGTTATTGTCGAGACAATACAGATAAATTGCGGAATGCAATGTATGATTAAGGATTGGGAGATAGAAGGAAAACGGAGAGTAGAGGGAGAAGATAGGAATAGGATTAAGATGGGAAAAAGGTGACAGAAAGATACAAGACAAGACGAGTTGGTGACAATGTTGGGAGGTGTCTAAAAGAGACAATGAACATAGACCTAGTCTGCGGATTCCATAGGGCCCATATCTGGAATCTGTAGATAAGGTGACGACACAGACTGACAGAGACAGAATATAGGAGGCTCAGAATAAGGTTAGAGAGTGAGGATGAGATAGCATAGTAGGGATGGAATAGAGTAGTTATCAGATAGAGTATAACTACTTATGAGTGGGGAGGCAATGAAGTAGTGGATAATTAGGGGTGTTAGAAGGAGAGGCTATTAGGGGTACAAAAGGTCAAAAGGTGAAGGTGAGAGATAGCCGTAAACATGTAGTAACTCATTGTCCACGTGAAATGACATGAGTAGGTGAGCGTCTCGAAAAACACGAGGTTTGAAAACGAGACAAAGATTCAGAGAGAATTTTAGTTGGTTGAAATAGTCATTCGAGAGATGTGCGAGAAGCTGTGCGGACGGACTTGTCACGTTTGACAACCCGGTACTGAGAGCATTATGTTAGTAGGAAAAAGGAACAGAATGTTAGAAATTAGATTTCAATGTAGGAATGACAGTAAGTAAAAGAAACGTGTGATAGAGATAGAAGAATATTTCATGGACTTAGGAAACTGTGCTAGAAATAGTTGTGATATAATTCAATAAGGTTTGTGTAGAGTAGGGGAGTTAATTAGAGTTAGTAGCACAACGAGGACAGTAGTAGGAACTCGGTAGAGTTCATATTGTGCTCAGAGAACTAGGAAGGAGTGTGTTCTTACTAGTATTGGCTGAATGTAAGCCGTATAAGGAATTTCTGAGGCTGAATGTAAGCCGTATCAGGAATTTATGAGGAACTGGGTATGTTCCATATTCTATGTAGAGACGGTAGAGAGCAGGATTGTTCTTACTGGTCTTAGGCTGAATGTAAGCCGCATAGAGATTATTTTGATGAATTTCGTAGATTCAATGTTGTGTGACAATATTGAATATAGAGACTTAGAGAACAGGAATTGTTCTGACCATTAGCAGGCTGTGTGTCAGCCATAAAGAGACAGTTGATGAATCCAATAAATTCGACATTGTGTGTCAATGTGAAATATAGCGATTTTAGAGAACAGGAATTGTTCTGACCATTAGCAGGCTGTGTGTCAGCCATAAAGAGACAGTTGATGAATCCAATAGATTCGACATTGTGTGTCAATGTTGAATATAGAGACGTTAGAGAGCACACAATGTTCTAAACCTTAAGCAGGCTGTGTGTTAGCCATAAAGAGACAGTTGATGAATCCAATAGATTCGACATTGTGTGTCAATGTTGAATATAGAGACGTTAGAGAGCACACAATGTTCTAAACCTTAAGCAGGCTGTGTGTTAGCCATAAAGAGACAGTTGATGAATCCCATAAATTCGACATTGTGTGTCAATGTGAAATATAGCGATCTTAGAGAACAGGAATTGTTCTGACCATAGGCGGGCTGAATGTCAGCCACAGAGAATATTGTTTTGATGAACGCAGTAGGTTCAATGAGTTGTGCAATTAGTGTGGAGTATAGGGTGGCGCTGGGCCACTAATAAATTAACTAATTAGGCATAAGGCGTGTTTCCCAGAGGAGACACAAGCCAGTGAGTAGATGTGAATTCTGTACTTGAATAAGTGTAGGACGTATGAGTGAATGACAATAATGTATTTGTCATACCATGCCATCGTGGGAAGTGCAGTAAAATAAAGCAACGTATGTTTTGTTTACGAGTGTCACTTCAGTCATTCTTGTTGTCACGTCCATCGTTATAGAGTTGCTGTATTCTGTCCCCGTGATGAACGGACGGGGGTGTCGCAGGCCATAAATAACACAACGCGAAGTACAAACGTAAATGATTACGGGCCAACGTGATGGGAAAACAAAGGAATCCTGTCCATCCAGTCCAGTAGAACACCAGGCCGGGCTCAGATCTTTACGAGCCTTGCCACTATTGCAGAGCAAACATCAGGTTGGGCTCAGATCTATACGAGCCTTACCTTTGTCAGACGCAATCGGTCTGAACACAGTCACAGAGCAGGGGAGCTTTGTTCGAGCTGAAAGGGCGCAATCGGTCCTAATGTGTGGGCTCATATGTCTGAGTTCACAGAGTTCTTTCCCGATCAAGTAAACGTGAGGCGATCTTTCGGCGGCTGAGCAAGTGCCGTCGAGAGTTATCAGTGATCGAGGTTCAGTATCTCTATCAAGGTTCAGTATCTGTTCAACACGTCGCTCGCCCTCAGAGTCCAAATCAGTTCTTCCCCTTTACATATGTATGTGGAATGCACAGGGATTCCACATAAGTGATCACTATCGATACGTCATCCTAGTTGAGAGAGGCCGAAATAGAAGCCCGAAAAGCAAGCTCAATACATTCTACTATGAGAGCACAGACCAGGACGTCATTAGCAAAATCAGACACAGCAAACAGGGCGCCCCATGAAGTGCGCAAGAGAAATGGACGCAGCCGCTAAGGTGGAACGTAGAGGTCGAGGAATTTGGGCGGAACAAGAGACAAACGGCCAAGACATGCCAGAAAGAATGGAAGAACACAATATGAGCTCTTGGAAGATCTGAAAAAAGAGGTTGACAATAGAATGATGCACATTAAATTGTGTGCTAAGCAGGCTAAGGATGCCACGTTGGATGGTTTCTGCATAAAAATGTGCTCAGAAAATTCGCTAGCCATATTCTGGCGCCTTTATCAAAACATAAATGGCATATCACAACGCAGAGGCATACCAGACTTTTAGAGCACATGCTAAATATGGCAGAAATCTGATGAGAGGAAAGGAAAGGCCCAGCTTGCTAGCTAAATTGAGCAGACTGACCAAAGAAATGAGAATAAAAGAAAGAGGATACGGGGGTATCTTTCAGAATTGTGTGAGGGGGCAGTGCTGGGACAAGATCTCATGATCACAACCGATGCCATTCGCACAGCAGTCGAACGTCACACAACACTACTCCTGATCCAGATGGTGATCGGTACGACGACATAGGCGATTTAGGTGACGACGACTTGAGAAAGTTGGCCAAAGAGTTTAATGCCAGCATTCAGAAAGGCCAGATTAAAGTGGAGTGGATGCACGGCTACTTACTACTGCTGCCGAAGCCAACCAAGGACCATTCTCAGATCAGTGCCTATAGAATCATCGCGATGCAGAACACTGCGGGCATGCTACTGGAGAAAAATACTTGCCCGTATACTCAAATGTGACCTTGAACAAATACGCGCATTCCCACACACACTCTGGGGGGGGGGGGGGGTGTTTGCGATTACAGTTAGAACAACGACGCATGACTCAATGCAGGAGACTTCAACTATGACGTGTTCGAAGCTTCCACAAACGAGAGGAGTCGTGTGCTGCTGCTATAGATCTGGAGGATACATACACCAGAGTATCATTTGAGCACCTCATGCACATGCTACTCAAACTGGCGATGCACCCCTTCCTCATTATATGGATCGCTGCGGCACTGTTTCAGAGAAAGGTGATACTCAAATGTGGACATTTTTCATCTGAGCCAACATCCATTTGTCCAGGGCTGCCACAAAGCTCACCATTTTCACCATTTCTATTTAACCAATACAAAATAAAGATCATAGAACAACAGCTGGATGGGAAAGGAAGAACTATGACTTTTGCTGATGACCTTTTAGTATATCGACAGAGAAAAAACAGAAAGTAGCCTCCACACTGCAAAACGAACTCGATCGCATCTCTTCCTGCTATGGGGTATCAGGTGCTTTGGTTAATCCTAATAAAGCATCAATTGCATAGTTCTTTCATAGCAATCATATCGATAATACGGAAACACCGGTGGTATGAATGAGAGCTGATGAGGTAACCAGGGACAGGTTGATGACGTACCTAGGAGTTACGTTTGATCGCAGCCTGTGTTTTAGGGACAAAACAAAAGCGCCCAAAGGATTAGCCACCTTGATGGTCATGGCAGCTGTTAACATCGACCAGGAGCTACTTACACTTCTGTTCCAGGGACTGATCCTCGGACCAATCGAGTATTCCTCAGCACTTCTTGATGTTAGTACTACTCAAATTGACAGGCGGGAGAAAATATAGAATGAAGCTATGCGTATTATCTTAGGGTTTAAGAAGGACACTCCCTGTGTAGCAATGAGGTATTGTCTTGACTTTCCAACCATGGATGACAGGATCTAGATCTGAAGAGCACGAGCATACCTGAAGATAAGTGGGGATAAACGGCATCCATTGTACCAAGAGCTCAACACAGAGAAAGGCGACAGGCCAAAATGAGGCAAATCATGGGTGGGCCGAGCAGAAGATGTTATCAAAAGGTCTATAGGCTTCCAATATCAACACTGGCGAGGAGTGAATACCAGTGCCTACGTAATTCAGGGGCACTTTCTCGAGTATTGTCACACTCGACAGGAAATGAAGGAAACAGAACTCAGATTGTGGTCAATGCGGAGGTCAACAGTCTCATCTGGGATAACATCGATGAGGAAGATGCAAGAATCATTACAGACGGATTCATAATATGACACCAAAAGAGTGCATGGGCATTTATTTACAACACGCTGGACAGGCAGAATAGTCAAAGAAGAGAGTGATGCAAACGTTATGACCACGAGTAGCATGCCAATGGAGGTGATGGCAGTGAGCAGGGTATCAATCTGGTTAGTCACAAGACTACACACAAGCTTGTATCTTGTACTAAGTAATTCGATGAGCATGGTAATAAACGTGGAGGCGGGCTCTGTACGCAGGCAATGGGTAGAAGCAAGAATACCTAAGGTCACCTTTGTCTACGTCCCTGGACATACAGGGAGGGAAATTATAAATCTGACAGTTTGGTTACCTGTGTGTCGTTGAAGACTGTCAACCAATGGATCGGGCGGACCTTATCAATGCCCTCCGAGGTGTGCACAGGACTTCGACAATCATGAGTCCACGTCACTCATTCGGATGAAAGAGACGGGAGTTAAGATGGGCACAGCTAGAAACGAGAAACTTAGTAGGCGTTTAAGAGGACTTATCAAACAATACAGAACTGAAGTCGGCAGTCGCTGGACAGTGAGGGACTTGCTGAGGAAGGGATCTGATCACCTATGGACATGTTCGGAGTGCAATGATGATGACCCGCAAATAACTAACAAACTGAATACAGTTTAAAGTATTGCATTCGAAGTCTAGAAATTATGCCCCATTGGAGAATGATTACTCCTCGCAAAGGAGGACCCGGAGTTAGCTTCACATTTAGAAAGAACCTTCGGCAGTAAAATTTTCTTGATTCCAACGACACGGATCAAATTGTAACAGATAAGTTTGGTTCAATTGTAACAGGTTAGTTGATTTGCTCTTGATACTTGATACTTTAATATCGTGTCCCTCTCGTTGTGTTTGTTTGTATTTCATATTCTCTTATTAGGCCGTCTCGTTCTTGCTTTGAAACATATTCTTCAACTCATGTCTCCCTCTTTCGACCTTGAAAATGAACAAGAACTGGAGGTGTACAAAAACACCACGAAGGCGCGCCTCTCAGCACCAGAGCTGGAAGTTGTCAGCGACCCACATCTGATGGCTTGCGCCAGGATCGGTGAACCAAAACCATCCAGACCCTGCTCCACCTCTCCGTGGTGCCTCCAGTTACAGACTAACCTGTCTAGGCTGGCCAAGCGAGCAGGGACCGAAGAGGGAAGATAACCCGGTACTCAAAAATGTCGTGCTGAAGTCGGATGTGTTGGCCCGAAAGGCGCAAATATAACAGTTATACTGTAAACCACAACACAACGCAGACACGTCCACATAACGTCCTTTTAAGGACGGATGACGAAGAGGAATTCTACAGTCTACGAATACTCTAGAATACTTTAGTCATCGGGCGAATGCAAGCATATTAAATGATATACTATTTACAGTCCGGTGGTCACAAGTTACAGTGACACATTCGCATGATTTGTAAGTAGATATACTACTTCTAGGCTACAGTCAATAACAATACCACCTGGCGGTTTGGATGACCGCTGAATCACACACTCCTAGAATTATTTAACACATCACAGATTATACTTCTATCCATCTATACTTAAGTCCTGTTGTGGACTAACTAGACCTGTTAATCTATTCACTTTGATCTAATATCGGTCTTGTTCGACCGTCTTATTTATCTCAAACTAGTTGGTAGCCTTTCTAAGCGCTCTGCCCTGATATCGCTAGTAATTTATTTGCTCACTTTCCGATTGTCTTTTCTAAATAATTTGCTCAATCTTACTGAACTGTGCTTGTTTACACTTCTAGGCTACTCTTTGTATCTATCTCACGTAGATGTGAGGTCAAGTTAGCATTTCTCAAACCCACTGGTGACCACCATAACACAAAATGAACATACTTTAACTATCCCAAAATGGTTTGTTTCATCAATCTGACTATTAATGGCTGCTTTTCGCATGTTTCTATTAATTTGGAAACGCTCTTGACGCCGAACGCATTATACGAATCTTTCTTAATGCGAACTTTATTTCTTTGAATGCTGATATATTATTTCAATAATTTTAAAATCACCAAAAAGGACACACACAAATGTAAATTTTGAAGGGAAATAGATTACATGCACGGGGAAATGGGTAGCCCAGAGGTAGGACGTTGACCTCAGAACCGGAAGGGCCCGGGTTCAAAGCTCACAAGAAGCAGTGATGATTTTTTTTCAAAACAGAAAAAAATAATAATCTGTGATTTTCTCTCTCTCTCTTTCTCTCTCTGCGATCAGGACTCAATCAAGAGTAGGATTCCAGATTATCACATGAAGTCATCTGTCAGGTTAAGTGTGTTGATCGCCCCCACAGACAGAACATCACAATTAGAGTCTGCCAGATCCACTCTGACTGAACACTCGTTAATACGTTGTACTGTTATTGTTATTGTTATTGGTTATGGAAGGCCTCGGTATCACAGCAAACGAATTAAAATCCATAATTGCTCAACCGCCCGTGCCAGTGGAATCATCCGAATTACCAACTCATCTCCCAAACAAAGAAAGGTAACTGTAGTCCCCATCGTAGCAGTCTCAGCACACGCCAAAAGACATAAGGCGAAACCGTGCAGAAAGTGAACACAGCCAACTGTTCCCTGTCATATGATATCATCATTCATCGTAAACATGCGGGATATCGAAGCAGGATCAAAACGGATGAGACACACAGCTCACGGTGTGCACAGAGCACTTAACTCAGTAGCTCCTGCAACAAGCCTGACTTGGAATATGAGGAAACTGCAAGAAGGAACACTTTTCAGACATAGCCTTCAATGGTTCCTGCCGCCTATCCACCATATACCATGGGAGTTCACGTCCTCCCGAAAATGATGATCGTCATAGCACTTGATGATTCCAATTCCACACATATAGACACACAGTGGTGGTAAGTTATTATTTCCAATCCAACAGAAGCCACATGACCTGTAGTTAGTAAAACCACAGAGAGAATATGATTTTGTGACCTTCACTGATTTACTCTTAGATGTGAATGTGTAGTTTACACAAGAGGAGAAGTTTTCAACTACAGTGATCCCATTTAAGGCAATTCTGGGATAGCAAGCAAGTCTCCTTTATAGCAGCAGAACTTGATGTTCTCCGCTCCCTTCTTGTAGCTGCTGCCACACGATTCTGATGTCTCATTAACTTGGACATCATTCAAGAACAATGTCAGATTAACATTCCATAGATCTGGCTCTGCTGATGAAGTGCTTGGTGCAACAGTTGTATCAATTATACAGGAGGCTCCTGGTCTGTGGTCATTAATATCACAGACGGCATATGATGTTGTTATATTCAGTATTTCTTTCTGGGGTGTAAATATGTGGCACAAACATGGAGAGTGGTTTGTGGTCACAATAATCCCATTAAAGGCAATTATAGGGTAGCATGGCATAGCTGTTTCAGAACAGCACAATCCTATGATGTTTTCTGTGTTCGCTATAAAGCTGCTGCTGCTACACAATCCTGACCAATTATAGGTGTGGACATTATTCACTTGCAATGACAAAACTGCTTTGTTTACATCATAAACTCTGGAAGCGAATCATTTATGGGACTAATAGTACAATTTATTCTTCCATCGGGGATATCTTCATTGAGTCCCCAAAAAAAAGGTCTTTGGTTAAAAAGCACATATGCTTTTGAGTTAAACACAAAATGAGCCCACTTCATAGATTCAAAATGATCCTTGCCAATACCATCCGTTTGCACAAGTTAGGTCCTTAGCTACCAACGTCAAAAATGTCCGAAACGAAGCCATCGAATTAACGACTTTATCTACAGCGAAGGTTAACGAACTGTGAACAAACATTTATGTTCAAACCCTTGAAAACATTTTCAAAAATCTGCCAACTCGCAGCAATAACATATATCGTGTTGTTCAATGTAAACATTGCTTAGTCCATAGCTCGAATATAAATAGGCTGCCACGTTGTACTGTGTTCTGCGTCAGTGGCTCAGTGCATCCGATTTCAGCCAGCATTTTATTCAGGTTTGCTTTCCTTAGCCTTTGATTGTCCCAATCTTCAGCATCAAAAGGCAGCAGTTTGGCTTTTCTGTAGGGGGATTCTGCCCTTAGATGGTCTGCCCTCCCACGGTTTACGAGCACCATCTGCCCGAGTCAATAGAGATGACTAACACAGACAATCGAGACATGCACGCACAAAGATATGGTTTTCTTATCACCTGTGATACTAAATCATTGTTTCATAAAGAAATGCAATGAGAGCTAACAGAAATTACATTCTTTCGCTTTCAGATCTAAATAATCAATAACATGGGCGACACATATGAAGGAGGCCTTCGTCATATTCGAAACTTATAATCCACTCAGAATCAGAAACATTATTTTCTAAATTTGTAATTAATCAGATCGATTCTCCGATCTCAAGCTGATACATCATTGATATAGTTATTGCGTAGTTTAGGTAGCTGACTCATATCAGCTGTCACAGTCTTGATAGATCTCCATGTGCACAAGTTCGCAGTTCTCAAACTATCAACTATCCTCACATTTCTAACCGTGACTTGCGGATGTCCATAAAGTGCCCCAATCCAGCCTGGCCTCAAAGCCCCAACTCAGCGGTTAATGGTTTTTTTTTCAAATTGAAACAGTTGTTAAACTCACCCTTTGGAAGCCCCCCCCCCCCCCCCCCCCCCAAACACGCCCAAAAGCGCCAACTTCGACTATTTATCAATGCGACATTTTTTACCTATCAAAAGAATGTCTTAGATGGCACATCTATATTGCACAAGCGACATCTCCAGCTCGAACGTCAAGCACCTCAGGCTTGAGGGAAGAGGGAGAGGTAAGAAAGAGAGGGAGAGAGACTTCAGCCGACTCGAATCACAAAAATACAAACGTGTCCCAAATGTGAAATACCATTTTAAGCTTCCATGCATTAAATAGAACCATTTCAACAGAACTGGTCCCGAAGCATCATCCCCACAAGAGAATGACTGACGGGGCTTTAGCCTCTGGGCCCGGGATTAGTGGTTTACCCGGCGTTTTGGTCCCAATACGTGAAGTGAAAAGATGACAGAAAGAGGACATATAAAACTGTGGCTTCTGTTTTATCCATCCAACTAGAACTCATTACTTTATTCTACACCATCATCATCGAGTGTCATCTCCGCAACGAAGGTTGGCTACCATGGAGCGCCATTCTGCTCTATCTTTTGCTTTGATGGTGCAGGTTGTCATTAGGCTGAATTGTCCAATTTTTTATGTTACTCATCCATGTTGGTCTTGGTCTGCCGCTGCCTCTTTTACTTTGTATTTTCCCCTCCAGGAGTACTTTTAGTAGGCTTTTGTGTCTTTTAACATGACCCAACAATCGCATTTGTCTTGTTTGAATTGTATTTAGTAGTTCTCTTTTCATTTTTAGTTGTTTTAAGACTTCATAGTTTTTTTTCCTTTCCATCCAATTCTACCTTTCTTCTATAAATCCACATTTCAAAGGCTTTAATTTTCTGTTCTGTTTTCTTGTCTGATGTCCATGGTTCTGCACCGTGTAGTAATTATTGAGAAGACATAACATTTTGCTATTCTTAGTTATAGCCCCTGGTGTTATTTGTTTCGATGTTAGTACATTTTCCATCACTAGTTGCAGTATGGCAAAGGTAGATATATTTCTTAACTGTCTCCAGGTCTATTTCTTAAATTTTGATATCTTGAATTACTTGAAGGTTTTGAGTATTTTCTTTGCTTATGATCATAGTTTTAGTCTTTTTGATATTCATATATAATCCATATTTTTTTGCTTGTCATGTTTATTTCATTAAGTAATTATTGTAGATCTTTAGGATATTCTGCTAGTAGTACAGTATCATCAGCATATCTTAGGTTATTGATTATCTTTCCATTAATGTTTAGGATCGGCATCTCTGTGATGTTTTTAAAGATTTGCTTAATGTATAGATTGAACAAGTTTGGTGATATGATGCATCCCTGTCATACTCCTCTTTTTATATCAATGGGTGTAGAGTTATTACTTTATTAGGCACCGTATATTATCTTCTCATCATACAACTATTCCGTTCACTCTATATCATTTACCAACTTCCGTACTTGCATTTATGTCGACAGTAAACGTCCTGACTATCTTCATACATTTAAAAGAAAATTAATCTTCATCTTAATTCTTCCCTCGCTGTTAGACGTCACATAGGGCTTGTAGTGATTTTTGCCACACACCTCTATTCTTGAGGAGATGTTCTATCTTATGTAATGAGTCTTTGCCTGCCAACTTTGCATCTCTTATAAGTGTTCTTTTCAGTGTTGGTAAAAATATCTTTCTGTATCCCGATGTTTCCAATTGAAGAACATGTTTTTATATTCCCCTGTTATCTCTTCTCAGCACATGTCCTTCATAAGTCCATCTTCTCTTCCTAATTGTAGAAGACATCGTTGGTTGCATGGCCGTTTCTCTTCTCTCTATATTAGTCTTGAATTTATTCAATTTAATACAGAGTATTCTTCTCAGGCATTTGTCATCAAAAGCGTTTAGGTTTCTCTCAATTTCTTTTCCTGTTTTCCAGCTTTCACGCGTGTAGGTCAGTGTTGGTAAAACGCTTAAAATGATTATTCTAACTTTGGCTTTAATGTTTAGTATTTTTTTATTTCCAAATTTCGTGTGTATTGTTTGTATACGTACAAAAACACGTATTGTTTTGTTAAAGGTAAGTCTTCCCAATTATATATTTTTTAAAGGGTTTGTTTTAATTATTTGACTTTTATATTTTATGAAATTTGGCGAATTAGAAAAAAACCTACTGCCCCAATTTAGTGTTTTCCCCGCAAATATGTTATTAGATTTGTGAAGTTCGACCCTTTCACAAAAAATGGCAACATAATTCCGGAACTCAGATACGCTGATTACACAGTCCTCCTCTCTATCAGTGCAGGATTAAAAGAGTAAATAAATTATAAAAAAAACAACAACAGAAGGAAGAGCAAAAAAAAAATATATATATATATATATAAAAACTAAGATAATGTTCATTGACAAACCAAAGAGCCAACGCAAAATCATCGGTGAAGAACTTTTACTATAGTCCGTTCAAAAATGCATAATCACACCTGAATTAGTTTTGCGTGGTAACCGTTTGTTATTTTGCTTTCAAATTTTGCATGCAATCTTAGAATATTGATGACGTTATAGAAATATTTTTTGCTCTGAGAAATTTGATCTAGTTTAAAAGTTTTCTTCTTTAGGCTATATTAAATTCACCCTGTTCGAATTTGACACCATTTTAGGATATATACATTAATTTGGTGCGGTCGTTCACGTAAAATCGTTTGGCTATTGCAGAAACACTAACTTCAGGAAAATCCCGTGCACACAATTGAATTGTTATTGAACGACATGACGCACCACGGCCTGGGCATTAATTACCGAAGGGAAGGCGTATCTTTATTAATTTTGTGAAGACTCACTAGACAATTTGTTGACTTTAAATACCAACATTTATATCTAAATTACAATGAATTTGAAATGCAAATTTATAACTATGCAAAAGGTTACTTTTTTACTATATCAGCACTTCCTTATGGAATCCAAGATGGGGCATTTATATTGTCATATTCATGACCCAGAGAGACGAACGCAAATCGCGCTTGGTCTTATATCGTCATTTTCTCGTTGGATTAAACAAGACCTAGAGTGCACTCATGTCAATCAAGGAAGGAAAAGGAAAGTCGACAGCTTTGACATGGATGTCATAAAACGTGAGATATTGAACATGTTTGCTAATAATGTACTTGTTACTCTCAGGAATTTGAAATTAAAATTGCATGCAGACTGCAATATTGACATTTCTAAAAGTACTCTATGGAAGATTGTGCGAGGAGCCGGCTTCACTTTCAGAAAAACTGTTGGGGGCAGGAATATTATTTGTGAAAAACCATACTTGGTCATTGCTCGAAGCAAATACCCGAGACAGATCCGTGAGCGGCGGAGTGAACGGTATGATATTGTATATTTGGACGAATCATGGGTCAACGCACACCACACCTATGCTAAAGAATGGCAGTCAGTAAATGGCAAAATGACTCAAAAGAACAAATCCGAGCAGCAAAGGCCAGTGCATTATATTAACGCATACTGGAAGCACTGAAAACGGCTTTGTCCATGATGCGGGATTTATTTTCCAATCAAAAAGTACCGACGGTAGGGACTACCATACTGAAATGAATGGAAACATTTTCAGGCACTGGTTGGAAAACGATCTTTTACCAATCCTGGAGAGACCTTCGTCCATAGTCATGGATAATGCATCATACCACAATGTCGTATCAGAGGAAGACAAAGTGCGTACTGCATCAAATACAAAAGAGCAAATTAGGACATAGCCTGCGAATGAAAATGTCAAATTGACGAAACATATTTAAAACCCGAATTGTTACAACTTGTGAAGAATACGAATAAGAAAAAGGTGTACCATGTTGACAAAATCATTGAGAAATACGGCCACACCTCTCTTCGACTCCCTGCATATCATGCGCACCTTAATCCAATCGAACTTGTCTGGGCTCACGTCAAAGGACAAGTTGCAGAACAGAACAGGACGTTTAAAATGTGTGATGTTGAAGTTCTGACACGCGAGTATCTCTCAAAAATAGACATTCCGTTCTGGAAGAAGTGTGTTGAACATGTGCTGCGGGTGGAAGATGAGTACTGGAAACGAGATGGATTACTATTTGTCCAGCCAGTAATGATTATCAACCTCTTGGAATCGTCAGATTCGGAATGATTAAAATTAAGATTAATTCCAGCTGCAGTTAGGACGTCCTGGGGTCTAATGGTGACCGAAGGACACGACTAATTGTAACCAATTGAATTCATGTTTGCAAATACACATAACGAACAACACCCACAATTAAGCACTATGTAGATACGCCTCTGACAAGAATTACAGTAAACTGGAAAAATTAACACGATTACTGTAAACTCTAAAATTTGAATCAACTTGTGTGATATCGTCATAAAAGATCAAAGGAATTCGCTGATGTACAAAATCGGTTGTGTTTGTGGAATAAAAAATACCAAAATCTTTGCGTCATCAATATTCTAAGATTGCATGCAAAATTTGAAACCAAAATAACAAGCGGTTATCGCGCAAAACTAATTCAGGTGTATTTATGAATTTCTGAACGGACTATAGTTCTAGTTACTAACGACGGAGACTACCAGAAAAAGATCAATAGAAGATTAGCAATAGCACCACAAAAATTAAATGACATGAAGTATATGTGGGACAACACCAGCATGGCAATAAAATTAAAATTACTGAGGGCGTATACCTTCCTGATAGCAACATATGGTTGAGAATCATGGGCAATCACTCAAACAGCAAGGAAGAAAATTGATTCATTCGATACAAAATATTGCGGAAAAATACTTAAGATACCTTGAATAAAGAAATAAGGCAATTAAGACATACCAAAAGATTAAAACATTTAAAAGAGTTGGCTTATATAGACCATTCTACGAAGAACATTAAATTAAAACGTCCACGTCAAAAGACACTGTCCTGTCCGTCATGTCCGTCCTGTACGTCCAGTCCATCCTGTCCGTCCGTCCGTCCGTCCGTCCGTCCGTCCATCCATCCATCCATCCATCCATCAGTTGATCTAACAGCTGTCCTAAAGATGTGTGCAGCACTTATCAATTGAAACAGTTGATGTAACAACTGTCCTAAAGATGTGTGCATGACTAATTATGAATTGAAACAGTTGATGTAATAACTGCCCTAAAGATGTGTGCATGACTAATTATGAATTGAAACAGTTGATGTAATAACTGCCCTAAAGATGTGTGCATGACTAATTATGAATTGAAACAGTTGATGTAATAACTGCCCTAAAGATGTGTGCATGACTAATTATGAATTGAAAAAGTTGATGTAATAACTGTCCTAAAGATGTGTGATGACTAATTATGAATTGAAACAAAGATGTGTGCATGACTAATTATGAATTGAAACAGTTGATGTAATAACTGTCCTAAAGATGTGTGCATGACTAATTATGAATTGAAACAGTTGATGTAATAACTGTCCTAAAGATGTGTGCATGACTAATTATGAATTGAAACAGTTGATGTAACAACTGTCCTAAAGATGTGTGCATGACTAATTATGAATTGAAACAGTTGATGTAATAACTGCCCTAAAGATGTGTGCATGACTAATTATGAATTGAAACAGTTGATGTAATAACTGCCCTAAATATGTGTGCATGACTAATTATGAATTGAAACCGTTGATGTAATAACTGCCCTAAAGATGTGTGCATGACTAATTATGAATTGAAACAGTTGATTTAATAACTGTCCTAAACATGTGTGCATGACTAATTATGAATTGAAACAGTTGATGTAACAACTGTCCTAAAGATGTGTGCATGACTAATTATGAATTGAAACAGTTGATGTAATAACTGTCCTAAACATGTGTGCATGACTAATTATGAATTGAAACAGTTGATGTAACAACTGTCCTAAAGATGTGTGCATGACTAATTATGAATTGAAACAGTTGATGCAGCAACTGCCCTAAAGATGTGTGCATGACTAATTATGAATTGAAACAGTTGATGTAACAACTGTCCTAAAGATCTCTGCATGACTAATTATGAATTGAAACAGTTGATGCAGCAACTGTCCTAAAGATGTGTGCATGACTGATTATAAATTGAAACAGTTGATGCAGCAACTGTCCTAAAGATGTGTGCATGACTGATTATAAATTGAAACAGTTGATGCAACAACTGTCCTAAAGATGTGTGCATGACTGATTATAAATTGAAACAGTTGATGCAGCAACTGTCCTAAAGAGGTGTGCATGATTGATTATAAATTGAAACAGTTGATGCAGCAACTGTCCTAAAGATGTGTGCATGACTGATTATAAATTGAAACAGTTGATGCAGCAACTGTCCTAAAGATGTGTGCATGACTGATTATAAATTGAAACAGTTGATGCAGCAACTGTCCTAAAGATGTGTGCATGATTGATTATAAATTGAAACAGTTGATGTAACAAATGTTTTAAAGCCAAAAGATGTGCTGATTGTTACACAGCAATGAAAAGCCTGACTCTCTTGTTCTGAGGGTATTCGAAGTGGAAACCTCGAGATTTGATAATAAGGGTTCACTGAAATCTCTCCATGTATGTATCGCAGACCCAGACAAACAATGGTTGATGAGGATACAGTTATGAGACTCTCAAAATTGAGAATAGAAAAAAATGTCACAAATTTTAATCCCAAGGAAATGATAATTCAAAGAACAACCATCACTATCATGCAACATAGAAATACGTGATACAAATCTGAATCAAGTACAGGGCCTCAAGTACTTTGGTATAATAATAACATGAGATGGAACATACTTCACGGAAATAAAAAAAAGTAGAATAGCACAGACCAAAGTGAATTTCAGAAAATGAAAAACATCTTATGTAAGACGTTATGCCAACACAAGTGAGTTAGAGAGTTCCTCTGTGTTTTATACAGCTAATTCTGACATATGGAAGCGAATCATGGACAGAAGACAAACAAATGAAAAGACGATTAGAGGCCATAGAAATGAGATTTCGCAGAAGAATGTTCCTAGGATTGCCAAAAATACCAACCAGTAAAAAACATCAGAAAGAAACAATTAACATTGTTCAGGCACATCGTAAGAAGAGGAAAGTTTGAATACTTGGTTATACCTGGTGAAATACAGGGAAAGAGATATCATGGATGATAAAGAGAGAAGATACAAGATAGCTTGGTGTTGTGGCTCAGTAAATGGCCACTGTGGGTGCACTGTGTACAGAGAATTGTGAAAGGAAAAGATCGCCTACGCCAGCCGGTATGGCACACGATGATGATGAAGTGTTGAAAGTATAAAGTACCACTTTTTATGAATTATTTTATCCATTTGTTAGCTCAGTTTTGTGTGTAAATACGACTGTTAAGCCTGATACCGGCCTAGAATGGTCTGGAACAATATGGACACTTAATAGTTGAGGTGATGGGAATTTAATTCATGACCCCCATGAGATAAGCTGTATACAAGTAGGATGAAACAACTGAAAGGGTGAATCGGCATGGTGAACCAGCAAACTACAGAAACTATCGCCAAGCCTTGTGTATACTTTGTGGAAGTCCTACACTTCTTTCCCCAATGGTAGTAATGGTATGGGATTCCTTAGATAGTATTATATGTTGTGAAGGGCGGATCGCCGATGGATTTCCCGTGAGTGCAGTGAAACTAATTATTTTAATCAGTAAATGCACTGCTCCTATATATGTTCAGACCCAGAACAAGACACCGAGGCCTCATAGCACATCAACACCTACATAGATAAGACTCAATGACTTTGGAACATGCGACTGCTGAGGGCCCAGAAAAACTCTAAGCATATCCTAAAGAATTGCAGCGCTCTCAACACCCTGAGAACACAAATATGGATCAAAGAAACAACCCTGTAGGACAAGTTATGTGGAACAGGTGATGACCTCAAACTTGTCTTGTTCATGACCCGTGCTGGTCTAAATATCAAAACGCATAGCAATAGCTAGTCGCTGAAGAAGTAGATGCAAGATTGCTCTTTCAGTTTTCTGCTTACACATTACATTGATTTGTTGTCTTTCTCTGTTCTCTTACTCATACAATCATTTATTAATAATTGTGTGAGTTTCATAATTACTCTCTCATTAGTCACTCTCAGGGCACAAGGAGCCATAAAACTGTTTGTCACTAATACTTTAGTTGACTTTCTGATGTGTATCTTTCTAGGAATGTAAAATACACACGCAACTATAATTGTACTTATGTGCTTCGCACCGACTCTTGACTTTTCCCTAACGGATGGTTTCACATGTGTGTCCCGATAATTTATGCTATCATATGCCAACGATGTCACATGACTTTATGTTGGTGAGTCTGTTGACGTGTAGCGGAAAGACTTTGTGAACACCTTCGAGATGTACAACAGAATACTGGCACTCCAGTTGCGTCCCATTTTCCAATTCCTCGGACCACAAAGGCAAAGGTGACATCCGTATCACTGGTTATTTGGTTATGGAAGGCTCAGGTACCACTGTAAACGAATTAAAATCCATAATTGTTCAACCGCCCGTGCCAGCGTAATCATCCGAATTAATATCTCATCTCCTAAACAAACAAATGTAACTGTAGCTCCCATCGTAGCAGTCTGTACTAACTGTTCCCTGCCATACGATATTTTCATTCATCGTAAACAATTGGAATATCGAAACATGATCAAATTTCATCCGCATGTTGACCGCTGCCATAGGCCTAGGATGCTGCATATAGGCTGAAACGTCATGATTTTGCTTTGTTCCATTTGTGTAAAGACATCACCATACGTTGTTGTAGGCTTGCGTGTTACACCCCACCACTTACTCCATAAAATATCAATTTTATTGATTGTAAGGAATGTACGTTTGCATGCATAAAAGCTGCAAAACTTCAAATATTAGAACCAAAAATGGCATTTTTAGATTAAAAATAAAAAAAAAACAACAGCTGTGCATATCCAACCGCACCTGGACTGAAGGTTGAAAGACAACTCATGCCAAGAGGGAGGCAGTTTAGTATAAACGTGATATGTTTCCATATGGTGGGAGAAATGCTTGCGATTTAGTTTGTGCAATAGGTTTAGTCTATTTAAGTATTGACTAAGAAGGGGGATGTCCTTTTCCAGTTCAAGGATCACACATTGGTCTCTTCTAAATCTTTGATTGGGACAAGTGGCTTTCTAAATTGTTATCTGAACAGTGAGTAACCATTTTTGCCAGTGGGCCTCTGATTCATTCATTGTTTTTAGTTGCTATTTCTTAGACGAGATTGCACAGAAGAAAACAATAAAACACTTGCAATATTTCTACCAGTTCTCCTATTACCAAGGCCTGCAACATGATTCAAGGACTTTTAAAATGATGTCAGTTGCGGTCCTTTAAAAAAACTGCTCATTTAGCTTCCACCTATAAGCAGTTAATGGGGATATTGTGTTAAACTGATTACAAAATAATAATAATTTTTGCTAAGCAACAAGGAGATAGACGTGTCAACTTTTGACATGCTGCACAAGGTGTGAGTCGATCGGCGGAACTAACAATGTTGATATGTCTGCGTAGAACAATGCAGAATTGCAGGTACATGCGGTTAGGGTGCAGACCCCAGTTCATTTCGTGATTGTTAATGTGTATGCCTGTAATGGGAAGGTGAACACACAACAGTGGCAGAATCTCTTCGATTTCGATGAAGAGAACGTCATTTTCTGCGGAGACTTTAATGCTAGAGGAAACCAGTGGAGAAACGTCATAACCAACAAGCAGGGAGAAGACCTAGAGAACGCACTGGTATCGGCCGATTTAGTGTGCTTGAATGATGGAAGGGCAACAAGAATGGCCACTCGAACAGGGGACTCTGATAGTCTCATAGACTTAAACACTGGTGTCTTCCACCTTCGCACCGATTTACAGGTGGAGTGCACTGGGGTTCCACGGAAGTGATCACTACCCATGTGTCCTCCTAATTGGCAAAAGCAGAAATAGAATCCAGAAAAGAAAACTCCACACATTCAACTACGAGAAAACAGACCAGGACGTCATTAGCAAAATCAGACATAGAAAACAGAGCGACCCTCGTAGGAGGCTGGAGAGATGGACGCAGCCACCCTGGTGGAACGTAGATGTCGAGGAAGCTTGTCGGAGCAAGAGACAAACGGCCAAGACATGACAGACAGCCAGAAGGAACGGAAGAACACAACCTGAGCTCTTGAAGCGTCTGAAAATAGAGGTCGACCAAAAAATGATGCACTTTAAACTATGCGCTAAGCAGGCTAAGGATGCCAAATGGGATGACTTCTGTAAAAAAAAGTGTGATCAGAAAAATCGCTCGTCACATTCTGGCGCCTTCATCAGAGCATGAATGGAACAACACGACACAGAGGTATACCAGACTTTCAGAGCACAGGCCGGATATGGCACAAATCTGATCAGAGCAAAGGGAAGGCCCTGCTTGCCCGCTACATTGAGCAGACGGACCAAAGAAATGAAGCTGTAAGAATGAGGATACGGGGATCGCTGTCAAAATTGTGTAAGGATGTAGGGCCGAAAGAAGATCTCACAATCACAACCGATACCATTCGCACGAAACTTAAAAGGTCACACAACACTGCTCCTGGTCCAGATGGTGTTCGGTACGATGACATAGGCGATTTAGCTGACGACGACTTGACAAAACTGGCCAATGAGTTTAATGCCAGTATTCGGAGTGGCCAGATTAAGGAGGAGTGGCTACACATCTACTTACTACCGCTACCGGAGCCAAACAAGGACCATTCTCAGATCAGTGCCTACAGAATCATCACAATGCAGAACACTGTGAGCAAGCTGCTGGAGAAAATAGTTGCCCGTGTCCTCACCTGTCACCTTGAACAGAAACGCGTAGTTCCACCCACATTCGGATGTTATAGATATAACAAAGAGACATGGCTCAATGCGGCAGTCTTTTCCTGACGTCTTCGAAGGCTTACACAGACGAGAGGAGACATGTGCTGCATCTATAGATCTGGAGGATGCATACAACAGGTTACCATTTGAATATCTCATGCATATGCTCCTCAAACTGGCGGTGCACCCCTTCCTTATTAGATGGATCGCCGCGTTACTGTTTCAGAGGAAGGTGATACACAGATGTGGAAGTTGGTCTTCCGAGCCAACATCCATTTGTCCTGGGCTGCCACAAGGCTTACCATTGTCACCAGTTCTATTTAACGTGTACACAATAACGATCACGGAACAACAGCTCGATGGGAGGGGAAGAACTATGACTTTTGCTGATGATATTCTGGTATATCGACAGGGAAGATACAGACGGGAGTCGCCACCACAATGCAAGACGAACTCGATCGCATTTCTTCCTGGCGTATGGTTTCAAGTGCCTTGGTTAATCCTAATAAAGCATGTTCATGGTTCATTCAGTTTCATGGTTCTCCCTTAACAATCATATCGTTAATACGACCACACCGGTAGTACTAATAGGAGCTGATGAGGTGATCAGGGACAAGTTGATGGCATACCTCGGAGTTAAGTTTGATCGCAGCCTGTGTTTTCGGGACCACGTCGACCATGTGATAACAAAATCCCGCAAAGGATTAGTCGCCTTGAAGGTCATGGCAGCTGCCAACATCGAGCAGAGGCTACTTACTCTTCTGTTCTGGGGATTAGTCCTCGCACCAATCGAGTATGCCCTGTCAATTCTTACTGTCAGCACGACTCAAATTGACAAGCTGGAGAAAATACAAAATGAATCCATGCGCATTATCCTGGGATGTACGAGGGACACTCCCTGTGTAGCAATGAGGTATCTTCTTGACTTTCCAACCATGGATGACAGAATCAAGATCTGGAGAGCACTAGCATACCTGAAGATTAGTACAGAAACACAGCATCCATTTTACCACGTGCTCAACACAGTGAAAGGTACCTGGCTAAAAAGAGGCAAGTCATGGGTGGGCCGAGCAGAAGATGTCATCAACCAGGTCTGTGGGCTTACCAATAGCAGCGTTAGTGAGGAGTGGATACCGGTTCCTACGTCATTCAAGAAGACTTTCTCATGTATTGTCACACTCGACAGGAAAAGTAGGGAACAGAACCCGGTCGTGGTTAATGCTGAGGTCAATTGTCTCATCTGCGATAACAATGATGAGAAAGATGCAGTCATCTATACAGACGGATCTGTAATACGACACCAAAGAAGTGCATGGACATTTACAGCACGCTCGGTAGGCTGAATAGTCAAGGAAGACAATGGTGCAAACGTCATGACCACGAGTAGCACGACAATGGAGTCAATGGCAGTGACCAAGGAATTCAAATGGTTAGAGTCACACGACTACACCCACGCATGCATACTGAGTGATTCGATGAGCATGATTAAAAAAAAGTAGGCGGGCTCTGTACGCATGCAATGGGTAGAGTCGTTGCAGAAATCCAAAATACGTAAGGTCATCTTTGTCTATGCCCCTGGACATGCGGGAGTACGCGGAAATGAAAGAGCGGACAGGTTGGCGAGCTGCGCTATCGTTGAGGACGGGCAACCAATGGATCGGGCGGACATCATCAATGCCCTCCGAGAGATGGGAAGAGCACAGGACTTCGACAAACACAGATCCACGTCACTTCTTCGGATGATGGAAATGGGAGTTAAGATGGGGACAGCCAGAAATGAGAAACTGAGTGGCCGTGTAATAAGACTTATCAACCAACACAGAACTGGAGTCGTCAGTCGATGGACACTGAGGGAATTGCTGAGGAGGGGATCTGAGCACCTATGGACTTGTTCGGAGTGCAATGATGATGACCTGCAAATAACTCAATAACTAAATAACTAACAATGTAGCCTGAGGCCTCAATCGTTGACTATGGGTATCTGAGGACCGACAATCACCATAAGAAAGAGAACCGCTGAGAAATTGGTAGAAGACAAGAGGAGATATGCCTATGAATTTTATTTTGGTGGGAAGACCCGGGGTAGGGCTGATATATAATTGTTCCCATACCAGAAGTTCTAGTCAGAGGTCGGATCAAACTGCGGGGAGTTACTAAAGTAGAGATTATCAGAACCTCTTGCAAGTAGTCAGTTAGATAGTGTCCTCAACAAAGGACAGACATATTGTGTTGACGTGATGTAGTTTAGTAACAGGATATGACAGGCTTAGACAATGTTCATGAAGGCTGCAGTTAGTTAACAAGACGGAGTCCACAATGCGTAGAGCTACAATATCGTTACTGGCAGTCGCCTATGATTGTAACCCATAGGCCGGTATTATGACTCATAGACTCAATTTCGTGATAAAAAATGTATACGTTAGAGTGAATTTCACTTGATGAGTCATTACAAAAATGGGTTGATCGTGTCCAGAAATGAATATTTCTAAATGCAAATAAATATGTGTGTCGTTTCTAGTACCTGAACTTGATCGATCATTTACGTCGGTTATGTTGTTTACAAAGTCACCAAAGCGGTACGACCTTTCTAACAACCACATCTGGTAACCAACACCGGGAGCACAGGGCCATGTCACAGTCACTTTAACATGAGTACCAGAGAAGATTTTGGGTTCACCAAACATGGTTAAAATGGGTATCAGAGTGGTCTATAGAATTACCAAGTATTAAAAGGGCACCAGACTGGTTTTTAGGCTCACTAAGTCTTAAATAGGTATCAGAGATTTTGTTTCCAGAGAAAACAAGATGGGCCGGCGTTAAACCAACCACATCAGCCATAAAAATATGCCACGGATCAATTAAAAAAATATGGGCGTTAACTCCATATTCCTTAAAGTTAGAATGATACTTTTCTTAATAAGGATGAAAATGCCTCACAGTTCTAGGATTCAGAATCTGATGATCTCACATCCTGAGAATAGGGTAGGGTTAAGCCACGAAAAAAGCAAGGAATCGAAGTAAAGAAATAACTGCCAGCTGTGTCGGGATTTAAACCCGAGACCTTCCTGTTCCCCGAGACCATCGTCTAACCTCTAGACCACACAGCCTTTATAAATAAATGAAAACTAGGTATGCCGCCGGTTAATTTCCCTCGGGAAATAAACAAAAAGCCAGCTGCAGTTATACCCGGACATATAGAGATGTTTTAGAAAACAATTCAAACACAAAAACACACTGTAAACACTTACAAACACTCAAAGCTTGTGGTATGTGTGTTAGATAAACTGAAATTATTGCCTTTATATATTACCTTCGCCTCGTCAATGCAGTTATTCTAACAAATGTTTACGTTAAGGTCGTTAGTAGCCTCTGACAGCGCCGGTTCTGTTTTGTTGCTGACATCGTCTAGATGGTCCACGCTTGAGCATTTATAGTATGTCCATTTTTGTGGTTTTCCGTGTTCCTGAGATATTATGCAAGTGAAGGCAGGATATATTATTTAATATATTTTCTCTATTTAAAACGATGAGATAAGACGTCAATTTCGATTTTTATTGATTAAGAGCACGTAACAAGTTGCTAACTAAAGTATGACAGGATATCTATTATATTCCTTAGCAGTTAATTTATTGGCAGATTTTTAGGCAATGTGATGTCAACATTTTTTTTTTTTACGGCGACCAATATCACCAATATAAACACATATTGGTGCATGACATCCAAACGACATTGTCACTGCAAACCATTGATACTACTCAAACTTGATAAACACAATTAAAGTCTTAAACCACATCATGAGAAATCAGACGCGTAAGAAATTATGCAAACAAACAAAAAATTTTAAAAACACAAAACAAAATCAGGAAAATCGTATGGACTTTCTATTATTACTATATGTACAAACAAAATTTCTGAGGTCCGCCGGTGGAAAAGGATGTTGGAGAGGAGGTGTCTCTTTTCACCGGAGATTTAAAGGCTGCATGCAAAGCGCTATCGCCAAGAGGTGTATAGATTATAATCTGTATATCACCCTGAACAGCATAAAGTGTTTATCCTACCGTGATTTGTCCCGCATACGCCTTGTTTGGAGAACTACAATAGAGGGGGCAATTCTAAAAAATGAATTAATCGGTTTGGATATCTGACCAGAATAAAACCACGGGGCAGGTACATAATACCAGAAAATATAATTCTATTTTCATGACTTTTATTTAGCAATGCCTTTACTTCCCAGATGTTCAGGGATAGTTTCAATTGTCGAAGGTCATATCTTATTTTTGCAGCTTTGTCTGCCTTTTCATTCTCAAGTTCGGTCGTAATGGGCAGGTATCGATTGGTAGAAATTTTCATTTTTCCCAGACGGCAATATTTTTTTTCTCTTTTTTTTTTATTGAATAAATATATCTTGTCTGAGGCATGAGATTACTTGAAGAACATATGTTGAGTCTATTAGTGCGAACAGTTTTTGAACGTACGGCTTTTACGAGATATTAATTACCGTATGTATGGTAGTATGACTAGCATTAGCGACACAAAAAACTAAACGACCACAGCAATACCAGTAAAATTACTATTACTGAAAGCCTGTATCTTCTCGATAGCAACATATGGTTATGAATCATGGACAATCTTGAAAACAACAAGGAAGAAAATAAATTCATTCGAAACAAAATGCTACATAAAAATCTTTACGATGCCCAGGATAATGAAAAAAGAGCATTGAAGAATATCCGACAAATGACACAGCCTAGCGGACTGGAAAGGATAATACTGGCAAGCATGGTTCCAGGACGAGGCATTAGGGGTAGACCAATAAAAATGTGGTTTAAAGACATCAAAGAGATCCTGAAAATTACAACAGAAGAAGTGAAGGATCAGGCTAGAGAAAGATTATTTTAGATGAGCTCAGATGAGAGCAACGTTCTGAGGGAGATCTGGCTACAGACAGACATTCTTTCAGATGGGCTGTGGTGAATTCATCTTTCTGCAAAATACATGACACCTGATAATGATACTGGCCATTAATTGGCCAGAAATAATAAATTAAAAATAATAAAATAAAATAATAAAAATATAAATAAAAAAATATTAAAAAAAAATAAAAATATAAAAATAATAATAAAATAAATTACGTCATTGCGAGTACTCCGAAGTTTCTCCGACTGGAATGAGATGCAAGACTATCTACTATTCTGGTATACTACACACAAACTAATGCCTTAATTCTGTGTAGGCTCAGTCAGTTGCAGGGCAGTTGGCGTATACTTGGGTGAAGTTTTCGAGCCTTTCTGGGCCGCTGAGTGGTCTTTAAGATGCCGATCTCTGGAAAGAAAGGTCCCGGTTTCGAATCCCGTCACAGGCGGTGGAAATTATTCTCTTAGAATTCGTGATTTCTTGATTGAGTAGTGTGATTCGATTGCGGCGAAAAATATTAGGTCCTGTGTGGATTCGTGTGTATTAAAGAACTCTTAACGGTTAAAAGTCGACAAGAGTAGGTCAAACATGGTCGTTACACAGGCAAAATGTATTAAGCAAATCTATCATTGCCGATGCGGATGTGTCGGGCCTAATAGGGCAAATATGGCGGCTTTCCCATAAACTAGTCACACCACGCAACCACGCCCACTTAACAGGTAAACGCTAAAAGGAAGAATAAGAAGATAAAAAATGCAATCTCTGTCTCTGCTTGTATTTTGTTTCCAGGTTATTCGTGGTACCTTTAATATTGTTTTTCTCCTACGTTTGAACAAAGTGTCCATGGTTCAGGTAAAAGGGTTTCGCACAAGCCCATTTTATCGTTTAATAAGAAAACGCGTTGTTTATATCATTCTTTTTAAAATGTTGGGTTTTTTATTTACAAACCAGCTTTATTTTTGTCTTGCAAGTGTTTGTAGCCTTTAACATGGTTCAGAGATATATTGTTTGTTAGACTGAAGATAAAAGTGTGCACAGAAGTAGATGTGAGTTTGGACTGAAGATATAAGTGCGTGCATAGGTAGATTGAGTTTGTACTGAAGACAGAAGCAGATTTTAGTTTGAACTGAAGATATAAGAGCGTACAGAAGTTGATTTGATTTCGACTGAAGATGAAAACGCACACAGATGAGTATCCTGTTAAATAGCGGTACCAAGTATAATCCATTTTTTGTTAAACAGAGCGAAAGCTGGCAGAATTTTCTGAACATTTTAACTAACTGACGTCTCAAACCTTGGAGAAACATACAAGTATTCACAAACATCGGGTGTGCCCTCTATATCTTCCTCTTTGTGTGAAGCACAAATAGGAAGTTACGAGCGTATTTGTGTGACAGTTTGCTATCCATTCATCTAGCCAAACAATACATTTTCTTCCATCAAGATATGCTATATCTTCTTTCTCTTATTATTTCGCGCTTCATAAATCACAGGCGCTGACGTCAGCGCACACATAGATATCAATTTAATTTCCAGGGTGTCCTACAATAAAAGACTAAAAAAACAATGCGTTATTTTATTGCAAACCTAGAAAAGTTTCTATTATTGAAAAATAAAAACTAGAGGAAACATAACACTGTGAAGTATATTTTACTTATCACAGTAATAAATGACCTGTGAAATTTAATTTTATATGGCCGATTCACTTAATAAAATATCTGCAGTGTTTTTTTTCTTTCTAAATAAAAGTTAAACGCAATACTATCATCTCATCCATAAAATGAGAAAATCGTGATGCACCAAGCCTCTGAAGCTCTGGTGTAGTTTTACTTGTATTACCGTTCTCCACAACCACAATGCAAGAATTGTATCTTGTGGCTATTGTTTTCTTTCTCTCTTTCTGAGAGAATTAACCAAAAACCCGTTTCGCACAGTCCTGGTTGAAGTAAAAACCCTCGTTATCGCTATCTCTACCTGATATAAGCCACACCTGGTTATTATCATTACCGTTATCTCTACCAGATATAAGTCAGTTCTTGTGATTATCATTATTGTTATCTCTACCTGACATAAACCAGCCATAGCTATTATCATTTTTGTTATCTCTACCTGACATAAGCCAGCCATGGATATTATCTTTATTGTTATCTCTACCTGACATAAGCTAGCCATGGCTATTATCTTTATTGTTATCTCTACCTGACATAAGCCAGCCATGGATATTATCTTTATTGTTATCTCTACCTGACATAAGCCAGCCATGGTTATTATCTTTATTGTTATCTCTACCTGACATAAGCCAGCTATGGCTATTATCATTATTGTTTTCTCTACCTGACATAAGCCAGCCATGGTTATTATCTTTATTGTTATCTCTACCTGACATAAGCCAGCTATGGCTATTATCATTATTGTTTTCTCTACCTGACAGAACACAGCCCTTTTTATTATCATTATCGTTATCTCTACCTACTATGAGCTTGTCAAATCATTGGACAGCTATAACCACACTTGTCAAACAAGGAAATAACTATGAAGACAAAACGGGCAGTCTTCAATACAATCTTCATCCAAACGTTGCGCTACCAATTCCAGTCAAGGACATAGATGCACACAAAAAAAAGAAGAAGTAAAATAACCTCTACTGAGGTTAAATGTGTCAGACGAATGACAGGAAGCAGCCCGAGGGATAAGATCAGAAATGAAGAGCTGAGAAAAAAGCTAGCAATAACTCCCGCCACAGAATATATAAAAAAACAACAGATAAAATGGTTTGGCCAAGTCATAAGGCAGAAAGATAAAAACACAATACAACGAGCCTTCAATAAACGTTGCAAGAACACCAGACTCAAAGGTCGACCATGAAAAAGATGGATTGATGGAAAATTAGAAACACTAAAAAACAAAGCAGCAGAGGAGAACAAAAATGTAAAAGGCCGCAAATTATACTTTCAACGCTGAACGGCTAATAAGGAAGGGGTTAAGGCAAAGAAATGCAAATGAATGCATACAAATGCGAAGCTGCAGTAAAGCTGAATATAAGGAAAAATTTTAAAAAAAAAAACAGAAAAATTGTATGTTAGAAGCCTTTCGTGATAAGTGGACGACACAGACTAAACGACGTTTCGGCCCAATAGGCCTTCAGCAGGAACAAACAAGAAAAACATAGTAGATATTTGGGATCTTTGGTCTATCTACTATGCCATGCTATTTATAGTTCTTCTCCTCCAGTCCCTTATGAGACACTTCAGTATTCTCCTCTATACCTTTTTTCTGTGCTCCTTACCCCTCATTTGTTTTTATTGTACCCCACTCTCGGACATCTCACTCTTACCGTCTTTTGAGCACCTGTTAGTCTACTGTTCTATTCTTTCTCCTTTGTGTTTGCACACTGACTCCTGTGTGAACTCCTCTGGTTCGGTGTGCATTTGCGCACATTTTTGCACATTCGCGACAGCCACACTTTTGTTACCATTTCCTTTTCATACACACAGGATAGATATTTTCTTTAACATATTTCGAATATTTTTGTTTTGAATGTTTCGTTATTAGTTTTGTGTGTTTGTTTTTCTTGTTTGTTCCTGCAGAAGGCCTATTGGGCCGAAACGTCGTTTAGTCTGTGTCGTCCACTTATCACGTAAAGCTTCTAACATACCATTTTTCTGTATATTTTAATTTTTCCTAATAAGGAAGCAAAGGTGTGTGTGTGTGTGTGAGAACGCGTGTGTGTTAGAGACAGATACAAGAGTTATTGGCCCGAAAATATTGTTATGGATCCACATATCGTTTTCCATGCAAGAACGATCAAAGAGTAGACCGATGACAAAGCAGTAATTCGCTTCAGACGTTTTAAAAGTCATTAGAGCAGAAACTTATTCCAAGCAATTAAATAACACTAATTATAATAATATAATAAGGGCTTTGAAAGCAAATAATTTTAAAACGCAAGGAATATGAACACAGAGGTCTGGCAAAGGTTTTCAAAATTTACCTCACGGACCTGACCTTAACGTGAACTCATTTCATTTCTTCTTGTTTGAACGTACCATAACTCTGGGGCGTCGCTGTGGAACTACTGACAAACTCAACCTTTTCTATTTCTCTCTGTCTACAGTCATGGCTGGGGCTAAAATGTCGAGGATTGTCCATTCTTTTATGTTGATGTTATCTTCCAATCTATTTCTCTACCTGTGTTGGTTGATAAGTCTTCTTATACGCCGACTAAGTTTCTCTGACTACCTATCCTTCTCTAGCCTAGATCTTCTTCTTTCTTGTTTTTCTCTTTTCACTGATACCTAAAAGGTTTCGTGGTTTATATCATTTGTCGTTCTTGAGCTGCTCGAACTGTCTGAATTAGTGATTTTTTGTTGTTACATGTCTTGTCACTGCATCTGTCCATCTTTTTCTTTTCTCTTTTCACTGATACCTAAAAGGTTTCGTGGTTTATATCATTTGTCGTTCTTGAGCTGCTCGAACTGTCTGAATTAGTGATTTTCCTTTGTTGTTACATGTCTCTGTCACTGCATCTATCCATCTTCTTCTGGGTCTTCCTCTGGGTCTTTTTCCATGCATTCTCGAGAAGAACGCCCTTGATGGTGATTGGGAAGGGTTCATTCTAGCCAGGTGGCCAAACCATTTAAGTTGTTGTTGTTCTATATATTCTTGGCAGGGTTTAGTTCCTACCATTTTTCTTATGGTTTCACTTGGTATTCTATCTCTTTTTGTGTTGTTTGTTATTTTTCTCAAGCATCGCATCTCACATGTATTGATCTTTCTTAAATGGGATTTAGAAAGGGTCCATGTTTGACTTTCATAGCGCAAAGTTGGTATGAAAATGCTATTTATTATTTGTTGTTTAGCTGGCATAGAAATGTTTCGATGTCTTAGCAATGGTGAAAGCTGGTATGTGACAGCATTTGCTTTTTGTATTCTCATGTTAATGTCTCTGTCTAGTTTTCCATCTTCTGTGAACATTGTGCCTAAATACTTGAATTCCTCTACTTGTTTTATTTCTTTATCTTTGATCTTAATGTTTAATGGGTGTCTTAATTTGCTCATTCTTATAGCCTCTGTTTTTGCTGTGTTAATTTTCATACTGTAGTTTTGTGCAGCTTTTGTCTAGAGATGTTAAATGCTAGCACAAAATAGTACAAATCAACAACCTATAAACAAACAGGAAAAAGAACAATAAATGCTGACAGGAAAACCTTCAATGGACAACCGTTAACCAGAAAATAGTCAGCTACTCATAGCTGGTTGCCTAAATCAGAATCAACGAACTAAAACCTATGAAAAATCTCTAATCCATTGCAGCCCGGTGACCCTGCAAAAGCATTAACTAGTCTACCCAAGCGAGTATTGAAAACAAAGAGAGAAAGATAAAAACAGTTCCCCAAAAAAATGTCTTGCGTGATGTCGTGTATCTTAGTGTTACTACATAATGCAACTACTTCTATTCAACGTTCTTTTAAGGACGGACAATGAAGAAGAATAATCGTCGAACATAAAGACAATCCATCTAATTCGACTAGCAAAAAAAATGTTGCAAACAAATCATCATAAATCAGAGAGTGAAAACCTTCAGATTACTCTTAGACAAAAATAAAACAATTTAACTAAGATTTCTGTAACTGACTACATTCACGTTATATGTGTTAAGACAATAAGCACGATTAATAAAAAAAAAATACGAACTAGACCAGAAGATTACAGTTAAGTATGCAATCACTAACATTTCCATATTTTGTGTCTTCTAGATTTGCTTACTTAAAGGAAGACTGATTCATTAGTCCCTAACGGACACGACCTGGTTGTTGGCCTTGGTTTTGGCAGCATTGGCGATATTCTGGTTATGGATAAAGTACATCAAATACAACATTCCACCATTTTCTGTCAAACCCTGGCCAATCGTTGGACATTTCTTTATGATGAGTGGAAAATTAAGGGACAAAATAAAAGTGTGGAGAAAGACAGCTGGTGATATCTTTAGCCTGGATATTGGAAGAAACCTGCACATTTTTGTAAATGATTACAATATCATTAAAGAAATCTGGGTAAAGAACGCTGACTGTATTATTAATGCACAAGTTACATTTGGCAACGATGTTTTGGGTGAAAATAATAAAAGCATTATTGGAGCCAGACATGACAACAGGAAGGAGCAAAGAGCACACGAACGATACTTTGGCTATTTTTAGATCATTTGGAATGGTAAGAGTATAATGTCTAAGAAAGTTCTAGACGAGGTGTCTTATTTTCTTGAGAAACTTGCAGGCTTTCAAAGACGACTTGAGGACGTCCGGCTGCTACTTAACGTCAGCATTTCTAACGTCATTTGTTCCGTTACAGTAGAAAAAAAAAAAACGATTACGAGGACCCTTATTTTATAATCATGCTAAGGGACACAATCAAATACTCACGATCGGTGGCGATACTTAATGTCATTAAAATTTTTCTCTTACCTCCCTGGTGACCTATTCCATGTCAAGAAATGGGCCAAAGCTTCTCAGAGCATAAATTACATGTTTTGTAAGGTTTACGTCAAAGAGCTTACAGAAACATTCAATGAAAGTGAAGAACCACACAACTTTGTTACCGCTTAAATAAAAGAGATGACGAAGATAGAGAAGAAAGGAGTCAAATCTCACCTGAGTGAAGCAAACTTGGTCGCTACAAACAGAACTCCCCGGAACAGAGACCACAAGCGCAATGATTATGTGGTGTCTTCTCTACGATCTACAATATCCTGAAGTACAAGACAAAGTTTACCAGGAAATTGAGACCAATGTGGGATTTTCCCGTCTCCCCAGTATTAATGACAAACAAAAGCTGACATATCTGAATGCAGTTATCATGGAGACACAACAGATGGCTAGTCTTGCATATGTTGCCATACTACGGGAAGTTAGTTCTTTATTTGAGGTCGGGGGCTATACTATTCCAAAAGGAAGCACTGTCTGGTCCGTTCTGGGCTCGGTTCTCTCCGAAGAGAACATCTGGGACGACCCACAAAACTTTCGACCAGAAAGGTTCATTGATCAACAAAACAGCTCTTATCAACGCGAAGAATTTATCCCATTTTCTATTGTTAGAAGGATTTGTACGGGAGAAGCTCTGGCTAAGATATAGTTGTTTCTATTTCTATCTGTTATGTTTCAGCGCTTTAAGTTTGAAACTGATGGCAAATCATGGGGTCTATCAACACTGAAATAATCTTTTGGATCTACAGCTGTACACAAGCCCTATAAAATTACATTCACCGAACGTAAAGGGCAGGACTGATGTTGGAAACAATAACATTTATTTGTTTTCACGACATCCAAGACTAATTAGAAATTAATCCAATTAACACAGATCCAAATGTGATACTACATGCATGAAATTATATTTTCTGCATCGAAGGTACACAGCATGGTCGACTTTTGACATCTGAAGGCAGTTACAAGTGAGGCAATTGGAAAAAAGAGAAATGTGTGATGCCTATATTAATATAATTTCATACGTATACAATTACGGAAAAGTCCATGAGTTATCAGGTCTACTCCAAAGTGTATTCTTCAAAGCGTAGGGACTAACGAAATATATGTATTGTATTAAATTAGAGGTCTTTTAAGCCCACATTAAACTAAAACAACAAAAAATGGATGACGTTAAACATGAAGTAGCAGCGGTGTAAGGTAGAAATGCAATAGGCAAATAAATGTAATACTAATGTAAAGCAGGTAGCAGGATACAAATGGTGGGGTCTAACACACACTCCTACAAAGCATAGTGAAGGCTTTGTAAAAAAATAGGACAGTATAAAATATTACAATTTCGGCCTACATGCGGTTTTCTTTAAAAAAAAAAACAAGGACAACAGAGACAGCGACATGAAGATACATTCTACTACATGTTCTTGAGTAATAAAATTAATACTACAAAAAAAAAAGAGATAAAATGATAAGAAAAAACGTAAGGAGAATATACTATGTAACATGTATAGTAGAGTGAGAGAGATGGAGAGAGAGAGAGAGAGAGAGAGAGAGAGAGAGAGAGACGAAAATGAATACTAAAATAATAAAGAGTTGCTTGCAATGGAATACTAAAAAAGTTGGATTACGTCATGGGACGCACCAAAATGGCAGCTTATTTATATTCGAGCTATGGACTAAGCAATGTTTACATTGAACAACACGATATATTTTATTGCTGCGAGTTGGCAGATTTTTGAAAATGTTTTCAAGGGTTTGAACATAAATGTTTGTTCACAGTTCGTTAACCTTCGCTGTAGATAAAGTCGTTAATTGGATGGCTTCGTTTCAGACATTTGTGACGTTGGTAGCTAAGGCCCTAACTTGTGCAAACGGATGGCATTGGCAGGGATCATTTTGAATCTATGAAGTGGGCTCATTGTGTGTTTAACTCAAAAGCATATGTGTTTTTTAACCAAAGACCTTTTTTTGGGGACTCAATGAAGATATCCCCGATGGAAGAATAAATTGTACTATTAGTCCCATAAATGATTCGCTTCCAGAGGTTTATGATGTAAACAAAGCAGTTTTGTCATTGCAAGTGAATAATGTCCACACCTATAATTGGTCAGGATTGTGTAGCAGCAGCAGCTTTATAGCGAACACAGAAAACATCATAGGATTGGGCTGTTCTGAAACAGCTATGCCATGCTACCCTATAATTGCCTTTAATGGGATTACTGTGACCACAAACCAATCCCCATGTGTGTGCCACATATTTACACCCCAGAAAGAAATACTGAATATAACAACATCATGTGCCGTCTGTGATATTAATGACCACAGACCAGGAGCCTCCTGTATAATTGATACAACTGTTGCACCAAGCACTTCATCAGCAGAGCCAGATCTATGGAATGTTAATCTGACATTGTTCTTGAATGATGTCCAAGTTAATGAGACATCAGAATCGTGTGGCAGCAGCTACAAGAAGGGAGCGGAGAACATCAAGTTCTGCTGCTATAAAGGAGACTTGCCTTGCTATCCCAGAATTGCCTTAAATGGGATCACTGTAGTTGAAAACTTCTCCTCTTGTGTAAACTACACATTCACATCTAAGAGTGAATCAGTGAAGGTCACAAAATCATATTCTCTCTGTGGTTTTACTAACTACAGGTCATGTGGCTTCTGTTGGATTGGAAATGATAACTTACCACCACTGTGTGTCTATATGTTTGGAATTGGAGTCATCAACGACGGCCTAACATCATCAAGTGCTATGACGATCATCATTTTCGGGAGGACGTGAACTCCCATGGTATATGGTGGATAGGCGGCAGGAACCATTGAAGGCTATGTCTGAAAAGTGTTCCTTCTTGCAGTTTCCTCATATTCCAAGTCCGGCTTGTTGCAGGAGCTACTGAGTTAAGTGCTCTGTGCACACCGTGAGCTGTGTGTCTCATCCGTTTTGATCCTGCTTCGATATCCCGCTTGTTTACGATGAATGATGATATCGTATGACAGGGAACAGTTGGCTGTGTTCACTTTCTGCGCGGTTTCGCCTTATGTCTTTTGGCGTGTGCTGAGACTGCTACGATGGGGACTACAGTTACCTTTCTTTGTTTGGGAGATGAATTAGTAATTCGGATGATTCCACTGGCACGGGCGGTTGAGCAATTATGGATTTTAATTCGTTTGCTGTGATACCGAGGCCTTCCATAACCAATAACTAAAAAAGTTAATGGCGACTACTAAATTACTAACAAGAGAATAAAGTAACCGACGTGAATATTCATGACAATTTGGTTGCCAGCGTAAAAGAAAAAGGCTCCAATTATGGTTGTTAAGATCCAGCGGCCAAGTAGAGAAACATGAGCTGACGCCCTTAGGCACAACGGTGTACAATCTACATTATTAGAGTTGACAATGTTTCATTTGCCTCAACCACATCAGTTAAAAAATCTAGCTCAGCGGTTTACTGAATACATCAATAGTGCCGAACCTTGACCATAAATAAAAACGTAAGTAAAGTGCCTCCGTCACGCCAAGTGGTGTAAAGGGAATATGGTGTTAGTCACCTTAATTTTTACAGACCTTCGGCACATGATTTTTGGGGTAATGTGGTCGGTATTACGCCCGTGCTGGTTTACTTGCCCATAAAAAAATCCGATACCCATCAAAGGCAAGGTGATCCCGGAAGACGTCGGTTGGGATCGTACCCAATCTCTTGTCCTTTGTAGTCCAGTTCACTAACCACTGAGCTATCGCGGCTGAACCTTGACCTTGATTGATTATATTTTTGCATTACTACGCAGCAAAATATTATAGCAGGTGCAGGTGCTGGCATAAAAAAGTACACAGAACACAGGTAGAATTACAGGTAGATGTCTGCAATAATTATAGAACAAGAAAAATAAAGGCTAAAAGGAACGAATAACTTGTTTAATTTACATTTTCTTAATGGTTTCATTCATTTTTGCAGCTCACTCACCCTCTCCTGTCTCTTTCATTCTTTTCATCACGTGTATATATATATACAGGGTGTTTTTAAAGTCGCAGTGCAGTGAATTTCTACTCTCGGAAGAAAAACGTCACCAGAAATGCGGTTAACTAATGCGTCACACAAATTGTAAAATAAATGGTATTATTCAAATATACTTGACTGCTATCGGCGAGCTTATAATGGGTAATGTTGGTATTAACACAATAAAGTTGTGCCTAAAGCATATGTTGAAAATGTCCACCACGAGCCTCAAGACATGTCGTGATTCGTCTTTCCATATTTGCGAAAACCTTCAGAATAATGTCTGGTGATATTTGTTTAATCTTGTCTACTATTTCAGTCTTTAGGTCATTAATTGTCTGCGGATTATTTTCATAAACTTTCCCCTTCAATGCCCCCCACAGATAATAATCTGGGGGTGTTAGATCTGGTGAACGAGCAGGCCAGATTCCACGTGAAATAATGCGATTTGCAAATATGCTTTCTAAATAATTGAGTGTTGTTGTGGCTGTGTGTGCTGTTGCCCCATCCTGCTGAAACCAGGATTCCATAATTTCCCGTTCTGTAAGGTGTGCTATGAACGGTTCCAGAATTAAAGTACGGTAACGTTCTGCATTTATTGTTTCATTAAAAAATATAGGTCCTATTATCCGCATACGACTTATAGCGCACCACACTCCGACTTTTTGATCGTAAAGCGGCACTTGATGAAATTCATGGGGGTTTTCACTGCTCCACAACCGATTGTTCTGACTGTTCACATAACCGGATAAATGAAACCAGGCCTCATCAGTGAAAAAAGTGACGTCAAGGATGGCAGCGCCATGTTCATAAATCAAATTCTGAAACCACAAGCAGTAGTTTAAACGGGATTCATAATCTCTTTCTTGGAGTTGAGACACTTCAGTTAATTTGTATGGACGATAGTGTAGTTCACTTCTTAAAACCTTGTGAACAGAACTCTTAGATATTTGCACCTGTTGAGACAAGTGGTTTAAAGATGCATTTGGACTCATTGTAATTCTGTCTTGGAGTTCCATAATTTGGTCTTGTGAAATTGAAGGTCTTCCAGATCGGTATGCATCTACCACACTACCGGTTTCACGAAACTTTTTGATCAATTTTGTAACAGAATTTCGGTGAGGGACTTGTGAGTCTGGAAATTTCCTCACGAATTGTCTAATGACCTCACCCGTATATTTACCGCCATTACGGAAGACATGCTCAACCAGAAATACCCTGTTTTCAATCGTCAACACCATTTCCTTCAAGCAATGAGACAGTGAAAGTAGCGTAGTGCCCGTCCTTTACGTAAATAAAACCTTAAAGGAAGCAGCGGTTTGTTCATAAATGTGGTTTACAAAATTGTGGTACGTAGATGATGATTACGTCATTTACTGAATATTAGAAATATTCACTGCACTGCGACTTTACGAACACCCTGACCAAAGTTACTAGTGTAATGTAAATATAATCTTTACAGCAAACTCGTCAATTTTACAAACGCATTTGAAATGATAATAAAAATTAATTTGCTCTCAAATTAGAACTTGTATTGAACAAAGTACATGTATATGTCCTTTATTTGAGGAAAAATCTGGAAAATGCCTACAATGTAAACATCTTGGCTATACATGTAATGACACTTGCCCCGATGGTAAATTTTGGGCTACAGTGCGAACAGATGTGTTCTGATGGCTGTGACATCATATGTACTCTCAAATGTCCGGACAACTGTTTCAACGACACCTGTCAACAGTCGATCGGGAATCTGTACAAGTAAGAGAACGTTCTATGGGTCAGACTGCACTCTCAAATCTCCGGACAACTGTTTAACGAAACCTGTGATTCTCACGTTCAGAAGTGTCTGCCGACTACAACAAGTCCAAGCATATGGACACTTTAATGTGTTTCTGTGCTAGACATGGTTCATTTTTTGGTGTTTTTTAGTGAAGCCATGGCTCATATCTTGCTGTGCTTCTGTCCTAGCCATGGCTCATATCTTAGCTTGTGTGTGCTGGCCATGGCTCATATCTTGGTGTGTGTCACGTTAGTCATATCTCATATCTCGGTGTGTCCGTGTTAATCATGTCTCATATCTTTATGTGTGTCTGTGTTTAGTCATATCTCATATCTTAGTGTGTACCAGTGTTAGTCATATGTCATATCTTTGTGTGTGCATGTCTGGGTTAGTGATATCTCATATCTTTGTGTGCATGTTTATGTTAGTCATATCTCATAACTTTGTGTGTGCATGTCTGTGTTTGTCACATCTCATATCCTTGTGTGTGCATGGCTATGTTAGTCCCATCTCATATCTTTGTGTGTGCATATCTATGTTAGTCATATCTCTTATCTTTATGTGCTTGTCTATGTTAGGCATGTGTCATATCTGTGTGTGTGCATGTCAATGTCAGTTATATCTCATATCTTTATGTGCATGTTTATGTTAGTCATGTGTCATATATCTTGATGTGTGTCAGTGTTAGTCATGCCTCGTATCGCTGTGTGCATGTCTGTATTAGTCACATCTCATATCTTTGTGTGTGCATGTCTGTGTTAGTCACATCTTTGTATGTGTATGTCTGTGTTAGTCACATCTCACATCTTTGTGTGTCCGTGTCTGTGTTAGTCACATCTCACATCTTTGTGTGTGCATGTATGTGTTAGTCACATCTCACATCTTTGTGTGTGCATATCTATGTTAGTCATATCTCTTATCTTTGTGTGCTTGTCTATGTTAGGCATGTGTCATATCTTTGTGTGTGCATGTCAATGTCAGTTATATCTCATATCTTTATGTGCATGTTTTTGTTAGTCATGTGTCATATATCTTGATGTGTGTCAGTGTTAGTCATGCCTCGTATCGCTGTGTGCATGTCTGTATTAGTCACATCTCATATCTTTGTGTGTGCATCTCTGTGTTAGTCACATCTTTGTATGTGTATGTCTGTGTTAGTCACATCTCACATCTTTGTGTGTCCGTGTCTGTGTTAGTCACATCTCACATCTTTGTGTGTGCATGTCTGTGTTAGTCACATCTCACATCTTTGTGTGTGCATGTCTGTGTTAGTCACATCTCACATCTTTGTGTGTGCATGTCTGTGTTAGTCACATCTCATATCTATGTGTGTCCGTGTCTGTGTTAGTCACCTCTAGTGACTCGGGCAGATGGTGCTCGTAAACCTGGGAGGGCCGACCATCTAAGGCAGAATCTCACTACACAAAAGACAATCTGCTGCCTAGCAGGAAGATTGGGGACAATCAAAGGCTAGGGAAAGCAAACCCGGATAAAATGCTGGGTGAAATCGGATGCACTGGACCACTGGCGCAGAACACAGTGCAACGTATTAACGGGTGTTCAGTCAGAGTGGATCTGACAGACTCTAATTGTGATGTTCTGTATGTGGGGGCGATCAACACACTTAGCCTGACAGCTGACTACACACGAGAGTCTGGAATCCTTACTCTGATTGAGTCCTGAACGCAGAGAGAGAGAGAGAGCGAGAGAGAGAGAGAGAGAGAGAGAGAGAGAGAGAGAGAGACAAAGTTGAGCAAATTTAATGACCTTGCAATGCAATTTATATGAGATTTGTAAATTCGATGTTGATTAGAAGTAATTGCGCTAGGTCGAACTTTGAAATTTTACACTCAACAAGTCATCCTGGCTAAGATTAAATTGGTCCAATATTTTTGCAGATAGAGTGAACAAGGGATTCTTTATCGTTTATGTCATTGCATGAGAAAAGAACAATACATATGTTGGGATTAAGTAAATGGTCATTTCATCGTTAGATTCAAGAATGTGGATACTTATGTTCAAGAAATAAAAGATAACATGACAAAAAAGTAAGTACTAGAAGGATTGTATAAAGAACCTATACAAAGAGACGTTTGCTTTTTACCGAGGCAGGGACACTAAGGAAATTGAAATTTTGGCTGAGAACGAACAACCATATTGAAATGTGTAAATCTCCATTATGGAGAACTGTGAAGGCTTCACTTTTAGAAAGTTTGCTGGCAAAAGAAAATCATTTGTGAGAGGCCACATCTATTAGCCATGAAACGTAAATATTTACTTGAAGTGAAGGTAGATATAATCCATCCGTTTACAGTGAAAGATGGCTATCAAATGCCAGTGGAAGGGCCTGCTGGACAGTCAGTCACGTGGTTAGACCGGAGGTCAGACGTGAGAGACCGTGAAACAGTCAAGCGTAACACAGGTAAAGACTAGATCTCCAAGATCTCGGGATCTCCAAGAGTGTGAAATTAAACAGTCTTCGCAGACCATCAGCAGGTACTCGGTGTAAATGTGGCGTAATGAGGGACAGGCAGCTCATGACAAACATTTTACGGAGGGTGCGATCAAGCTTAAAGGCTACTAATGGGGGGGGGGGGTGTGGAATGTCGGAAAAGAGTGCACGGTAGTGTAGTTGGAGCGCAGAATGGGGAGGCAGCGGTAAATGAATCTGATCACCGCGTAGTGGTGAGTGTGATGATGACAGCAAGCATTTACCTGACAGAGGGGGGACGGGGAGAGAGGGTGAGAGCAACCTGGAGTGAGGTGCAGAGAACCCATCGAAGAGCAGGAAGAAGAACTGATTCGGGATAGAGGCTCCAGCAGCAGAGGTCGAGTATCATGCTAGCATTATGAAGAAAATCGTCATCGTCTTGGCAAAGGCGACGAAACCTGAGTAACTGCGAATAGGGAAGACAGGACAGTTCTTGGAGGATGTCGGGTGAGAAGAGTCGTAGCGAAGTAACCAATGGGAGTCAGTAGGTTTGTACAAGATGGAGTAAGTAAAAGAAAAAGATAAAAGAAAAGAAAAAAGAGAAAACACGGCAAAAGTAAATAAAAATACATCTATAGGGGCGCTGAAAACTCCATAGTCAACTATGACTGACAGAGGCTACTATAACTATTACATTACCCCTTGTAAAGCAGACACAGCGGACAAAGCTATTTCACACAGACAAGTTAATCCATGAACATTATCATAGATGTTTGGGGTTACGGCCGTTCAATTCCCACTTAAACCCAATAAAGCTAGGTAAGGAAAAGTCCAAGGACAAGTAGCAGCTGAGAATAAATTCTTTAAATTGTGCGATGTTATGTCACGTATAAATCACGTCCTGTCAAAATGTGAGAACCACGACTTAGGCGAGAAAGAGGAATATTGTAAAAAAATGCTTTGTTGTTTGTTTATTTATAAAGCAGTTATAAACCTAGTAGAAGTTTTTTTTTTTAATTCAGAATGAAAACTACTACCATGAACACATCTGTGAATTATAAAACAGGTCTTTTTTAGGACCACACATATCATCCAAATTTGTAGTTCAAAAATGAAAATGAGCAATTATAATTTGCTAAAAAAAAAAACATTTTCTGCACATGAAAAAATCACTAGCCTTTCTATCTTTAGTATTTACTCACTTACTTAATCTGTTATTTCTAACATTGGTAACTGCTTAAACAAAAAAGTACAGGACAAAATCGAAGCATACTAATCAGTAGTATCTGTAGAAGTTTTCTAAACACAATTTTGATGATACTCCTGTCAAGTCGACAGATCTGTTGCAATTACTGTAAAGCGTATGTTTTTAGGGATACAATAATTATTAAGTCGAAAAAGATCAAAACAATTGTCCGCTTTAAAGAAACTGTACTACCGGTGATATTTTAAATGATAAAGTCATAGCTGATTCTTTTTTTCTCATTTGTCTTTCAGTGTTGAGGGGAGATGTAATTGCAGTCCTTTGTTTTTCTGTTGACCTCCTCTGCTGTTATGTTTCCAGTATTTCTAATTTTCTATCGGTCCATCTTTTCGATGTCGGGCATTGGTCTGATTTTCTTACAACGTTAATTAAAGACTCGCTGTGTTGTGTTTTGATCCATCCTGCTGTCTTATCAAGCGGCTATACCATTATATAAGAAACATCTGGTATGAATTGAGTGCATGAATTTTTTAACTCACTATAAATTCATGTTTTCACATTAATTAGAATGATACTGCTTGTTAGCTGTTGCTTGAGCAAAATTATGTATCTTGATTAGCTCTTTTTTAGTCAAATAAAATAGTTTATGCATTGCAATTTTTTACTATTAACAAAGTTTTTTATACTCCACATATTTTTATCATAATTTATTTGTAACAGGTACAGTCATCAAGAAAACACGAAATTCAACGTCACGATGGAATTACCAATCACAATTCCCTGGCTACTGACTCTGACATTGACCATCTTAGCCATTTTCTGGTTCTGGACAAAGACAAGACGTAGTTACACAAAGTACAACATCCCACCATTCCCTGTCAAACCCTGGCCAATCGTTGGTCACTTCTTCATGATGAGAGGTAACCTGAGGGAGACAATGAAAGAGTAGAGAACGATGGCCGGCGACATTTATAGCCTTGATATTGGAGGACAACTAAAAGTTATTGTAAATGAATACAATATCATTAAGGACGTTTCTGTTAAGAAAGCTGATCATATTATTAATAACCAACCATCTTTTATTGGCATAATTCTAGGGGAATATGATAAAGGGATTAATGGAGACAGAGATGACAATTGGAAAGAACAAAGGGCAGCATCTTTATCAATTCTCAGATCATTTGGGATGGGGAAAAATGTCATGGCGGATAAAATAGGAGAAGAAGTGTCGTGTATTCTTGAGAAACTTGTTGCTTTTAAAGGACAACCCGTAGACGTCAGATTACTGCTAAACGTCAGCGTTTCTAACGTCATTTGTTCTGTAGCAGTGGGGAAACGATTCGAACACGAGGATCCTTATTTTGTTAGATTAATGATAAATATAATTGATATGATGAGATATATCAGAAATGTCACAATGCTTACGCCATTTAAGTTTTTGTATTACCTGCCTGGAGATCTTTTTAAGGTTAAGAAATGGGTTGCGGCGGAAAAAAAAAAATTTATTCAGCAAGAAATGTCCAAATAATTAAACTCACGGAAGTAAACGATATCAGATTGATCGTCTCTATATTTGAATTAATCATAATTGTTCATATCTTCACAATTTTTGTAATTTTATCATAATTGACATTAAAGGACATTGTGTATATATTTTGTTCATTACTGTACTCATATTTACTATACTTCAACACGAAACACTAACTACCATGAGAAAGAAAGATCTAATACAAAGAATGCGTTTACCAGTGCCAAACATGGCAGTTTTTGAATAAATAAAACAGGAAGTTATTCACATTAGAAATAAGATGATTGAGAAAATCGCTTGGAGTGACCAAAGAAGACAGAATCAAGAATGACATAAGAGAAAAATTGGGTATTATACCAATTCCGAATTGAAAAGAGCCTGTGGTAGGTCCAGAGTAAGATGAACTGACAACATTTGATAGATGCTACAACATAAATTAACAATGTTGAGGCTGTCAGAAGGACATAAACTAGAACTTTGTATCCCCGCCTCTACACACGAGGGGAAGGAGAGAGAGAGAAAGAGAGGGAGGGAAGGAGGGGGAGGGAAGGAGGGGGAGGGTAGGAGGGAGATACTTTTATCATATTTGAACTCTAATTTTACAGCATGCATTTTATTTTAACTGTTACGAAGAGAATTTGTAGTAATATTATGTAAGCATTAATGAATACAATCCTCCAGTCGTTTTACATAAATATTGTACATATTCGTGTGTGTATGTGTTTTTTTTTTATTACTGCACATACGTTTAGACTCACCTCACAAATAAATCTCGAATAAAAGTCAACAAACTGAACTGTGTGTGTTAATTCCAGCAAAATACAAGTCATGAAGAAAACAGTACAATGAAAATGCACACGAAATTTTCCTGTGTTTCTTATCTTAGAATGGGGTGTGAAATTATGTTTCGCAATTTAAACAAAAGCTATTGGATGTCATCAAAGCAAACTACAAAAGCAAATATATGTACAAGAATTTCACATACATGTTTGTATCATAATGTAATCGACATGAATTAACGCTACAATTCTCAAAATATACACCAAGAAAAGAAAGTAAGAAGGAAACAAAGGTTACGAGAAAAAGATAGACAAAACAGAGAGCCTTAATCTAGACAAAAATGATCATAAACTATGGAAACTTGGGGAAGCTCTGAGCGACGAAAACAACTGCCGACCTCCAATATCATTAGCACACAGTCAGAACATTCTCACAGACAAAAGGGCAGCAATTCTACTGATAGAGACTTACAAAAACATTAGTAGAATAAACATTCCAATTGACAAACAGAAAGCTACAAGACGGGAAAACCAAGATGCAAAACACATGCCTTTAGCACCAGAAGGGCATCAGACGACCATCTTTACCCCAACTGAATTAGATATTGCCATCAAAGGATTGAAGCTCAAAAGTTCCCCTCATAAAGATGGAATCACGAACGAAATGCTCCTAAATCTGGGACAGAAAGCCAAGAGCCAACTTCTAAGGATAATAAATGCTAGCTGGAAGAGAGGTCATGTGCCGGCAATCTGGAAAGAAGCTATTATGGTGCCCATCCTCAAGTATGGAAAAGACCCACTAGACCCAAGTAGCTATAGACCAATTAGCCTACTGAGCTACCTGAGTAAACTCATGGAAAGGCTGGTTAACAGAAGACATGTGGCATTTGGAGACAAAACAACAAATCGTACCACAACAAAGTGGCTTCCGTCAGCACAGATCAATTGAAGACCTGGTCACCTACATTGCACTGGAAATAGAGGATGCTCTACAAGAAAAGAAACACACACTGGCAGTGTGGGTCGACATGGAGAAGGCTTTTGATAGGCTACGGCGAGAGGGTTTAAAGAACAAGCTTTTTAGACTTGGCATCCGGGGTCGTTTATTCAATTGGGTCTGTCAACACCTTCAGGATAGAATGGCCAGAGTAGAAGTTCAAGGTCAACTAAGTAAGAAGGTCTCAATCGAACAAGGTGTCCCACAAGGCGGAGTCTTGTCTCCGACACTCTTTTTAATTTTCATAAATGACATCGTAATGGACATTCCACCAGAATACACTCAACAATATACGCAGATGATCTGGCGTTATGGGCTCGCGAGGAAAGTATGTCGGTGGCTGGACCCAGGATGCAAGATGCCCAAGGTGAACTTGAAAAACGGACGAACACCTGGTTCTTACCAATCAACGAAAAAAAAACTACATTTACAATTTTCAGCCTATCAAGAAACACACTCTCTGCAAACTTGAAGATAAAAGACCATACACTCCCTATTGACAAAACCCAACATATCTTGGTGTCACCATGAATCGCAGAATGACTTGGAAAAATCAGATAGACAGAGCAAGGATAAAAGCCATAAAGCGAACAAATATTATGAAGAAATTGGCAGGAACAGACTGGGGAGCAGACATCAATATTTTGAAAAGACTATACGTAGGAAGAGTCAGGCCAGTTCTAGAGTATGGAGTCACAGCATGGGCTATGGCTTCCAAATCACACCTTCGCAAAATTAACAGAACACAGAACCAAGCTGCCCGTATCATCACTGGTGTTATGAAATCTACACCTATCAAGACTCTAGAAACAGTAACAGGTTTACAACCCTTAGATGACAGACGGGTCACTATAGTATTGCAACAAGCGGAGAAGGCTCCTTAGCCACACCGTGCACCAAAGAATAACTGGTTCCGGAATTGTACGACTAAAGAGGAGCAACTTCGCTGCAATTACCAATGAACTAACTACTGGAGACCCAGTACTTTCCCAAACAATATCGAAACCATTGGGCCCATCTGATATGTCTCCTCATAGAAAACATAAAATACCAGAACTTAAGGAAAATGTAACAGGAATCATGAAAAAATGCACCCAATCAGACACAGAAAGAAAACACGTAGCAGAAAAGCGCATACACGATACCTACCCATGGGACACTTGGTCCCACATATACACAGATGGCTCTGCTACAAATACAACCAGACATGGAGGAGGAGGTGTGTTCTTGATGCTGAATAATCAGGACGAGATCACCAAGTCAATAGCTACTGAAAAATTCTCAAACAACTTTAAAACAGAAACTGAGCCATCAGAGATGCTGCAACACTGGGGCTACTCAACACAAAAATAACATGCACAATAAAATGGTGATTCTGACTGATGCACTGTCAGTATTATCAGCTATAAAAAGTCCCAAGAACAATAAACTAGATGACTTGAGAACAACCCTGGACCAACTATGCAATAACTTCCAGAGAGTAGTCATTCAGTGGATACCATCACACTATAATATACACGGGAACGAACGCGCAGACAAATTAGCTAAAGAGAGAGGGAGATTACAGCAAGAGAACCATCCGCTCAGTTATGATGAAGCCAAATCCATCCTCAAGGGTCAATTCCATGAAAAATGGAAACGAGAACACCCAAAGCATAACGAGAGTGACGGATACCATCAACTATCAAGGAGGGATCAAGTCATCATACTTCGCCTACGCACTGGCCACAATAGAATGAGAAATCACATGTTCACCAAATTCAAAATAGGTACAACCAGCCTATGCCACTGTACACTGGACAATATGACTACAAAACATGTTCTACAGGATTGCCCCCAGTACACAGACCTGAGAATAGCAATGTGGTCCACGCCCACCTCCCTGGAAGAAAAAACTATATGGGGCAATGGATTCGCTTAAAGAGACAGCTGACTTCATGAGAGAGTCTGGAATCCCACTCTGATTGAGTGTTGATCGCAGAGAGAGAGAGAGAGAGAGAGAGAGAGAGAGAGAGAAAAACATCACAGAGATGACAGGCCTAAACATAATGGAAAGATAATCAATAACTCAAGATATGCTAATGATACTGTACTACTAGTAGAAAATCCTAAAGATCTACAATTACTTAATGAAGTAAACATGACAAGCAAAATAATTATGAATAAGATATGACTATCAAAGAATAAAACTATGATCATGAAAAGATAATTTTCAAAACATACAAGTGGATATCAAAAATGAAGGAATAGACTTGGAGACATTTCAGAACTACAGCTACCTTGACCATACTATAACCAGTGATGGAAAATGTACAACTGAAATAAACAAAAGAATAGGAATGGCAAAAAGTAATTTTAATGTCATGAATGATATTCTAACATCAAAACAAATAACACCAGTGGTAAAACTAAGAATAGCAAAACGCTATATCTTCTCAACATTCCTATATGGTGCAGAAACATAGGCATTAGTCAGGAAAATAGAACAGAAAATTGAAGCCTTTGAAATGTGGATATATAGAAGAAATGTAGAATTGGATGGAAAGAAAAGAAAACAAACGATGAAGTTTTAAACAACTAAAAATTAAAAGAGAATTACTAAATACAATTCAAACAAGGTAAATGCGATTTTTGGGCCATGTCAAAAGACACAACAGCCTACTAAAAACAATTTTGGAGGGGGAAATACAAGGTAGAAGAGGCAGCGGCAGACCAAGACGAACATGGACGAGTAACATCGAAAGATGGATAAGTCAGCCTATGACAACCTGCACCATGAAAGCAAGAGACAGAACAGAATGGCGCCCCATGACAGCCAACGTTCGTTGCGGAGATGGCACTCGATGATGAATGATGATGATGTTAAAGAATTGACGCGTGATGCCCTCTCAACGATAGACGTTGAGTACTGGAGAAAATGTGACGACCATGTGCTCAGAGAAGAGGAACAATACTGGCAACGAGCTGGATAGCAGTTTGTCCAACCGATAACAGGTTGTTAACCCCGTAGAGACATCTGACTGTTAAATGAGGTATGTATGACATATGCATAATTTTGTTGATGATACTCTTACTATTGGCTGACTATGTGTATTTGATGTTCTGGTCGTTCCATATATTTTTGTTGATGACACGCCTGCTATTTGGAGAATATGTGTATTTGACACTTTTGTAAAAGTTTACCTGTCCCTATGACAGGAAAGATATAAAATCAAATTTGAAAACGTGTGCCCTCTTCAATGTGAAACGGATACTGCTTTGACTTGCACCGTTAGAAAATTAGCATAATTTACAGGAACATCGAATGTTTAGAGGACACGGTTTGATATTTTACTAAAATTATATAACAAAAAACCATTTTTGTGCAAAATTGACTATCTTTGTACATAAATTCATAAATGTTATAAAATCTTAAGGTCGGTGAAAAAATATGATTTCATGAAAAATAATTACTGAAATTCATCAAATAGTTTCCAAGATAATTGATCAACTCTGTGGGCACGAGTTTCTGAACAAATTATAGTAGTACACTGAATTTTTTTTTCAAATCAAGCAGTGTTGAGATCGTAATGAGGTGTAACAAGGGCCATCAGTCAACTAGTAAGTTGAGACAAACGTCTTTATAGCTTTGTATCAAAATGAAAAAGATAAAAGAAATAAAAGAAAAATGGCATATTTTTTATTCCCTTTAGTTTCAAATTTCGAAACAAATCTGTTCAATTCGTTATCTAATAAAATACATAATATTTTAATTAATTTTGTTTCCCCTTAATAAACAAAACAGAGAGCTCCGGTGGCCGAGAGGTTAGTCCTGCTCGCTCCTGAACAGACGGGTTCGGGTTCAATTCCCAGAAGTGGAGAGGTTTTTTTTAATTTTCGGACCACAAAGCTCGGGGTTAACCCACCCTCCAAAAGATGTGTTTACAGAAAATGTTCTGGGAAGTAAAGGCGGCCTGGCTTTATATCGGCACAATAACCCACAAAATTTGTCATAGTCATGGAAAACATATGACCACTAACACCATATATCCCACACTAACAAGTCATGATGGAATCTTTACTTTTTACAATTACATTTTTTGGGTATAATTTGACAACGTATGAAAAATACACACATTAAATGTTATCATTTTAAAGTTCGAATTCTCATGGGAAAAAATACTTAGCACGTTAGTCGACGGTACATCAAGGACACACACTCCTCTCTAATGTGATGATTTTATTTATGCCCATAATTCGGTCTAGACCGTAATTAGTACCTATTTTATATATCAGATATAGCAGAACATTGTACCCATTTCATCCCTTAAAGATCTAATTTTGAAAAATTCATTCTTAATAGTGTATGGAATGAACACCAACTCTTAATTTCATTAATCTGTTTTCATATATTTGGGTAGGGCAGTAGTATGTAGAATTGGGGCTCTAAGATAATTTACACACACACACACACACAAAATAATAAAAATGTCGTGCGCCATAGTCGAAATTGATCATCTTCTACCACAATTTTCTATCCAGAGTACTTCGTATAAATTCTGTTGTTGACTCTTTTCCGTGCCATGACACCAAGTTACCCAGTATCTTCTCTTATTTGTCGTTCACGGTCTCTGTTTCCCTGTATTTTGCAAGTTACAACCAAGTATTCGAACTTGCCTCGTCGCATGATTTGCGCGAAAAATGACGATTGTTTCTTAATGACGTTTCTGATGAGCTCCCTTTTGATGTTGGCCTCTTTAAGAATTTACTCGTTGATCTTTTTTAGCTGTTCAGGGAACCTCAACATTCTTCTGAGAGATTCCATTTGTGTGGTATCTAATCATCTTTTCATTTCTTTGTCTATTGTCCATAATTCACTTCCATAGATCAGAACTGGCTCCATATAGCACCCATTGAACTATCTTTCTCACATCCATTGACATAGACTAGTTGTACAAATGTTTTTCATTTTGTGAAATCCTATTTTGGCCTGTGGTATTCTGTTTTTTTTTTTTATGTCTGTGGTGCCTTTTCCATCTGATGTTATTATTTTTTACCTATGCTCTCTTACTATTCAATCGGAGACCTTTATTGTTGCTTTCCTTCACTATTATTTATATAATTTCGTTTAGTTCATTCTCCGTCTGTTACTAGGACTGTGTCATCCGCATATTGCACCTTGTTTATGTTGTTACCGTTGACTTCAATTCCTTTTTTGTCTACTATTGATCTCATAATATTTTTGTTGTAAAGTGAGAACAAATCCGGCGACAGATCACATCCTTGTCTGACTCCATGTTTTATATATACTGTCATGATTGGTTATTTTTTATGGCTGCTGTTCTGCTGCCAATCCATGTTTTTTGTGTGTGATTCTCAGATCCTTGTAACCAATGTTAAATTTTTCAAGCAAATTGATTATTTACACATGCTTTACTTTATTTTCATCGTATGTTTGACAAGAGCTACACAGCTTATGATAGCAGCATAAATATAATAGATATAATAGAATATATATACAGGTACATATTTATTTGATGACGCACTATAATAAAGGTACATAACTAACCACTACAGTGAAGAGAGTGTGTTGTCCATCGACGTTAGCCTATTGACACACTCCAAATAAACAAATAATATAGAAGACGACATAAGAGCAAACAAAAACAGACTCGCGGCGACATGATGTGAAATAAAAGCCCTCGCCATTTATTTTCATATACCTCCAGTTTTGTGTTAATCTATTGAGACGTTCGAGAGAAGAAGCATGCCTGATTGTCAAAGTAAAAGAAATCTTTAACCAATTCAACTCACTTGCATGGGAGCTAGATTGAGAAAAGCACGTCAGCGGCCACGAGGTTTGAAAATACCTCACACATCTACAAGCCATTAATTGATGCCTTAAATCTTGTTCAATTCGTCTTCACACGTGAAACAAAAACCACACCCACACACGCACGCAAACACACACATACACGCATGCATGCATAAAAGGAAATTCTCTAATACAAAAAAGTGTCACTTCATATTTCTTAGAATAAATATGGTATCAATTTTAACAGGTGTAAGAAGACATTGCAATTAAAAAAACAAATTCACTATTTTTATAGACTGGCATAATAAAAGTAGATTTCAAAAGTCCATATACAGTATATTCTGATATAAAACAAAATACGAGATTTCATAGTCATGTTGATAGAAACACCAAAGACGAGATTTCGTAGACTGAAGTCACTCAGCTTGCCATAGCTCACTATTGCATCAGAATCAACGAATCAGCGTTAATTCAGATTGTGCTCCAAGGCAGGGTGGTGACCCATTAATCACAGCGAAGCCAGTGTAGAGTAAAGAGAAAATTTACAAACAGTATCCTTGAAAACTACAGCGCTGGTGCCGAGAACTACGACAGAACGCAACTACATTCATTCAACTTCATTCATTTTTGCTTATTTAAAGGAAGGCTGGTTCCTTCTCAATATGGCCCAGAAGGGCACGACCTGGTTGTTGGCCTTGGCTTTGGTTGCATTGGCGATAGTCTGGTTTTGGATAAAGTGTAATGTAATGGTGTTAGGGGTAGTGTAATGGAATACTGTAATAGGGCAGTGTAATGAGAATTGAGATAGTCATGGTGTGTTATGGGAGAGTAGGACTCACGAAACAGTGTACGAGATCAGGGTTCCGCATGAAGATTAGAATGAGTTGAATCTGGGAGAGCAGTCAATCGTGAGAAGAGAAAACAAAGGGGAGTGGAGTTAAGGGCGTAGTTTAAGTGAAGGGTGTGTGATAGGTGAGTAGAGTTGGGAGAATAAATAGGGAAAAGTAAATCTCGTGCAATTTAGGGGATGTTATGGAAACACAAAGAGTGATCAAAATTAAGAGAGTGAATCCAGATCGATGCTTAGAGGCGACGTGGCGAGATTCGATTGGTTGAGACATAAGTTATTTAAAAGTATGCACAAGCAGAAAAGTCAGGAAGTCACATGTAGGAAAAGGGAGGTAGAGAGACTGGTCTACGCCCTACTGGCGTGGATCTTTTAGTTAGGAACAAAGCAAACGCTCTTATTTGTAGAAGTGTAGAAGGAAGGCACATGTAGTTAGTCATTACAGAAGTGGATCCTTTTAGATAGTAATCGAGCTAACGCTCCAATTAGTTAGAAGAGAGTAGGCAAGCAGTGGATAATTCATGGGGAAGGCACATGTAGGCTAAGGGAAGAAGTAGGTTCCTTTAGTTTAGTAACCGGGCTAACACACATATTAGAAGTGTGCAGAGAATAACAATACTGGATAATTCAGTTGGCAGTGCTTCATCACAGCTTATCTAATTTAGTGATTATGATGTTCTTTTAGTATAGGGAAGAGTGACAGAGAGCAGACTATTAAGTAAATTGTTGTGATATTATGTGTTACTTTGACAGCTGGAGCGGTCATCCACGCCGCCCAGCCTCGTTGTTACTGAGATTTGTGCATTTATTTTATTGTTGTAAATAAATATACTGACGTTCTGGTGTTACAATGAGACGTGTACTATTGAACTGCCAGTTAGATTTGTTTATAAGATGTATCCAGTGGGTGCATTTGGTCCAGCACAAGCACAAACCAAATCACAACGCGAAGTACCACTAGTGACGACAGTAACGGAAGAGAACCTTCCACATTATCAGAATGCTAAAGCTATAACTCTTGAGCAGCTTTAAGATCAGTCCAGTTCATAATCAGACCACAAACAGTGAAATGCCAGTTCAAGTTGAGCCTTGGAGAACATTATCATCATCATCCTCACTATTAAATGTCCTTTACCATCAACTGTCAAGTCCTCAACTCAAGTTAAATGAATTGAGGTCACAAATATATGATAAACCTTTTACAAAAGTACAAGGCCGCTTAAATCAAATACAACATTCCACCATACCCTGTCAAAACCTGACCAATCATTGGACACTTCTTTATAACGAGTGGAACATTAGGCAAAAAATAAAAGTGTGGAGAAAGACAGCTGGCGATATCTTAATTAGACTGGATATTGGAGGTCATCTGCAAATCCTTGTAAATGATTACAATATCATTAAAGAAATCTGGGTAAAGAACGCTGATCGTATTATTAATGCACAAGCTAAATTTGGCAACGATATTTTGGGGGAAAATAATAAAGGCATTATTGGATCTAGGGATGACAACTGGAAGGAGCAAAGGACAACATCTTTGTCCATTCTTAGATCATTTGGGATGGGTAAGAATGTAATGTCTGAGAAAGTTCAAGAAGAGGTATCGTATGTTCTTGAGAAATGTCCTGCTTTTCAAGGACGACCTGAAGACGTCCGGCTGCTACTTAACGCCAGCATTTCTAACGTCATTTGTTCCGTTACAGCAGGAAAAATATTCCAATAGTCGACCTTCATTTTGCTAACTTTATAGTATTGCTAGGGGACACAATCAAATACTCTAGATCGGTAGCGATACTTACTACATTAACATTTTTGTATTACCTCCCTGGTGACCTCTTCAATGTCAAGAAATGGGGCCAAAGCTTCCAAGAGCATAAATGAAATGTTTTGTAAGGTTTACGTCAAAGAGCTTACCGCAAAATTCAATGAAAGTGAAGAACCACAAAACTTTGTTATCGCTTATATTAAAGAGATGAAGAAGAGAGAAAAGAAAGGAGTCAAATCTCATCTGATTGAAGCAAACTTTGTCGCCATAATCAGGAACTCTTTTCTGGCCGGAACAGATACCACAACCACTACCATACTGTGGTGTCTTCTCTACATGCTACACTATCCTGAAGTACAAGAGAAAGTTTATCAAAAGGTAAACGTGCAGGTATGAAACTGTCGAAGTGTGAGAGGGTAGACCTAAAGTATGTGTGTGTTGCATATTGGAACTGTGCTTCCATAAATCATCGACGACCGATTATTGATAAGCTACTGTGCTGCGCCCATAAAATGATTTTGCAAGAAACACTTCTTCGTGATAATAGGACAGTTAGTGCCCTTGGATTTCACTATTTCTACAACAGACGACACCTTGTACAGGCCATCCTTGGGCGAAACAATACGGTGGCAGCTGAGATTGATATGTCTGCGTGGGACAATGCAATATTGCAGGTACATGCGGTTAGGGTGACTCCAGTTCCGTTAGTGGTTGTAAATGTGTATGCCTGTAATGGCAAGGTGAACACATAACAATGGCAGAATCTTCTCTTTGTGCTCGAGGAGGAGCACGTCATTTTCTACGGTGACTTTAATGCTAGAGGAAACCAGTGGGGTAACGTCATAACCAACAAGCAGGCAGAAGACCTAGAGAACGCACTGTGTCCGTCGATTTAGTGTGCTTGAATGATGGAAGGCCAACCAGAATGGCCACTCCAACAGGGGACTCTGATAGTGTAATGGACCTGGCACTGGTGTCTTCCACCTTCCCGCCGGTTTCCAGGTGAAGTGTTCTGGAATTCCACGGAAGTAGTCACTATCCATGTGTCCTCATAACTGAGAAAAGCAGAAATAGATGCCCGAAAAGCAAGCACCACACATTCCATTATGAGAACACAGACCATGACGTCATTAGGAAAACCAGACATAGGAAACAGGGCGCCCCTCGCTGGAGGCAGGAGAGAGGGTCGCAGGCGCCCTGATGGAACGTAGAAGTCGAGGAAGCTTGACGGAACAAGAGACAAACGGTCAAGTCGTGGCAGAATGCCAGAAAGAATTGAAGAACACAACCTGAGCTTTTGAAGCGTCTTAAAGAAGAAGTCGACCAAAAATTGATTCACTTTAAAATATGCTCTAATCAGGCTAAGGATGCCAAGTGGGAAGATTTCTGTGTGCTCATGAAAATCGCTAGCCACATTCTGGCGTTTTCATCAGAGCATGAATTACAAAACACGACACAGAGATATACCACACTTCTAGAGCACAGTTCTAATATGGCACAAATCTGATGACAGCAAAAGGAAGGCCCTGCTTACCCGCTACATTGAGCAGACCGACAAAAGAAATGAGGCTGTTAAAATGAGGATACGGGGGTCTCTTTCAGAATTGTGTGAGGATGTAGTTCTGGTAGAAGATCTCACAATCACAACTGATACTATTCGCACAATACTTAAAAGGTAACACAATACTGCTCCTAGTCCAGTTGGTGTTCGGTACGACGACATAGGCGATTTAGCTGACGACAACTTAAAAAAAAAAAGAGTTTAATGCCAGAATTCAGAGTGATCAGGTTAAGGAAGTGTGACTACACAGCAACCTACAACCGCTACCGAAGCTAAACAAGGACCAATCTCAGATCAGTGTCTACAGAATCATTACAATGCAAAACACTGCTTGCAAGTGACTGGAGAAGATAGTTGCCCGTGTACTAACCAGTCACCTTGAACAGATACGGTAATTCCCACACACACTCGGAGGTTATAGATATAACAAAGAGACATGGCTCAATGCGGCGGTCTTCGCCTATGATGTCTTCGAAGGTTTACACCCACGAGAGGAAGCGTGTGCTGCTGCGGCTTTAGATCTAGATGATGCATACAAGAGGGTAACATTTCGCATATGCTCCTCAAACTGGCGGTGCATCCCTTTCTCATTAGATGGATCACTGCAAAACAGTTTAAGAGGAAAGTGATACTCAGATGTGGAAGTTGGTCATCCGAGCCAACATCTATTTGTCCAGGGCTGCCACAAGGCTCACCATTGTTACCAGTTCTATTTAACGTGTACACAATAACGATCACGGAACAACAGCTGAATGGAAGGGGAAGAATTATGGCTTTTCATAATGATATGTTAGTATACCGATATGGAAGAGACAGAATGGAAATCGCATCCACAATGCAAAGCGAACTCGAACGCATCTCTTTCTGGTGTGGTGTATCAGTTGCATGGTTCGCCCTTAACAATCATATTGTTAACCCGGAAAAAACGGTGATACGAATGGGAGTTGATGATGTGATCAGGTACAAGTTGATGACATATCTCGGAGTTAAGTTTGGTTGCACCCTGCTTTTTCGGGACCACGTCCACCACTTGATAACAAATGCCGGGAAGGATTAGCCGCCTTGAAGGCCATGGCAGATGCCAACATCGAGAAGAGGCTACTTACAAGGAATAGACTTCGCACCAATAGAGTATTCCCTGACAATTATTACTGTCAGTAAGATGCAAATTGACAGGTTACAGAAAATACAGAATGAAGCTATACGCATTATCTTTGGTTGTACGAGAGACACTTCCTGTGTAGCAATGAGGTATCTTCTTTGACTTTCCAACCATGGATGACATTACCAGAATCTGGAGGGTACGAGCATCCTGAAGATAAGTGCAGAAATGAACATCCATTGCATCACAAGCTGAACATAGGGATAGGCGACAGTGTTCTAGTGTCACCACACTTCAAGATCTTTTATACTGAACTGAATGGACAATAACCGTCGACATAAAATAGCAATGAACCTTATTCACATCTATCTGGCGCTGAACAATATTTACATGAATATAATACAATATGGACATAGTATCTCCACACATAAAAATAAGCAGTCTTTATAAAACAGCAACCATATTATTCACTATCAAACAGGAGCTGAATAACATCTGTATCTTCTAATTGACTTATGCATTGTGTCTCCACACATGACAATAACAGTCTTCATAAAAAACAATGTAGATCTTCTAATTGACTTATGCATTGTGCCTCCGCTCATGAAAATAACAGTCTTCATAAACAGCAATGATATTCTTCACTATTAAACTGGAGCTGAATAATATATATATATATATATATATATATATATATATATATATATATCTTCTAAAGGACGTATGCCTTGTGTCTCCACACTTGAAAATAACAGTCTTCTACGATTAGCTGTTACCAACGACAGAGCGACTATCTGGCCCCGAAAAAGATCTGTAGATCTAAATGACTTATGCATTGTCTCCACACAAGAAAATAGCAGTCTTCATAAACATCAATGATATTAACGAAAGAGAGAGAGATTTCCCTATCTCCTAGCTTTTTTATACCTCCCCTAATCACACTCCAACGCTCCTTCGTTGGTCCAATCAGCTTAACTCCTCCACATTCTTCTGTCTCCCATTTGCAAACAAATACATCACAGCCTTTTTTTCCTGAGAACCTTCCAGACCTCTCGACCTTGGACCTTGGACATTTCCATGGACCTAACTCTAACATGATTTATTCTTCCTCGTTTCCCCTTTATTATAGACCCTGGCCGGTATAATGTTACAACAGGCTAAAAGGAGGCAAATCATATGTGGGACGAGCAGAAGATGTTATCAAACAGGTCACTTGGCTTACCAATATCAACGCTGGTGCTGTGTGGATACCGGTGCCTACGTCATTCATAGGGACATTCTCGTGAATTGTCACACTCCAAAATGTAGGGAACAGATTTTAGTCGTGGTCAACGCTGAGGTGTACGGCCTCATCTGTGATAGCATCGATGAGAAAAATGCAGTCATCTATACAGACGGATTTGTAATCTACATCAGAGAGGTTCATGGACATCAGAGGAGTACAGCACGCTCGGCAGGCAGAATAGTCAAGGAAGACAGTGGTGCATACGTTAAGACCACGAGTAGCATGACTATGGAGATGACGGCAGTGACCAGGGGATTCGTCTGGTTAGAGTCACCCACGTCTGCATACTGAGTGATTCGATGATCACAATAAGAAAAGTTGAGGCGGGTTATGTACGTATGCAATGGGTAGAGTCATTGCAGTAGTAAAAAATACTTAAGGTCACCTTTGTCTTCACCCAGGACATGCGGGAGTACGGGGAAATGAAAGAGCGGACAGGTTGTCTAGTTGTACTATTGTTGTGGACGGTCAACTAATGGATCGGGCGGACATCATCAACGCCCTCCCAGATGATGGGAAGGGCACAGGACTTCTTCGACAACCATGTTTCCACGTCACTCATTCAGAGGAACGAGATGGAAGTTTAGATGGGGACAGCCAGAAACGAGAAACGTCGTGGGCGTGTGAGAAGACTTATCAACCAACACAATACTGGAGTCGTCAGTCGTTGAGACTTGATGAGGAGGTGATCTGAACATATCGACCAGTTCGAGGTGCAATGATGATGACCCACAAATAATTCAATAACTCAGCTTGCTGATTGTATACACTCTGGACGGTTCTCTCATTCACTTACTCCTGCATGTACTTTGCCTGACCATCATTTCTCTTCTTCTTCTTCTTCTTCTACTTCTATCCTTCATCTGCTGCCGTTGGCGTCGAGGGGAGAAACAATCTGCGATTCTTTGCTCTTCTTTTGGCCTCTTCTGATGTTATTCCTCCTAGTGACTCTAGTATTCCCTTTATCCATCTCTTTCTCGGTCTTCCTCTTAATCTGGCGTTTTATTAGCGTTTATTTAAGGCTCTTTGAGTCATTGTTAGTTCTTTTTGTCTTGTTATGTGGCCGAACCAATTATCCTGTTGTTTCTTTATGTATTCGATGGCTGGTTCAATTTCGAGTTTCTTCCTCAGGTCAGTGTTTCTTACTCTGTCCCTTAAGCTGTTTACTGTCATTCTTCTGACACATTTCATTTCGGTGGTCGTTATCTTTCGTATTGTTCTAGAGTCCAGCGTCCAATTCTGGCATTTATCTCATTTCTCTGAATCTTATAAAAGCGCTTTCATTAAACGCAGTGTCACACTTCATTAATTGTCTCTCTGTCTCTCGTTCTATCTCTCTTTTTCTCATGCATACACACAAACACACACACATACGCACAAGCGAACACATACGCACAAGCACACACAGACACACACACAATCAAACAAACACACATGATAGACTTCCACAATATTTGTCTATAGTTTCCACTTTCGAGTTATCTCGAAGAAAGCCTTTCGTCGTCAGTCACCTAAATGGCCGTAGCATTAGATCAGCACCCAGTCTTAAGCTTGTGAGGGCACTAATTTCCTTCTATCACTCTGTGGCTTATCCACCTGTTTGAAATTATTAAAAAGGTAGAGGTAGTTCTATAGCAATTGCCGCTGGGAAGTTTTAACTACCTCACAGTAGTAAGTTTAGACTTTATAAGATGGGGTGACAAGTTAGCTTCCCCGCTGCCTTTCCTTTCGAGACAATATCCCTGGTACCATTTAAAGAGGCTGGACAGATGCCGAGAGATTTTTTGGTGCGAATGAATGTTTCCTTCAACTGGCATATCTGTAGCGGGGATTGTGAACTTTATGAGCGATATGTTTGATTGTTTTTCTGAGCCTTTGCTTGACTTCTGAGCGATTCTTTGCGGATCTTTAAACAGATCGTCCGCTGGTTGTTGTTTATTCGATCAGCTGTTAGCTTGAGATCATGTTAGTGTGACCTTCTCTGGAATGCTGTGGCTGTGTTTCTGCCCCAGGCGTTAGGCTCGCGTTTGTAATCAGGTCACATACACATCCCCGGACTATTTGATTCTTATTAGCTTGACCCTTGCTCGGTCTGGTAGTACTTCTGGTTCATAAAGATGACCGTTGCGTTGTGTTCCGCGACAACTTTACTGGTGGTCTGGTTCGTGACACTTAGGCTAGATAATGAAACTGTATAACACAGAACAACACCTTTTGTTGGTAAATTAGCTGGCTTTTATTCATGCCACTTCAGACTCTCGATACATATGTAATGTCAGGACCACACTTGCATCACACTCTAGGCACTAAATTACATTGAGACGCTCCCATCGAGCGCCTCCAATACGCTAATTACTATCTATTGGTCTATTCTGTCGTCTGCCTGTTGATCATGATAGGTCTTGACCATTCTACTCACAACTACGCTATATCACTGCTAACTCTATTAGTTGGTGTTAGCCTCTCTATGGCCCGACTGGCTCCTAAGAAGCGTGTTTGCCTTATGAATAACTTCTCTCAATCTGACTAATAATTCTCAATTGCCTGACTAACAATTCCTGACTCTCTAGCATTTCCTGACCAACAATTCATCCTCACTGACCTATGTTGTGTGTCTACCCTTAAATTAGGCTTCTCCATCCAATCAGCATCTTCCTGCCCACGTACATCTGACCACCCACTCACTTATGGACATGGCCTTCATGTTTTTGCATGTTAATTTCGACCTCTTTATTACACCCCCGCGTCTGTCTGTCTGTCTAGTTCCCTTGACCTTGTTCTACTTTTGGACCTGGCCTCTGTTTATTTAATTCTCTCCTTTTCCACCTACGCATCTCTTTGTTCGTTCACTTCTTAAAGATGGCCTTGATACTCCGCACGTGTTTCTCCTGACCCATCCTCTCTATTGTGTCGTCTTCTTTATGCGTTTTTCCTTGACCTATCTTTACACATTTTGTCTCGCCTATTCGCCCCCTCACTTCCGGATCGTTCTTTCTGACCTGCTCTCTATTTTCTCCTTCACTCTCTCTTTCTATCCTTTTCTTCCTCCTCGTCTACATATCAACCCTGAACGTTTCAGGTTGGCAGGTGAGTGCATTAACCACAACACCACCGGGTTTGAACTCTACAGAAAATAAAAAAGAGAGGCTATAATAAATGTCAAGGTTATGAGTATTTCTCAGAAAGCGACAAACAATAAATGCGGCGTATGCTCCAAAGATGAAAATAACAACCTAGAATCAGAGAGGGGATACTAAAGAAAGTTACTATATTAAAAGGTAAGGAGGAAAAAATAAATTTAAAAGTCTCAGAAATAATGCAGATTATGTCAGGATTGTGATAACAAAGCAAAAATCTTAAGAACAATCTCTATTTAGCTATGACGAAGGTTAAATACACTAAGTCCAGGTTACAATAGAATAAAATAATAATATTATTATGGTGATGGTATTAAAGATAACAATTTTTTTTCAAGAAAGTATATGACGTAGTGGGAGAGATGACGAAAGGCTAAAGTGCTTCTTGTTGATACGCTTTCGTTGAGTTCAAGCCTTGGAAAATGTCGCCCAGTGTTTTATCACATATTCTGACCTTTTATCACAGAGTTCATTCTTTTCAATGACTACTGTGACAAACGCAGCAAGGAGAATTGTAAAAGTAAACTAAAGAGACCTGTCCCGCCAAGTGGCGTAATACGAGGGATTTAGTTATTGAGTTATTTGCGGGTCATCATCATTGCACTCCGAACATGCCCATAGGTGCTCAGATCCCCTACTCAGCAAGTCCCGCAATGTCCAGCGACTGACGACTTCAGTTCTATGTTGGTTAATACGTTTTCTCACACGGCCACTAAGTTTCTCAATTCTGGCTGTGTCCATCATAACTCCCATTTCCATCATCTGAAGAAGTGACGTAGATCTGTGTTTCCTGTGCTCTTCCCACATCTCGGAGGGCATTGATGATGTTCGCCCGATCCATTGGTTGTCCGTCCTCAACGACAGCGCAGCTAGCCAACCTGTCCGCTCTTTCATTTCCACGTACTCCCGCACGACCAGGGACATAGACAAAGATGACCTTACGTATTTTGGATTTCTGCAACGACTCTACCCATTGCATTTTTTTAACATGCTCATGGAATCACTCAGTATACATGCGTGGGTGTAGTCTTGTGACTCTAAACCATTTGAATGCCTTGGTCATTGCCATCACCTCCATTGTCATGCTACTCGTGGTCATGACGTATGCACCACTGTCTTCTTTGACTATTCTGCCTGCCGAGCGTGCTGTAAATGTCCATGCACTTCTTTGGTGTCGTCTTACAGATCCGTCTGTATAGATGAATGCATCTTTCTCATCGGTGTTATCGCAGATGAGAACGTTGACCTCAGCATTAACCACGACCGGGTTCTGTTCCCTACTTTTCCTGTCGAGTGTGACAATACACGAGAAAATCCCCTTGAATGACGTAGGCACCGGTATCCACTCCTCACCAACGCTGCTATTGGTAAGCCCACAGACCTGTTTGATGACATCTTCTGCTCGGCCCACCCATGATTTGCCTCTTTTTAGCCTGACACCTTTCCCTGTGTTGAGCACGTGGTGCAAAGATGCTCTTTATCTGTACTAATCTTCAGGTATGCTCGTGCTATCTAGATCTTGACTCTCTCATCCACGGTTGGAAAGTCAAAACGATACCTCATCGCTACATAAAGAATTTGTCCCTTGTACATACCAAGATAATGCGCATGGCTTCATTTTGTATTTCTCCAGCTTATCAATTTGAGTTGTACTGACAGTAAGAATTCCCAGGGCATACTCGATTGGTGCGAGGACTAATCCCTGGAACAGAAGAGTAAGTAGCCTCTGCTCGATGTTGGCAGCTGCCATGACCTTCAAGGCGGCTAATGCTTTGCGGGATTTTGTTATCACATGGTTGACGTGATCCCGAAAACACAGGCTGCGATCAAACGTAACTCCGAGGTATGTCATCAGCTCCCATTCGTACCACCGGTGTGGTCGTATTAACGATATGATTGTTAAGGGAGAACCATGAAACTGATGCTTTATTAGGATTAACCAAGGCACTTGAAACCCCACACCAGGAAGAAATGCGATCGAATTCGTCTTGCATTGTGGAGGCCGTTGTCCCTTCCCTGTCGATATACCAGAATATCATCAGCAAAAGTCATTGTTCTTCCCCTACCATCCAGTTGTTGTTCATGATCGTTATTGTGTACACGTTAAATAGAACTGGTGACAATGGTGAGCCTTGTGGCAGCCCTGAACAAATGGATGTTTGTTCGGAAGACCAACTTCCACATCTGAGTATCACCTTTCTCTGAAACAGTGCCGCAGCAATCCGTCTAATGAGGAAGGGGTGCACCGCCAGTTTGAGGAGCATATGCATGAGACATTCAAATGGTACCCTGTTGTATGCATCCTCCAGATCTATAAAAGCAGCACATGTCTCCTCTCGCATGTGGAAGCCTTCGAAGACGTCATAGGCAAAGCCATGTGTCTCTTTGTTATATCTATAACCTCCCAGTGTGGGTGGGACTGCGCGTTTCTGTTCAAGGTGACAGGTGAGGACACGGGCAACTATTTTCTCCAGCAGCTTGCCCACAGTGTTCTGCATTGTAATGATTTTGTAGGCACCGATCTGAGGATAGTCCTTGTTCGGCTTCGGTAGCGGTAGTAAGTAGTTGTGTGGCCATCCTTTTTAATCTGGCCATTCGTCCTTGACGACAGACCGACGAAAACAAACCGCCATTTTGTCACGCGTTCAATAGTGCAATCAAATACAACAATGAGTATAAGTGATCAAATAAAGAAATTGTAACAAAAATGCAATGAAGCAAAAGAAGCATAGTGGTTTACATCAAATACAAAGCGCTTACAATCACATGATCCCTTCAAATATCAATAAAAACAAACAAATAAACAGAAAGGTTCACTGGAAATCAGCACTTATCTGTCCTCTGAAGAAGCCATGGTGTTAGTAACAATACATTTTACATACCGTCAGCACATGATTTTTGGTAATGTAGTCGGTAATACGCCCGTGCCGCTTTACTTTCCCATAAAAAAAACAACCCCGGTACCCATTTAAGGCTGGGTGAACCCAGAAGCTGTCGGTTGGGATCGAACCCTACCTCTTGTTATTTCTTGACAAGTTCGCTAACCACTGAGTTGCCGCGGCTCCAAAGGTGAAATGGTTTGGTTGATTTGTTTTCTACAAAACTTTCATACGGCGCATATAATTTGTTTTATACTGAACTTTCATACGGCGCATATAATTTGTTTTATACTAAACTTTCATACTGCGCATATAATTTGTTTTCTACAAAACTTTCATACTGCGCATATAATTTGTTTTATACTAAACTTTCATACGGCGCATATAATTTGTTTTATACTAAACTTTCATACTGCGCATATAATTTGTTTTCTACAAAACTTTCATACTGCGCATATAATTTGTTTTATACTGAACTTTCATACTGCGCATATAATTTGTTTTATACTAAACTTTCATACTGCGCATATAATTAGTTTTATACTAAACTTTCATACTGCGCATATAATTTGTTTTGTACAAAACTTTCATACGGCGCATTTAATTAGCTTTTTTTTATAAAACTTTCAAACGGCGCATATAATTAGTTTGCTATAAAACTTTCATACTGCGCAAATAATTTGTGTTCTATAAAACTTTCATACGGCGCATTTAATTAGTTCGGGAGGACGCGAACTTCCATGGTATACGGTGGATAGGCGGCGGGAACCATTGAAGGCTATGTCTGAAAAGTGTTCCTTCTTGCAGTTTCCTCATATACCAAGTCCGGCTTGTTGCAGGAGCTACTGAGTTAAGTGCTCTGTGCACACCGTGAGCTGTGTGTCTCATCCGTTTTGATCCTGTTTCGATAGCCCGCTTGTTTACGATGAATGATGATATCGTATGACAGGGAACAGTTGGCTGTGTTCACTTTCTGCGCTGTTTCGCCTTATGTCTTTTGGCGTGTGCTGAGACTGCTACGACGGGGACTACAGTTACCTTTCTTTGTTTTGGAGATGTGTTAGTAATTCGGATGATTCCACTGGCACGGGCGGTTGAGCAATTATGGATTTTAATTCGTTTGCAGTGATGCCGAGGCCTTCCATAACCAATAACCAATAACCAATTTAATTAGTTTTGTAAAAAAAATTTCATACGCCGCATTTAATTAGCTTTTTTATAAAACTTTCAAACGGCGCATATAATTAGTTTCCTACAAAACTTACATACGGCGCATATAATAATTTTTCTCAAATTATGAGAGAGTATTTTCCTATTTTAGTGCTTCTGAAAAAAAGGGGAATCCTTTATGAGAAAAATGACGGTGGTAATCATAATTAAGTACCATACTTGTAAGCTTTAGTGAATATGCGTCTTCACAATTTCCTGTCTGTACCAGTTTCAATTATGTTAAGGATATACCGCCGAAAGGGAGCCGCGATAGCTCAGTGTTTAGTGAACTGGACTACCACGGACAAGGGGTAGGGTTCGATCCCAACCGACGGCTTCCGGGTTCACACAGCCTTTAATGGGTACCGGATTTTTCTGAGAAAGTAAAACAGCACGGGCGTAATACTGACCACATTACACCAAAAATCATGTGCTGAAGGTCTGTAAAATATAGGTTCACTAACACCATATTTCCCTATACACCACTTGGCGTGACGGTGGTACTTTACTTACTTTTATATATTACTTTTTATATTATACGATGAAAAGCTGATGTAAAGTAATAAACAAACAAAAACAAACAAATAATGGATGAAGTTGATAAACATGAAGTAGCAGCGGTGTAAAGGAGAAAGGGAACAGGCAAATAAATGCAATGCTGCGGTAAAACCGGTAGCAAGTGGTGGGGTGAAATATACACGCCTACAAAGTATAGTGAATGCTTTACAAAAAAAGGACAATGCAAAATATTTGAAAACTTCGGCCTACAATCTGCATCCTTTTAAAAAAAAAACATGAACAACATAGACAACGAAATAAAGATATACTCTACTATATGTTCTTGAGTAATAAAATTAATACTACAGGAAATGAAGAGATAAAATTATAAGAATATACGTAAGGAGAATATTCTGTATACCATGTACTGCAGAGAGAGTGAGAAAGAGAGAGAGAGAGAGAGAAAGAGAGAATGATAATGAATGTAAAAAAAAATGAGTTACTTGCAATGCGATACTAAAAATGTTAATGGCGACTACTTGGTTACTAACAAGGGAATAGAGTAACCAACGTGAATGTTCAGAACAATGTGGTTGTCAGTGTAAACGTTAAAGACTCCAATTGTTGTTGTTATGATCCAGTGGCCAAGTAGAGAAACATGAGCAGACGCCATTCGACACAACGGTGTACAATTTACATTATTAGCGTTGACAATATTTCATTTACATGAACCACATGAACTGAAAAAGATGGCCTATTAGTTTACTGTGCTACGAGTACATCAATAGTGCATAACTTTGACATTCTCTATTTATTATATGTTTATGTTTATATGCAGCAAAATATTATACCTAGTGCATTTCGGAAGTTGTGGAGAAACATGATCACCTACGCCAACAGGCTTGGTACTTGATGATGAGTGTAGATGCTGGCATAAAAAAGTGAGTATCACAAACAGAACACTCTATATAACGTCTGATCGGTGTGATGCTCTGCTACAATATTTGAGTCACGAGTATCCCATACTTTTTTTCTGAAATCAACAAGGTATGCCTTTTAAGAGAAATATTATGTATAAAATCATATGTTATTACTCAATAAATGTATGTTTCAAAAAGTGATAAATACTTGACAAATTAATAGAAACGGATAAAGTTATCTATGTACGTAATAGCATACTGTGATAAGATGTCTGATGTATGAACAAAACAGTATTAACAGGTATCATATGGAAGTGTCAGGCAGTCATTTTGTCGTTGCATATATTCTCGCAACCCAGCAAGGCAGTTATACAACTCTTTGGTAGCTGCGTTGAACTGAGATGGTATGCTTTTTGAGAGTAAAGCTACCGAGTTAACAATTACACCAAATGAGTTTATCAAGAAAAGTTTTAGTCTAACAAATCCATCAGTGACCTTCACGCTGAGTAGAGTCTGGTTGAAATATAACACATTTTTTTCTACTTGGGAGCGGGCCATGTTCATTTTTCGCAGGGTTACCATAACTATCTCACGCCATTCATCTCTTTTTACTGTCGTCCGCAAGGTTGCTTCCATTTACCTCTATTTCACCTTACTTCTAAAGTCAACTGACTTTTAACGGTTATTGTGATGTTTCTTACCATCTTAACACATAACTTCAATAGGAAACTACTTAGAAAAATAAATAGATAAAGAACGAAGATGAAGATAGATTCATGATAGAAATTTTAAAGTGTATTTTTTGGGCCACAAAACGATTACTAATGATGTATTACTATAGTCCTGTAGCATTACTATAGTCCTGTAGTGACTTCCGTTTCCATTATGGCGGATTTAGTCCACGTTATCTCGATCGCTGCAGAAAGTGCATTCGGGGTCTAACTAATGTGGGTTCTCCATTGCACTTCTCTGCGCTAAAGTCAAAATGATGATCTACGTAATACATCTGCGCCGATAAAGAGGTGTCGTACGCCGGCAATATTCCATTTTTAGACAAATCAAGTGTTGTGAATGCGACCTTCCACCGTCTAGACTTGGTCTGCGCTTTACGTCACATTGGTGCTGTTCATGGCCGTTGTTGGAATTGCTTGATGCAAGTTATTTACATGTTACTTATTAATGTGAAATGCTTCGTCAGCCGCAGTTTTATCTCTTTAGGGAATTTGCATCGTGTTTTGTTTGTCGTAGGCTGCATTGACTAGAGTAATCAGGATTATACAAGGCGCGTTATTGCTGTGCGTGCGACATTGTTGAGTGTGATACGTTATCGTAATGGCTCATCGTAAATCCCTAGACCGGCCGTACGCTAATCTTACGGTCTGTTGTTTGATGAGCGACGGGGATAATCTGACAGGTAATTGTGTGTTTATATGTTCAGAATTGGAGTCAACAACGATGGCCTAACATCATCAAGCGCTATACGTTAAAAAAAAAAATATGACGATCATCAGTTTCAGGAGGACGTGAACTTCCGGTATATGGTGGATAGGCGGCAGAAACTATTGAAGGCTATGCATGAAAACTGTTCCTTGTTGCAGTTTCCTCATATTCCACGCCCATTGGGAACTGGTTAATCTCGAGGCAAGATGCCGGCCTCGAGACAGAGAGGTTGTGGGGTCAACTCTCTACTACACCGGTTGGGATTTTTATTTATGATTTCTCTCTGCGGCAACCACCCCTGGTCTCAGCAGCGAAGCCTGGCTTGAAACGTCATTTACTCATCGCCGAAAAAAAACATGAGCACCTCCGAAGTCGAAGCTATCTATCTGTGCGGCGAGGGGACTCCTGTGCACACGGCTGCCAGGGAAAAATGGATTAACACGCAAAATTCAGTTCGTAGTCTCTAGGGACTTCATCAGAGTTGAATGCTGGCGAACGCAACAACAACAACTAAAGTCAATTCACAAATTGTTGCACAAATTCAAAATAATTTTCTCCGAAACTGTTCTGTGTATTGTTGTGTAATGTTGTGTGCAGTCTTAGATTTTCCCCGGACCTTAATACATTTTTTTAATTAATAAAGTGATCTCGAGTAGGATTTTGCTTTTATAACTTAAGGGTCTTCATGGGAGACAATTAAAGGTTTTACAGCCAATCTCCTCTCCTGTTCAATAATGGCCACACTTTCATATTTTATGAGGAAAAAAAACAATCACTAAAACTCTCACATTGTACAGGATACCCGGACCGAATACACCTTACCTGCATATAGTTGAGCACGTTCTGATGGCGTTAACACTTGTAGTAAAACATAGTTTATTGATTTCAAGTGCTAAAATAGTGAGCTATTTTAAGTTTCTAAATCGTAATTAATTTAAAGCATAAATTCTGTAAGGAATCTAAGAGCGGTCGATTATATCACAATATTCAAGAACCAGAGATAAGAACATAAGAGTAGACAGAACAACTTTTATCTGGCAGATAAGACAGAACATTGAATCTGAGAGAAAAAGCTACCGACAATTACGGAAGAATAAGAAAAATGAGTGATTTTTAGAAAGATGGTATTAGACGTAAGGTTTTGAAAATGGTACAGGCAAATCACTTTGCTACTCTCCGCAAACTGCAAGTTAAGTTAGAATCGAAATGCAATATTAACTTTCAAAAACTACTCAGTGGAAAGTTACGGGAAGTGTTGGTGTCACCTTTCGAACATCTAATGACGGCAGGAACATCGTTTGTAAATACCTGAGACGAATCAGAGAGAGAAGAATAGGACGGGTACGACAAAGTGTGTATGTGGATGAAATGTGAGTTAATGCTCAATATACATTTGAGATGGAATGGCAATTACTTGACATAAACAAAAATGTACTTTGAGAAGAAATGGCAATCACTTGATCAACAAAAAATTAAAGAAAATACTCGTATATAACATCAAAGGACAGTGCATTATAACAGCACATGCTGGCAGCAGAGAGAATGGACTTGTCAATTAAACAGAGCTTTTTTCTTTCTAGCAAAGTCTACAGACCGTGGGGAATATACCCACTGAAAATAATAGACACATTCAGGGATTTCAAAAGAGAACACTATTCTGCCAAAGCTGGATAGACCATCATGCTTGGTAACAGACAATACATCCTATCATAATGTTGTAGAGCAGCAAAACAAAGTTCCAACTTCATAATCCCTTCACACCAACCAGTTTAAATCAGAGTTGTTCCACTTTGTGAAACTGGGGAAGAAGCCAACGACGTTTTTGATTCATAAAATAATTACAGAGGATAGATAGCCACACTTTTCTTTGACTCCCACTTTACCATTCGTATCTTAATTCACTACAGTCAGTGTGAGCCAAATTCAAAGGACAAGTTATAGCACAGACAACCAGGTTTTTAATATGTGATGTCCTCCTACAGACAGACATTGAGTACTAGAAGAATTGTTTTACGAGAAGAAGAAGAGAACTGGCAGCGAGAAGGTTTCCATGATATGAACAAGTTATCATTATACGCCTAAGAACAGGACACAATCGACTCCATAGTCACATGTATACAAAATTCAAGATCGGCACATCAACTACTTGTACATGTGGACAGGTGCCCCAGACTGCTGAACACATACTTCAAGACTGCACTGAATATAGTAGACTGAGGAAAATCCGTTGGCCCATAGATACAACACTACAGACAAAACTATATGGGCCACTGCAAGAATTACAAAAGACAGTGAAATTCATACAGGAAACGACATTGCTGACATAGACAATACTTCGAGCGAACGAAAGATAGATAGATAGATAGATAGATAGATAGGTTTCCATCTTCTCCAGTCAATAACAGTTGTCAGCCTCCTAGATTAGTCAGATTCTGAATGCAGCTGACCGCCAGCAATTCTCTTTCGATGACACCCCAACCAATTGTATCATACAAATATCCCTTGTGGAAAGAACCATGGCGTTCGATCTAACTTAACCTGAGATCAGAGTTAACACAAAAAATCACTATTCCCTGACTTTTGAGTGTGATGTAACCACAGTATCTCATCTCGACAACAACGTAATAAAGTAATGACAGCAGCCGCTACTAAAACTTTATTCCGAAAACAAGAGCAGTTGAAATAAGTGAAACGTCTCCCTGCATTCGGCAGTTAAAGACCTAATCCTTTTAAGCTTTATAACTCATCATATTTCACAGATAGAAGTTTCTGTAAAACGCTGTCAATAACATGTTAATTTTTCACTCGACGCTGTAAGAAAGGTTCAGATCAGAAGAAAGTAGAGTTTTGTTACTACAAAATATTCTCTATACGTGCCAACGGGAATTATGCAATCGGATCACAGCAATACTTGCCCTAATAATATTAATATAGTATATAGTTTCTAGAATTGCATGTAGATGTGTGCAATGATTATAGAACAAGAAAAATAAAGGCTAATAGGAATGACATAACTTTTCTTTAATTTACATTTTCTTAATGGTTTCATTCATTTTCGCAACTCACTCTCTCCGTCGTTTCTGTTTCATTCTCTTCAGCATGTGTATATGTGTCTTTATAGTATACCAATCTTATCAGTGTAATGTAAATATAATATTTACAGCATCAACTCGTCAATATTGCATTCGCATTGAATAAAAAAAACTTCATTTACTCACAAATTACAACTTAATCGAACAAAGTAGAGTAAACTTCGTGACCTTACAATGTAATTTACATGAGTTTTGTAAATTCGATGTTAATTTAGTGTAATTGCAATAGGTCTGAATATAAAAATTTACACTCGACAAGTCATCGTGACGAAGATTAGATCGATCCAATATTTCTGCAGATAGAGTCAACTAGAGATACTCTAGCTGACAGTGGCACAAAAGAAGCCATATTTAGCATGAGAACATTGATTGAAAAGTACATACAAGTAAAGAAACCAATTTTTGCCTGCTTCATAGACTACACCAAAGCTTTCGATAGAATACACCATAATCAACTTATAGATTGCCTAAAGGTTTTAAATCTAGACGACACAGATATGCGACTAATATGTAATTTGTACTGGCGGCAAACAGCAATAATAAAATATAACAAGGAGAACTATATACCCTTAGACATAAAAAGAGGAGTAAGACAAGGATGGAATATGAAAGAACTGTACAACAGCACAAAGAAATTAGGTGGAAAATACAAACAGATCAACGCCTTTATCAAAGATAGAAAGGAAATCTGCTTAGTAATATAAGGGAAAAAATGGAGACATGGAAAGGGCACTTTGAAGAACTTTTGAACAGACCAAGCTCAAATAATCCTCCAGATATTCTACCAGCAGAAGAGGAGTTACACGTTAACTGTGGAAAACCAAGCAAAGAAGAAATAATTAAAGCCATCAAACTATTAAAAAATGGTAAAGCCACAGGACCAGATGAAATTACTTCAGAAGCCATCAAAGCAGATATTAACACCTCTACCAAGATGTTACATGATCTATTGGATAAAATTTGGGAGAGAGAAGAAATACCTAAAGACTGGAAAGAAGGTTATATGTTCAAACTACCAAAGAAAGGAAGTTTACAGGAGTGCACAAATTATAGGGGAATTATGCTACTATCAGTGCCAGTAAAAATATTAGGCAGAATCATTCTGGAGAAACTGAAGGAGGCTATAGAGAAACACTTGAGAGATGAACAAGCAGGTTTTAGAAAGAACAGATCATGTGCTGATGAAATAACTACTCTACGTTTAATAGTTGAACAAAGTTTAGAACTAAAATCCCCACTTTATATTGGATTCATAGATTACGAAAAGGCATTTGATAGTTTAGACAGAAGAATGCTTTGGAAGTTGCTGAGTCATTACGGAATCCCCATACAGTTTATTAACCTGATAAAAACAATGTATGAAGGAAAAAAATGTAGAGTGGTGCATGAAGGACAGCTTACAGAAGCATTTGAAATAAGAACAGGAGTAAGGCAAGGATGCCTTCTGTCTCCATTTCTCTTTCTACTGGCCATAGATTGGATTATGAAAATAACTCAAAACAACAGAAATGGGATCCAGTGGTCACTGACCAAACAACTTGATGATTTAAACTTTGCTGATGACATAGCTCTCCTATCACACAGCCATCAACAGATGCAGGATAAAATGAGTATATTAGATGAGAGATCACAACAGCTAGGACTAAAGATTAATAGAGATAAGACCAACATTATGAGAATTAATGCAGTTGGCAATAACCAAATAAAACTAGGAGAAATACTTCTACTAGACGTACAATCTTACATATATCTAGGCAGTAATATAGATAAAGAGGGAGGAACAGAAAATGACACCAAAATAAGGATATTAAAAGCAAGAGGAGCTTTCATTGCACTGGGAAACATATTGAAATCCAAAGAAATTAGGTTAAATACAAAAATAAACATTTTCAACTCAAATGTTAAGTCGGTCCTATTATATGGCTGTGAAACATGAGGAATAACAAAATTGACAATCACGAAGGTACAGACTTTCATTAATGGATGCTTACGCAGAATAAAGGGATGGAAATGGCAGGACAAAGTCACTAACGTTGAATTATGGAAATGTACCGGTCAAATACCAGTGGATAAAGAGATACAGCGTAGACGATGGCGATGGACAGGACACACACTACGGAAGCCAACTGAGAGTATTACACAACAGGCCCTTTTTTGGAATCCCAAGGGGAAAAGATAAAGAGGAAGACCAAGGAATTCTTGGAGAAGACAGATCGAAGCAGAGATGAAGATAATGGGGAAGACATGGAATGATCTTAAAAGAATTGCAAAAAACAGAACGACTTGGAAAGTGTTTGTTGAAGACCTATGCTCCACTGGGAGCTAAAAGGTAGAAGAGAAGAAGACAAGGATGCATCCTATCACCACGCTTGTTCAATCTATACACTGAGCAAATCTTTAAAAACATCTCGGAGATGCCAGGCCTAAACATTAATGGAAAGATAATCAATAACCTAAGATATGCTGATGATACTGTTCTACTAGCAGAAAATCCTAATGACCTACAACAATTGCTTAATGTAATAAACATAACAAACAAAAAATATGGATTAGATATGAATATCAAAAAGACTAAAACTATGATCATAAACAAAGAAAATTCTCAAGACCTACAAGTAAATATCAAAGTTGAAGCAATACATCTGGAGACAGTTCAGAGCTACAACTGACTTGGGCATACTATAACCAATGATGGAAAATGTAAAATTGAAATAAACAAAAGAATAGGTATGGCAAAAAGTAATTTTAATGCCATGAAATATATACTAACAACAAAACAAATAACAGTAGGGCTGAAGCTAAGAATAGCAAAATGTTACATCTTCTCAATATTCCTGTATGGTGCAGAAACATGGACATTATACAAGAAAACAGAACAGAAAATTGAAGCAATTTGAAATATGGATTTATAGAAGAATAGGTAGAATTGGATGGAAAGAAAAGAAAATAAACGATGAAGTTTTAAAACAACTAAAAATAAAAAAGAGAACTACTAAATACAGTTAAGACAAGATAAATGAAATTTTTGGGGCACGTTAAAAGACACAACAGCCTACTAAAATTAATATTGGAAGGGAAAATACAAGGTAAAAGCGGCAGAGGCAGACCAAGACTAACATGGACGAGTAACATCAAAAGATGGACAAGTCAATCTATGACAACCTGCACCATCAAAGCAAGAAACAGACTGGAATGGTGATCCATGGTAGCCAACCTTCGTTGCGGAGACGGCAGTCGATGATGAAGATGCTGATGAGGAATACTTTATCGTTTATATCACAGCATGAGAAAAGTACAATACATATGTTGGATTAAGTAAATGGTCATTTCATCGTTGGGTCCAAGAATGAGGACATTTATGTTCAAGAAATACAAGACAGCAATGAATAAATAAAAGGGTATTAGTTTTATAATGAGCTTATTCAATGAGAAGTTTATCAGATGTTTGCTTTTTAACGAGGCAGTGACACTAAGGAAATTGACATTTGTGGCTGAGAACGAACAACGGTATTGAAATGTGTAAATCTCCATTATGGAGAACTGTGAGGAGTGAAGGCTTCACTTTTAGAAAGTTTGCTGCCAGAAGAAAATCATTTGTGAGAGGCCACATCTATTAGCCATGAGAAGTAAATATTTACTTGAAGTCAAGGAAATGCGTAAAAAATGTTATGATATTGCCTATTTGAATGAAACATGGATTAATGCTTACTTATGATGATGATGATGATGCGGTCGCCCGATGATTTGAGGTATTCTAGCGGATACGAACCGTAGACTTCCTCCTCGTCATCCGCCCTTAAAAGGACGTTAAGTGGACGTAGTTACGTTGTGTTGAAGTTTGCAGTGTAACACTGTGATATCTGCGCCTTTCGGCCCAACACATCCGACATTTTTGAGTACCGGGTTTGTCTTCCACTTCGATCCCTGCTCGCTTGGCCAGACTAGACAGGTTAGTCTGTTTCTGGAGGCACCGCGGAGAGGTGTAGCAGGGTCTGGATGGTTCTGGTTCACCGATCCTGGCGCAAGCCATCAGTTATGAGTCACTGACGACTTCCAGCTCTGGTGCTGGGTGGGGCGCGCCTTCGCCTCCATGCTTACTTATGTGAAAAGGAATAGCAGTTATCAGAAAGTATGATTAAGAGATTGGTACCTAGAAGCAAAGGGCAGAGCTTAATAGTTTCACATGCAGGTATCATATATAATGGACTTTTGCTGAATGCTAACTCGTTTGTCTTTCAAAGTGGGCAGACAATCTTGACTAAATTCTGAGATGAGCGGCCAGTCACATATTTAGTGAGTAGTTTTAAAAAAAACGGTCCTTCCATTATAGGACCGCCTCTTTTTTCTGGTAGTATTGAAGATAAAGTCTCGACATCATTGAGTGCAAAGATTCAATAAAGATGTGGATCACACAAAATCACATACTATTTAACATATACCTGAATTGCTACCCCTTTTTTGGAAAAGTTATGCAAAGCAGGAGAGAAGGCTAAATGCATTCCAAATGCGATGTCTGCGTCGTATTCTTGGTAACACCTGGAAGGATAAAGTGACAAACGTGGAGGTCATCACTCACACAGGCTTCGTGAACATCTATCTACACGCTGATCAATCAACGTATGTTACGCTGGCTTTCCCAAGTACAGCAAAAGGCTATAGTCAAAAATGACTAACGGAGGCTACTATTACTATTACATTACCCCTTGTAAAGCAGACACAGCGGACAAAACTATTTCACAAAAACAAGTTAATCAATGAACATTATCATATATATTTGAGGTTACGGCCGTTCATTTCACACTAAAACCCAATAAAGCTAGGTACGGGAAAGGTCCAAGGACAGGTAGCTGGTGAGAATAAATCCTTCAAATTGTGCGATGTTATCTATCTATCTGTCTATCTATTGTCCTTTCGAGCCGAAGACGGCACATAGGGCAGAACCACAATCTCAAAAACAGAAACCTTGCGTGCCAAAATGGCACATATTGCAGAGATCACTGCTCTAAGATCTATGCCGCTGTTTCCATAACAATACATTTTACAATGACAGCTTGTCAAGCCATCGATCAACCTCCTTAGTCGCCTCTTACGACATGCCTGGAAGGTCACAGTGTCACTATTCTTTACCTGCCTCATAATGAGGCCTCGGTAACACACGGGATGTTCATGTTTGGAAGGGATATAATTAGCTAGTCTGTAGACAGTGCGATGTTAAGTCATGTATAAATCACGTCCTATCAAAATGTCTCTCTCTCTCTCTCTCTCTCTCTCTCTCTGCGATCAAGACTCAATCCGAGTAGGGTTCCAGACTCTCTCATGAAGTCAGCTGTCTGTTTAAGCGAATCGATTGCCCCATATAGGTTTTCTTCCAGGGAGGTGGGCGTGGACCACATTGCTCTTCTCAGGTCTGTGTACTGGGGGCAATCCTGTAGAACATGTTTTGTAGTCATATTGTCCAGTGTACAGTGGCATAGGCTGGTTGTACCTATTTTGAATTTGGTGAACATGTGATTTCTCATTCTATTGTGGCCAGTGCGTAGGCGAAGTATGATGACTTGATCCCTCCTTGATAGTTGATGGTATACGTCACTCTAGTTATGCTTTTGGGTGTTCTCGTTTCCATTTTTCATGGAACTGACCCTTGAGGATGGATTTGGCTTCATCATAACTGAGCGGATGGTTCTCTTGTGGTAATCTCCCTCCCTCTTTAGCTAATTTGTCTGCGCGTTCGTTCCCGTGTATATTACAGTGTGATGGTATCCACTGAATGACTACTCTCTGGAAGTTATTGCATAGTTGCACCAAGGTTGTTCTCAAGTCATCTAGTTTATTGTTCTTTGGTCTTTTTAGAGCTGATAGTACTGACAGTGCATCAGTCAGAATCACCAATTTATTGTGCATGTTATTTTTGTGTTGAGTAGCCAGTGTTGCAGTATCTCTGAGTGCCTCAGTTTCTACTTTAAAGTTGTTTGAGAATTTTCCAGTAGCTATTGATTTGGTGATCTCTTCCTGGTTATTCAGCGTCAAGAACACACCTCCCCATCCATTTCTGGTGGCATTTGTAGCAGAGCCATCTGTGTATATGTGGGACCAAGAGTCCTGTGGGTAAGTATCGTGTATGTGTTTCTCTGCTACGTGTTTTCTTTCTGTGTCTGATTGGGTGCCTTTTTTCATGATTCCTCTTATATTTTTCTTAAGTTCTGGTATTTTATGCTTTCCACGAGATGGGCCCAAGGGTTTCGATATTGTTTGTGAAAGTACTGGGTCTCCAGTAGTTAGTTCATTGTCAATTGCAGCGAAGTTACTCCTTTTTAGTCGTACAATTCCGGAACCAGTTGTTCTTTGGTGCATGGGGTGGCTAAGGAGCCTTCTATATTTCTCCGCTTGTTGCAATACTTTAGTGACCCATCTGTATTCTAAGGGTTGTAAACCTGTTACTCTTTCTTGAGTCTTGATAGGTGTAGATTTCATAGCACCAGTGATGATACGGGCAGCTTGGTTCTGTGTTCTGTTAATTTTGCTAAGGTGTGATTTGGAAGCCATAGCCAAGGCTGTGACTCCATACACTAGAACTGGTCTGACTCTTCGTACGTATAGTCTTTTCAAAATATTGCTGTCTGCCCCCCCCCCCCCAGTCCGTCCCTGCCAATTTCTTCATAATATTTATTCGTTTTCTGGCTTTTTTCCTTGCTCTGTCTATCTGATTTTTCCAAGTCATTCTGCGATTCATGGTGACGCCAAGATATGTTGGGTTTTGTTAATAGGAAGTGTATTATTTTTTATCTTTAAGTTTGCAGAGAGTCTGTTTCTTGATAGGTTGAAAATAATATATGTAGTTTTTATTCGTTGATTGGTAAGAACCAGGTATTCGTCCATTTTTCAAGTTCACCTAGGGCATCTTGCATCCTGGGTCCAGCCACCGACATACTTTCCTCGCGAGCCCATAACGCCAGATCATCTGCGTATATTGCTGAGTGTATTCTGGGTGGAATGTCCATTACGATGTCATTTATGAAAATTAAAAAGAGTGTTGGGGACAAGACTGTCTTGTGGGACACCTTTTTCGATAGAGGCTTTCTTACTTAGTTGACCTTGAACTTGTACTATGGCCGTTCTATCCTGAAGGTATTGAGAGACCCAATTGAATAAACGACCCTGGATGCCAAGTCTAAAAAGCTTGTTCTTTAAACCCTCTCGCCAAACCCTATCAAAAGCCTTCTCCATGTCGACCTACACTGGCAGTGTGTGTTTCTTTTCTTATAGAGCATCCTCTATTTCCTGTTCAATGTAGGTGACCAGGTCTTCAGTTGATCTGTGCTGACGAAAGCCACTTTGTTGTGGTACGATTTGTTGTTTTGTCTCCAAATGCCACATAAGACTTCTGTTAACCAGCCTTTCCTTGAGTTTACTCAGGCTGCTCAGTAGGCTAATTGGTCTATAGCTACTTGGGTCTAGTGGGTCTTTTCCACACTTGAGGATGGGCACCATAATAGCTTCTTTCCAGATTGCCGGCACATGACCTCTCTTCCAGCAAGCATTTATTATCCTTAGAAACTGGCTCTTGGCTTTCTGTCCCAGATTTAGGAGCATTTCGTTGGAGATTACATCTTTTCCAGGGGAACTTTTGAGCTTCAATACTTTGAGGGCAACATCTAATTCAGTTGGGGTAAAGATGGTCGTCTGATGCTCTTCTGGTGATAAAGGCATGTGTTTTGCATCTTGGTTTTCCCGTCTTGCAGCTTTCTGTTTGTCTATTGGAATGTTTATTCTACTAATGTTTTTGTAAGTCTCTATCAGTATATTTGCTGCCCTTTTGCCTGTGAGGATGTTCTGATTGTGTGTTAATGATATTGGAGGTTGGCAGTTGTTTTCGTCGCTCAGAGCTTTCGCAAGTTTCGATAGTTTATGACCATTTTTATCTAGATTAAGGCTCTCTGTTTCGTCTATCCAGCTCTGTCTTGCTGATATCATGACCTCACGTCTGTATTTGTAGGTAATGTTGCTCTCTGTGGTGTGTGATGTTTCAGCTAGTTCTCTAGCAGAGTCCAGTTCCTCTTCTAGTCTTTGTATTTCCTTGCTCCAGTATGGCTTGTAGTTATTTCTTGCTCTTCTAGGAATGGATTCTTTAGCAGCTCTCATGATTCCATTTGTTAACCGCTCTATCATATTATTGACCTTCTTTTCGTGGGTGTTGATAGGCGCAGTATATGCATCAGTGAGCCTGGCAAACTTTGCCCAATCTGCTCTCTTATAGTTCCAGCGGGAAAGAGGTATTTGCAACTCCTGTTTGTGAGCAAGAGCCACTGAAAGTTTTACTGGTCTATGGTCACTATATCCAAGTTGATTCAGCACTTTTCCGGTTATTTTGATAGATATGTCTCCAGTTGCAAATGCTAGGTCGGGAGTGGAAGTTGTTTTGCATCTTCTTGAGTAGAAGGTTGGGGGGGGGGGCTCCTCCCTAGAGTTTATGAGGAATAGGTTGTTGTCTATTTCCCATTCTTCCACTTCTTCACCTCGAACATTGGACTCCTTATATCCACATCTTTCAGAGTGGCTGTTAAAGTCTCCTACTACCAGTCACTTTGATGGTGATATTTCCATTGAATCCAGCTTCAGTAATTTGTAATTTGGACAATATATATTAAATAACCTTATACTAGCTATACTAGGGTTGACGTCATGGAACGCACCGAAATGGCAGCTTATTTATATTCGTGCCATGGACTAAGCAATGTTTATTTTGAACAACACGATATCTGTTATTGCAGCGAGTTGGCAGATTTTTGAAAATGTATTCAAGGGTTTGAACATAAATGTTTGTTCACAGTTCGTTAACCTTCGCTGTAGATAAAGTCTTTAATTTGATGGCTTTGTTTTGTGACCTTGATAGCTAAGGACCTAACTTGTGCAAACGGATGGCATTGGCAAGGATCATTTTGAATCTTTGAAGTGGGCTCATTTTGTGTTTAACTCAAAAGCATATGTGCTTTTAATCAAAGACCTTTTTTTTAGGGGGACTCAAGGAAGATGTCCCCGATGGAAGAATAAATTGTATTATTAGTCCCATAAATGATTCATGTTTAATTCATGTGATAAATGATGACAGGTTTATGATGTAAACAAAGCAGTTTTGTCATTGCAAGTGAATAATGTCCACACCTATAATTGGTCAGTATTGTGTAGCAGCAGCAGCTTTATAGCGAACACAGAAAACATCATAGGATTGGGCTGTTCTGAAACAGCTATGCCATGCTACCCTATAATTGCCTTTAATGGGATTACTGTGACCACAAACCAATCCCCATGTGTGTGCCACATATTTACACCCCAGAAAGAAATACTGAATATAAGAACATCATGTGCCGTCTGTGATATTAATGACCACAAACCAGGAGCCTCCTATATGATTGATACAACTGTTGCACCAAGCACTTCATCAGCAGAGCCAGATCTATGGAATGTTAATCTGACATTGTTCTTGAATGATGTCCAAGTTAATGAGACATCAGAATCGTGTGGCAGCAGCTACAAGAAGGGAGCAGAGAACATCAAGTTCTGCTGCTATAAAGGAGACTTGCCTTGCTATCCCAGAATTGCCTTAAATGGGATCACTGTAGTTGAAAACGTCTCCTCTTGTGTAAACTACACATTCACATTCAAGAGTGAATCAGTGAAGGTCACAAAATCATATTCTCTCTGTGGTTTTACAAACTACAGGTCATGTGGCTTCTGCTGGATTGGAAATGATAACTTACCACCACTGTGTGTCTATATGTTTGGAATTGGAGTCATCAACGATGGCCTAACATCATCAAGTGCTACGACGATCATCATTTTCGGGAGGACGCGAATTTCCATGGTATATGGTGGATAGGGGGCAGCATTGAAGGCTATGTCTGAAAAGTGTTCCTTCTTGCAGTTTCCTCATATTCTAAGTCCGGCTTGTTGCATGAGCTACTGAGTTAAGTGCTCTGTGCACACCGTGAGCTGTGTGTCTCATCCGTTTTGATCCTGTTTCGATACCCCGCTTGTTTAAGATAAATGATAATATCGTATGACAGGGAACAGTTGGCTGTAGTCACTTTCTGCGCGGTTTCGCCTTATGTCTTTTGGCGTGTGCTGAGACTGCTACGATGGGGACTACAGTTACCTTTCTTTGTTTGGGAGATGTGTTAGTAATTCGGATGATTCCACTGGCACGGGCGATTGAGCAATTATGGATTTTAATTCGTTTGCAGTGATACCGAGGCCTTCCATAACCAATAACCAATACTAGCGGAGTTAATGTATAGGTATGTACCAATGATCTCTGCCTCTCCGTTTGTGACTACATCTATCAGTTTTGCTGGAATGGAATTTTTAATAAGTATAAGAATTCTACCCTTGTGACCTTCCCTTTCTTGTCTATATGTTTGGTAGCCCCTGATCATAAATCTGTGCTGAGGATTAAGATGAGTTTCCTGGATGCAGGCAACGTTTATCTCCTCCTCTGCTAGTCTGATTGTTAGAGCTTGTTTTTTGTGATATATGTCCTCCGTATTCCAGTGTATTATATTCAGCTGTTTCTTGAAGTCTTTCCGGTCAGCGGTAGTTTCTATAATAATTAGAGTCTGTTAGATCCAGTCTGATTGATTACTTGTTAAAACGTTGAACTGTGTTCTGCGCCAGTGGCCCAGTGCATCCGATTTCAGAAACATTTTATTCAGGTTTGCTTTCCTTAGCCTTTGATTGTCCTCAATCTTCCTGCAAAGCAGCAGATTGTCTTTTCTGTAGGGGGATTCTGCCCTTAGATGGTCGGCCCTCCCATGCTTACGAGCACCGTCTGACCAAGCTTGATGTTGTAATTAGTTAAACAGAGCTTTCGCAAAGGTCAAAGAAAGTGTTGATCTTCTCCTGCGTTAGTGGACGCATTGTTGTGTACTAATTTAGTTCATTTAAGGTTACAACTTGTCTGGTGAAACAATCTGTTATAACTTGTCTGGTGAAACAATCGGTTACAACCTGTCTGGTGAAACAATCGGTTACAAATTGTCTGGTGAAACATTGTGCTATTAAAAGCTAAATTATAACGGCCGCCGTTGAGAATGAACGAAATTCTGAAAATTTAGATCTTGGCCGTTGGGCTTTGTTCAAATGTAAACAAGCGGCCATCTTGGTGAGCTAACGATAATGAAAAATCCTATCAAAATGTGAGAACCACGAATTAGGCGAGGAAGAGGAATATTGTTTAAAATAACAAAAAATAAAAATAAAAATGAAAATGCGTTGTTGTTTGTTCATTTGAAAGCAGTTATAAAGCTGGTAAAAATGTTCTAATTCAGAATGACAACCACTACCATGAATAAATCTGTCCATAATTAAATGTTAACACCGAATTGTAAAATAGGTCTTTTTTTAGAACCATACATATCATCCAAAGTTTTGAGTTCAAAACTGAAAATAATCAATTCGAAGTTGCTAAAGAAAAGAAAACAATTTCTGCACATGATACAATCAATACCCTTTTTATCTTTAGTTTTTACACACTAACTTAATCTTTTATTTCTAACATTGATTACTGTTTTCAAAACAAACAAAAAAATTACATGACAAAATCAAAGAACACTAATCAGTAGTTTCTGTAAAAGTTTTCTAAACCCAATTTTGATGACACTCCTGTCAAAAGTCTACAGATCTGTTGCAATTACTGTAAAACGTATGTTTTAAGGGATACAATAATTATTAAGCCAACAAAGAACAAAATAAGTTGCCGCTTTAAGGAAACTTTACTACCTGTGACACTTTGAATGATTCATCGTTACTCATTTGTCTTTCAACGTTAAGAGGAGATATAAATGCGGTCATTTGTTCTTCTGTTGGCCTCTCTTGCTGTTATATTTACTAGTATTTCTAATATTCCATCAGCCCATCCTTTCGAGGTCGACCATTGGTCTAGTTTTCTAGCAAAGTTTAATAATGACTGGTTGTGTTTTTGTTTTGCTCCTGCTGTCTTATCAAATTGTATCTGTTTCTGTATGTGTTCTATGGCAGAAATTATCTCTACTTTTTCTGGGTTTTTCATTCCTAATCTATCTCCCAGGCTATTTACTGTCATTCGTGTAACATTTTATCTTGGTAGTGTTTTCTTTTAATTGCTCTTAAACCTAGGTCCAGGTCTGGCATTTATAGCACAACTTTGAGATCAAAATTGTATTGTAGATTATCAGTTTTGTCTCGAGTTGTATCCTTGTTGGGCAGTAGCGATAATAGCTGGCCAATGATTTCAGTCATAAAAAAGTCACTCTGTCAAGGAAAATTTAAGACCACGCGCAAATTCATATTAATGAATACACGACTTTTTAAATATATTTTACAAGGATTGAGTGCATTAATTTTTTTTTATCACTTTTTTCTAATTAAATAAAATAATTCGAGCATTGCAATTTTGAAATATTAACAAAGTTATTTATACACCACATATCTGTATCACCTTTTATTTTTGACAGGTATAGTCATCAAAAAAGCAAGAAATTCAACGCGATGATGGAATTACCAATCACAATTCCCTGGCTTCTGACTTTGGCATTGACCATATTAACCATATTCTGGCTACGGACAAAGACAAGACGTACGTATACCAAGTACAACATCCCACCATTCCCTGTCAAACCCTGGCCAATCTTTGGACACTTATTCATGATGAGAGGTAACCTGAGGGAGACAATGAAAGAGTGGAGAAAGAAGACCGGTGACATTTATACCCTTGATATTGGAGGACAACTAAAAGTTATTGTAAATGAATACAATATCATTAAGAACGTTTCTGTTAAGAAAGCTGATCATATTATTAATAACCAACCATCTTTTATTGGCATAATTCTAAAGGAATATGATAAAGGGATCATTGGAGCCAGAGATGACAATTGGAAAGAACAAAGGGCAACATCTTTATCTATTCTCAGATCATTTGGGATGGGGAAAAAAGGCATGGCGGAAAAAATAGGAGAAGAAGTGTTGTGTATTCTTGAGAAACTGGTTGCTTTTAAAGGACAACCCGTAGACGTCAGATTACTGCTTAACGTCAGCGTTTCTAACGTCATTTGTTCTGTAGCAGTAGGGAAACGATTCGAACACGAGGATCCTTATTTTGTTCGACTGATGGCAAATGTCAATGATATGATTAGATATATCAGAAATGTCACAATGCTTACGCCTTTTAAGTTTGTGTATTACCTGCCTGGAGATCTTTTTAAGGCTAAGAAATGGGCTAAGGCAGCTGTTGACATAAACGTCAACTTCTGTAAGGCTTACATTAAGCAACTTACAGAAACATTCGATGAAAACGAGGAACCGCAGAACTTTGTTACTGCTTACATCAAGGAGATGAAGAGGCTGCAGAATAAAGGAATCAAAACGAATTTGAGTGAAGCAAACTTGGTCGTCATAATCAGAAATATCTTTCTCGGAGGAACAGAGACCACAAGCAATACAATTTTGTGGTGTCTCCTCTACATGCTACACTATCCTGAAGTACAAGAAAACGTTTACCAGGAAATTGAGGCCAATGTGGGAACTGCTCGTGTCCCCAATATCGCTGACAAATACAAGTTGACGTACCTGAATGCTGTCATCATGGAGACACAACGGATTGTCAGTATTGTTCCTCTTTCATTTATAAGGGAAGTTAGTTCTACTTTTGAAGTTGAGGGCTACACCATACCTAAAAGAAGCGCTGTTTGGTTTAACTTGGATTCAGTTCACCACGAAAGGAAGATCTGGGGAGACCCCGAGAACTTTCGTCCAGAAAGATTCATAGACCAAAATGGAGCTCTCATCAACCGGGAAGAGCTCATGCCCTTTGGTATTGGAAGAAGAATTTGCATGGGCGAATCTCTGGCCAAAATGGAGCTGTTTTTATTTTTGTCTGCCATGTTTCAGCGCTTCAAGTTTGAACCAGCTGACAGTTCCCCAGAGTTGCCCACACTGAAAGAGGCTTCTGGAAGTACAATGGTGCCCCAGCCATTTAAACTTAGATTTATTGAGCGCAAAGGACTAGATGGTGATTTGCGATAAACAATATCGCACATAGAGAGAATGAAGTTCTGCAATTTATTTATTCAGAAAGAAATGTCTAAATGATTAAAACCACGGAAATAAACGATATACTAATTGATCGTCTCAGTATTTGAATTAATCTATAATTGCTGATTTCTGTTCAATTTTTGTAATTTTGTCTTGCTTGACACTAAAGAGCATCCTGTCTATATTTTGTTCATTACTGTACTCATATTTACTATACTTCAACACGAGACACTAACTACCATGAGAAAGAAAGATCTAATACAAAGATTGCGTTACCAGTGCCAAACATGGCAGTTTTTGAATAAACAAAACAGGAAGTTAGTCACATTAGAAATACGATGCTTGAGAAAATCGCTTGGAGTGACCAGAGGAGACAATTGTGTTTATCCTCCACACCCCTTTTCATACACAAAGCGGTAACAGAGAGAGAGAAAGAGAGATATGCTTTTATCATGTTTGGTCTCTATTGTTTTGCAGCATGCATTTTATTTTAACTGTTATCAAGAGAACTTCGAGTAATATTGTGTTAGCATTAATGAATGCAGCCAGTTATTTGATCAGCACATGATCTGTTCTTCCTAAAACCTGCTTGTTCATCTCTCAAATGTTTCTCTATGGCCTCTTTTAGTCTCTCCAGAATGATTCTGCCTAATATTTTTCCTGGCGCTGGTAGTAGCATAATTTATCTATAATTTGTGCACTCCTGTAAACTTCCTTTCTTTTGGTAGTTTGATCATATAACCTTCTTTCCAGTCTTTAGGTATTTATTCCCTCTCCCAAATTGTATCTAATAGATTATGTAGCATCTTGTTAGAGATGTTAATATCTGTCTGATTGGATGGCTTCCGAAGGAATTTCATTTGGTCCTGTGGCTTTACCATTTTTTAATAGTTTGATGGCTTTCATTATTTCTTCTTTGCTTGGTTTTCCACAGTTAACGTGTAACTCTTCTTCTGCTGGTAGTATATCTGGAGGATTATTTGAGCTTGGTCTATTTAAAAGTTCTTCAAAGTGCTCTTTCCATCTCTCCATTTGTTCCCTTATATTACTAAGCAGATTTCCTTTCTTATCTTTAATAAAGGCATTGATCTTGTTTGTATTTTCCACTTAATTTCTTTGTGCTGTTGTACAGTTCTTTCATATTCCCTTTATTTGCTGCTTCTTCTGCCTCTTTAGCTAGTTCATCTATATATTTCCTCTTATCCCTTTTAATGCATCTTCTCACTTCTTTGTTCACCTCTGTGTAAGCTTCCGGTGTCTTGGCTTTATTACTTCTCGTTTTGCTTTTATTTGTGTCTGCTTTCTTGTCCTTTCTTTCTTTAATTTTGTCCAGGGTCTCTGCTGTCATCCATGCCTTATTCTGGCGTTCTCTTTTCCCTAGTGTTTCTTCGCATGTTTCTTTCCATATATATTTTACCTGTTTCCAATTATCTTCTATATTTATTGTATTTTCTAGTTGTTGGAGGACTTGGTATTTGTTTGATATTGTGACTGCGAATTTATCTTTAAAACCTTGGTCTTTAAGAAACCCTACATTGAAATACTTTCTACCCTTATTCGTTGTAGTATATCTTTTTAGTTTAATTTTAAGTTTGGCAATCAGAAGATGATGATCAGAAGCTACATCTGCCCCTCTATATACTTTTACATCCTGTAAGGATGACTTAAACTTATTATTAATACATATGTGATCCATTTGATTTTCCGTTCTATGATCTGGTGACACCCATGTAGCTTTGTGTATTCTTTTATGTTGGGATATCGTTCCTCCTAGGCTCACTTGATTAAGGGCGCAGAAATTCACAAATATCTCTCCATTCTCGTTGATATCTCCAAGTCCAGGTTTTACCATAATCTCTTCAAAGTCTCTGTTGTCTGATCCTACTTTAGCATTTAGGTCTCCCAACAAGATTATAATATCCTTGACTCGTCTTGCATCCATCTGACATTGTAGCTGTTTATAGAAATCATCTTTAACTAAATCATCTTTATCGTTGGTTGGTGCATAGCATTGTATAATGTGTAATTTTATTTTGTTTTTGGTTATTTTAAATGTTGCTCTCATTAGTCTCGGTCCTACTGCTTCCCATTCTGTTAGTGTCTTCTGTGCATTCCTTCATAGCATTATAGCTACCTCTTCACTATGTTGTGCTCCAGGTTCCTGGTGTCTTGATGATAAAATCATCTCTCCTGTATATAGTTTTATTTTACCTGTTCCTAGCCATCTTGTTTCACACATTCCCAGAATATCTATCTTGTAGTTTGTTATTTCTGCTGCTACCTGTGCAGCTTTTCCTTGTTCGTTTAGAGTAAAAACATTCCAGGTGCCAATTATGGATTATTTCCTGGTAGACAAAGGGTGAGTCGGCAACCCGGACTCCTTGCGGCTTTCTCCGGTTTGCGTCATATGTCTCTTAGACAGAGAGCCCTTCTCTTTCCTGGATGGCGGCTTTACTTTTTCTCTCTTTGACTTGTCCATGTTTGTGAAGTTTTTTCGGCTTATTTTTTAACAGCATGGGATAGCCAGTCACATGCCCAACCTTTCTTTCTCGCCTCATACGAACATGCCTTGTAGGGTACAACGCCACTATTTTTTTACTTCCCTTTCAGGCCCTGGCAGCGCAGTGGGCGGACACCTCTCATACCACACACGATATGTTTTCACCTCTTGTTGTCACCTTTATTCTACTAGACTCTTTCTTGCGCTTTGTGTATGCATACGGACCGGTTTTTGGAAACTTCTGTTACTGCGCGCTATGTGCGCACATTTTCGGTTTTGTGCACGCACGTACCCGTGCGCACTTCCGTTTATGCAACATCCAATCATACAGAGACGATTTTTCACTTATTTTTCTTTCCATTTCTCCAACTTCAAAATTATTATATTGTATTATTAATTGTATAATTATATTTTATTTTCAATATTTATTTGTACTTATGTTGTGTGTTCTGTGTTTTTTTTTCCAGTTGAAGGCCTACTGCGCAGAAACGTCGTTCTGGTTTGTGCCGTCCACTTTCTACGTGAAGCTTTAACCATACTGTTTTTTTTCTATATTTTTTTTTCTCCATGCTACTAAAATACATTCAAAGTTATTAGAAAAAGCTGTATCTAAGAATTTAGAAACTTTTGACGTTAAAAATTGAATATTGCATTCCCCGGAATCTCACAACTTTGTCAATCTTTTTGTTACAATCATTAACTACTAAAATGTCATTCATACATAAATATTGACTTTTAGGTCAACAGTTTTACATTTTATGTGTGTTGTCACAAGCTGAAACCTTAACCAATCAGGGAGCATCTAAATAACTGCAGTGCTGTGGTAAAGCTGGTAGCAAGGAGCAAGTGGTGAGGTGTAATGTGCGTTCCTACAAAGTATGGTTATAGCTTTACAAAACAAGAACAAAACAAAATCATGACATTTCGACCCCATACGAACTTCTTCATGAAACAACAACACAAACGGAATGAAAATAAACTCTACTACATAGGGATACAGATTTAAATTAAATGTAATGACAAAACGAAAGGGAAATGTACTGCGTTACAAGACAATTGAAAAATTAATAAACTTAAAAAATATAATTAAATGTAATGCAACACATAGCTGTAAAATCTACACAGGAGCTCCGCATCAGCACGTTGACCGCTGCTATAGCCCTAGAAGGCTGCATATAGGCTGAAACATCATGATTTTGCTTTGTTCCATTTTTGTAAAGACATCACCATACGTTGTTGTAGGAGTGCGCGTTACACCCCACCACTTACTCCCTAAAATATCAATTTTATTGATTGTATGGAATGTACATTTGTATGCATAAAAGCTGCACAATTTCAAATATTAGAACAACAAATGGCAATTTTTTATTAAAAATAAAAATTTAAAAAAAAACAGCTGTGCATGTCCAACAGCACCTGGACTAAAAGTTGAAAGACAACTCATGCCAAGAGGGAGGCAGTTTAGTAAACGTGATATTTTTCCACATGGTGGGAGAAATGCTTGCGATTTAGTTTGTGCAATAGGTTTAGTCTATTTAAGTGTTGACTAAGAAGGCTGCAGTTAGTTAACAAGACGGAGTCCACAATGCGTAGAGCTACAATATCGTTACCGGCAGTCGCCTATGATTGTAGCCCATAGGCCGGTATTATGACTCATAGACTCAATTTCGGATACAAAATGTATACGCTAGAGAGAATTTCACTTGATGAGTCATTACAAAAAAGGGTTGATCATGTACAGAAATAAATATTTCCAAATGCAAATAAATATGTGTGTCGTTTCTAGTACCTGAACTTGATCGATCATTTACGTCGGTTATGTTGTTTACAAAGTCACCAAATCGGTATGACCTTTCTAACTACCGCATCTGCTAACCAACACCGGGAGCACAGGGCCATGACGCAGTCACTTTAACATGAGTACCAGAGTAGCTTTTGGGTTCACCAAACATTAAATGGGTATCAGAGTGGTCTTTAGAATTACCAAGTATTAAAAGGTTACCAGACTGGTTTTTAGGCTCACTTAGTATTAAATAGGTATCATAGATTTTTTTTTTCCACAGAAAACAAGATGGGCCGGCGTTAAACCAACCACATCAGCCATAAAAATGTGCCACGGATCAATAAAAAAAATATGTTCGTTAACTCCATGATCCCCATATACCTTAAAGTTAGAATGATACTTTTCTTTATAAGCATGAAAATGCCTTACAGTTCTAGGATTCAGAACCCGATGATCTCACATCCTGAGAATAGGGTAGGGTTAAGCCACGAAAAATAGCAAGGAATCGAACTAAACAAATAACTACCGCCTGTGTCGGGATTTAAGCCTGGAACCTTCCTGTGCCCCGAGACCATTGTCTTACCACAGACAACACAGTCCCCTAATAAATAAATTAAAACTAGGATTGCGCCAGTTTTCTAATTTATTGTGATGACATAGAACGGTAAAGCTTAAGTAAACTTCCCTCGAGAAATAAAAAAAAAGCCAGCTGCAGATATACCCGGATATATAGAGATGTTTTAGAAAATAATTCAAACACAAAAACAAGCTGTAAACACTTACACACACTCAAAGCTTGTGGTATGTATGTTAGATAAACTGAAATTATTGTTAATATATATTACCTTCTCGCTAAGAGTGAAAACGAGTTACAAGAAATATTGGACATTATAGTGCTTTTGCTCAGGCAAAAGCAGCTTTCCAAAAAATGAGGAAGATACTATGCAATCCATTTTTGACAATAGAAACAAGATAAAGAGTTCTTAAATGTTATGTAGAACCAGTCTTAACATATGGATGCGAATCATGGACAATAGACCAACAGACAAGAAAATCACTGGGGTTTGAAGAAATGTGATTTTACAGAAGAATGTTGAGAGTACCATGGACAGCTAAGAAGAGTAATGAAGATGTTCTGAGAGAGGTCAAAGCAAAAAGAGAGCTAATTTCCAATATTAGGAAGAAACAACCATCATTTTTTGGCCATGTAATGAGAAGAGAACAACTTGAATGTATTGTAATAACTGTAAAAATTGAGGGACGAGGAAATAGAGGGAAACAAAGAGCAAAAAATAACAGACAGCTTAAGAGAATGGCTTGGCTGTAGGTCAACAACAGAAATGTTAAATGGCTGCCGAGATCGAAAGTTGTGGAGAGACATGATCACCTACGCAAGTAGACCCTGAAGTAGTCTCTGAAAACTCTATTTTGTCGCTGACATCGTCTAGATGGTCCACGCTTAAGCATTTATAGTATGTTCATTGTTGTGGTTCTCCGTGTTCCTGAGATATTATGCAAGTGAAGGAAGGATATATTATTTAATATATTTTCTCTATTTAAAACGATGAGATAAGACGCCAATTTCGATCTTTATTGATTGAGAGGACGTAACAAGTTGCTCACTAAAGTATGACAGGTTATCTATTATATTCCTTAGCAGTTAATTTATTGGCAGATTTTTAGGCAATGTGATGTCAACATTTTTTTTTTTTTACGGCGACCAATATCACCAATATAAACACATATTGGTGCATGACATCCAAGCGACATTGTCACTGCAAACCATTGATACTACTCAAACTTGATAAACACAATTAAAGTCTTAAACCACATCATGAGAAATCAGACGCGTAAGAAATTATGCAAACAAACAAAAAATTTTAAAAACACAAAACAAAAACAGGAAAGTCGTATGGACTTTCTATTATTACTATATGTACAAACAAAATTTCTGAGGTCCGCCGGTGGAAAATGATGTTGGGGAGGAGGTGTCTCTTTTGACCGGAGATTAAAGGCTGCATGCATAGCGCTATAGCCAAGAGGTGTTTAGATTATAATCTGTATATCACCCTGAACAGCATGAAGTGTTTATCCTACCGTGATTTGTCCCGCAAACGCCTTGCTTGCAGACAATAGTGGGGGCAATTCTAGAAAATGAATTAAACGGTTTGGATATCTGAGCATAATAAAACCACGGGGCAGGTACATAATACCAGAAAATATCATTCCATTTTCATGATTTTTTTTTAGCAATGCCTTTACTTCCCAGATGCTCTTATATATCATCTTCATATCTTATTTTTGCAGCTTTGTCTACGTTTTCATGTTCAAGTTCGGTCGTAATGGGCAGGTATCGATTGGTAGAAATTTCCATTTTTCCCAGACGGCAATATTTTTTTCCTCTTTTTTTTTTTATTGAATATCTTGTCTGAGGCATGAGATTACTTGAATAACATATATTGCGTCTCTTAATGTGAACAGTTTTTGAACGTATGGCCTTTACGAGATATTAATTACCGTATGTATGGTTGTATGATTAGCAATAGCGACACAAAAAACTAAACGACCACAGCAATACCAGTAAAATTACTATTACTGAAAGCCTGTATCTTCTCGATAGCAACATATGGTTATGAATCATGGAAAATCTTGAAAACAAGGAAGAAAATCAATTCATTCGGAACAAAATGCTACATAAAAATCTTTACGATACCCAGGATAATGAAAAAGAGCATTGAAGAATATCCGACAAATGACACAGCCTAGCGGACTGGAAAGGATAATACTGGCAAGCATGGTTCTAGGACGAGGCATTAGGGGTAGACCAAGAAAAATGTGGTTTAAAGACCTCAAAGAGATCCTGAAAATTACAACAGAAGAAGTGAAGGATCAAGCTAGAGAAAGATTATTTTAGATGGGCTTAGATGAGAGCAACGTTCTGAGGGAGATCTGGCTAGAGACAGACATTATTTCAGATGGGCTGTGGTGAATTCATCTTTCTGCAAAAGACCCGAGGATGATGCTGGTCGTTAATTGGCCTGAAATAATAAATTAATAATAACAACATAAAATAATAAAAATATAAATAAAAAAATATATAAAAAAATATATAAAAATAATAAAATAAATTACGTCCTTGCGAGTGCTCCGAAATTTCTCCGACTGGAATGAGATGCAACACTATCTACTATTCTGGTACTCTACGCACAAACTAATGCCTTAATTCTGTGTAGGTTCAGTCAGTTGCAGTGCCGGTGGCGTATACTTTGGTGAAGTTTTTTCGAGCCTTTCTGGGCCGCTGAGTGGTTTTTAAGATGCCGACCTCTGGAAAGAAAGGTCTCGGTTTCGAATCCCGTCACAGGCGGTGGAAATTATTCTCTTAGAATCCGTGATTTCTTTGTGGCTTTACCCTCTCTGGTCTCTGAGTAGTGTGATCCGATAGCGCGAAAAATAGTAGGTCCTGTGTGGATTCGTGTGTATTAAAGAACTCTTGACGGTTAAAAGTCGAAAAGAGTAGGACAAACATGGCCGTTACACAGGCAAAATGTATTAAGCAAATATATAATTGCCGATGCGTATGTGTCGGGCCTAATAGGGCAAATATGGCGGCTTTCCCATAAACTAGTCACACCACGCAGCCACGCCCACTTAACAGGTAAACGCTAAAAGGAAGAATAAGAAGATAAAAAATGCAATCTCTGTCTCTGCTTGTATTTTGTTTCCAGGTTATTCGTGGTACCTTTAATATTGTTTGACAGTTATTTATCATTTCTGTTGTTGACCTTCTGCCAAGACATTCTCTTATGCTGTCTGGTACCTTTTTTCTTGGCTTCCCTCTATCTCTTCGTCCCTCAATTTTCCCAGGTGTTACAATATATTCCAGCTGTTCTCTTCTCATTCATAATCATCATCAAGTATCGGGTCTACTTGCGTAGGTGATCATGTCTCTCCACAACTTTTGATCTCGGCAGCTATTTATCATTTCTGTTGTTGACCTTCTGCCAAGCCATTCTCTTAAGCTGTCTGTTATTTTTTTCTCTTTGCTTCCCTCTATCTCTTCGTCCCTCAATTTTTCCAGTTGTTACCTTCTCATTACATTGCCAAAAAAATGATGATTGTTTCTTCTTAATATTGGAAATTAGCTCTCTATTTGCTTTGACCATTCTCAGAACATCTTCATTACCCTTCATAGCTGTCCATGGTACTCTCAACATTCTTCTGTTAAACCACATTTCTACAGACTCCAGTGATTTTCTTGTCTGTTGTCATATTGTCCATGATTCGCATCCATATGTTCAGACTGGCTCTACATAACATTTAAGAACTTTTTTTCTTGTTTCTCTTGTCAAAAATGGATTGCATAGTATCTTCCTCATTTTTTGGAAATCTGCTTTTGCCTGAGCAGTTCTGCATCTCACCTCTTTTGTACATCTTCCGTATGAGGTTAACAAAGTTCCCAAATATTTAAATTCATTTACCTGTTTTAATATTGTTCCGCTTATCAGTTCCACAATCATGAATCTGTTCTCATTATATGGCCAAAAAATGATGATTTTTCTTGATATAAGCATGCCAAATCATCTGACAGCTATAACCACTCTTGCCAAACAAGGAAATAACTCTAGAGGCAAAACGGGCAGTCTACAATAAAATCGTCATCCAAACGTGGCCCTACCAATGCCAGTCCTGGATACAGATGCAAAAAAAAAAAAAAAAAAAAAATAAGAAAAATAACCTCTGCTGAGGTTAAATGTGTCAGACGAATGACAGGAAGCAACCCGAGGGATAAGATCAGAAATGAAGAACTGCTAAAAAAAAAAGCTAGGAATAACTCCCGCCACAGAATATATTAAGAAACAACAGATAAAATGGTTTGGCCAGGTCACAAAGCAGAAAGATAAAAACACAACACAACGAGCCTTCAATAAACGTTGCAAGAACACCAGACTCAAAGGTCGACCATGAAAAAGATGAATTGACGGAAAATTAGAAACACTAGGAAACATAACAGCATCAGAGGCGAACAGAAGAGCAAAAGACCGCAAATTATTCCTCCCCTAACGCTGAAAGGCCAATAAGGAAGGAAAGAAGTGTGTGTATGTGCGCGTGTGTGTGTGTGTTAGAGACAGATACAAGAGTTATTGGCCCAAAAATATTGTTATGGATCCATATATCGTTTTCCATGCAAGAACGATCAAAGAGTAGACCGATGACAAAGCAGTAATTCGCTTCAGACGTTTTAAAAGTCATTAGAGCAGAAACTTATTCCAAGCAATTAAATAACACTAATTATAATAATAGAATATGGGCTTTGAAAGTAAATAATTTAAAAACGCAAGGACTATGAGCACAGAGGTCTGGCAAAGGTTTTCAAAATTTACCACGACTGACCTTATCGAGAACTCATTTCATTTCTTCTTGTTTCATCGTCCCATAAGCCTGGGGGTAGCTGGGAAACCACTGAAACTCTCAACCTTCTCTATTTCTCTCTGTCTACAGTCATGGCTTAGGCAGCAATGTCGAGGATTGTCCTTTCTTTGATGTTGATGATATATTCCAATCTCCTCTACCTGTGTTGGTTGATAAGTCTTCTTATACGCCGAACTAAGTTTCTCTGCCTACCTATCCTTCTCTAGCCTACTTTATAATTGTGGATCGGTGAAAAAATTGTTCAACACTGATTTCGTGGAAAAGGACCATTTGTGATTTGAAGGCAAAAATGCATCTAAAGAGCCAGTGATATATGTGGTCTTCGACTCATTAATGCTTACTTCAGGACGATCATTCCTGGGAGCCGCGATAGCTCAGTGGTTAGTGAACTGGACTACAAAGGACAAGAGGTACGGTTCCGGTTCACCCAGCCTTTAATGGGTACCGGATTTTTGTTGGGGGGGGAGTAAAGCGGCACGGGCGTAATACCGACCATATTACCCCACAAATCATGTGCCGAGGATCTGTAAAATTTATGGTCACTAACACCATATTCCCTATACGCCGCTTGGCGTGACGGAGGTATTTTACTTTTTTTTTTGTTGCAGGACGATCGGCTAAAAAAAACCCCGCTGATAAAGACCGTATCCCATCTCCTTACGTTACATCAGGAAACAGAATAACCAGTCCGGCCAAGCGACTAGGAATCGAAAAGGAAAGTCAGTCCTGTACTCAAAATGCAGCGCTGAAGTCGGATATATTGGTCTGAAAGGCACAAATAACACAATTTGATGTAAGGCATAACACAACGGGTCCACTCCAATAAACCTCCTTTTAAGGAGGAACGATGAAGATGAGTAATCGTCAGTTGACGGCCAGAGACCCACACAAAAAAATTGTGATCGCAGATTAACTTCACTCCTACAGCAACCCTTATATATCGATGTTTTCTTCAACCATACGGTGTTATTGGAGTTACAGATCTATTATATTTTTTTCAGTTATTTTTGTTAAACCGGAGTTTTCTTTTTCATTCTATTAATTTTTTAATTGTGCTATGGTTGGGTTAGAATCGAAGATATATGTAGCTGACACCAAGCGTTTTAGGGAAAACAAGCATTAACAATAACCATTATTTAAGGTTATTTTTAGTGGTTTGGGATTTGACGTCATGGGACGCACCAAAATGGACGCTTGTTTGAGTTCAAGCCATGATGTAAACAATGTTGCCTTTGCTTGTCTCCAACGGTTTGTCTCATTCTATTAGAGAACATCCCGATATATGTTATCACAGCGAGTTGGCGGATTTTTAGAAATGTAATCACGGGTTTAGTAATAAATGTTTGTACACAGTTCGTTAACCATTGCTGTAGATCAAGTCTTTGTTCTGCTGGCTTCGTTCGCGACCTTGGAAGCTAATGACCAAACTTGTGCAGACGGTTGGTTTGGGGCAAAATGTACGTTACAATGTCACTGCTATAATGACTCAGGTTGTGACAAAACTACAGGGACATGCCCAAACAATGACAGTTGTCAGCACGAATATTTCGGACCCCAGTGTCAGTACTTGGATCTCGTGTACAAATACGCCCAAAAATCTGAACCTACTTTCCTGTTTGATAACAACGACACCACATGTAATCCGGACACAATTTCTACATCAATTGAGTCAACTCTCAATCAATATTTGCCGTTCTCCTGGTTTAGGATTTATGTGAATGACTTAACCTATGCGGACATTTTCACGGTAAAACTAAATGGTTCTGCCTCATGTAACAATGAATCAAGGTTTGAAGTTAGTCAGCACGAGATTTGCTCTGGGGCTGGTCTGATCAACAAGTTACGGATTGAAGGGGCGATAGTTGCTAATATCTGCTCCATCTACATTGGCGGGGTCGGAATGTGTCTCTCAAACAGAACACAAACCAGACCGACACGTTTAATGTTTGTTATACATGAGACGGAAGTGGACCAGAGGCCGCAGTTAATGGCAAAAACAAAGACCAATCTTTATGATAATGACTGCACACACACACAATTGAGAAGTGGAACCAATCTTTACCGTTTACTGGTATCAGAACTTTGCCACGCTCCAGAAGATTCACACCATTCGAATCTATCATCGAGCTAGCACTATGATTTGGGTAAAGAATGCCACTCTAAAGGCTTTCTCTAACAGTGGCGGCGTAGTGTTCCAGTATAATGATATATCATACCCTAATGTTTCTGTGAACACTGTTGTAGTCACCACACAAACGCCAATGGCACACATTAAAATTGAGTTCCCACCGACCATTTCGCAGGCCTACAGTGCACTGACGGCGTGTGAGGTGCAAACATTTACAGACACCTAGTGTCTGGATGGGAATTCTGGGTCGTTTTGTGAAGTGTGTAGTGGGTGTAGCAAAGGCTGCAACGTCATCATCGGTACGTGTCATGGCAACTGTTCACATGGGATCTATGGACACGACTGCTCCAGGTCTTGTCTCAGTGTCTGTCCTTTATGTGAGAAAAATCCGGAAAATGTCTAGAATGTTAACATCCTGGCTATACATGTAATGACACTTGTCCCGATCGTAATTTTTGGCTACAGTGCGAACAGGCGTGTTCTGATGGCTGTGACATCATATGTGACCCGGAAAGTGCAGACTGTACGTGCAAGGAAACGTACTACGGGTCAGACTGCACTCTCAAATGTCCGAACAACTGTTTGAACGGAACCTGTGAACAGTTAACCGGGGCCTGCGTCTCGTATGTCGATGATTCCCACGTTAAGAAGAGTCTGCCGACTACAACAAACCCAAGCATATGGATACCTTTCGCGATCGCTGCTCTTCTATCTCCTCTTCTGCTTCACTTGAATTGAGCCATGGTTCAATTCTCAGTGTATATCCGTGCTAGTCGTAGATAGCTCATATCTTAGTGAGTGTATGCGATAGCCATGGCTGATATCTTAGTGGGTGTATGTGCTGGCCATGGCTCATATATTATTGTGTCTGGGCTGGCCATGATTCATATCTTAGTGTGTGTCTGTGCTGGCCATGGTTCATATCTTAGTGCATATCCGTGCTAGCCATGGCTCATATCTTGGTGGGTGTATGTGCTAGCCGGGGTTCATATCATAGTGTGTGTCTATGCAGGCCATGGTTCATATATCTTAGTGTATTTCCGTGCTAACCATGGCTCATATTTTAATGTGTTTCTGTGCTAGACAAGGTTCATATCTTAATGTGTTTCTGTGCTAGCCATGGATTATATCTTAGTATGTTTCTGTGCTAGCCATAGCTCATATATTGGTGTGTGTCATGTTAGTCATATCTAATATCTTGGTGTGTCCGTGTTAATCATATCTCATATCTTTATATGTGTCTGTGTTTAGTCATATCTCATATCTTAGTGTGTATCTGTGTTAGTCATGTGTCATATCTTTGTGTGTACATGTCTGGGTTAGTGATATCTCATATTTTTGTGTGCATGTCTAATTTAGGCATGTGTCATATCTTTGTATGTGCATATCTATGTCAGTCATATCTCATATCTTTGTGTGCATGTCTATGTTAGTCATGTGTCATATCTTTGCGTGTTTGTCTGTGTTAGTCATATATCATATCTTGGTGGGTGTCTGTGTTAGTCATGCCTCGTATTGCTGTGTGCATTTCTGTGTTAGTCACCTCTAGTGACTCGGGCAGATGGTGCTCGTAAACCTGGGAGGGCCGACCATCTAAGGGCAGAATTCCCCTACAGAAAAGACAATCTGCTGCCTTGCAGGAAGATTGGGGACAATCAAACGCTAAGGTAAGAAAACCTGAATAAAATACTGGCTGAAATCGGATGCACTGGGCCACTGGCGCAGAACACAGTGCAACGTTTTAACGGGTGTTCAATCAGAGTGGATCTGGCAGACTCTAATTGTGATGTTCTGTCTGTGATCAACACACTTAACCTGACAGCTGACTTCATGTGAGAGTCTGGAATCCTACTCTGATTGAGTCCTGATCGCAGAGAGAGAGAGAGAGAGAGAGAGAGTGAGAGAGAGAGAGAGTGGTTTGTATTTCTTGCGATGGCCCTCATAGCTTTGTCTGTAGTGTTGTATCTATGGGCAATGCATTTCCCTCAGTCTAGTATGTCCAGTACAGTCTTGAAGTATGTGTTTGTTCAACAGTCTGGGGCGCCTGTCCACATGTGCATGTAGTTGAGGTGCCAATATTGAATTATGTATATATATGACTATGGAGTTGATTGTGTCCTGTTCCGAGGCGTGTAATGATAACTTGTTCAATCTATTCATATTATAAAAGGCATCCTGATTTCGGGCTTGTGGTCTTCTGATTGATTTGATTATCTGTTTCTTCTGATTGTATGTAACTGGTGCATCTGGTTGTGTGTCTGTTGCGCCTTCCCTTGCCAGTTGATCTGCTCTCTCGTTTCCTGGTATTCCACAGTGAGATGGGATCCAATGTAGGACGACCCTGTGGTGCTTGCACAGTTCAGTTAATAAGGTCTGCAGATGTGGCAATTTTCAGTAATGTTGTGCCTAGAGTGCTGATCTTGCATCTGTTAAAATCACTACATAATGAATGAAGCGAATCATGAAAACGAGGAATTCATTAAGCGAATATCAGGATTGAAATGTAATGTATTAAAGAACATATGTCTGTGAGAGAAAAAAAACGATAGAGAGCAAAGAGAGCAGTTATAGGGGCACATTGCAATGTTCATATTAATGAAAAGAAAAAATATATAGAAATTAAAGATAAAGTCACATACATGAGCTAGAGAAACAATCAGGAATTTAAACAACAAATATATAACAAATATTGAAAGTAGGGAGCCGCGATAGCTCAGTGGTTAGTGAACTGGACTACAAAGGACAAGAGGTAGGGTTCGATCCCAACCGACGGGTTCGGGTTCACCCAGCCTTTAATGGGTACCGGATTTTTTTCTGGGAAAGTAAAGCGGCACGGGCGTTATACTGACCTCATTACCCCAAAAATCATGTGCCGAAGATCTGTAAAATGTATGGTCACTAACACCATATTACCTATACGCCACTTGGCGTGACAGGGGTACTTTAATTTTTGTATTTTACTATTGAAAGTGAAAATGAGTCTGTTAAGTCTCTTCTCAATAGAGACAAAGACATGCCAACCTTTCCTTGATTATATATTATAGTGCTAGATGCATGATCAGTTCTGTTACTTCTGCACTATTCTTCCTTCCATGATGTACAACATATGTATTACTGAAGCATTTACTTTCCTATCAATCACATTTATACTCTTTTCTTGTAGACGTTTTATTCCAACTATCATCTTCAATTAAATACTCAGATATTACTCACCAACTGTGTATGTATTACATAATATTTTAATACAGATCAGAGTATTTTTTCCATTTATTATTTTAAAAAAAAAACAATTTTTTGTATATAAATGTTATTACATTTCTTTTATAAATATAGCACCATTCGTAACAAGTGAAATAAATAAACATTGCAATAAATAACACTTCAAAGTATGAGAGTGGCATGATAATTAGCACAAATCAACAACTGATAAATAAACAAACAAGAACAGTAAACGCTAACAGGAAAACCACACATTGGACAACAGATAGCCAGAAAGTAGTCTCAGTAGCGACTGATAGCTGGCTGCCTAAATCAGAATCAATGAACTAAAACTCATGAAAACTATACTCCAGTGCCGCCCGGGGACCCTGAAACACATCTAGTCTACCCAAGCGAGTGTTGAAAACAAAGAGAGAAAGATAAAAACAGTACCCCAAAAAAATGTCCTGCGCCGATGTCGGGTATCTTAGTGTTACTACAGAATGTAACAACTTCCATTCAACGTTCTTTTATGGACGGAAAATGAGGAAAGTAATCATCAGCAGAAAGCAGAACATAACAAGCATCAACCTAATTGGACTGACTAGCAAAAAAATTCGTTGCAACCAAATCATCATAAATCATAGAGGGAAAACCCTCAAATTACTCTGTTAGACAAACATAAAACAATTTAACTAAGATTTCCGAAACTAACTACATTCACGTTAAATGTGTTAAGACAATCAGCATGATTAATGTTTAAAAAACTATGAACTAGAACAGTAGATTACAGTAAGTAAGCAATCAATAACATTTCGATATTAAGTGTCTTCCCGGTTTGCTTACATAATGACCCTAACAGACACGTCCTGATTGTTGGCCTTGACTTTGATTGCATTGACGATATTCTGGTTATGGATAAAGTACAAGGCCGTTTATATCAAATACAATATTCCACCATTCCCTGTTAAACCCTGGCCAATCGTTGGACATTTCTTTATGATGAGTGGAAACTTAAGGGACAAAATAAAAGTGTGGAGAAATACAGCTGGTGATATCTTTAGCCTGGATATTGGAGGTCATCTGCACATTCTTGTAAATGATTACAATATCATTAAAGAAATCTGGGTAAAGAACGCCGATCGTATTATTAATGCACAGGCAACATTTGGCAACGATATTTTGGGGGAAAATAATAAAGGCATTATTGGAGCCAGGGATGACAACTGGAAGGAACAAAGAACAACATCTTTGGCTATTCTCAGATTATTTGGGATGGGTAAGAATGTAATGTCTGAGAAAGTTCAAGAAGAGGTGTCGTATGTTCTTGAGAAACTTGCTGCTTTTCAAGGACGACCAGAAGACGTCCGGCTGCTACTTAACGTCAGCATTTCTAACATCATTTGTTCCGTTGTCGTAGCGAAAAGATTCTATACCACAACCCATATTTTACTAATTTTATAAGGGACACAATTAAATACTCAAGATAGGTGGCGATACTTAAACGCCATTAAAATTTGTGCATTACCTCCCTGTTTACATCTTACATGTCAAGAAATGTGCCAAAGCTTCTAAGAGATTTAATGAAATGTTTTGTAAAGTTTACGTCAAAGAGCTTACAGAAACATTCAATGAAAGTGAAGAACCACACAACTTTATTACCGTTTATGTAAAATAGATGAAGAAGTTAGAGAAGAAAGAAGTGGAATCTCATCTGAGTGAAGCAAACTTGGTCGCTATAATCAGGACTTTGTTTCTCGCCGAAACGGTGACTACAAGCACTACCATTATGTGGTGTCTTCTCTAAATCCTTCATTATCCTGAGGTACAAGAAAAAGTTTACCAGGAAATTGAGACCAATGTGGGAACTTCCCGTCTCCCCAATATTAATGACAAACTAAAGCAGACAATACCTGAATTCAGTTAACATGGAGACACAACGGATCGTGATGCCTAAATTAATATAATTGCATACGTATACAATCACGGAAAAGTCCATAAGTTATCAGATCTACTCCAAAGTGTATTCTTAAAAGACTAGAAGAAGTCTTGTTAGCCATCTTCCGGCGAAGGCCTCCTGTCTGGCATCTCCCAACTTGATGTATTTTTCCTGCAGTCTTTTCCTGGTTGCACATTCAGTGGTATTTTTTTTCCGTTGGTCTTTCGTCCAAGGTCTCGAAATACATTCAGAATGTGACCACATTCCATCACAAACATATTGGAACATTTTCATGACACTCATAACTTTTCACACCGGCGTGCGGTTCCAAGAATATGAAGCAGACTTTTGTCTCCCCAGAGACAATGTATGTATTGAAATTACTGACAGAATACAAAACAGAGAGAAAACAGTATATCAGTGTAGATGTATGGGTGTTCCGTTCCTCAGAAAATGGAAAATCAATGTCTCGCAATTTAAATTTACGGGATTAAGCGTCATCAAAGCAGACTACGAGAGAAAAGGTATACCTGTAGATTTGAAACAAAAAGTGCTAATAATAATTAATTCGTCCGGTATTATGAGCTAAAATTCAGAAAATAGATATTAAAGAAAAAGAAAGAAAGAAATAAAAGGAGAGGAATTGGAAGGACTAGTAAAATGGAGGAAGGGAGGGAGGGAGTGATTGAGTGAGTGAGTGATTGAGTGAGTGAGTGAGTGAGTGAGTGAGTGAGTGAGTGAGTGAGTGAGTGAGTGAGTGAGTGAGTGAGTGAGTGAGTGAGTGAGTGAGGAAGGAAGGAGGGAGGGAGGAAGGAAGGAAGGAAGGAAGGAAGGAAGGAAGGAAGGAAGGAAGGAAGGAAGGAAGGAAGGAAGGAAGGAAGGAAGGAAGGAAGGAAGGAAGGAAGGAAGGAAGGAAGGAAGGAAGGAAGGAAGGAAGGAAGGAAGGAAGGAAGGAAGGAAGTTTTTATTTCTTCTGCCGTTACGTCTGTTTTATAAATGAAAAGATACCATAATTTAAATCTTCAAGTACAAAGAGATCATGTCAATAAACGTGCACTAACACTTGTATTGTCCCTTAAAATTCAAAATAATGTTTCAGCTTTTATCTACAATGTATATCTTTCATCCCACAACAACATCATCATCATTATATACATCGCTCTTTGTGTTCTATCCAACTCGATATCTTTCTCATTTCACTTCCTATCTCTCTCTTCAAATATCTCTCATTCAACTATCCCGTTCATAATAAGTCTTCCACCACCCATTTCATTCTCTTTATCTAATTCAATATATTTCCATGTCAACACTAAAATCTGCTGAATATTTTGCTCACAGCCAGGAACGATTCAGAACAAAAATACAGGACGCCGGAACAGCTACACACATCGAAATATAGCAAACCATATAGTTTAGAATTTTTTTTTACTTGTCAAAGATATACATCACAAGCGTACGTAACAGGAGCGACCAAAATATACTGTCGACAACGGTGTTAGTTAAAGAGCTGAGGACGAAATGTTTTTTAATGCATCTGGATTTGTTGAAGTACAAGATTTCTAAACACTTCAGATTTGCTCTCATTGATACTCAGTCCATCCTAACAAATGATGTAAAGTGTGTGTCATCTATCTTGCTGATTATATACACTCTGGACCGTTCTTTCATTCACCTAATCCTGCTTATATATTACCTGAACATCGTTTCAATGAATTTCATAACTGCGCTTTCATTAAGCGCAATGCCAGACTTCATTCATCTATTCTCTTTCTTCTTCTCTCTCTCTCACACATACATACACACAAGTACACACAGAGACACACAAATACATACACACAGCTACCTTAACGATAGACTTCCAAAATATTTTTCATTAGTTTCCACTTCCGAGTTATTTTGAAAATAACCTTTCGTCAGTCGCCTAATTGGCCGGGGCATTAGATCAACACCCGTCATGAAAGTGTAAGGGCTCCAAATTTTCTTCTATAACTTCATGATTCATCCACTTGTTTGGTCTCTTTCAAAATTAAAGTAGTTCCTTTACAGTAGTAAGTTTCGACTTTATAAAATGGGGCAACAAGTTAACTTCCTCGCTGACTTTCCTTTCCAGACAATCTCACTGGTACCATTTAAAGAGGCTGGACATATATTTTATGGCAGGAATTAATGTTTCCTTCAACTGTCATATTAACCCTGAACATTTCGATAACCCCGGTTGGTAGGCGAGTGCATTAACCACAACACCACCGGGTTTGAACTCTATAGAAACTAGAAAAGAGAGGCTGTAATAAATGTCATGGTTATGAGTATTTCTCAGAAACTGACTAACAATAAATGCGGTCTATGCCCCAAAGATGAAAATAACAACCCAGAATCAGAGAGGGGATACTATAGAAAGTTACTATATTATCAGGTGAGGAGGAAGGAAGAAAAAATAAATTAAAAAGCCAATGAAATAATGCAGATTATATCAGGATTGTGATAACAAAGCAAAACTCTTAAGAACAATCTCTATTTAGCTATGACGAAGGTTAAATACACTAAGTCCAGGTTACAATAGAATAAAATAATAATATTATTATGGTGATGGTATTAAAGATAACCAATTTTTTTCAAGAAAGTATATGACGTAGTGGGAGAGATGACGAAAGGCTAAAGTGCTTCTTGTTGATACGCTTTCGTTGAGTTCAAGCCTTGGAAAATGTCGCCCAGTGTTTTATCACATATTCTGACCTTTTATCACAGAGTTCATTCTTTTCAAGGACTATAGTGACAGAAGCGCAGCAAGGAGAATTGGTTTGGTTGATTTGTTTTCTACACAACTTTCATACTGCGCATATAATTAGTTTTATACAAAACTTTCATACTGCGCATATAATTAGTTTTATACAAAACTTTCATACTGTCCATATAATTAATTTTATACAAAACTTTCATACTGCGCATATAATTAGTTTTATACAAAACTTTCATACTGTCCATATAATTAGTTTATACAAATCTTTCATACTGCGCATATAATTAGTTTTATACAAAACTTTCATACTGTCCATATAATTAATTTTATACAAAACTTTCATACTGCGCATATAATTAGTTTTATACAAAATTTTCATACTGTCCATATAATTAATTTTATACAAAACTTTCATACTGCGCATATAATTAGTTTTATACAAAACATTCATACTGTCCATATAATTAATTTTATACAAAACTTTCATACTGCGCATATAATTAGTTTTATACAAAACTTTCATACTGTCCATATAATTAATTTTATACAAAACTTTTATACTGCGCGTATAATTAGTTTTATACAAAACTTTCATACTGTCTATATAATTAGTTTTATACAAAACTTTCATACTGATCATATAATTAGTTTTATACAAAACTTTTATACTGCGCATATAATTTGTTTCTACAAAACTTTCATACTGTACATATCTCTCTCTCTCTGCGTTCAGGACTCAATCAGAGTAAGGATTCCAGACTCTCATATGAAGTCAGCTGTCAGGCTAAGTGTGTTGATCGCCCCCACAGACAGAACATCACAATTAGAGTCTGTCAGATCCACTCTGACTGAACACCCGTTAATACGTTGCACTGTGTTCTGCGCCAGTGGCCCAGTGCATCCGATTTCAGCCAGCATTTTTTCAGGTTTGCTTTCCTTAGCCTTTGATTGTCCCCAATCTTCCTGCAAGGCAGCAGTTGATCTTTTCTGTTGGTGGATTCTGCCCTTAGATGGTCGGCCTTCCCATACAAGTACATATAACTTGTTTTCTACAAAACGTTCATACTGTGCATATAATTTGTTTTCTACAAAACTTTCATACTGTGCATATAATTAGTTTTCTACAAAACTTTCACAGAGCGCATATAATTTGTTTTCTACAAAACGTTCATAATGTGCATATAATTTGTTTTCTACAAAACTTTCATACTGTGCATATAATTTGTTTTCTACAAAACGTTCATACTGTGCATATAATTTGTTTTCTACAAAACTTTCATACTGTGCATATAATTTGTTTTCTACAAAACTTTCACAGAGCGCATATAATTTGTTTTCACAAATTATGAGAGAGTCTTTTCCTATTTTAATGCTCCTGATAAAAAAACGTAATCCACTATGAGAAAAATGACGGTGGTAATCATCCTAAAGTGCCATACTAATAAACTTAGGTGATTCTGTCTCTTCACAATTTTGCTGTCTCTACCAGTTTCAATTATGTTATGGATATGCCGCAAAAGAGACACAAAACGACGAAACGCTAATGTAGAGTAATAAACTAACTAAAATAAAACAAAAGAAAAACATGGATGACGTTAGACAAATATGAAGTAGCAGCGGTGTAATGTAAAAACAGAATAGGCAAATAAATGCAATACTGAAATAAAGCCGGTAGCAGGATACAATTGGTGGGGTGTAACACACACTCCTACAAAGTATAGTGACAGCTTTACAAAACAGGACAATACAAACTATTTGTCAATTTCTGCCTATAAGAGGTTTTCTTTTAAAAAAAAAAACAAGAAGAAAACAGACAACGACATGAAGATATACTCTACTACATGTTCTTGAGTAATAAAATTAATAATACAAAAAAGGAAGAGATATAATGATTAGAAAAAATGTAAGGAGAATATACTATGGGAAAATTGAAAAAAAAATAGAAAAAAGGTATGGTAAAAGCTTTACGTGGTTAGTAGACGACACATTATATAACATGTATGGCAAAGTGGGGAAGAGAGAGAGAGAGAGAGAGAGAGAGAGAGAGAGAGAGAGAGAGATAATGAGTGTAAAAAAAAATAAGTTACTTGCAATGCTATACTAAAACATGAATGGCGACTACTAAGTTACTCATCATCATCATGTGCCATACCGGTTGGTGTAGGCGATCATGTCCTTCCACAATCTTCTATCTACAGTGCATCGTATCAGTTCTGTTGTTGACTGTTCCATGCCATGACACCAAGCTATCCAGTATTTTCTCTCTTTGTCGTCCGCGGTTTCTCTTTCCTTTTATTTTGCCAGTTGAGACAAAGTATCCAAACTTTACTCTTTTCATGATGTGCCCGAAAAATGATTGTTTCTTTCTTGTTTTTTAGGAGCTGCCTTTTTGTGTTGGCCTCTTTGAGAACTTCCTCATTGGTCTTTTTAGCTGTCCAGGGAACTTTCAACATTCTTCTGAGAAATCCCATCTCTGTGGCCTCTAATCGTCTTTTCATTTATTTGACTACTGTCCATGATTCGCCTCCGTAGGTCAGAATTGGTACTATATAGCACCGATGAACTCTCTTTCTCATTTCTATCGACATAGATTTGTGGCATAAGATATTTTTCATTTTCTTAAATGCTATTTTGGCCTGAGCTATTCTGCTTTTTATTTCTGTGGTGCATCTTCCATCCGATGTTATTATTGTGCTTAAGTATTTGACGCGTTGCACTTGTTTCAAATGTGTCCTGTTTGTTTTATGCTGCATGCCGGTGATGATTGTTTCTTTGATATGACCATTACTTCTGTTTTGTTACTATTCAGACTGAGGCCTTTCTTCTTGCTTTCTTTTACTATTATGTCTATCATTTAGTGTAGTTCATTCTCTGTCTCTGCTATTTAGACTGTGTCATCCGCATATCGCAAATTATTTATGTTGTGACCGTTGACTTCAATTCCTTTTTTGTCTACTATTAATCTCATAATATGTTCACTCTAAGTGAAAACAAATCCGGCGACAGAATACAGCCTTGTCTGACTCCTTGTATTATAAGATGAAATTGTCCTGTTTGGTTGTTAATTCGTATGGCTGCTGTTTGTTGCCAGTGCATGGTATTCATGATTCTCAGATTCTTGCCATCAATGTTTAATTTCTCCAGCATATTGATTATTTCCACATGCTTTACTTTGTCAAATGCTTTTGTGTAGTATATAAAGCACATATACAGATCTTTCCATCAATGTTCTTATGATGTATATTGCATTATTGGTACTAAGTTACTAACAAGTGAATAAATTAACCAACGTGAATATTCAGGACAATTTAGTTGCCAACGTGAAAGTAAAAGACTCCAATTATTGTTGTTATGATCAGGCGGGCAAGTATAGAACCATAAGCTGACGCCTTTCGGCACAACGGATTACACTCTACATTATTAGCGTTGACAATGTTTCATTTGCTTGAACCACATCAACTCATAAAGCGGGCTCAGCGGTTTACTGAGTACATCAGGAGTGAAGAACATTCACCTTTATTGATTTTTTTTTTTTGGCTTTAATATGCAGCAAAATATTATAGCTATTGCAAATGCTGGCATAAAAAAGATTCACAAACAGAACACTCTATATAACCTCTGATCAGTTTGATGCTCTGCTACAATATTTCAGTCACGAGTATCCCATACTTGGTTCTGAAATCATCAAGGTATGCATTTTAAGATAAATATTATTTATAAAATCATATGTTCTTGCTCAATAAATGTATGCTTCAAAAAGTGATTAATATTTGACAAATTAATAGAAACGGATAAAGTTATATGTATACGTAATAACATACTGTGATAGAATGCATGATGTATTAACAAAACAGCAATAAGCGGTATCATATGGAAGTGTCAGACAACCATTTTGTCGTTGCATATATTCTCGCAACCCAGCAAGGCAGTTATACAACTCTTTGGTAGCTGGGTTGAACTGAGATGGTATGATTTGTGAGAGTAAAGCTACCGAGTTAACAATTACACCAAATGAGTTTATCAAGAAAAGTTTTAGTCTAACAAATCCGTTTTGAGTGAGTGAGTGAGTGAGTGAGTGAGTGAGTGAGTGAGTGAGTGAGTGAGTGAGTGAGTGAGTGAGGGAGGGAGGAAGGGAGGGAGGGAGGGAGGGAGGGAGGGAAGGAAGGAAGGAAGGAAGGAAGGAAGGAAGGAAGGAAGGAAGGAAGGAAGGAAGGAAGGAAGGAAGGAAGGAAGGAAGGAAGGAAGGAAGGAAGGAAGGAAGGAAGGAAGGAAGGAAGGAAGGAAGGAAGGAAGGAAGGAAGGAAGGAAGGAAGGAAGGAAGGAAGGAAGGAAGGAAGGAAGGAAGGAAGGAAGGAAGGAAGGAAGGAAGGAAGGAAGGAAGGAAGGAAGGAAGGAAGGAAGGAAGGAAGGAAGGAAGGAAGGAAGGAAGGAAGGAAGGAAGGAAGTTTTTATTTCTTCTGCCGTTACGTCTGTTTTATAAATGAAAAGATACCATAATTTAAATCTTCAAGTACAAAGAGATCATGTCAATAAACGTGCACTAACACTTGTATTGTCCCTTAAAATTCAAAATAATGTTTCAGCTTTTATCTACAATGTATATCTTTCATCCCACAACAACATCATCATCATTATATACATCGCTCTTTGTGTTCTATCCAACTCGATATCTTTCTCATTTCACTTCCTATCTCTCTCTTCAAATATCTCTCATTCAACTATCCCGTTCATAATAAGTCTTCCACCACCCATTTCATTCTCTTTATCTAATTCAATATATTTCCATGTCAACACTAAAATCTGCTGAATATTTTGCTCACAGCCAGGAACGATTCAGAACAAAAATACAGGACGCCGGAACAGCTACACACATCGAAATATAGCAAACCATATAGTTTAGAATTTTTTTTTACTTGTCAAAGATATACATCACAAGCGTACGTAACAGGAGCGACCAAAATATACTGTCGACAACGGTGTTAGTTAAAGAGCTGAGGACGAAATGTTTTTTAATGCATCTGGATTTGTTGAAGTACAAGATTTCTAAACACTTCAGATTTGCTCTCATTGATACTCAGTCCATCCTAACAAATGATGTAAAGTGTGTGTCATCTATCTTGCTGATTATATACACTCTGGACCGTTCTTTCATTCACCTAATCCTGCTTATATATTACCTGAACATCGTTTCAATGAATTTCATAACTGCGCTTTCATTAAGCGCAATGCCAGACTTCATTCATCTATTCTCTTTCTTCTTCTCTCTCTCTCACACATACATACACACAAGTACACACAGAGACACACAAATACATACACACAGCTACCTTAACGATAGACTTCCAAAATATTTTTCATTAGTTTCCACTTCCGAGTTATTTTGAAAATAACCTTTCGTCAGTCGCCTAATTGGCCGGGGCATTAGATCAACACCCGTCATGAAAGTGTAAGGGCTCCAAATTTTCTTCTATAACTTCATGATTCATCCACTTGTTTGGTCTCTTTCAAAATTAAAGTAGTTCCTTTACAGTAGTAAGTTTCGACTTTATAAAATGGGGCAACAAGTTAACTTCCTCGCTGACTTTCCTTTCCAGACAATCTCACTGGTACCATTTAAAGAGGCTGGACATATATTTTATGGCAGGAATTAATGTTTCCTTCAACTGTCATATTAACCCTGAACATTTCGATAACCCCGGTTGGTAGGCGAGTGCATTAACCACAACACCACCGGGTTTGAACTCTATAGAAACTAGAAAAGAGAGGCTGTAATAAATGTCATGGTTATGAGTATTTCTCAGAAACTGACTAACAATAAATGCGGTCTATGCCCCAAAGATGAAAATAACAACCCAGAATCAGAGAGGGGATACTATAGAAAGTTACTATATTATCAGGTGAGGAGGAAGGAAGAAAAAATAAATTAAAAAGCCAATGAAATAATGCAGATTATATCAGGATTGTGATAACAAAGCAAAACTCTTAAGAACAATCTCTATTTAGCTATGACGAAGGTTAAATACACTAAGTCCAGGTTACAATAGAATAAAATAATAATATTATTATGGTGATGGTATTAAAGATAACCAATTTTTTTCAAGAAAGTATATGACGTAGTGGGAGAGATGACGAAAGGCTAAAGTGCTTCTTGTTGATACGCTTTCGTTGAGTTCAAGCCTTGGAAAATGTCGCCCAGTGTTTTATCACATATTCTGACCTTTTATCACAGAGTTCATTCTTTTCAAGGACTATAGTGACATAAGCGCAGCAAGGAGAATTGGTTTGGTTGATTTGTTTTCTACACAACTTTCATACTGCGCATATAATTAGTTTTATACAAAACTTTCATACTGTCCATATAATTAATTTATACAAAACTTTCATACTGCGCATATAATTAGTTTTATACAAAACTTTCATACTGTCCATATAATTAGTTTATACAAATCTTTCATACTGCGCATATAATTAGTTTTATACAAAACTTTCATACTGTCCATATAATTAATTTTATACAAAACTTTCATACTGCGCATATAATTAGTTTTATACAAAATTTTCATACTGTCCATATAATTAATTTTATACAAAACTTTCATACTGCGCATATAATTAGTTTTATACAAAACATTCATACTGTCCATATAATTAATTTTATTTCATACTGCGCAATAACAAAACTTTCATACTGTCCATATAATTAATTTTATACAAAACTTTCATACTGCGCATATAATTAGTTTTACAAAACTTTCATACTGTCCATATAATTAGTTTATACAAATCTTTCATACTGCGCATATAATTAGTTTTATACCTTTCATACTGTCCAATAATAATTTTATACAAAACTTTCATACTGCGCATATCATTCATACTGTCCATATAATTAATTTTATACAAAACTTTCATACTGCGCATATAATTAGTTTTATACAAAACTTTCATACTGTCCATATAATTAATTTTATACAAAACTTTTATACTGCGCGTATAATTAGTTTTATACAAAACTTTCATACTGTCCATATAATTAATTTTATACTTTCATACTGCGCATATAATTAGTTTTATACAAAACTTTCATACTGTCCATATACTGCGCATATAATTAGTTTTATACAAAACTTTCATACTTTCGCATATAATTAGTTTTATACAAAACATTCATACTGTCCATATAATTAATTTTATACAAAACTTTCATACTGCGCATATAATTAGTTTTATACAAAACTTTCATACTGTCCATATAATTAATTTTATACAAAACTTTTATACTGCGCGTATAATTAGTTTTATACAAAACTTTCATACTGTCTATATAATTAGTTTTATACAAAACTTTCATACTGCGCATATAATTAGTTTTATACAAAACTTTTATACTGCGCATATAATTTGTTTCTACAAAACTTTCATACTGTACATATAACTTGTTTTCTACAAAACGTTCATACTGTGCATATAATTTGTTTTCTACAAAACTTTCATACTGTGCATATAATTAGTTTTCTACAAAACTTTCACAGAGCGCATATAATTTGTTTTCTACAAAACGTTCATAATGTGCATATAATTTGTTTTCTACAAAACTTTCATACTGTGCATATAATTTGTTTTCTACAAAACTTTCATACTGTGCATATAATTTGTTTTCTACAAAACTTTCATACTGTGCATATAATTTGTTTTCTACAAAACTTTCACAGAGCGCATATAATTTGTTTTCACAAATTATGAGAGAGTCTTTTCCTATTTTAATGCTCCTGATAAAAAAACGTAATCCACTATGAGAAAAATGACGGTGGTAATCATCCTAAAGTGCCATACTAATAAACTTAGGTGATTCTGTCTCTTCACAATTTGCTGTCTCTACCAGTTTCAATTATGTTATGGATATGCCGCAAAAGAGACACAAAACGACGAAACGCTAATGTAGAGTAATAAACTAACTAAAATAAAACAAAAGAAAAACATGGATGACGTTAGACAAATATGAAGTAGCAGCGGTGTAAGGTAAAAACAGAATAGGCAAATAAATGCAATACTGAAATAAAGCCGGTAGCAGGATACAATTGGTGGGGTGTAACACACACTCCTACAAAGTATAGTGACAGCTTTACAAAACAGGACAATACAAACTATTTGTCAATTTCTGCCTATAAGAGGTTTTCTTTAAAAAAAAAAAAACAAGAAGAAAACAGACAACGACATGAAGATATACTCTACTACATGTTCTTGAGTAATAAAATTAATAATACAAAAAAGGAAGAGATATAATGATTAGAAAAAATGTAAGGAGAATATACTATGGGAAAATTGAAAAAAAAATAGAAAAAAGGTATGGTAAAAGCTTTACGTGGTTAGTAGACGACACATTATATAACATGTATGGCAAAGTGGGGAAGAGAGAGAGAGAGAGAGAGAGAGAGAGAGAGAGAGAGAGAGAGAGAGAAGATAATGAGTGTAAAAAAAAATAAGTTACTTGCAATGCTATACTAAAACATGAATGGCGACTACTAAGTTACTCATCATCATCATGTGCCATACCGGTTGGTGTAGGCGATCATGTCCTTCCACAATCTTCTATCTACAGTGCATCGTATCAGTTCTGTTGTTGACTGTTCCATGCCATGACACCAAGCTATCCAGTATTTTCTCTCTTTGTCGTCCGCGGTTTCTCTTTCCTTTTATTTTGCCAGTTGAGACAAAGTATCCAAACTTTACTCTTTTCATGATGTGCCCGAAAAATGATTGTTTCTTTCTTGTTTTTTAGGAGCTGCCTTTTTGTGTTGGCCTCTTTGAGAACTTCCTCATTGGTCTTTTTAGCTGTCCAGGGAACTTTCAACATTCTTCTGAGAAATCCCATCTCTGTGGCCTCTAATCGTCTTTTCATTTATTTGACTACTGTCCATGATTCGCCTCCGTAGGTCAGAATTGGTACTATATAGCACCGATGAACTCTCTTTCTCATTTCTATCGACATAGATTTGTGGCATAAGATATTTTTCATTTTCTTAAATGCTATTTTGGCCTGAGCTATTCTGCTTTTTATTTCTGTGGTGCATCTTCCATCCAATGTTATTATTGTGCTTAAGTATTTGACGCGTTGCACTTGTTTCAAATGTGTCCTGTTTGTCTTATGCTGCATGCCGGTGATGATTGTTTCTTTGATATGACCATTACTTCTGTTTTGTTACTATTCAGACTGAGGCCTTTCTTCTTGCTTTCTTTTACTATTATGTCTATCATTTAGTGTAGTTCATTCTCTGTCTCTGCTATTTAGACTGTGTCATCCGCATATCGCAAATTATTTATGTTGTGACCGTTGACTTCAATTCCTTTTTTGTCTACTATTAATCTCATAATATGTTCACTCTAAGTGAAAACAAATCCGGCGACAGAATACAGCCTTGTCTGACTCCTTGTATTATAAGATGAAATTGTCCTGTTTGGTTGTTAATTCGTATGGCTGCTGTTTGTTGCCAGTGCATGGTATTCATGATTCTCAGATTCTTGCCATCAATGTTTAATTTCTCCAGCATATTGATTATTTCCACATGCTTTACTTTGTCAAATGCTTTTGTGTAGTATATAAAGCACATATACAGATCTTTCCATCAATGTTCTTAAGATGTATATTGCATTATTGGTACTAAGTTACTAACAAGTGAATAAATTAACCAACGTGAATATTCAGGACAATTTAGTTGCCAACGTGAAAGTAAAAGACTCCAATTATTGTTGTTATGATCAGGCGGGCAAGTATAGAACCATAAGCTGACGCCTTTCGGCACAACGGATTACACTCTACATTATTAGCGTTGACAATGTTTCATTTGCTTGAACCACATCAACTCATAAAGCGGGCTCAGCGGTTTACTGAGTACATCAGGAGTGAAGAACATTCACCTTTATTGATTTTTTTTTTTTTGGCTTTAATATGCAGCAAAATATTATAGCTATTGCAGATGCTGGCATAAAAAAGATTCACAAACAGAACACTCTATATAACCTCTGATCAGTTTGATGCTCTGCTACAATATTTGAGTCACGAGTATCCCATACTTGGTTCTGAAATCATCAAGGTATGCATTTTAAGATAAATATTATTTATAAAATCATATGTTCTTGCTCAATAAATGTATGCTTCAAAAAGTGATTAATATTTGACAAATTAATAGAAACGGATAAAGTTATATGTATACGTAATAACATACTGTGATAGAATGCATGATGTATTAACAAAACAGCAATAAGCGGTATCATATGGAAGTGTCAGACAACCATTTTGTCGTTGCATATATTCTCGCAACCCAGCAAGGCAGTTAAACTGTTATAGTGTGACTCAGTCATGGGCGATAATGGAAGAATAGAAGAATATGACGATAGACAGAAGAATAAAAGAATGAGGCGATGACGATGTGAAGTAGGATAGTTTTAGGCGGCGTAGAAAAGACACTCTTCAGAGGATTAGGAAGGAGACGTTAAGTCTACCCAACTCAGTCGCTGAGTCGTAATCAACTTGAAGATTACCAGTGAAATGCGTACAGGTGGTCAGCCTAAAGCCAGACAGATGTTTGCTCTGGTCGACAAAGTTGCGTAACGCAACGACACGGCCGCTGGTTCCTAGGAAACTCTTATATCGGCAGACGCCTTGAAGTCCAGTGAAGACCTGAGATGAAAGCGGACAACTAAAATGCCCCGCGTAATCAAAAGACCAGGTTATCTTTACGTTCAACAGTGATTACTCTTTGAGTCTCTGAATTGGAAATCGCCTGGAGTTTTAGTTGTTAGGGGACGGACTTAGGAAGATGGACAGGTTCGACAGGACTCCTAAAGTAATAAGACTTTGGAGATAATTAAAAAAGGCGGAGTTAGAGAGATAGTGACGGTCAGGAGACGTAGGTTAGGCCGTATCAGTGGTCGGGGGGGTGTGGTCACCTGGGACTTAAACCCCGAGACCCTGGGAACTAGGGAGATTAGGAGAGGAGAGGCCCAGAATGCTTTTGGGGCGAGGAGCAGTAGCTAGAGAGACATTTAGCTACACTCGGGCAGACTCAGTACACTCAGCCAGACTCGATACAATTCGGCCACACTCGGCCAGACTGAGCACATTCAGATACTAGTTCCTCAGCACTATCAGAAAGAGACAGGCAGATGTACTTAAGAATACTATACGGAGTAAACGGTCAACAAGATAGATAGATAACCACAGATAGAACTTTATGAATACGAAACGGCCACACACAAACGTTATTTGACAATTCATCATCGCCGATAGGCTATGTCAAGTAACACCAATAAAGACCTTGTTTATACTTGTACTAAAAAGATTGATGAGTTATATATGCGTGTCCAAAGAAAGAACAAGTAGTAAGGTCAGAAAGAAGTTTGAAAGAAACGCTGCAACATCCCATTACTTTCTGGTGCCGTGACCAGGATTTTATTCTTTTAAAGAAGGACCTGGAAGAAAAAAAAAAAGTAAGAATTTTCTCTTAACCAACTCTGACGTCCATCTACGCACTTCCAGCGTAAACCTACGCACTTCCAGCGTAAACCTACATACTTACAGCAACGAGTGCCACCGAGCAGCCAAGAAATTATAAGAAAAACACTATATTTACTATACAGAACACACTGTGAAAAAAACACTAGAGAAGCTGTCAGTTCGCGACTTTTTACTATTCCGGAGGTGAAAGATTATTTGTGTTTGAAATAAATGTGAAATGCATCGGAGGGCAAAGATAAACAGAGAACCTTATGCCTAATGTGAAAATGATGTCCACATTGAGAACCTGAAAAAGACTAAGTAGTTAATTATTGTTTTAAATTAGTATATTATTGTGTAGTTGTTAGGATGTTACATAAGTGTGTTAGGTATTCATGGACTTCAGAAGCATGTAAGTTGGATTTTTCTTATATATTTTAGAGATGCATATGATATGTTGTAACAAGGTTGTGTGAAGTAAATAAGTTTTTTCTTGAGTGTTAGTGGAAGAAAGTAGAAATTCTTTGACTGATCTAAATAACTTGTGTGTTAATTTATACTTAATTTATAATTAATTAATTAATTATCAAGATGAAGAGAGGCATGACTCCCACTTTGCAGACCCTGCAAGAAATTAGTAGAGTCATCACCGGTTTAGAAAATAGTTTTAGACAGCAAGAAATGAGTGCCAGTATCTCAAATTACTCTGGCGACCCATCCATGTTCAGACAATGGATGGCAGAAATTGAAAAGTATGCTCTCATTTTTCCTATAAATGAGGAAGACAAGAAATTAATAGCTTTTAAAACAAGTAGAGGCGAAGTATCTGACTTCATCCAGAGAAGGCTAAAGAGTGAACCTTCAAGCACATGGAAGTCCCTCCAGATAGATTTAAAAACTAGGTATGCTGCTGTAGGAGATGCCTACACTGCTTTCATACTTTTGAGGAAGTTTAAACAAGAAAGAGGGGAGACAATAACTGCATACAGTAATAGACTTTTAGAGCTAGCAGAGGAATCTGGTTTAGATACCGACAGTTTTGGTAGACAATTAATAGAGATTTTTATAGATGGACTAATATCCACAGATCTAAAACTACACTTAGCGAGACTGAACCCTGAGACGCTAGATGAAGCCATTAATGTCTCTATTAAAGAAACCGGGTTCAGGAAGAGATTGAATTTAAACCTACCTGAAGAAAGCCCAACCATCAGTGAATGGTTTAATAAAAGAAAAATAGTGGAAAATCCTAGGGAAGTTAATCAAGCGAGTATTAGATGGAGAAATAAGGGACGACTAGGGGAATTGAGTAAAGAAATATATGCAGTGAGAAAGGAAACAAGGCATTTTCACGGAAGAAGATTACCACCCCAGGAATCTAGGTGGAGGTGGAAGGACAAAAGACAAACTGCTGGACGTAAGAGTTATGAAATAAATAGTGTAGACAGGATTGAAATGAATAAAGTGAATGGTAAATCAAACTTTTGGACACATCATGTTAAACCAACACCCAGGCGTGGTTGGCAAGATCCCTCTGGAGTCAAAGAGAAGCGCGCAACCAAGCATGTGGATGCGAGAACGACCAAGTGGTCCAAATCAAACGGCCCAAACATCAAGACAAACAGACTGTCTAGCCTGAAACAAAACAAATTAATCAGAAAGGAGAAGGAATTAGAGGGAATGGAACATAATTTAAAAGATAAGTCGAGTCATGCGATCAGCAATAAAAAAGAATGTATGTTAGTGAGAATTAAAGAGACTGAGAACAGAATGATCGACAGTGCTACACAAACAGAAGGTACTGATAGAGAAGTATTGGTGACACAGGTTAGCTGCGCACAAACACAGACTGTAGAGGTTAGAGGACAAACTAAACATAATGATAAGATAACACAAACGAGGGAGGTGAAGAAACAAGTTAGAGACGCCTGTGTGGCTACAAACATCCTAGAAGATGTAATTTCAAGACAAGATGCCGAAATAAGAATTATGGAAAAGAGAAGTGAAAGAGACGAGTTGATGCTATTAGAGCTGAAAGACACAGTAGATAGGCTAGAGTGCAAAAACAAGTGTCTAGAGACAAGAATTAAAGAGCTTGAAGAACAAGAGTCTGAGACTGACAGACACAGTGTATGTATGATTCGAGAAGTTGATGAGATGAAAGCACAGAATAGCCAACTTTTAGGTGAAGTTAAAGTGTCCAAGGATTTAGTTGTAAGTTTAAGAAAGGAGAAATCAGAAGTAGATGACAAAGTAAAGAACCTAATACGAGAGAAGTCTGACTTAGAGGAAGAGGTAGCGTCTCTAAGGCGAAAGAAATCTACTACAGAAAATTTGAAGAAGGAAAACGAGAAAGGGAAACTTGATAGGACAGAGCGCAACAGTGATACAAATAGTGTAGAGGTTGTAAGTAAAAGTGCTGAGAAGAAAATTAACGAACTAGCAGTGTTTCATGCATTAGAGAAAGCAGCTGATAAATATGCGCGTGAAATGGACAAGGAATTAGAGGATATGGCAGATGGGGTAAAAGGTAGCAAGAAACGTCCTGAAACTGACAGATTGCCTACAATACGAGAAAGGAGGGTTGCTGCCATAAATGAAGAGTTTGAAAAGACCCAAATAGAAAAGGCAGAGCAAGTGAAATTTTGGCCATTGGGAACACCAGAACGTGATGCCATTATCGCTGAAAGAAGAAGAAAAGACGATGAAAGAGTCAAAGTAGACCTGCCTTTTGCCATACGATTGGGACGACGGCAAGAGTTTTTTGACCACCAGAAAGAAATAGATAAAGGTAACAGATTCAGAGAAGATCATAGGTCAGAAAGAGGAGACCTGACAACCACTAGTGATGGAAGAGATAAAAGATACAAAAAGAAGAAACATACATATTAAGAATTGTAATTATTTTACTTGTGGATGTTGTAACTAATAATGTGTAAGAGTCTACTAACTTTTAGACGAATTTAATATGTATAATGTCGATGTGCACTGAATGATGAGTAGGAGTCTGTAAATGTACTGTTGCTTTAATGAGGAGACAGAACTATATGTATGAAGATGTTAGTGAGTCACCTGAAGTAAACAAACAAAATGGTAACCATGTTTACATCGGTTTAAAAAAAAGTTTGAGTCAAGTTAAGAGAACTTAGAATTTACAGGAAATAGAGTATGCATGGAGAGAGTCTTAGGAGACTAAGAAGAGACGAGAGAGTCAGTGACCCGAGATGGAGAGACTCTATGAGTTATATAGGAATTCCAAGTGTGGAACAGCACTGTGAGGTGTGCAGAGGTGTGTATGAAGTGTGTTGTGGATAGTTTAATGGAAGTCTAGACAGACTAGATTCTGTATCAAATTTAAGTCATAATTTTGATTGCTATGTGTTTGTGATTACTCTATGCTTCAATGTTCGGTCTGTCCAAGACTGTGGGGTGTATGATTTGAGGAGAAACATGTTGTGAAATGCACATTTTTTTAAAAAAGACAATTTTATGAAAATGTAATTATATGTAGACGGAGAGAATTGCCTAAAATTTAGGAATATGTGGTGAGAGAGAACACATAAGAAGACTTTCGACCCGACATGAGTTGACCAGTAAATTAAGCCTGTGGCTAAGAGATTCTGTAAGAAAGCGTATTGCTATGCAGACAACTTTATTAGCAGTACCAGAAGAGCACGTGTTCAGGGAGAATAAGAGAACAGAGTAGACGGGTCTTGTTTCTTTTTCAGAACTGGCACAGATATGATGCCGAAGAAAGACTAAACACGTCTTATTAGGCAATTAAGAGAGTACAGTGCGAAGGCCGATCGAGCCTTAAATATTTCAGAATTGATGTTTCCACAAAATGTTTTGTATACATGAGACACATGTTGTGTCGCAAAGATGTTTATTGAATGTCATGATATTGTTGTAGAATTATGAATGTTGTATATGTAAACACCAATTACAGAACCTACCAGTTTAAATTAAGAGACGGAAAGAAATGTGGGTTAGACATAGACAAAACAGACGATGACCTCAATTTAGCTGGCCTACATTCAGGCTAGGTCCAGAGTGACGTCACGTTAGTCAGAGGCTTCAAAGCAAAACAAAGTGGCATGGCAGAGCGATGTTGTAAGAATACAACTCTTTGGTAGCTGGGTTGAACTGAGATGGTATGATTTGTGAGAGTAAAGCTACCGAGTTAACAATTACACCAAATGAGTTTATCAAGAAAAGTTTTAGTCTAACAAATCCGTTTTGAGTGAGTGAGTGAGTGAGTGAGTGAGTGAGTGAGTGAGTGAGTGAGGGAGGGAGGGAGGGAGGGAGGGAGGGAGGAAGGAAGGAAGGAAGGAAGGAAGGAAGGAAGGAAGGAAGGAAGGAAGGAAGGAAGGAAGGAAGGAAGGAAGGAAGGAAGGAAGGAAGGAAGGAAGGAAGGAAGGAAGGAAGGAAGGAAGGAAGGAAGGAAGGAAGGAAGTTTTTATTTCTTCTGCCGTTACGTCTGTTTTATAAATGAAAAGATACCATAATTTAAATCTTCAAGTACAAAGAGATCATGTCAATAAACGTGCACTAACACTTGTATTGTCCCTTAAAATTCAAAATAATGTTTCAGCTTTTATCTACAATGTATATCTTTCATCCCACAACAACATCATCATCATTATATACATCGCTCTTTGTGTTCTATCCAACTCGATATCTTTCTCATTTCACTTCCTATCTCTCTCTTCAAATATCTCTCATTCAACTATCCCGTTCATAATAAGTCTTCCACCACCCATTTCATTCTCTTTATCTAATTCAATATATTTCCATGTCAACACTAAAATCTGCTGAATATTTTGCTCACAGCCAGGAACGATTCAGAACAAAAATACAGGACGCCGGAACAGCTACACACATCGAAATATAGCAAACCATATAGTTTAGAATTTTTTTTTACTTGTCAAAGATATACATCACAAGCGTACGTAACAGGAGCGACCAAAATATACTGTCGACAACGGTGTTAGTTAAAGAGCTGAGGACGAAATGTTTTTTAATGCATCTGGATTTGTTGAAGTACAAGATTTCTAAACACTTCAGATTTGCTCTCATTGATACTCAGTCCATCCTAACAAATGATGTAAAGTGTGTGTCATCTATCTTGCTGATTATATACACTCTGGACCGTTCTTTCATTCACCTAATCCTGCTTATATATTACCTGAACATCGTTTCAATGAATTTCATAACTGCGCTTTCATTAAGCGCAATGCCAGACTTCATTCATCTATTCTCTTTCTTCTTCTCTCTCTCTCACACATACATACACACAAGTACACACAGAGACACACAAATACATACACACAGCTACCTTAACGATAGACTTCCAAAATATTTTTCATTAGTTTCCACTTCCGAGTTATTTTGAAAATAACCTTTCGTCAGTCGCCTAATTGGCCGGGGCATTAGATCAACACCCGTCATGAAAGTGTAAGGGCTCCAAATTTTCTTCTATAACTTCATGATTCATCCACTTGTTTGGTCTCTTTCAAAATTAAAGTAGTTCCTTTACAGTAGTAAGTTTCGACTTTATAAAATGGGGCAACAAGTTAACTTCCTCGCTGACTTTCCTTTCCAGACAATCTCACTGGTACCATTTAAAGAGGCTGGACATATATTTTATGGCAGGAATTAATGTTTCCTTCAACTGTCATATTAACCCTGAACATTTCGATAACCCCGGTTGGTAGGCGAGTGCATTAACCACAACACCACCGGGTTTGAACTCTATAGAAACTAGAAAAGAGAGGCTGTAATAAATGTCATGGTTATGAGTATTTCTCAGAAACTGACTAACAATAAATGCGGTCTATGCCCCAAAGATGAAAATAACAACCCAGAATCAGAGAGGGGATACTATAGAAAGTTACTATATTATCAGGTGAGGAGGAAGGAAGAAAAAATAAATTAAAAAGCCAATGAAATAATGCAGATTATATCAGGATTGTGATAACAAAGCAAAACTCTTAAGAACAATCTCTATTTAGCTATGACGAAGGTTAAATACACTAAGTCCAGGTTACAATAGAATAAAATAATAATATTATTATGGTGATGGTATTAAAGATAACCAATTTTTTTCAAGAAAGTATATGACGTAGTGGGAGAGATGACGAAAGGCTAAAGTGCTTCTTGTTGATACGCTTTCGTTCAGTTCAAGCCTTGGAAAATGTCGCCCAGTGTTTTATCACATATTCTGACCTTTTATCACAGAGTTCATTCTTTTCAAGGACTATAGTGACAGAAGCGCAGCAAGGAGAATTGGTTTGGTTGATTTGTTTTCTACACAACTTTCATACTGCGCATATAATTAGTTTTATACAAAACTTTCATACTGTCCATATAATTAATTTTATACAAAACTTTCATACTGCGCATATAATTAGTTTTATACAAAACTTTCATACTGTCCATATAATTAGTTTATACAAATCTTTCATACTGCGCATATAATTAGTTTTATACAAAACTTTCATACTGTCCATATAATTAATTTTATACAAAACTTTCATACTGCGCATATAATTAGTTTTATACAAAATTTTCATACTGTCCATATAATTAATTTTATACAAAACTTTCATACTGCGCATATAATTAGTTTTATACAAAACATTCATACTGTCCATATAATTAATTTTATACAAAACTTTCATACTGCGCATATAATTAGTTTTATACAAAACTTTCATACTGTCCATATAATTAATTTTATACAAAACTTTCATACTGCGCATATAATTAGTTTTATACAAAACTTTCATACTGTCCATATAATTAGTTTATACAAAACTTTCATACTGCGCATATAATTAGTTTTATACAAAACTTTCATACTGTCCATATAATTAATTTTATACAAAACTTTCATACTGCGCATATAATTAGTTTTATACAAAATTTTCATACTGTCCATATAATTAATTTTATACAAAACTTTCATACTGCGCATATAATTAGTTTTATACAAAACATTCATACTGTCCATATAATTAATTTTAAACAAAACTTTCATACTGCGCATATAATTAGTTTTATACAAAACTTTCATACTGTCCATATAATTAATTTTATACAAAACTTTTATACTGCGCGTATAATTAGTTTTATACAAAACTTTCATACTGTCTATATAATTAGTTTTATACAAAACTTTCATACTGCGCATATAATTAGTTTTATACAAAACTTTTATACTGCGCATATAATTTGTTTCTACAAAACTTTCATACTGTACATATAACTTGTTTTCTACAAAACGTTCATACTGTGCATATAATTTGTTTTCTACAAAACTTTCATACTGTGCATATAATTAGTTTTCTACAAAACTTTCACAGAGCGCATATAATTTGTTTTCTACAAAACGTTCATAATGTGCATATAATTTGTTTTCTACAAAACTTTCATACTGTGCATATAATTTGTTTTCTACAAAACTTTCATACTGTGCATATAATTTGTTTTCTACAAAACTTTCATACTGTGCATATAATTTGTTTTCTACAAAACTTTCACAGAGCGCATATAATTTGTTTTCACAAATTATGAGAGAGTCTTTTCCTATTTTAATGCTCCTGATAAAAAAACGTAATCCACTATGAGAAAAATGACGGTGGTAATCATCCTAAAGTGCCATACTAATAAACTTAGGTGATTCTGTCTCTTCACAATTTGCTGTCTCTACCAGTTTCAATTATGTTATGGATATGCCGCAAAAGAGACACAAAACGACGAAACGCTAATGTAGAGTAATAAACTAACTAAAATAAAACAAAAGAAAAACATGGATGACGTTAGACAAATATGAAGTAGCAGCGGTGTAAGGTAAAAACAGAATAGGCAAATAAATGCAATACTGAAATAAAGCCGGTAGCAGGATACAATTGGTGGGGTGTAACACACACTCCTACAAAGTATAGTGACAGCTTTACAAAACAGGACAATACAAACTATTTGTCAATTTCTGCCTATAAGAGGTTTTCTTTTAAAAAAAAAAAACAAGAAGAAAACAGACAACGACATGAAGATATACTCTACTACATGTTCTTGAGTAATAAAATTAATAATACAAAAAAGGAAGAGATATAATGATTAGAAAAAATGTAAGGAGAATATACTATGGGAAAATTGAAAAAAAAATAGAAAAAAGGTATGGTAAAAGCTTTACGTGGTTAGTAGACGACACATTATATAACATGTATGGCAAAGTGGGGAAGAGAGAGAGAGAGAGAGAGAGAGAGAGAGAGAGAGAGAGAGAGAGAGAGAAGATAATGAGTGTAAAAAAAAATAAGTTACTTGCAATGCTATACTAAAACATGAATGGCGACTACTAAGTTACTCATCATCATCATGTGCCATACCGGTTGGTGTAGGCGATCATGTCCTTCCACAATCTTCTATCTACAGTGCATCGTATCAGTTCTGTTGTTGACTGTTCCATGCCATGACACCAAGCTATCCAGTATTTTCTCTTTTTGTCGTCCGCGGTTTCTCTTTCCTTTTATTTTGCCAGTTGAGACAAAGTATCCAAACTTTACTCTTTTCATGATGTGCCCGAAAAATTATTGTTTCTTTCTTGTTTTTTAGGAGCTGCCTTTTTGTGTTGGCCTCTTTGAGAACTTCCTCATTGGTCTTTTTAGCTGTCCAGGGAACTTTCAACATTCTTCTGAGAAATCCCATCTCTGTGGCCTCTAATCGTCTTTTCATTTATTTGACTACTGTCCATGATTCGCCTCCGTAGGTCAGAATTGGTACTATATAGCACCGATGAACTCTCTTTCTCATTTCTATCGACATAGATTTGTGGCATAAGATATTTTTCATTTTCTTAAATGCTATTTTGGCCTGAGCTATTCTGCTTTTTATTTCTGTGGTGCATCTTCCATCCGATGTTATTATTGTGCTTAAGTATTTGACGCGTTGCACTTGTTTCAAATGTGTCCTGTTTGTTTTATGCTGCATGCCGGTGATGATTGTTTCTTTGATATGACCATTACTTCTGTTTTGTTACTATTCAGACTGAGGCCTTTCTTCTTGCTTTCTTTTACTATTATGTCTATCATTTAGTGTAGTTCATTCTCTGTCTCTGCTATTTAGACTGTGTCATCCGCATATCGCAAATTATTTATGTTGTGACCGTTGACTTCAATTCCTTTTTTGTCTACTATTAATCTCATAATATGTTCACTCTAAGTGAAAACAAATCCGGCGACAGAATACAGCCTTGTCTGACTCCTTGTATTATAAGATGAAATTGTCCTGTTTGGTTGTTAATTCGTATGGCTGCTGTTTGTTGCCAGTGCATGGTATTCATGATTCTCAGATTCTTGCCATCAATGTTTAATTTCTCCAGCATATTGATTATTTCCACATGCTTTACTTTGTCAAATGCTTTTGTGTAGTATATAAAGCACATATACAGATCTTTCCATCAATGTTCTTAAGATGTATATTGCATTATTGGTACTAAGTTACTAACAAGTGAATAAATTAACCAACGTGAATATTCAGGACAATTTAGTTGCCAACGTGAAAGTAAAAGACTCCAATTATTGTTGTTATGATCAGGCGGGCAAGTATAGAACCATAAGCTGACGCCTTTCGGCACAACGGATTACACTCTACATTATTAGCGTTGACAATGTTTCATTTGCTTGAACCACATCAACTCATAAAGCGGGCTCAGCGGTTTACTGAGTACATCAGGAGTGAAGAACATTCACCTTTATTGATTTTTTTTTTTTTTTGGCTTTAATATGCAGCAAAATATTATAGCTATTGCAGATGCTGGCATAAAAAAGATTCACAAACAGAACACTCTATATAACCTCTGATCAGTTTGATGCTCTGCTACAATATTTGAGTCACGAGTATCCCATACTTGGTTCTGAAATCATCAAGGTATGCATTTTAAGATAAATATTATTTATAAAATCATATGTTCTTGCTCAATAAATGTATGCTTCAAAAAGTGATTAATATTTGACAAATTAATAGAAACGGATAAAGTTATATGTATACGTAATAACATACTGTGATAGAATGCATGATGTATTAACAAAACAGCAATAAGCGGTATCATATGGAAGTGTCAGACAACCATTTTGTCGTTGCATATATTCTCGCAACCCAGCAAGGCAGTTATACAACTCTTTGGTAGCTGGGTTGAACTGAGATGGTATGATTTGTGAGAGTAAAGCTACCGAGTTAACAATTACACCAAATGAGTTTATCAAGAAAAGTTTTAGTCTAACAAATCCGTCAGTGACCTTCACACTGTGTGGAGTCTTGTTGAAATGTAACATATTTTTTCTACTTAAGTGCAGCCCATGTTCATTCTTCGCACGGTCACCATAACTATCTCTCATCATTCATCTCTTGTTGCTGTCCTCCGTCAGATTGATTGCTCTATTTCACCTTACTTCTAAAGTCAACTTAATTTTTGCGGTTCTTAACTCTTACCGTTTTAATGAACAACTTCAATACTACTTAGAAAAATAAGTAAAAAAGAAAGAAAATGAAAATAGATTCATGATAGAAATTTCAAAGTTTATTTTTTAGGACACAAAACAATTACTAATGCGGGGCATTACTATAGTCATTTCATAAATTGTTGCACAAACTCAAAATAATTTTCTCGGAAACTGTTGTATAATTTTCTATGCAGTCTTAGGTTTTCCCGGACCTTCACCATTCATCATCATCAAGTACCAGGCCCACTGGCATAGGTGATCATGTCTCTCCACAACTTTCGATCTCGACAGTTCTTTATCATTTCTGTTGTTGACCTTCTGCCAAGCCATTCTCTTAAGCTGTCTGGTATTTTCTCTCTTTGCTTCCCTCTATCTATCTCTTCGTCCCTCGATTTTTCCAGTTGTTACAATATATTCCAGTTGCTCTCTTCTCATTACATGGCCAAAAAAATGATGATTGTTTCTTCCTAATATTATAAATTAGCTCTCTTTTCCCTTTGACCTCTTTCAGAACATTTTCATTACTCTTCTTAGCTGTAAATGGTATTCTCAACATTCTTCTGTAAAACCACATTTCTACAGAATCCAGTGATTTTCTTGTCTGTTGTCCTATTGTCCATGATTCACATCCACATGTTAAGTCTGGCTCTACATAACATTTAAGAACTCTTTTTCTTGTTTCTATTGTCAAAAATGGATTGCATAGTACCTTCTTCATTTTCTGGAAAGCTGCTTTTGCCTGAGCCATTCTGCATCTCACCTCTTATCCCACCGTAAACAAACCGATGGAAGGCAACAGAAAACCACCGTCGTAACTTCTTTGTCATCATCATCATCAAGTACCGGGCCTACTGGCGTAGATGATCATGTCTCTCCACAACTTTCGATCAAGGCAGCGATTTATTATTTCTGTTGTTGACCTTCTGCCAAGCCATTCTCTTAAGCTGTCTGTTATTTTTTCTCTTTGCTTCCCTCTATCTCTTCGTCCCTCTATTTTTCCAGTTGTTTATAATATATTCCAGTTGTTCTCTTCTCGTTACATGGCCAAAAAATGATGATTGTTTCTTCCTAATATTGGAAATTAGCTCTCTTTTTGCTTTGACCTATCTCAGAACATCTTCATTGCTCTTCTTAGCTGTCCATGGTACTCTCAACATTCTTCTGTTAAACCACATTTCTACAGACTCCAGTGATTTTTTTGTCTGTTGTCCTATTGTCCATGATTGGCATCCATATGTTAAGACTGGCTCTACGCAACATTTAAGAACTCTTTATCTTGTTTCTATTGTCAAAAATGGATTGCATAGTATCTTCCTCATTTTTTTGGAAAGCTGCTTTTGCCTGAACCATTCTGCAACTCACCTCTTTTGTACATCTTCCGTCTGAGGTTAACAAAGTTTCCAAATATTTAAATTCATTTACCTGTTTTAATATTGTTCCACTTGCCTTTATTTTGCACTAAGGTGATGTCTTTTACTTTGTTGTTACCATTACCTCTGTCTTTTTGCTATTACGGCTGAGTCCTTTATTGTTGCTTTCTTTCACTAGAATGTCCAACATTTCTTGTAAATCATGTTCACTGTTAGCGATTAAGACTGTATCATCAGCATACCTTAGATTATTTATATTATGACCTCCAATTGTTATTCCATGCATGTCCCTTATGGATCTTAAAATAATCTCACTATAAATATTAAACAAATCTGGTGACAGCACACAACCTTGTCTAACACCCTGATCTTAATAAAACGGACCTTAATAAAAAAATATATATATTTTTTATACTAATAAAGTGATCACGAGTAGGATTTTGCTTATATAACATAAGGGTCTTCAGGGGAGACAATTAAAGGTTTTACAGTCAATCCCCTCTTCTGTTCAATAATGGCCACATTTTTAAATTTTAAATGAAAAAAACAATCAATAAAAGTTTCACATTGTACAGGATATTCGGACCGAAAACAGTGAGTGACCTTACGAGCACTATATAGTTATATAGTTGAGCACTTTTTGATGGAATTAATACTTATAGTAAAACAAAGCTCATTGTTCTCAAGTGCTAAAATAGTGAGCTATTTTAAGTTTCTAAATTATAACCAATTTAAATTATAAATTCAACACTATACAAAAAGTAACTTTAATATTATACAGAAACTTCTGTAAAGAATCTAAGAGCGGGCGATTATATCACAACATTCAAGAACCAGAATTCGATGAGCATGATAAAAAAAAGTGGAGGCGGGCTTTGTACGCATGCAATGGGTAGAGTCGTTGCAGAAATCCAAAATACGTAAGGTCACCTTTGTCTATGTCCCTGGACATGCGGGAGTACGGGGAAATGATAGAGCGGACAGGTTGGCTAGCTGCGCTGTCGTTGAAGACGGGCAACCGATGGATCGGGCGGACATCATCAATGCACTCCGAGATGTGGGAAGAGCACAGGACTTCGACAAACACAGATCAACGTCGCTTTTTCGGATGATGGAAATGGGAGTTAAGATGGGCACAGCCAGAAATGAGAAACTTGGTGGCCGTGTAAGAAGACTTATCAACCAACATAGAACTGGAGTCGTCAGTCGCTGGACACCGAGGGAATTGCTGAGGAGGGGATCTGAGCACCTATGGACATGTTCGGAGTGCAATGATGATGACCCGCAAATAACTCAATAACTCAATTCAAGAACCAGAGATGGGAACACAACAAGCAACTTGTATCAGGTAGATAAGCGAGAACACATAATCTGAAAAAAAAAAAATACTACCGTCAATTAAAGAAGAATATGAAAAGTGGGTGATTTTGATAAAAATGTTATTAGAGATGTGAGATTTTTAAAATGGTTCAGGCAAAACAGCTCCGCAAACTAAAAGCTAAGTTAGAATCGGAATGCAATATTAAACTTTCAAAAACAACTCAGTGGAAATTTACTGGAAGCGTTGGTTTCACCTTCCGAAAATCTGCATGAGGCAGAAATATTGTTTGTAAATACTTGAGGCTAATCCGAGAGAGACGGCTTCGACGTAGTGTATATGTGGATGAAATGTGTGTTATTTCTCAATATACATTTAGAAGGAATGGCATTCGCTTGACACAAACGAAACTTTACTTTGAGAAGGAAAGGCACTCACTTGATATAAACAAAACTTTACTTTGACAAGGAAAGGTACTCACTTGATATAAACAAAACTTTACTTTGAGAAGGAAAGGCACTCACTTGATATAAACAAAACTTTACTTTGAGAAGGAAAGGCACTCACTTGATATAAACAAAACTTTACTTTGAGAAGGAATGGCATTCACTTGATATAAACAAAACTTTACTTTGAGAAGGAATGGCATTCACTTGATATAAACACAAATTTACATTGAGAATGAATGGCAATAACTTTATGTACAAAAAATTAAGGAAAATATACAACATCAAAGCACAGCACATTATAATAGCACATGCTGGCAGCAGAGAGAATGGGCTTGTCAATCAAACAGAGCATTTTTTCAAGCAAAGTCTAAAGACGAAAGGGACAACCTCATTGAAATGGATACATTTTCAGGGATTGAGTAGGGAATAAAATCTAATCTCTGCTGAGATTAAATGTGTCAGACGAATGACAGGAAACAGTCTGAGAGATAAGATCAGAAATGAAGAACTGAGAAAAAAGCTAGGAATAGTCCCTCCCCCCCCCCCTTTTTTTTTCTCATAGAGGATATAATGAAACAACAGATAAAATGGTTCCGCCACGTGACAATGCAGAGTAGTCAAAACACAACGAGCCCTCAATAAACGTTGCGAGGATACCAGACCCTAGGTTCGACACCGAAAAAGATGGATCGATGGAATATTTGAAGCACTGGGAAACATAGCAGCAGCAGGGGCGAACAGAAGAGCAAAAGACCTCAAATAATATTTCCCCTCGACGCTGAAAGACAAATGAGGAAAGAAAGAAGAAGAGGAAGAATAATAGAGAACACTATTCTGCCAACCTTGAATAGAGCGTCATGCTTGGTAACAGATAATATATCCTACCATACTGCTGTAGAGCAGCAAAACTAAGTTCCAACTTCATCAAGCACAAATGATCAAATCAAGATTTGACTTACAAAGGAAAATGTAAAGCCCATTTCACAACAAGCAGTCGAAATCAGAGTTGTTCCAGTTAGTGATACAAAGGAAGAAGATAACGACGTTGAATTTTCTCAAGCCAATAACTCTTGTGAGCCTCCTACATTAGTCAGATTCTGAACGCAGCTGACCACTAACATATCACTTCCTATGACACCCCGACCTATTGTATGATACAAATATTCCTTGTGGAAAAACCAAGTTCGATCTAACTTAACCTGAGATCAGAATTAACACACAAAAATCACTATTCCCTGAACCATAGAAATTTGAGTGTGATGTATAACCACAGTGTCTCATCCCGACAACAACGTGCTAAAGTAATGACAGCAGCCGCTACTAAAACTTTACTCATAATAAAAGTGCATTAACATGAGCAAGTAAAATAAGTGAGGAAAGTATCTCTGGATTCCGCGGTTAAAGACATATTCTTTTTAAGCTTTATAACTAATCATATTTCACCTATAGAAGTTTCTGTAAAAGTGAACACTCGTAAAAATAAACACTTCATAAATATATTCGCATATTTCATCCAACAATTACATTTTTACTGTCAAAATTGTGCTATCAATGTCAAATTTAACAACAAAAAACAAAGGAAATATGACTATTTGTTCGTTTGAGTTCAAGGGATGACTAAAGGATAACACCTCTTGGTCATCTGCCATGAAAAAGACATCAAGTGGGCGTGTCTGCGTTGTGTTGTGATTTACAGTGTAACGTGATATTTACGCCTTTAGGCAGAAACACATCCGACGTTAGTACAATATGACTCTTTAAAAGTATGTCTAAGAAGAAAACTGTATGAAATGATAATATAGAAGTATATAACCAAAAATTAGAGGAAAAAAATAAATAAATTAGGTCAGTTCTGAGTTACATTAGATATAAAACATACAAATTAACAGATTGGATATAGGAGGGGCCTACTAGGAAACATAAATAAGTAACAGCAAGTATTAACACAATTAACAGTTAGATTCATGAACTAAGGAAAAGGAGAGTCTTTCGAAAAATGGATTAGCTTGTTTTAAATAGCAATAACAATTCTGTATCTGAGGAAAACAGAAGAGCGCTGTAAATAACATTTTATTTTTTCACTCGACGCTGTAAGAAAAGTTCAGATCAGAAGAAAGTAGAGTTTTGTTACTACAAAATATTCTATATACGTGCCAACGGGAATTATGCAATCGGATCACAGCAATACTTGCCCATAAAATGCTAATAGCGTCTAGAATTACAGGTAGTGGTGTGCAATAATTATAGAACAAGAAAAACAAAGGCTAGCAGGAATGGCATAACTTTTGTTTAATTTACATTTTGTTAATGGTTTCATTCACTTTTGTAGCTCTCACTCCGTCGTTTCTGTTTCATTCTCTTCATCATGTGTATATGTGTGTTTATATTATACCAAAACTACTGGTGTAACGTAAATATAATCTTTACAGCATCAACTCGTCAATTTTACATACGCATTTTTTTTTAAAATAACAATTAATTTTCTCGCAAATTAGAACTTATATTGTACAAAGTAGAGCAAACTTAATGACCTTACAATGTAATTTATATGAGTTTTGTAAATGCGATGTTGATTAAGGAGTAATTGCACTCAGTCGAACCTTGAAATGTTACACTCAACAAGTCATCGTGACGAAGATTAGACTGATCCAATATTTCTGCAGATAAGAGTCAACTAGGGATTTTTTTATCGCTTATCTCGCACCATGAGAAAAGTGTAATGCATGTTTTGGGATTAAGTAAATAGTCATTTCATCGTAGAGTCCAAGAATGTGGATACTTATATTCAAGAAATAAAAGATAAAAAGACAAAAAGTAAGTACTAGAATGTTTGTATAAAGAACCTATACAAAGAGACGTTTGTTTTTACCGAGTCAGTGACACTAAGGAAATTGAAATTTTGGCTGAAAACAAACGGTATTGAAATGTGTAATTCTGTAGTAGGGGGATAGAAAGAAAGGAAGAAGACGGATGAGTAAAGAGGAAGACAAAAAGAATAAATGTAAGGAGAGAGTGATAGAGAAATAGGTAGACAAATCATGTAGAGATGATTAGGGCAGTAAACACGAGTCTGTCAGGTGAGCTAGGAAAATCTCGTTGTTGACGGATTGCCACGGGTTGATTCGAGCATGTTGCCCTTTGACTCATAAGATGTGTCGTAATGGTTTTCTTGACATTCCCGGCTCTTACTGGAGAGGTTGGATTTCGTCTGTCCTAGGCTATGCTGGGAAACTACTAAAGCTTGTTTCATAACTCGTGCCCAACTTTTAAAATCGATAGCTTTTTAACCGCTTGTTGTAAGTTGTTCAAAATTTGCATGTAAAGTTATAATGATTAGAACCCAACAGGGAATTAATTTCATTTTAAAAAAACATTTGGTTATTATTGTTGCTTATTTGATTTATATAAATTTATAACGACCCACTGATGTAGTCAAAACTTAATGTTTACAGTATTTTAAGTTAAAAATTGCGAGTAAAAATCCATACACGGTAAAATTTACGTGTTTGCACGCTTTCGCCGTGGTTTTTTTGACACAATTAGACACTTGAAAAATTGTGTGTTCCATTTCCGTTCATTCATAGGTGTAGACGTGGAACGATAACATTTATCATGAGTCTTAAAATGAAATTCTGCAGTTTACAAAACATCGCAATAAAAATGTATGACTATTTTTGCAAAGAGGCTAAACGAGGAAGATTATTTCATTCTTTAGAAAACCCTGAGAATAGGACAAGACACATTTTGGATTTATCTAAACGGTCATTTAATCGCTGGATTCAAGCACGTGACCGTCAATGTTCAAAATATACAAAATCACAAGGAAGAGCAAAAATGTTGGATAATTTCGACAGTGAACCTATTAGAAGTGAAATTCGCAAAATATTGGGTATGAATGAAACTGTTACAATAAGAAAATTTAAAATGTCGCTGAAAAAGAACGACAGTATTGAAATATCAAAGTCTACATTATGGAGGAATGTGAGAGCTGCAGGCTTTACATTCAGAAAGTATTCCAATGGACGAAACATCATCTGTGAGAAGCCACATATAGTAGTCATGAGAAGCAAGTACATACGTGAAGTAAAAGAGGTGCGCAAGCAAGGTTATGATATTGTGTACTTGGATGAAACATGGATCAATGCTCACCACACTAACCAAAGGGAATGGCAGTCATCAGATGGAAAGATTAAGAGATTAATACCTAGCAGCAAAGGACAGCGCTTGATAATTGCTCATGCAGGTAGTCGACAACATGGACTAATACAGAATGCAGAGCTCATTTTTCTTTCAAAATCCATAGACAATCGGGATTATCACTCTGAGATGAATGGTCACATATTTAAACATTGGATTGAAAATTCTGTTCTCCCATCACTAGATCGACCATCTTGCCTAATAATGGACAATGCAGCGTACCACAACATTGTTGCACTTGAAGATAAAGTCCCGACGTCATCCAGTACAAAAGATGCAATTAAGATATGGCTCACAAAGGAGCACATACAATTTAATAACATGTACTTAAAACCTGAATTATTATCTCTAGTAAAGCAAAAACAAAGGACAAAGATTTTTCAAATAGATAAGATTATCCAAGAGCACGGTCATATAAGTTTGAGGCTGCCACCTTACCATGCTCATTTAAATCCAATAGAACTAATCTGGACAAAATTAAAAGGACAAGTGGCAGATGAAAATACAACATTCAAAATATGCGATGTAAAGACCTTGCTAATCTCGCTTTATTAAATATAGACAAAGATTATTGGGCCAAATGTGAAGACCACGTCTTAAAACAGGAAGAGGAATATTGGAAAAATGATGGTTTGTGGAATGTTCAACCCCAAACAGTTATTAATCTTTTAGACTCGTCTGATTCAGAATGAAAGTATATAGCCCCCACAATGTTGGCCCCTATATTACCTCAAATTAGTTCAACAAACGGTCCTTTTCAGGACCACACAACTATGAAAATTGGACATACAGGTATACCTTGATATTATCGTCCGTCCTCGAACTGAGAAGACAATAATTCTCCTGGTATTTCCCCATTACGGCCACGCCTTTACCTAGTGAAAATTAATCATAGACCAGCAACTACGGTAATTTCTATTATTTAGGGGTTCACAATTTACAATTTTGACAAACATCAAAGAAATTCGCCGCTTTAAGAAAACTGCAGCTGCAAGATATTTGTTAAATATACATTTAAAGGGTCTTTTGCATTCTAATAACATTTGGAAAAATTCAACAGTTTTTAACAAACGGTTACTGAACAATAGCGTTTTGAAGTTGGGCAAGTGATTTTAAACGAGTTATAGTCCAGCCCAGAAGTATTGCAATACTGGGTCCTCTATATCAGTAACAGCCACCACTAGAGGGAACACGGCGATCCTAGCTTCTGTTAACCAGTCTGGTTTGACGCAGACTGTTTCCAGGGGAGACCACTAGGAGGTAGAACTGCTAGGTCTTGGTCGGCTGATGGTGCGCCGACCCTGCTATCTGCTCCCCCAAGGAGATTCTCGTGGAATTATGAGATTGCGTAGGTGACTGGTGAGTTGTCAGTTAGTGCGCAAGACAGTAGACTGAGAGAGTTTGGTCGAGAAGGCGGGTGGCCAGTGGGCCTTCCTGTCTTCACAGGAACCAGTCATAAATTGTGTGTTGTAGTGGGAATGATCTGTGGCCGAAGTAAGTGTAACGAATCGGCAGATATTACTGAAGGCAGTCCAGTCTATTAGCTACCAAGGGAAGCGCACGAATATACAGTAGTGTCACCGCGACTACAGTTGTTGGAGGGACAGGTGGAAACCAATGTGAATGAAGCAGTGAGTTCCAAAGAGGGAGACATCAACAGACAGTCTGGCGAGTATGTTGATATTTAATTGAACTTTTGCAAGTACAAGAAATGCTAGATTCAGAGTGTTCCATTGATATGTTAGACATGGAGCTCGCTACTCACGTTAGCTAAGTGTGTTATTATGAGCTGAATTTTTGCAAGTACAAGAAACACGAGATGTAGAGCGTTCCATTGATATGTTAGACATGGAGCTCACTACTCAAGTCAGCCAAATGTGTGTTATTAACTGAACTTTTTAAACTACAAGGAGTGTGAGAGTAAGAGCGTTTCTTTGATATATTATCCATTGAGCTCACTGTGCAAGTCAGCCAAATGTGTGTTATTAATTGAACTTTTAACATTACAAGGGACGAGAGAGTCGGAGTTGTCCATTACTATGCGGCACAGTAAGCTCGCCACTCAATTCAGGCGGGTGTCTTGCTGTTAGCTGAACTTATATATTTTACCAGGAGTGTGTACGAAAGTGTTACAGTGTATGGTGTATAATAAACTCACTAATTCAGATTTGTGGAAGTCAGTGTCAATGTGTCCACTCGAGATAACGAGGCCTGGTACTGTGGTTGAGTGAAATAAAGACCAGGCATTGTATGGCAGGTGTTGTTTAGTCAACAGAATTAGTACAGCAGTATCCTTGACGTGGCGATGAACGAACCGTGAAACGGGCCTCGCATCTGAGAGTGAGGCTGGCATCAGCCATCCTAAGAGACAGTGCGAAGTACTAGCCAAGGGGAAGCAGCCTTGATTCAAGCAGTCAGGAGTACAGCAGAAACACGGGGCGGCACGTGGGACGCCGCAACAGACTGTTTATATCGGGGTTGTTGCACCAACGAACAGCGTGTACAACAAATACACAGTGTTTACATGTGTTTGCAGATAAGCAGTCGACGAAAGAAAGTGGAAAAAAAAACGACTACGTATCTCCATTATAGGGAACTGTGAGGAGTGAAGGTTTCACTTTTAGAAAGTTTGCTGGCAACAGAAAATCATTTGTGAGAGGCCACATCTAATAGCTATGAGAAGTAAATATTTACTTGAAGTCAAAGAAATGCGTAAAGAATGAACTGTTTTGATATTGCCTACTTGACTGAAACATGGATCAATGCTTACCACTCATGTGAAAATAAATAGCAGTTATCAGATAGCAGCAAAGGGCAGCGCTTGATAGATCCACATGCAGATATCATATATAACGGGCTGTTGCAGAATGCTAACTCGTTCTTGTTTCAAAGTCAACAGATAATCGAGACTAAACTCTGAGATGAACGGTCATATATTTATAAAGTAGCTTGAAAAAACCGTCCTTCCATTAAAGGACCGACCCTTTTCTGGTAGTGGCCAATGAAGATAAAGTCCCGACATCGTCAAGTACAAATGATTGAAAAAAGATGTGGATCACACAAAATCACATACAATTGAACAGACATCTAAAAACTGATTTGTTACCTCTTCTTGGACAACTTATACAAAGCAGGAGAGTACGGTAAATGATTCCATATGCGATGTCTGCGCCGTATTCTTGGTAACACCTGGAAGGATAAGGTGACAAACGTGGTGGTCATCACTCGCACAGGCCTCCCGAACATCAACACGCTGCTCAAATAACGTAGGTTTCACTGGCCTTGCCACGTACACCGTATTGGCCGCATACCAAAATATAAACTCTACGGACAACTAGCAGATAGCAAAATAACTAGGGAGCGCCCAAAATTTCAATTTGTAGACGTGTGTAAACATGACATGAAGACTCTGAACATAATCCCTGCAGCCTAGGAATAAATAGCTGCAGGCCACAATCTTTGGAAACAACTCTAAAGCTCCAACTCAATCAAGCAGTAGCCAGATTTATAGAAAAATTAACAATAACTCAATAGAAAAAGAGAATAGGGAACAGGCAAATAAATACAGTGCTGCGGTAAAGCTGGTAGCAAGGAGCCAGTAGTTGGGTATAACATACACATCTACAAGGTATGGGGAAAGCTTTACAAAGAAGGAACTCAACAAAATACTGACGTTTTGCCTTACATGCGGCCTTCTTCGGAGAACGAGAACAACAACAATGGATGAGGCACAGATAAATACTACTCCATCTAGGATGATTGGAATAGATAAAGTAAGGAGAAGTGAACAGAGGGATAAGAGATGAAATGTTGACACCAGAGAGAGAGAGAGAGAGAGAGAGAGAGAGAGAGAGAGATGTGCTATATGGAGGATAAGTAAAATTGGGAATATGAAAGTATAAGTATATCTAGAAAAATTATTATGTATAAAAATGCCACTTAGCTGGTAGGTAGAATCCATCCGCTTGCAGTGAAAGAGGGCTATCAAATGCCAGTGGAGACGCCTGCTGGACAGTCAGTCACGTGGTTAGACCGTAGGTCAGACGCACATTGAAACAGTCTACCGTGACACAGGTAAAGACTAGGGATCTGCTAGAGTGTGAAATTAAACAGTCTTGGCATACAATCCCCAGGTATTTTCGTGTAAATGTGGAGTAATGAGGGACGGGCGGCTCTTGACAGACATGTTACGGAAGTTGCGATCACGCTTAAAGGCTACTAATTTAGGGAGAAAAAAAAAGGGGGGGGGTCGGAAAAGAGTACACGGGTAGTGGGGTTGAAGCGGAGAATGGGGAGACAACGGTGTATGAATCTGATCACCATGTAGTGGTGAGTGTGATGGGTGTGAGCAAGCACTTCCTGTCAGAGGGAGGACGGGTAGAGTGGGTGACAGCAGCATGGCATGAGCTGCAGAGAACCCATTGGAGCGCAGGAAGAAGAACTAATTCATGATAGAGGCGCCGGCGGTATAAGTCGAGCATCAGACGGGCATTATGAAGAAAATCGTCATCGTCCTGGCAAAGGCGACGAAAGTAGTAATGTGTTGCGTTGACTCGTATGACCTTACAAAGGCAAAGAGTAGGGATGATCCTCAACGTCCAGTTCCCTGTTAGAACAAGAGTTATATAGAGACTGCGGCAAGCTGCGCAGTTTGGCTTGCCGCAATTATATATATATATATATATATATATATATATATATATATATATATATATATATATATGACTGTCTAGAAGAAGTATGGTGGGTTGGATGAGCTCTCGAAAGGGGTATTTGGGGAACAATTGAGTACATTGGTTAATGAGTACAGACTGCGTTTAGCGCCAATTTTTTTACTACCAATAGGCGCGAGTGTATGTTGTCCAGCTCTATAAACCACGCCCACACCGGAAGCATGATGTGCATAAAGGAAGGAGATAGTTAACAAACATTAATGAATACTTTTTTTCCTTTTTTTAAAAACTTTAATATGTTTTAAAGCGTCAAGAGTCTACAATTATGATAACTATGGCCAAATTCAGTGATATATAATGGCTACGCTGGATGCAAACGCTAGTTCATAATTCAATATTCTTCTTCCTACCGCGAGCGCAGAGTGAAAGTCGTTCAACGCATCACAAACATCTATCGATCTCTAGTCTAGTCTAACAAGCGCTAACATTCCACCATTTTTAAAATTTACAGAGACGTTTTGTTGCATGTCAGTTGCCTCTCTGATACATTTTATTAGTTAATAATTATTTTAAATATTTATTCACAGAGCTTGTATATTTATTAAAAGATCCCAAAGAATCATGTGTTCGTGTGCGTGAGTGTGCGTGTATGTGCATATTACTCAGAGAGTAGACAAAAGGAACAGTCTTCTGATAGCTTCACTGGCTGATACAAAGTGTAATGTTTATTGTCGGAGAGGTGCCTGTGTGGGTCGTAGAACAAGTGGACGGATAGCTGTGTTTGATGGAGAGGTGAGCGTGTGTGTGTGTGTGTGTGTGTTGTTTGTGTGATTCAGTATGCAAATAGCTGTGTAAATATATATTGAAGTGATGGGTGACTAGCTAGAGTTGTAGCCGTTTCTCTGCTTCTCTACCGTTGTTGATATTGCGATTTGCTGTTGACGATGTGGTCGCCCTGAAAAACCCTACCGAAGGACGTGAAGATTGGAGCCACTAATTGTCACGTGGCCGTTGCTTGACCTCACGTCTGGAACAGCCTTTAATCTTGAGTTTTAGCACACCCTTGCCACCATGGCACACCTTTATGCACTGACAAGTACGTGCACGCTCTGGCTCCGTTGAACGTTCTGCTTTTACCAGCTAGGGTTCAGCTCGCGTGCCAACCGGGACTGCACTTGCTACCCAGGACTCGGCATTCTGTAGTCAGGTTAACGGCCGTCTACTTGACTGACGAAGGCTGTATCTCCGAACTGGCTAGATCACTCTCTCCGCGTCTTTCGTGATCGTATAACAAGGTACTCCGCGCTGTTCCGGCTACTGTCTCCTTCGATGTCAGAGGGTCTTATCTGGGACACCGCCCCCCCCCCCCCCCCCCCCCCAACAGGTATCGTTGTCGTTAATCCACAGACAAACAAGTACTCACGAGGTTCAACTAATCAACTGAACTCCAAGGTTAAAACAATAACGCTGTTTATTCATGAACCGTCGCTCATGAACAATAAGTTGTACATCAGTTCACACTCTCGTTCTCAGCTGCTCAGCAATAACAATTAATGTCATACACGAGGCTCCCACACGCTCCAATTTCTCCCGTTCTGTCAACTTGAACACATTACTGTAACGTGGCTGGATCAACTCCTAACACCACTTATTCTATTTGTCTGAGGCTTAATCTAGAATCCTCTGCTCTCATCTCGAGTAGTATCTAAGTTACAAGTTACCGGCATCAACTACAAGTTTCATAACTCACTGGAACTGTACAGGCATAATCTATATCATCTGCTCTCATCTCGAATAGTACCTAAGTCACAAGTTACCAGTATCAACTACAAGTTTCATAACTCACTGGAACTGTACAGGCATAATCTATATCATCTGCTCTCATCTCGAATAGTACCTAAGTCACAAGTTACCAGTATCAACTACGAGTTTCATAACTCACTGGAACTGTACAGGCATAATCTAGAATCATCTGCTCTCATCTCGAATAGTACCTAAGTCACAAGTTACCAGTATCAACTACAAGTTTCATAACTCACTGGAACTTTACACTACACTGCGGAGGTTGGTAACGATGTCCTCCCGAATGAATCACAGTTAATTTCTAGTCGAATCTACTCTAGCCCTACACTTTGACTAACACTGCTAATCATGCGACCCACTGTCACACTATCTTCCCCACACAAAAAAGAAAGTCACTATCTCGCGTACCTAACATGCTTACTCAACGGTACCGACCCAACTAAAATAAGCCGCCCGCCTTGAGTGATTGTCGTCTCTAGACCCCATCTAATTTTTGGTTTGTCCCCCAACCTTTTCCTCTAGCCAATTACCAACCGTCTTACATTCTGATTGCTTTCTCTCTTCTCATTGCTTTTCACTTTTCACGCGAACTTTATGTTTTCTACTTCAGTGATCTCTTATCACTTTTTCCCGTGACTTCTACCCTACCAACTCCCCTTTTGTCCTCCACTTTTAATCACTGCCTCAGAGTGGTGACTAAGTAGATCGATCAATCGCTCACCCAATATTTCCAAACACGTTTGTTACATCATTAAAATAAGGGCTATCAATATTAGCACACCGTAATCAAAACGCCAATAAAATAGGGTAGTTATGGGTGAGATCCAGTCTGGCTTATTACGTGAACACATTATTCAGCTTTCATATCCATATACTGTCAAGGGGGGAAAAAGTACTATGAATATGTTTGTATTGTTTTCCTCTACCGTACAGGACCTAATTCATACAGATACAAGGCGTCTAATACATTTTATATTTGTAGTGGTAGGATTTCTTGCTGCCTTGCCTCTATAAACATATCAATGATAATAACAACTTAAAGATCGGATGAAGAATTTAACGTAGACTGACCAGTAGACGGTTATAATATATGTTTCAGGCTGTGACACATAATACTGCATCATAAGTCTATGTCGGACACCGATGCGATCTCATGCCTTATTAAACAGCATAGGTAATTAATTTTAAACGGAGGTGAGCTTTATGATAAAAAATAAATTAAATAAAACTACATAACCAGCGACGGCTTGACAGACGGTTGGTAGCAAGCAATCATGATAAGTCAGTAGTTTGGTAAAGCATGTGTGTCTCATCCTGGGTGCTGCTTCACTGAAAAGCGTCGCACGTGGCTGAATTTGCCAATCCTGGACCATTAGATCCATCTACTGAATGAACAAGATGCATTTTTGTGTGTCTGGCCTTGTCTCTTTTCTGTTGCGCCTTTTGTCTTCTGAATTTGATAATAGCACTGTCTCGAAAGATGCTGTGCCATTTTTTATTTTTATTTTCATTTTTACATTGCTTTCTATGTGCTACGATCTGCAGCCATATTTTATGTTTCTTTCACTGATAAAATTCCTTCAAGGAAGCCCTGCAAACATCCTTATATCTCAGCACTGGTCTGCCCTTTTGTCTCGTTCCATCTCTAAGTTTTCCATTCAATATTTGTTTGGGAGTACATTTTTTGTTTGTTATCGTCTTCTCGCGTGACTCACCCACAGTAGTCTCCGATTCCTAAGGAATGCCATGATGGACAGGAGTGTGGCTCGCTGCAAGACGTTAGTTTGTTACTTTGCCCCGCTATATGATGTTCTTTAGTGTACCATCATCTTGCAGACCTGATTTAACTATGTCGTCTAATGTAGGCGCAGTAGACTAAAAAGCGTCAGCATTGGGGAGCACGCGATCTATACCCTTAGTCGACGCACCTGTTACTTTTAAAAGTGTAGATGTTAAAAGTTAGCAGGTTCATGTCAAATCATTAGACAGATGCCACCATCAGACCCGTGGCTAGATTGGTTTTGCCACAGATTCTCATGTCGTTTGCGTACGGCGTCCATAGCTAGTTGCTACCCTCTTATTTTTCGCGCACCGCCTGTCAGACTCAAGTATACAGGTGTTGGTGTTCTTACCGATGGACCGCAGACAACCAAATGAAAAGCCGATTAGAGGTCACAGATGTGGGCTTTCTCAGAAGAATTTGAGCCTTCCCTGACCGTTTGAAAAGCGCACGCAAGCTTTGGTAAAGTCACATTTCAAAAGGCTTCTTCCTCGGAGGGCATTGATGATGTCCTCCAGATCCATTAGTTAACCTTCCTCAACGACAGCGCAGCTAGCCAACCTGTCCGCTCTATCATTTCCCCGTACTCCAACATGTCCGGGTACATAGACAAAAATGACCTTACGTATTTTTGATTTCTACAATGACTCTAACCATAGCATGCGTACAGAGCCCGCCTCCACTTTTTTTTATCATGCTCATCGAATCACTCAGTATACAGGCGTATACATTGCCATGCTACTCGTGGTCATGACGTATGAACCACTGTCTTCCTTGACTTATCTGCCTGCTGAGCGTGCTGTAAATGCCCATGTCTTCTTTGGTGTCGTCTTACAGATCCGTCTGTATAGATGACTGCATCTTTCTCGTCGGGGTTATCGCAGATGAAACCATTGACCTCCGCATTAACCACGACTGAGTTCTGTTCCCTACTTTTCCAGTCGACTGTGACAATACACGATAAAGCCCCTTGAATGACGTAGGCACCGGTATTCACTCCTCGCTAGCGTTGATATTGAAAGCCCACAGTCCTGTTTGATGGCATCTTCTGCTCGGCCCACCCATGATTTGCCTCTGTTTAGCCTGGCACCTTTCCCTGTGTTGAGCTCGTGGTGCAATGGTTACTCTTTATCTGCACTAATCTTCAGGTATGGCGTTTTGATTACGATGTGCTAATATTGATAACCCGTATTTTAGTGATGTAACGAACGTGTATGGAAATATTGGGTGAGCGATTGATCGATCTACTTAGTCACCACTCTAGCCAGTCACCCATCACTTCAATATATATTTATACAGATATTTGCATACTGAATCACACAAACACACACACGCTCACCTCTCCATCAAACACAGCTATCCGTCCACTCGTTCTACGACCCCCACACGAACACATGCACCTCTCCAACAGTAAACATTACCCTTTGTATCAGGCAGTGAAACTATCAGAAGACTGTTCCTTTTGTCTACTCTCTGAGTAATATGCACTTACATACACATCACACACACGAACACGCACACAGGCTTCTTTGGGATCTGTTAATAAATATACAGGCTCTGTAAATAAACATTTAAAATAAATAACTATTAAAATGTATCAGATAGGCAACTGACATGCACCACACGTCTTTGTAAATGTTTAAAATGGTGGGATGTAGCGCTTGTTATGACTAGACTAGAGATCGATAGATGGTTGTGATGCTTTGAACGATTTTCACTCTGCTCTCGCGGTAGAAAGTACAATATTGAATCATGAACTAGCGCTTGCATCCAGCGTAGCCATTATATATAACTGAATTTGGCCATATCTATCTTATTTATAGACTCTTGACCCTTTAATGACATATATAAAATATAACAAGTAATTTTTTTTTAAAAAAGTGTATAATAATGTCTGCTAACCATCTCCTTCGTTTATGGACATCACGCTTCTGGTGTGGGCGTGGTCTATGGAGCTGGACAACATACACTCGCGCCTCTACTTCTACAGATCTTTTGCAATTACTGTAAAGCGTATGTTTTTTGGGATACAATACTTATTAAGTCGAAAAATATCAAAATAAGTTGCCGCTTTAAGGATACTGTCTACCTGTGATACTTTAAATGATAAATTCATAGCTGATTCTTTTTTTCTCATTTGCCTTTCAGCGTTGAGGGGAGATGTAATTGCAGTCCTTTGTTCTTCTGTTGACCTCCTCTGCTGTTATGTTTACTAGTATTTCTAATTTTCTATCGGTCCATCTTTTCGAGGTTGGCCATTGTTCTGATTTTCTTACAACGTTAATTAACTCTTAAAGACGGTGGGAAAGCTGTCATGGTTACTTATTTACATTTTTTCGAGCGAACGCTGACATGGTTACGCTCATTTTGTTTCGTTACAGTGAAATTACACATTTTAAACTACCACAACCGCAAGGGATATAACTCTAATAGAATTTCCTGTCTGTAGACACACGTCAGTCGATCAACATGGGCTTAATTTGTTCATAAAATCGTCGAAATTTGCGTTGTTTTCTACAGTCTTCAATCAGCTGATTCGTGTTTATAAGTGAAAAATGGCTAGCAGCAGTGAAGTATCTACTGCTCCTAAACATGAATTATTATTAACAGCAGAAAAAGCTAGGAATTATGTTCTGACAATTTTATAAATGTAAAGTGACTTTGTTTTAGTACCACTGTTGGATTAAAATGTGCCCCCACTTTGGGTAGGTGAGTACCATTTTTCATATAATTTATTTTTTTACACAAATTTTGATTTTTAGTTGCTTAGATTCTTATCCTTCAATTTCTTTTTCAAAATAATGTTTCTGATTATGAATTTGTGTCCTTTTTTCCCCTTCAATTTGATGCGTACTATATATGTCTATGACTTATTACAGTGAAAATATGAAAGATTTAGTGAAAGAAGTGTTTCTCAGGAAGAAAAAATTATCGAAAAATTCCCCTAGAATTATGTTTTGAAGGGTAGAAAAACTACAGTTCTTAAGAGTTAAAGACTCGTTGTGTTGTGTTTTGATCCATCCTGCTGTCTTATCAAGCGGCTATACCATTTTATCAGTTGTTTCTTTATGTATTCTATGGCGGGAATCAGCCCAAGCTTTTTTCTGGGTTTCCCCTTTCTGATAACATTCCTCAGGGTGTTTCCTGCCATTCATATAACACATTTCATCCTGGAAGTGATTATTTTTTTAATAGTTCTTAAGTCCAAGTCCAGTTCTGATATTGGTAGGAAAACGTTGGAATGAAAATTGTATTGTAGAGTACCTGTTTCGTTTTGTTTTATCTCCTTGTTGGGTAGTAGTGATAACAGATGCTCTATATCTGCAGTCATACTAAAGTCATAATGTCGTGGAGAAATTTAAAACCACGCGCAAAACGTAATAGTAATGCACACGCAGGTTTTTAGAGACATTTGGTATGGATTGAGTGCATTAATTTTTAAAAGCACTATAATTTAATGTTTTCACATTAGTTAAAATGATACTGCCTTTTAGCTCTTGCTTGTGCAAAATTATTTATCTTGATTAGCTCACTTTTAGTCCAATAAAATAGTTCGAGCATAGCAATTTTGAACTTAACAAAGTTATTTATACTCCATATACTTGTATCATTATTTATTTGTGACAGGTATAGTCATCAAGAAAGCAAGAAATTCAACGACACGATGGAATTACCAATCATAGTTCCATGGCTACTGACTCTGACATTCACCATCTTAACCATATTCTTGTTCTGGACAAAGACAAGACGTAATTACACTCAGCATAACTTCCCGCCATTCCCTGACATACCTTGGCCAATCGTTGGACACTTCTTCATGATGAGAGGTAACCTGAGGGAGACAATGAAAGAGTGGAGAAAGAAGGCCGGCGACATTTATAGCCTTGATATTGGAGGAGAACTAAAAGTTATTGTAAATGAATACAATATCATGAAGGACGTTTCGGTAAAGAAAGCTGATCATATTATTAATAACCAACCATCTTTTATTGGCATAATTCTAGGGGAATATGATAAAGGGATCATTGGAGCCAGAGATGACAATTGGAAAGAGCAAAGGGCGACATCTTTATCTATTCTCAGATCATTTGGGATGGGGAAAAATGTCATGGCGGAAAAAATAGGAGAGGAAGTGTCGTGTATTCTTGAGAAACTTGTTGCTTTTAAAGAACAACCCGTAGACGTCAGATTACTGCTTAACGTCAGCGTTTCTAACGTCATTTGTTCTGTAGCAGTAGGGAAACGATTCGAACACGAGGATCCTTATTTTGTTAGATTAATGATGAATTTAAATGATATGATGAAATACATCAGAAATGTCATAATGTTTACGCCATTTAAGTTTTTGTATTACCTGCCTGGAGATCTTTTTAAGGCTAAAAAATGGGTTTCCGCAGTTGATGATATAAATTCAACTTTTGTAAGCCTTACGTTAAAGAACTCACAGAAACATTCAATGAAAACGAGGAACCGCAGAACTTTGTTACTGCTTACATCAAGGAGATGAAAAGGTTGGAGAATAAGGGAGCCAAAACTAATTTGAGTGAAGAAAACTTGGTCGCCATAATCAGAAATATTTTTCTCGCTGGATCAGAGACCACAAGCACTACCATATTATGGTGTCTCCTCTACATGCTACATTATTCTAAAGTACAAGAGAAAGTTTACCAGGAAATTGAGACAAATGTAGGAACTGCTCGTATCCCCAATATTGTTGATAAATACAAGTTGAGGTACCTGAATGCTGTCATCATGGAGACACAACGGATTGTCAGTCTAGCTCCTCTTTCACTTCTAAGGGAAGTTAGTTCTACTTTTGAAGTTGAGGGCTACACCATACCTAAAGGAAGCGCTGTTTGGTTTAACTTGGATTCAGTTCACCACGAAAGGAAGATCTGGGGAGACCATGAGAACTTTCGTCCAGAAAGATTCATAGACCAAAATGGAGCTCTCATCAACCGGGAAGAGCTCATGCCCTTTGGTATTGGAAGAAGAATTTGCATGGGCGAATCTCTGGCCAAAATGGAGCTGTTTTTATTTTTGTCTGCCATGTTTCAGCGCTTCAAGTTTGAACCAGCTGACAGTTCCCCAGAGTTGCCCACACTGAAAGAGGTTTATGGAGGTACAGTGGTACCCCAGCCATTCAAACTTAGATTTATTGAGCGCAGAGGACTAGATGGTGATTTGCGATAAATAATATCGCGCAGAGAGAATGAAGTTCTGCAACTTATTTATTCAGCAAGAAATATCCAAATAATTTAAACTACAGAATTAAACGATAGACGATTGATCGTCTCTATAGTTGAATTAATCATAATTGCTAATATCTTCACAATTTTGGTAACATTTTTTCACGATTGACACTAAAGTACATCGTGATTATATTTTGTTCGTTACTTTTATCATATTTACTATACTTCAACACGAGACACTAACTACAATAAGAAAGAAACATCTAAGACAAAGATCGCGTTACCAGTGCCAAACATGGCAGTTTTTGAATAAACAAAACAGGAAGTTAGTCACCTTAGAATTAAGATGTTTGAGGAAATCGCTAGGAGTGACCAGAGGAGACGGATTCAAGAATGAGGTAAGAGAACGATTGGGCATTAAGCCAACTGTGAACTACGTACAGAAACAACAAAAGAAATGCTTTGCTGAATGCCATGAGCTTCTATATCAAACAAAACATACATTAAAGAGACAATGTAAGAAAAGCCTGTGGTAGGTCCAGAGTAGGATGAAATGACAACATCGGATAGACGCTACAACATAAATTAACAATGGATGAGACTGCCAGAAGGACAAGAACTATAACTATGTATCTCCTCCCATACACACGAAGAGAGAGAGAGAGAGAGAGAGAGAGAGAGATAGATAGAGAGATAGATAGATTTTTGTCTCATGATTGATCTCTAATGTTACAGCATGCATTTTATTTTAACTGTTATAAAGAGAATTTTTAATTATATTGTGTTAGCAGACTCACCTCGCAAAAAAAACTCTTATAAAAAAGTCAACAACCTGAATTGTGTGTGGTAATTCTAACAAAATACAAGTCATGAAGAAGACAGTAACAATAAAAATGCACATGAAATTGTCTTATGTTTCTTAGTTTAGAATAAGTTTTAAAATCATTTTTCGCCATTTAAACCCTAGGTATAAGATGCCATCAAAGCAAACTACAAAAGAAAATATATGTACATGGATTTCACATAGATATTTTTATCATAATGAAATCGTCATGAAAGAAAGGAAGAAGAAAGAAGAAAAGAAAGAAAGAAAGAAAGAAGGACAGAAAGACAGAAAGAAAGAAATGTCATATTTCTTCATACTTTGTATTTGCATTGTCAATGAAATAAAATATTAGAGGAATTAAAATACCCAGGAAATTTAGCGACAAACGATAATTCACAAAAAGCAGAGATAGACTCAAGATGCATCAAAGTTTGTCAAACCATTGGACAGTTATCACCACTATTGTCCAACACAGAAATAACTCTTAATAAGAGGCAAAATGGGCACTCTATAATACAATCTTCATCCCAACGTTGTGCTACCAATGCCAGTCCTCGACCCCAGATGCAAGAACAATACGAAAAATAACCTCTACTGAGATGAACTGTGTTAGACGAATGACAGGAAACAGTCTGAGATAAGATCAGAAATGAAGAACTGAGAAAAACCTAGGAATAGCCCCCGCAATAGTAAATATAAAGAAATAACAGATAAAATGGTTTGGCCACGTGACAAGGCAGAAAGATCAAAACACAACACAACGAGCCCTCAACAAACGCTGTGAGAATACCAGACCCAAGGTCCACCACGAAAAAGATGGATCGACGGAATACTAGAAGCACTGGGAAACATAACAGCAGCAGAGGCGAACAGAAGAGCAAAAGACCGCAAATTATATCTCCCCTCGACGCTGAAAGGAGAATGAGGAAGGAAAGAAGAAAAGAGGAAGGAGAAGAATGAAATAAAAACATCTGGAAGTCTGTAAAAAGATCTTGTCAATAAAATTACACTGGCAGTTGTAGTGTGACTAAAAAAAATCAATATAGACGTTCAGGTATCGTTTTCAAAGTCTAGAAAATGTGCCCATTTGGAGAACCCTTACTCCTCGCAAAGAAAGACCAGGCGTTAGGCAAATTGGCGGTATTGTTTTTGCCGATTTGGCGAAGGATCGTATTGTTCATTTTGTGTCCATTATAAGTGAGATCTCTAAAGTATTATTACAGGATGATGGTACTCTTTTCGACGGTTTGGCTTGAAGTGTAGTTTTCATGTTTTGCGATTCTGAATCATAATTTTACGGAGAAATATACCAAGCTCATGGTGTATCCACGCGCTGAAGAGTTGTATGACTGCGATTAGTCAGTTTGTTACGTGGAAATTGGTTCTGGACCGTGCGACTGCACTTGCGTTAGACCATCCTCGATAAAACGCCGACGTTCAGCGACGAAATCAACGACAAATATGACGAGAAAACACATAAGGCCTAAACGACAACGTCTAAAAATGAAAAACAAAGAAGGCAAACGTGCCGGAGTGTGTAAGAAATGGTCAAAGTGCGAAACGCTAGATCTAAAGTATATGCAGTATATGCGCGTTGTAACAGTAAAGGTGAATGTAAGTACTGGGCAGGTAACTTAGCCGTTACCCGGCTTCTTTATAGACTATAGCAGTGACATATGCTAGCGATAAGTTAGTGACAGAATAACAAGTTTAGAGAATGGAAATTGTCCAAGCAGGCAGTAGAAGCGGAGATAACGCAAAGTTCATAGTGGGTAGGGACACCCACCGAGGAATAAGGTGAAGAGTGGGTGCAGATAATACACGGACATAACAAATTGTGGGAACGCAAAGTTCATAGTGGGTAGTGGACACACAGAAAGTGGGGATGAAGGAAAGGTGTAGAATAGTACTGGACATAATAAGTTTAGGGAATGGAAATTTCCAGGCAGGTTGTGGAAATGGGGATAAATAAGCGCATGTCTTGAACTCATGGTTTTACTGTCCGGTAAATAGGTGACAAACAACTACTAGGACTGGTCAAAGTCATGAAGTAATCATTATTTTGAAACTCAGGAGAGGTCAAAACTGTCCATAGGGTAAGATGGTCACAAACAATTTGTTTTGACAATTTTGAGACTGAAGTCATGGAACGGTCAAGTTTGAAGGTGGAAATCACAAAGCGATCAGCCTAGCGACAATTGCAGGTTGTCACTTCGCGACAATTGCGATGATGTCATTGGCTACAGATATTTCACGCGAAGAGTTAGATGGGGTATTTAAACTTCGACACGAGAGGTTTTAAAAAAAGACAGGCCCGAAAAGTTAAGCCAGAAATGTAGACTAAGTAAGCTTCAGTAGTCCGGCTTCGGCCGAACTGCTGAAGGCAGTTATTTAGGAACGACATTCAGTGAGAAAGTTGGACACGAAATGTAGACTAAGAAAGTTAGCCCTACTGGTTAAGAAGTTTAGTCAAGAGAAGTTAGTTAGGAATCTTCAAGTGTGTAGTTTTAAGCTAGTTGACAAATTATTAATGAACAGACTGGAGAGTAGTAAAGATATCAGTGACTTAAGCAATTAGTTAAGCTATAGTAAGACAGAACAAGTAAATTAGAAAATATGAATTTAGTTGTGAAGTGTTTGGAGAGTTTCCAAGTTATGCTTCACATTTGTTATAAACGTAAGTAAGTTGATGGAGAGATTGAATGTATAATATACACTTATGGACTGTTCAATAATCACCGACGCTAGCGTCTGAACGTCCAGAATTAAAGAACATTCATTCAAGAGAAGTGTATCCACTATATATGTATCACGTGCCAGAATAATAAGAATCAATAAATATTATTATGATTTATGTATTCTGAAAATAGTATGTCATGATTGTATTGACTACGTTGTGATCCATGTGATGTGTTCTGACTTCAACTATAAAATAACCAGAGAAATATGATAAAATAATTACAACTCTTTAACACACGTTTCATACTAGAACTGTCCCTCAATAAATCAATGACGGTCCATTCTTGATAAGCTACTGTGCAGCGCTAATATAATTATTTTGCAAGAAAAACTTTTTGGTGCTAGGACAGTTAGTGCCTCCGGATTTCACTGCTTCTACAATAGACGAGAACTTGGACATGCCATCCTTGTGAGAAACAACATGGTCTTCCTCTTCTTCTACCTTTTAAGCTCCCAGTGGAGCATAGGTCTTCAACAAACACTTTCCAAGTCGTTCTGTTTTTTGCCATTCTTTTAAGATCATTCCATGCCTTCCCTATCATCTTCATCTCTGCTTCTATCTGTCTTCTCCAAGAATTTCTTGGTCTTCCTCTTTGTCCTTTCTCCTGGAGATTCCAAAAAGGGCCTGTTGCGTAATACTCTCAGTTGGCTTCCGTAGTGTGTGTCCTATCCAGCGCCATCTTCTTCGCTGTATCTCGTTTATCCACTGGTGTTTGACTGGTACATTTCCATAATTCTATGTTAGTGATTTTGCCCTGCCATTTCCATCCTTTTATTGGTTATTATTGGTTATTGGTTATGGAAGGCCTCGGCATCACAGCAAACGAATTAAAATCCATAATTGCTCAACCGTCCGTGCCAGTGGAATCATCCGAATTACCAACTCATCTCCCAAACAAAGAAAGGTAACTGTAGTCCCCATCGTAGCAGTCTCAGAACACGCCAAAAGACATAAGGCGAAACCGCGCAGAAAGTGAACACAGCCAACTGTTCCCTGTCATACGATATCATCATTCATCGTAAACAAGCGGGATATCGAAGCAGGACCAAAACGGATGAGACACACAGCTCACGGTGTGCACTCTGCGTAAGCATCCATTAATGAAAGTCTGTATCTTCGTGATTGTCAATTTTGTTGTTCTCCATGTTTCACAGCCATATATTAGGACCGCCTTAACATTTGAGTTGAAAATTTTTATTTTTGTATTTAACCTAATTTCTTTGGATTTCCATAATGTTTCCCAGTGCAATGAAAGCTCCTCTTGCTTTTTATATCCTTATTTTAGTATCATTTTCTGTACCTCCCTCTTTATCTTTATTACTGCCCAGATATATGTAAGATTGTACATCTAATAGAGATATTTCTCCTAGTTCTATTTGGTTATTGCCAACTGTATTAATTCTCATAATGTTGGTCTTATCTCTATTAATCTTCAGTCGTAGCTGTTGTGATCTCTCACCAAGTATGCTCATTTCATCCTGCATCTGTTGGTGGCTGTGTGATAGGAGAGCTATGTCATCAGCAAATTCTAAATCATCACGTTGTTTGGTCAGTGACTACTGGATTCCATTTCTGTTGTTTTGAGTTATTTTCATAATCCAATCTATGGGCAGCAGAAAGAGAAAACAACGTGGTGGTAGCTGAGATTGGTATGACTGCAAGGGACAGTGAACATGTGCAGTTACATGTGGTTTGGGTGCAGACTCCAGTTCCTTTCGTGCTTGTAAATGTGTATGTCTGTAACGGGAAGGTAGACATACAATGATGGCAGAATTTCTTCGCGTTCGAAGAGGAGAACGTCATTTTCTGCGCAGACTTTAATGCTAGAGGCAACAAGTGGGGCAACGTGATAATCATCAAGCACAAGAGAACTCACTGGTGTCGGCAAATTTAGTGTTTCAATAATGGAAGAGCAACTAGAATGGCCACTCGAACAAGGGACTCTTAATTATCGTAGACCTGGCTCTAGTGTCTTCCACCTTATCACCGGTTTGCAGGTGCAATGCACTGGGATTCCACTGAAGTGATCAATATCCATCCTAATTCAGAAAGGCCGATATATAAGCCATAAAAACAAGTTCAATACATTCCACTACGAGAGCACAAACCAGCACGTCATTAGAAAAATCTGACAGAGAAAAAATACACTCAGGCAGGAGAGATGGACGCAGTGGCCCTGGCGGAACGAAGATGTCGAGGAAGCTTGGCGGAACAAGAGTCAAGTGACCAAGACATGACAGAAAGCCAGAAGGACTGAAATCTCTCTATCTCTGCGATTAGGACTCAATCAAAGCAGGATTCCAGACTCTCACATGAAGTCAGCTGTCAGGTTAAGTGTGTTGATCGCCCCCACAGTCCGAATATCACAATTAGAGTCTGCCAGATCCACTCTAAAACGTTGCACCCGTTAAAACGTTGCACTGTGTTCTGCGCCAGTTGCCCAGTGCATCCGATTTCAGCCAGCATTTTATTCAGGTTTGCTTTCCTTAGCATTTGATTGTCCCCAATCTTCCTGCAAGGCAGCAGATTGTCTTTTCTGTAGGGGGATTCTGTCCTTAGATGGTCGGCCCTCCCAGGTTTACGAGCACCATCTGCCCAAGTCACAAGAGGTGACTAACACAGACATGCACACACACAGATATGAGATGTGACTAACACAGACATGCACACAGTGATATGAGACATGACTAACACCGACACACATCAAGATATATGACACATGACTAACATAAACATGCACATAAAGATATGAGATATGATTGACATAGATAGACATGCACACACAAAGATATGACACATATCTAACATAGACATACACACAAAGATATGAGATATGACAAACATAGGCATGCACACACAAAGATATGAGATTTGACTAACATAGCCATGCACACACAAGAATATGAGATATGATAAACACAGACATGCACACACAAAGATATGAGATAGGACTAACATAAACATGCACACAAAGTTATGAGATATCACTAACCCAGACATGCACACACAAAGATATGACACATGACTAACACAGATACACACTATGATATGAGACATTACTAAACTCAGACGTACATAAAGATATGAGACATGATTGACACGGACACACCAAGATATGAGATATGACTAACATGACACACACCAAGATATGAGCCATGGCCAGCACACACACACACACATACATACATACACAAACACACACAAGCTAAGATATGAGCCATGGCTAGCACAGAAACACACGAAGATATTAACCATGGATGGCACAGAAAACACATTAAGATATGATCCATGGCCTCACGGAAAAGCACCAAGAAATGAACCACGTCTAGCACAGAAACACATTGAGGTAGCCATATGCTTGGGTTTGTTGTAATCAGCAGACTCTTCTTAACGTGGGGATCATCGACATACGAGACGCAGACCTCGATTAACTGTTCACAGGTTTTGTTCAAACAGTTGTCCGGAGATTTGAGAGTGCAGTATGACCCGTAGAACGTTCCCTTGCATGCACAGTTCCTGGTTGACTGTTCACAGGTGTCGTTGAAACAGTTGTCCGGACATTTGAGAGTGCAGTCTGACTCGTAGTACGTTTCCTTGCACGTACAGTCCGCACTTTCCGGGTCACATATGATGTCACAGCCATCAGAACACGTCTGTTCGCACTGTAGTCTAAAATTACCATCGGGACAAGTGTCATTACAGGTACAGCCAGGATGTTTACATTGTAGGCATATTCCGGATTTTTTCCTACATAAGGGACAGACACTGAGACAAGACCTGGAGCAGTCGTGTCCACAGATACCATGTGAACAGTTGCCGTGACACGTACCGCTGATGACGTCGCAGCTTTTCCTACACCCACTTCACACTGCACAAAATGACCAAGAATACCCGTCCAGACAATAGGTGTCTGTAAATGATTGCACCTCACACACCGTCAGTGCACTGCCGGCTTGCGAAATGGTCGGTGAGAACTCAATCTTAATGTGTGCAATCTTGGCGTGTATGATATATCACCGCCACTGTCAGAGAAAGCCTTTAAAGTGGCATTCTTTACCCGAATCATAGTGCTAGCTCGATGATAGATTCGAATTATGTGAATCTTCTGGGGCGTGGCAAAGTACAGATACCAGTAAACAGGACTGGTTCCATTTCTCAATTGTGTGTGTGTGAGGTCATTGTTATAGAGATTAATCTTTGTTTTGCCATTAACTGCGGCCTCTGGTCCACATTCGTCTCCTGTATAACAAACATTAAATGTGTCGGCCTGGTTTGTGTTCTATTTGAGAGCCACATTCCTACCCCCGCCAATGTAGATGGAGCAGATATTTGCAACTATCCTCCCTTCAATCCGTAACTTTTTTAACAGACCGGGCCAGAGAAAAAGACATCAATCTCGTGCTGACTAACAACAAACCATGAATAATTGCTACATGAGGCAGAACCATTTAGTTTTACCGCGAAACTGTCCGGATTGGTGAAGTCATTCACATAAATCCTAAACCAGTAGAACGGCAAAGGTAGATTGAGAGTTGCCTCAACTGAAGCAGAATTTGTGTCCGATTTACATGTGGTGTCTTTATTATCAAACAGGAAAGTAGGTTCAGATTTTTGGGCGTATTAGTACACGAGGACCAAGTACAGACACTGGGGTCCAAAACATTCGTGCTGACAACTTTCATTGTTTGGGCATGTCCCTGTAGCTTTGTCACAAACTCTCTCTCTCTCTCTCTCTCTCTCTCTCTCTCTCTCTCTCTCTCTCTCTCTCTCTCTCTTCTCTCTCTCTCTCTGCGATCAAGACTCAATCAGAGTAGGATCCCAGACTCTTTCATGAAGTCAGCTGTCTGTTTAAGCGAATCGATCGCCCCATATAGTTTCTCCTCCAGGGAGGTGGGCGTGGACCACATTGCTCTTCTCAGGTCCGTGTACCGTCTACGGCAATCCTGTAGAACATGGTTTGTAGTCATTTTGACCAGTGTACAGTGGCATAGGCTGGTAGTTCCTATTTTGAATTTGGTGAACATGCGATTTCTCATTCTATTATGGCCTGTGCGTAGGCGAAGTATGATGACTTGATCCCTCCTTGATAGTAGGTGGTATCCGTCACTCTCGTTATGCTTTGGGTGTTCACATTTCCATTTTTCATGGAACTGACCCTTGAGGATGGATTTGGCTTCATCATAACTGAGTGGATGATTCTCTTGTGGTAATCTCCCTCCCTCTTTAGCTAATTTGTCTGCTCGTTTGTTCCCGTGTATATTACAGTGTGATTGTATCCACTGAATGACTACTCTTTGGAAGTTATTGCATAGTTGGTCCAGGGTAGTTCTCAAGTCATCTAGTTCATATGACACCTGTGACTGTTACAACGACAAGACATACGTGTCAGCTACAACGACATGACATACGTGTCTGATACAACGACACAACACGACACCTGTGACTGTTACACCGATATGACATACGTGTCTGATACAAGGACATGACATACATGTCTGCTACAACGACATGACATACGTGTCTGATACAACGACATGACATACCTGTCTGCTACAACGACATGACATGACACCCGCGATCTCTAACAGTTTCACCCCTTATGATTCATTTATGACATATAGCTAAGCAGACGCCCAACTACATAGCTATAAATAAATGTTATCCTTGTACTATATACTCAGTGTACTAAATATTTGTGTAATGTTATATAACATCCACTGTATGTTATACACCTATTGAGATAATAAAAGAATAAAATATATCTTTTGTTTTCTGTTTTGATGCACATTAAATTGTGTGCTAAGCACACTAAGGATTCCAAGTGGGATGATTTCTGCATAAAAATGTGCTCAGAAAAATCGCTAGCCACATTCTGGCGCCTTTATCAGAACATGAATGGCACTACACGACACAGAGGCATACTAGACTTTCAGAGCACAGGGCCGATATGGTACAAATCTGATGACAGCAAGGGAAGGCCCTGCTTGCCCGCTACATTGAGCGGGCTTGTCAAATAAATGAGGCTGTAAGAATAAGCACTGGAGATCCACTCTCAGAATTGTGTGAGGATGTAGTGCTAGGAGAAGATCTCACAATCACAACCGATGCCATTTACACAAAACTTAAAAGGTTGCACAACACTGCCTCTGGTCCAGACGGTGTTCCGTACGACATTTGCGATTTAGCTGACAACTTGAAAAAAAAAAAAAAGAGTTTAATGCCAGCATTCAGAGTGGTCAGATTAAGGAGGAGTGGCTACACAGCTACTTACAACTGCTATCAATGCCAAACAATGACCATTCTCTGATCAATGCCTACAGAATAATCACTATGCAAAACATTGTGGGCAAACTCCTGGTGAAAATAGTTGCCCGTGTCTCACTCACTTGTTACCTTGAACAGATACGCGCATTCCCACACACACTCGGAGGTTATAGATATAACAAAGACACATGGTTCAATGCGGCAGTCTTCGCCTATGACGTCTACGAAGATTTATGCAGAGAAAAGGAGACAAGTGCTGCTATTAAAAATCTGGAGCATGCATACAACATAGTACTACTTGAATACCTCATGCACATGCTCCTCAAACTTGCGGTGCACCTCTTCCTCATCAGATGAATAGCTGCAGAACTGTTTCAGATGAATATGATACTCAGATGTGTGAAGTTGGTCATATGTTTAATATATCTGGTAGTAGCGCTAAACCTGACGTAACCATAATGGGATCGGCGAGATACTATATATTACTCTATAACCTCAGTAGAGAGCCGTGGCTTCCTACTAGCAGCATTAAAGCACGATGACCGAATGATTCCTCATTCTCCCGTCTCCGTAACACTGTCCTGACCACAGCTGAAAAAGAAAAACTGCTGGTGCTCTGCTTTGGCATAGGCATGAAAAATTTACGACCACCTTGTCACTGACACTGGTAAAAAAGAAATTAGTCTCCACGAGAAAAAAAATAATAGATGACAAAATGATTTTGTTGTTGTGAGTAATAGACACATAAGACACATTTTTAATTATGTTATTCTGAGTAACAGAAGACACACATTTTTACTTTATCAATTTTATTGGCAAATCGCACCGGTACCATTCCATCAAATAAGACACATGGTCATCATGTAGATGGAAGGTCAAGGTAACGTTTCTCAAGCCCACAGGTAACCACCATAATACAACATTAACATAGTTTAGATATCTCAAAATTGTTTCTCTTCATCAAGCCGACTATTATTGGCTGTTTTTTTTTTTCTGCTTCACATTTTGCCAGTAAATTGGAAACACTGTTGACACTGAACGCAAGCTACGAATCCATATTAGTCCGACATCATTTTTCTTTGTATTCTGATAATTTTTCATTAATTTTGAAGTTTCCAATAAGGAGACATAAAACGGTAAATGTTCATGAGTATAGTTTATATAAACAGTTATAACTCTGTAGTCTACTGATCCTTAATGTCGTCAGTATCGTGTGTAATTACTATCAATCTTCCTTCTTCAGAACTCATCTGTAATACTGAATCACTTATCCATACAGAAATACAGTGAAAGCTAATAACACATACGTCTTCTCGTCTTGAGATCTAAAAAACAATTAACTCGGACCACTCATGAGGAGCTCTACATCATATTCTAAATTCGTAAATTCTAAATTTATAACCCAGTGAGAAACGGATACATTATCTTTTTAAATTATAATATAAGCAAATCGGCGCGTCGATCGCAAGCTTCTACCCCATGATGTTAAAGCTAGCGCTCAGTTCAGCTGGTCAACTTGACTCGTAACAGGTGTCGATCAACTCGCTCAGAAGTTCGTAGTTTTCGAACCCCCCATTTGAGGCACGTAAAACAGTTTAACAGGCCCCAAGGTCCCAGCCACGGGGTTATCAATCTATAACAGTTTATTTTTTAAACCACTGTTTCACGAGATGACGTTATTATTTTTGCTGGTTCAGCGAAGGATCGTATTTTTCATTTTATGTTCAATATAAGTGAGATTCCTCTAACGGATTATTACAGAATGGTGGTCCTTTTGCCGCTTTGGTTAAAAGTGAAGTTTTTATGTTGTGTGATTCTGGATTTGCCTGCAGAACATACCACGCTCAACATGTTTCCGCGTGCTGAAGAACTGAATGACTGCGATTAACCATTCTTGAACGTAGAAATGGGTTCTAGACCGTGCAATTGAGTGAGTGCACGTGGTCTAGACCATGGTCAATAATGTGCCCGCAAATGGCCCGCGACGTCCGTTTTTGGCCTGCGGCGGATAAAAAATAAAATCAGGTCGCACTGATCAAAATGTCCTGGATAAAATTGATTTAAAATTTGTTACATTAACTTTTACCGTGCGAAAGCTAACTCAAATATTCCCTAGTAGTTTGTTTAAAATAAAGTATAATTATTGGTGGAAACATCCGAGGTAAATCAAAGAAGAATAATAGTACAAGTAGACCTATGTTTAACACTCGGAACACTCTATAGCTCGTTTCAAATCATCTGCCCAACTTCAAAACGCTATTACTCTCTAACCGTTTGTTAAAAACTTTTGAAATTTTCCAAATGTTATTAGAATGCAAAAGACCCTTTAAATGTATATTTAACAAATATCTTGCAGCTGCAGTTTTCTTAAAGCGGCGATATTTCTGTGATGTTTGTCAAATTGTAAATTGTGAAGCCCTAAAGAATAGAAATTACCGTAGATGCTGGTCTATGATTAATTTTCACTAGGTAAAGGCGTGGCCGTAATGGGGAAATAACTGGATAAAACAAAACACCAGGAGAATTATTGTCTTCTCAGTTCGAGGACGGACGATAATATCAAGGTATACCTGTATGTCCAATTTTCATAGTTGTAAGGACCGTTTGTTGAACTAATTTAAGGTAATATAGGGGCCAACATTGTGGGGGCTATATACTTTCATTCTGAATCAGACGAGTCTAAAAGATTAATAACTGTTTGGGGTTGAACATTCCACAAACCATCATTTTTCCAATAATCCTCTTCCTGTTTTAAGACGTGGTCTTCACATTTAGCCCAATAATCTTTGTCTATATTTAATAAAGCGAGATTAGCAAGAGTCTTTACATCGCATATTTTGAATGTTGTATTTTCATCTGCCACTTGTCCTTTTAATTTTGCCCAGATTAGTTCTATTGGATTTAAATGAGCATGGTAAGGTGGCAGCCTCAAACTTATATAAACCGTGCTCTTGAATAATCTTATCTATTTGAAAAATCTGTGTCCTTTGTTTTTGCTTTACTAGAGATAGTAATTCAGGTTTTAAGTACATGTTATTAAATTGTATGTACTCCTTTGTGAGCCATATCTTAATAGCATCTTTTGTACTGGATGACGTCGGGACTTTATCTTCAAGTGCAACAATGTTGTGGTACGCTGCATTGTCCATTATTAGGCAAGATGGTCGATCTAGTTATGGGAGAACAGAATTTTCAATCCAATGTCTAAATATGTGACCATTCATCTCAGAGTGATAATCCCGATTGTCTATGGATTTTTAAAGAAAAATGAGCTCTGCATTCTGTATTAGTCCATGTTGTCGACTACCTGCATGAGCAATTATCAAGCGCTGTCCTTTGCTGCTAGGTATTAATCTCATAATCTTTCCATCTGATGACTGCCATTCCCTTTGGTTAGTGTGGTGAGCATTGATCCATGTTTCATCCAAGTACACAATATCATAACCTTGCTTGCGCACCTCTTTTACTTCACGTAAGTACTTGCTTCTCATGACTACTATATGTGGCTTCTCACAGATGATGTTTCGTCCAGTGGAATACTTTCTGAATGTAAAGCCTGCAGCTCTCACATTCCTCCATAATGTAGACTTTGATATTTCAATACTGTTGTTCTTTTTCAGCGATACTTTTAATGTTCTTATTGTAACAGTTTCATTCATATCCAACATTTTGCGAATTTCACTTCTAATAAGTACACTGTCGAAATTATCCAACATTTTTGCTCTTCCTTGTGATTTTGTATATTTTGAACATTGACGGTCACGTGCTTGAATCCAGCGATTAAATGACCGTTTATATAAATCCAAACTGTGTCTTGTCCTATTCTCAGTGTTTTCTAAAGAATGAAATAATCTTCCTCGTTTAGCCTCTTTGCAAAAATAGTCATACATTTTTATTGCGATGTTTTGTAAACTGCAGAATTTCATTTTAAGACTCATGATAAATGTTATTGTTCCACGTCTACACCTATGAATGAACGGAAATGGAACACACAATTTGTCGTGTTTTTTACAAGTGTCTAATTGTGTCAAACAAACCACGGGGAAAGCGTGCAAATACGTCAATTCTAACGTGTATGGATTTGTATTCGCTATTTTTAGTTTAAAATACTGTAAACATTAAGTTTTGACTACATCAATGGGTCGTTATAAATTTATATAAATCAAATAAGCAACAATAATAACCAAATGTTTTTTTTAATGAAATTAATTCCCTGCTGGGTTCTAATCATTATAACTTTACATGCAAATTTTGAAAAAATTACAAAAAGAGATTAAAAAGATATCGATTTTAAAAGTTGGGCACATGATTTGAAACGAGCTATAGTAGTTAGTTTAAAGTCGCCTTCTCGTCATCCCCGACCCATCCCTTTTTTCCGTTTGATCATCCTGCGATAGACTGAAACAAAAGAAGAAGCCGACGAATGGTTCTAGAACCGACTCTTGGTTCGGCGAGTTCAAACAGTTTCCGCCAAGAAATACTGTCAGTCACCCACCTTCTCCTCCCCAACACATTCACCACACAATTATTTTACTTTCAGTTTCTTTCTCTCCAATCCTCTTTTCATCAGTCAAAATTATATATCCGATCTGATCATTCTGATTTTGTCGAGTTACAATGAACAGTTCCATTTTTAACAGGAAACAGTACTATTTTTGTAATCTGTGTTTTCATTGTCTGTTGCTTCGGTCGTGGTATTATGAACATTAAACGTCAATTAAATGGAAAAAAAAGATTTTTTTCATGAGAAATTTGAAAATTATTTTTTATTTGTCAACAATAAGGATAGCAAACCGCAGTGCCTTGTGTGTTTGCAAGGGTTGTCTGTAAATAAAGAGTATACTCTTAAAGGGCATTACACGCCGCTAAATACAAGGACTACATTAGTACAATACGTTCTACACTAGTGTGCGATTTGAAGAAAAAGGTTAGTGCTCAGAAATCTGTTTTTACTACATTAACAACAAAACAAACGAGTTCCTTAATGGCATCGTTTGTTGTAAGCGAAGAGATAGCTAAAGAAAAAAATCATTATGTGACGGTGACTTCGTAAAGCGTTGTTCTATTAACATGGCGCGTGCATTTGGGGAAGAAAAAATTGCCAGTCATTTTGAGAGCGTTCCACTATCAAAACAGACAGTCACTAGAAGGGTTGAGAAAAAAAGTTCTCATATATCTGGTAAATTAAAGAGTGTCGTTACAAATTCCGTTTGGATGGATCCACTGACATATTACACACAGCACAACTTTTAATTTTCATAAGAACGGTTTCAAAAGACTTTATTATCAATGAAGAGCTACTAGCTTTAGATTCATTGCATATTACGACCAAAGGTAAAAACATTTATGACTCAGTTATGAAAGTTGTTAACGATATATCGGTGACATAAACAAACCTTTCAGCAATAGTGACAGATGGCAAGAAGTCAATGTGTGGTACACAAACAGGTTTAGTTGGATTATTAAGGAAGGCTGGAATCCATTGCCCATCATTACATTGCATTATACACCAGGGGGCGCTGTATGGCAAGATTCTAGACGTGGAGGATGTTACGAAAACTGTAATAAAGTATGTGAGTTTAATAAAAGGCGGGAATCGGGCTTTGACACACTGACAGCTTATAAATTTTCTATCAGAAGTTGAGGCGGAATATGGCGATTTAGTGCTCTACACACAAGTTCGCTGTCTAAGCAGAGGAATTGTTTGAGGCGGTTTAATTGCTTTGAGAAACGAGATAAAGCTGTTTTTAGAGAAACATGATACCAACAAAGAACTGATCAGAAAAATGTCTGATCCACATTTTAACAGCGTATTGGCCTTTTTAACTGATATCACCCAGCACATGAATGAACTCAACGTGAAGCTACAGGGACGTTCCCAAACGGTCTCAGATTTGGTAGGGCACCTACAAGGATTTATAAGGCAACTAAAAGTTTTTTGACTTACTCTGGCCAAAGAAAACTTCATTCATTTTCCTTCGTGCAAAGAATTGATTGAGGAGCGCAGTGACACTGATTTCAAATTTGCTGTATTAATGTTAGACAAACTACTGCAGCAATTCAATGAACGGTTTTCTGACTTCAGTGGTTTACGACGAGAACTGGCTTTGTTTAACAACCCTATGAAGTGTGACATTTTCCAACAACATGACACTTTTCAGTTGGAGTTATGTAACCTCCAAAGTGACCCATTTTTCCAATCAAGGATGGAGATAGGAGTTGACCTTTGGAAACTTGTGCCACAGAAAAATATCCCGCATTGAGTGATTTCATCATCATCATGTGCCATACAGGTTGGCGTAGGTGATCATGTCCCTCCACAATCTTCTATCTACAGTGCATCGTATCAGTTCTATTGTTGACTGTTTTCCATGCCATGACACCAAGCTAACCAGTATTTTCTCTCTTTGTCGTCCGCGATCTCTCTTTCCTTTTATTTTGCCAGTTGTAACCATGTATTCCAACTTTCCTCTTCTCACGATGTGCCCGAAAAATTTTGATTTATTCTTTCTTATGTTTTTTTAAGAGCTCCCTTTTTGTGTTGGCCTCTTTGAGAACTTCCTCATTGGTCTTTTTAGCTGTCCAGGGAACTTTCAACATTCTTCTGAGAAATCCCATCTCTGTGGATTCTAATCGTCGTTTCATTTGTTTGTCTACTGTCCATGATTCGCTTCCATATGTCAGAATTGGTTCTATATAGCACCGATGAACTCTCTTTCTCATTTTTATTGACATAGATTTGTTGCATAAGATATTTTTCATTTTCTGAAATGCTATTTTGGCCGGAGCTATTCTGTTTTTTTATTTCTGTGGTGCATCTCCCATCTGATGTTATTATTGTGCCCAAGTACTTGAAACGTTGCACTTGTTTCAAATTTGTCTCGTTTATTTTTATGCTGCATGATGGTGGTGATTGTTTCTTCGATATAACCATTACTTCTGTTTTCTTACTATTCAGACTGAGACCTTTCTTGTTGCTTTCTTTTACTATTATGTCTATCATTTCTTGTAGTTCATTCTCTGTCTCTGCTATTAAGACTGTGTCATCCGCATATCGCAAATTATTTATGTTGTGGCCGTTTACTTCAATTCTTTTTTGTCTTCTATTGATCTCATAATATATTCGCTGTAAAGTGAAAACAAATCAGGTGACAGAACACAGCCTTGTCTGACTCCTTGCTTTATATATTGGAATTGTCCTGTTTGGTTGTTAATTCGTATAGCTGCTGTTTGTTGCCAGCACATGTTTTTTATGATTCTCAGATTCTTGCCATCAATGTTTAGTTTCTCCAGCATATTTATTATTTCCACATGCTTTACTTTGTCAAATGCTTTTGTGTAGTCTATAAGTGATTTCATATAAGTGTAAGAGTGGTTTCCGTTTGAAAATTACTTCTATGCTCGGAAGCACATATATATGTGAATGCGCTTTTTCAACAATGAAGGCGATTAAATCGTCACAAAGAAAACGACTCACTGATGGCCACCTTTAGGATTTATTACGAATATCATCATCTTTACACATTGACTTTGATGAACTTGCTGCTGCACATGCTCACATTGTTCTCATTAAGGTTTGTTACATGTCAACTTTAAAATGACCTAACTAAAATAAGTTTGTTGAACAATATAAATAGCAACTTTTATTTACTTTTATAAATCAACGAGGCATTTTTAACTCTGTTGCAACAAAATGATTTATGTAAGTATGTCAATAAATAACAAAAATATTATCTTCAAACAAATGCCAATTTTATTTGTATTGATGTTGTTATGTATGTGGCCCGCCACACACAAAAATAATTAAAAAGTGGCCCGCCATTAGAAAGAAATTGGCCATCCCTGGTCTATACCTTCCTCGACAGATCGCCGACGTTCAGCGACGAAAACAAATACAAATATGACGACTAGAGGGGGTACAAAACACATAAGGCCTAAACGACAACATTAAAGAAGGAAAACAAAAAAGGCAAAAGTGCCGGAATGTGTAAGAAACGGTCAAAGTGCGAAAGACTATGCCTAATTTATGTGCGCGTTACATACTGGAACTGTGCTTCAATAAATCAATGGCTGCCCATTCTTGATAAGCTACTGTGCGACGCCGATATAATGATTTAGCAAGAAACACTCCTTGGTGACATGACAGTTAGCGCCCTTGGATTTCACTGTTTCTACAATAGACGACACCTTGGACAGGTCATTATTGCGCGAAACAACGTGATGGCAGCTGAGGTTGATATGTTTGCATAGAACAATGGAAGACTAGCAGATACATGTGGTTAGGGAGCGGACTCCAGTACTTTCGTGGTTGTAAATATATATGCCATTAAGGGAAATTGGACACACAATAACGGTAGAATCTCTTTACGTTCGAGTAGAAGAACATCATTTTTGAGGAGACGTTAATGATATTCGAGAGAAGATTCAAGAAAAGATTCATATGTAAGCTAGAGACTCAGGAGATTGGCGCACACCACTAAGGCTTGCGGCCTGATTAGTTATAGTTGAGCGTATGATCTGTATTTTATAGTAGGGAAGTTTCAAGAAAATTCACATGTAAGTTAGAGACTCAGGAGACCGGCGAATGCCACTAGGGCGTGTGACCATAGTAGCAATAGTCGAGCGTATGCTCTGTGTTTATTAATAGGGAATAGGATGAAGTTTAGTGGAGAGAGAGATGAGCTATAGATAAAACTCTCATGTAGGAGAGTGACTCGAAAGTGTGTACAAGAATAAGAGGTACCAAGTTTACTTAGATACCAGTTTGTGAAGATACCAGAGCGGAGATGTCAGTCCGCTAAGTTTTATAATTGTACATTGCTGTTTCAGGAGATACCCGAGCGGAGGTGTCAGTCCACTGAGTTGTATGATTGTACATTGCTGTTTCAGGAGATACCCGAGCGGAGGTGTCAGTCCACTGAGTTTTATGATTGTACATTGCTGTTTCAGGAGATACCCGAGCGGAGATGTCAGTCCGCTAAGTTTTATAATTGTACTTTGTTGTTTCAGGAGATACCTGAGCGGAGGTGTCAGTCCACTGAGTTTTATGATTGTACATTGCTGTTTCAGGAGATACCCGAGCGGAGATGTCAGTCCACTGAGTTTTATGATTGTACATTGTTCTTTGTGGAGTTATGAAATTAAAGTTGTATTATGTTTCACTTGAGAGACTTACGTGTGTAACTGATTCATTGAGATATGTGTATTGTAGATCAACCTAACGCCCGACGTTAAACACAACACGAAGTACAGATGTTAGACAGTTGATACCAACAGCTGAGTACAGATCCAAATTACGGCGATTGTGTAGATGTTACCTTGAGAGGGTTTGGACTCGTCCAGATCGGACACTTTCTTTTACATTGATCCATGTGTGTCTTACGTCGCCTGTTGTGACTTTTTCCACCTCTAAACGGGACAAATACTTTATTTTTACACCAGGATGTCATTAGCAAAATCAGACATAAGAAAATTGGCGCCCCTCGAATGAGGAAGGAGAGATGGATGCAGCAGCCCTGGTGGAACGAAGAAGTCTAGGAGCATTCGCGGAATAAAACACAAGCGACCAAGACATGGCAGAAAGCCAGAAAGAATGGAAGAACACAACCTAAGTTCTTGAAATTAATGAATGAGGAGGACGACCAAAAAATATTGTACTGTAAACTATCTGCTATGCATGCTAAGGGTGACAAGTGGGAGGATTTCTATTTTTTAAAAAGTGTGCTAAGAAAAATTCTTAGCCACAGTATGGCGACTTCATAAGAGGCACAACACAGCACACAGGTATACCAGACTTTCAGAGCGCAGGCCAGATGTGGTACAAATCTGATGAGAGCGAAGGGAAGGCCCTGCTTGCCCGCTAGACTGAGCAGACTGACCAAAGAAACGAGGAGCCAAGAATGAAGATACGGGGTCTCCTTCAGAAGTGTATGAGGAGGTAGTTCAGGGAGAAGATCTCACGATCATAATCGATGCAATTAGCACAAAACTTAAAATTCACAAAACACTGCTCCTGGTCTAGATGGTGTTCGGTATGACGATATAGGCGTTTTAGCTGACGACGACTTGAAAAAAAAAACTGACCAAAGAGTTTAATGCCAGCATTCAGAGTGGTCAGATTAAGGAGGTCTGGCTAAACTGCTACTTATTACCGCTACCGATGCAAAAAAAAAAACACTTTCAGATAAATGTCTACGGAATCATCATGATGCAGAACACTGCTTGCAAACTACTGGAGAAAATGGAAGACGTGAAATCCTCCACACTGCAAAAACGAACCCGATAACATCTCTTCCTGGTGTAGAGAATCAGGTGTCTTGGTTAATCTTAATAAAGCATCAATGCATAGTTATCCCTTTACAATCATATCGTTAGCACGGAAATACCGGCGGTACGAATGGGAGCTGATGAGGGGACCAGGGAAAGGTTGATGACGCACCTAGGAGTTAATTTCGATCGCAGCCTGTGTTTTAGGGATCGCGTCGACCTGAAGATAAGTACAGATAAAGAGCATCCATTGCATCTTGAGCTCAACACAGGGAAGGGTAAAAGTAAAAAAAGTAAAGTACCCCAGTCACGCCAAGTGGCGTATAGGGAAATATGGAGTTAGTGACCCTATATTTTACAGACCTTCAGCACATGATTTTTGGGGTAATGTGGTCGGTATTACGCCCGTGCTGCTTTACTTTCCCAGAAATAAATCCGGTACCCATTTAAGGCTGGGTGAACCCGGAAGTCGTCGGTTGGGATCGAACCCTACCCCTTATCCTTTGTAGTCCAGTTCACTAACCACTGAGCTATCGCGGCTCCACAGGAAAGGGTGACAGGCCAAAAAGAGGCAAATCATGGGTGGGCCGAGCAGAAGATGACATCAAACAGGTCTGTGGGCTTACCAGTATCAAAACTGGTGAGGAGTAGATACCAGTGAGTAGTATACAATGTTCCATTTGAGCCGTATTTAGGTGCGAATTAACAAAGCTATATAGTAGGTGCGCGGCGCACCTAATGTACACGAGAGACAAGGGGAGTTAACCATGACCGCTCGTATCGGGATGTTGACCTCTAGTCCCGGTGACCCGGAAGTGACCTGTTTATGTCTGCGTTGCCTGTCTGAGTTTGTGTGAAGATCTTGTGAGAGACGCGGCGGGCGGTGTGTTGACCTCTAGTCCCGGTGACCCCGGAAGTGACCTGTTTATCTCTGCTTTGTGCTGACTTTGGCGTTCTTCATGTACTTGCTCGCTAGGGATAGGTTAGTAGATTATACAACATCAATGAAAAACGATCAATATAAAACAGAAGACAAAGATATATTTTATTCTTTTATTATCTCAATAGGTGTATAACATACAGTGGGTATTATATAAAATTACAAAAATATTTAGTACACTGAGTAAATATATAGTACAAGGATAACATTTATTTATAGCTATGTAGTTGGGTGTCTGCTTAGCTCTATGTCATAAATGAAGCATAAGGGTGAAACAGTTAGAGATCGTTGGTCAGTCTAAGCTGGTAGTGTAAATATGTTCCTCGGTGTTAGTGGTTCGCCATCTCTCTCTCTCTCTCTCTCGCTATCTCTCTCTCTCGCTCTCGATCATTCTCTCTCCCTCTCCATCTCTCTCTCTCGATATCTCTCTCTTTCACAAGACTTCTCTCTCACTCCTAGACGTCTCTCCTACCATGCCAACTTTCATCCTCTCTCTCTCTCTCTCTCTCTCTCTCTCTCTCTCTCTCTCCTAACATTCCACCCTCCATCGTACATTTAGCTTCCGTCATAGACTTCCCTCCATTGTAACATGTATTCATTCTCTCCATTTAAACCCATTAGCTCTACTTAGCTCCTCTAAATTTCTCTTTCTCTCTCTCTCTCTCTCTCTACTATTCCAGCCTAGATTTCCCGCCATTGAAACACTTACTCATTCTCTCCATTTATCCCTATCATCTCGCCTTCCTTCTCTCTCTCTCTCTCTCTTTCTCCCCTATCCTCTCTTAGACTTCTCCTCTCCCTTTACCGCCCCCACCCTCCCTCATATTTTTTTATTTAGCGTCCATCCTATTGTAACACTTGATTATTCTCGCCATTTATACCTAGCATCTCGCCTTCTTTCTCATATGCTTCTCTCTCTCGCTCTCTCTCTTCTAACCCCTACTAGACTTCTCTCCTACTATTCTACCTTTCTTCCCCCCCTCTCTCTCTCTCTCTCTCCCTCTCTCTTTACCTCTCCTAGCGTTCAGCCTTCATTCGTATTTTTACCTTACCGCCAGTGTAACACATTAATAACATTGAATATCAATTACAAAAAGAATTGAAATATCTACTTTTTAAAGAACCAATAAGATAAACATATGAAAAACGAAGGAATAATACACTCGACAAGGCTTAACATACGTACTTTATACACATCACCATTAATACAACTGAAATTCCTTTAATGATAACCTATCACATCGTTATGAGCTAAGAGAAAAACAGAAAAAAAAAATTCAACTTACACCGTAAAATATTCCACTACAACACAGACCGCTAGACTGAACAGTACTATGAAAATAAACGTCCGTGAATCAAGCGCGCTTATAACACGAAGTCTCACATCCGACTAGTTTAATCTAAAAGGTAAATAAAAGTTAGGAGACAAGGGCAGAAACCTAGGAGGCAAGGGCAGAAACCTAGGAGGCAAGGACAGAAACCTAGGAGGCAAGGACAGAAACCTAGGAGGCAAGGACAGAAACCTAGGAGGCAAGGACAGAAACCTAAGAGGCAATGGCAGAAACCAAGGAGGGAAGGTCAGAAACCTAGGAGGCAAGGTCAGAAACCTAGGAGGCAAGGTCAGAAACCTAGGAGGCAAGGTCAGAAACCTAGGAGGCAAGGGCAGAAACCTAGGAGGCAAGGACAGAAACCTAGGAGGCATGGTCAGAAACCTAGGAGGCAAGGTCAGAAACCAAGGAGGCAAGGGTAGAAACCTAAGAGGCAAGGGCAGAAACCAAGGAGGCAAGGTCAGAAACCTAGGAGGCAAGGTCAGAAACCTAGGAGGCAAGGTCAGAAACCTAAGAGGCAAGGGCAGAAACCTAAGAGGCAAAGACAGAAACCTAAGAGGCAAAGACAGAAACCTAGGAGGCAAGGTCAGAAACCTAGGAGGCAAGGGCAGAAACCTAGGAAGCAAGGGCTGAAAACAAGGAGGGAAGGTCATAAATCTAGGAAGCTGTGTTAGAAAACAAGGAGGGTAGGTCAGAAAGGACACACCATTAATACAACTGAAATTCCTTTAATGATAACCTATCACATCGTTATGAGCTAAGAGAAAAACAGAAAAAAAAAATTCAACTTACACCGTAAAATATTCCACTACAACACAGACCGCTAGACTGAACAGTACTATGAAAATAAACTTCCGTGAATCAAGCGCGCTTATAACACGAAGTCTCACATCCGACTAGTTTAATCTGGTAAATAAAGTTGGACGACTCTATTCCACCCTCGACTAACATCTAGGTTAACCAATCAGAGAGAGGATTTCTATCGGACACCCACCAACGAAATGACTGACCTCTGGATTAACTAATCAGAGAAAAAGATTACTGTTATCGTGATAACTGACCTAATTTTCAACTTGGAGTGCTGTCGAGTCTGACGCGTGGGTTACTTTAAATCGAGTCGGCCCTGATACAAACCACCTAGCGGGTCAATGATGGGAGGAAATAATACAAGTGACGGGTTACTTGAACGCGTTTTGACCCCTGATGCAATACCATGAGTTCCATGACAGTCATAAATAGTTGGATACAACGAGCAGGAAGTTATATTCAAGGTCCAAAAAGAGTGGCCAAATCACTAACATTTTACCTCCAGAACACAACAATTTAGGCTCATACTAAAAAAGTCGACCTAAAAATCCCAAAAAAGCTACTCACATAGTCATAATAGTTAGACACAACGAGTAGAAAGTTATATTCAAGGTCCAAAAACGTTATTTTAGACATCCCCATAGCAAAAAGGCACTTATAACTCACTTTCGAAATTGTTACCCCCTTACTATTTTTAGGGATACGCCCATAAAATCGGTAAAAATAGTAAATTTTCACTCTAGGCATACCCCCAAACTTTATTTTATACATCCCCATTGCAAAAATTTACATAAAAAACCACTTTTAGGATTTTACCCCCTTAGCATTTTTGAGGTTTACGCCCATGAAATCGGTAAAAATCGTAAATTTTCACGCTAGGCATACCCCTAAACTTTATTTTAGACATCCCCATACCAAAAATTTACTTAAAAATCACTTTTGAAATTGTTACCCCCTGACCATTTTTAGGGTTACGCCCATGGAATCGATAAAAATCGTAAATTTTCACGCTAGGCATACCCCAAACTTTATTTTAGACATCCCCACATCAAAAATTTACATTAAAAAACCACTTTTAGGATTTTACCCCCTTACCATTTTTGAGGGTTACGCTCATGGAATCGATAAAAATCGTAAATTTAGCACGTAGGCTTACCTAAAACTTTATTTTAGACACCCCCATACCAAAAATTAACTTTAAAATCACTTTTGAAATTGTTACCCCCTTACCGTTTTTGAGGGTTACGTCCATGAAATCGGTAAAAATCGTTAATTTAGCACGTAGGCTTACCTAAAACTTTATTTTAGATATCCCCACACCAAAAATTTACTTAAAAATCACTTTTGAAATTGTAACCCCCCTTACCATTTTTGAGGGTTACGCCCATGGAATCGATAAAAATCGTAAATTTAGCACGTAGGCTTACCTAAAACTTTATTTTAGACATCCCCACACCAAAAATTAACTTAAAAATCACTTTTGAAATTGTTACCCCCCTTAAAATTTTTTAGGGTTACGCCCTTGAAATCGATAAAAATCGTAAATTTAGCACATAGGCTTACCTAAAACTTTATTTTAGACATCCCCATTGCAAAAATTTACATTAAAAACCACTTTTAGGATTTTACCCCCTTATCATTTTTTGAGGGTTACGCCCATAGAATTGATAAAAATCGTAAATTTAACACGTAGGCTTACCTAAAACTTTATTTTAGACATCCCCACACCAAAAATTTACTTAAAAAGCACTTTTGAAATTGTAACCCCCCTTACCAATTTTGAGGGTTACGCCCCTGAAATCGATAAAAATCGTTAATTTAGCACGTAGGCTTACCTAAAACTTTATTTTAGACATCCCCACAGCAAAAATTTACTTAAAAATCACTTTTGAAATTGTTACCCCCCTTAAAATTTTTTAGGGTTACGCCCCTGAAAGCGATAAAAAATTGAAATATAACCTCAAGGCATACCTCCCACATAATTTTTGACACCCCTACATATCAAATTCCAACAAAAAAACAACAAAAAGCTAGTAGTGTAGGTGGCTGTGAACTCAACAGAAAAGTGGAATAACATGCACCGAAATACAATAGATTTGGCACCGAAACTGTTTCGGTGCCAAAACATGCACGAGAAGTAGTATGTTAGGGTTCACAGCCACCTACACTACTAGCTTTTTGTTGTTTTTTTGTTGGAATTTGATATGTAGGGGTGTCAAAAATTATGTGGGAGGTATGCCTTGAGGTTATATTTCAATTTTTTATCGCTTTCAGGGACGTAACCCTAAAAAATTTTAAGGGGGGTAACAATTTCAAAAGTGATTTTTAAGTAAATTTTTGGTGTGGGGATGTCTAAAATAAAGTTTTAGGTAAGCCTACGTGCTAAATTAACGATTTTTATCGATTTCAGGGGCGTAACCCTCAAAAATGGTAAGGGGGTTACAATTTCAAAAGTGCTTTTTAAGTAAATTTTTGGTGTGGGGATGTCTAAAATAAAGTTTTAGGTAAGCCTACGTGTTAAATTTACGATTTTTATCAATTCTATGGGCGTAACCCTCAAAAAATGATAAGGGGGTAAAATCCTAAAAGTGGTTTTTAATGTAAATTTTTGCAATGGGGATGTCTAAAATAAAGTTTTAGGTAAGCCTATGTGCTAAATTTACGATTTTTTATCGATTTCAAGGGCGTAACCCTAAAAAATTTTAAGGGGGGTAACAATTTCAAAAGTGATTTTTAAGTTAATTTTTGGTGTGGGGATGTCTAAAATAAAGTTTTAGGTAAGCCTACGTGCTAAATTTACGATTTTTATCGATTCCATGGGCGTAACCCTCAAAAATGGTAAGGGGGGTTACAATTTCAAAAGTGATTTTTAAGTAAATTTTTGGTGTGGGGATATCTAAAATAAAGTTTTAGGTAAGCCTACGTGCTAAATTAACGATTTTTACCGATTTCATGGACGTAACCCTCAAAAACGGTAAGGGGGTAACAATTTCAAAAGTGATTTTAAAGTTAATTTTTGGTATGGGGGTGTCTAAAATAAAGTTTTAGGTAAGCCTACGTGCTAAATTTACGATTTTTATCGATTCCATGAGCGTAACCCTCAAAAATGGTAAGGGGGTAAAATCCTAAAAGTGGTTTTTTAATGTAAATTTTTGATGTGGGGATGTCTAAAATAAAGTTTGGGGTATGCCTAGCGTGAAAATTTACGATTTTTATCGATTCCATGGGCGTAACCCTAAAAATGGTCAGGGGGGTAACAATTTCAAAAGTGATTTTTAAGTAAATTTTTGGTATGGGGATGTCTAAAATAAAGTTTAGGGGTATGCCTAGCGTGAAAATTTACGATTTTTACCGATTTCATGGGCGTAAACCTCAAAAATGCTAAGGGGTAAAATCCTAAAAGTGGTTTTTTATGTAAATTTTTGCAATGGGGATGTATAAAATAAAGTTTGGGGGTATGCCTAAAGTGAAAATTTACTATTTTTACCGATTTTATGGGCGTATCCCTAAAAATAGTAAGGGGGTAACAATTTCGAAAGTGAGTTATAAGTGCCTTTTTGCTATGGGGATGTCTAAAATAACGTTTTTGGACCTTGAATATAACTTTCTACTCGTTGTGTCTAACTATTATGACTATGTGAGTAGCTTTTTTGGGATTTTTAGGTCGACTTTTTTAGTATGAGCCTAAATTGTTGTGTTCTGGAGGTAAAATGTTAGTGATTTGGCCACTCTTTTTGGACCTTGAATATAACTTCCTGCTCGTTGTATCCAACTATTTATGACTGTCATGGAACTCATGGTATTGCATCAGGGGTCAAAACGCGTTCAAGTAACCCGTCACTTGTATTATTTCCTCCCATCATTGACCCGCTAGGTGGATTGTATCAGGGCCGACTCGATTTAAAGTAACCCACGCGTCAGACTCGACAGCACTCCAAGTTGAAAATGAGGTCAGTTATCACGATAACAGTAATCTTTTTCTCTGATTAGTTAATCCAGAGGTCAGTCATTTCGTTGGTGGGTGTCCGATAGAAATCCTCTCTCTGATTGGTTAACCTAGATGTTAGTCGAGGGTGGAATAGAGTCGTCCAACTTTATTTACCAGATTAAACTAGTCGGATGTGAGACTTCGTGTTATAAGCGCGCTTGATTCACGGAAGTTTATTTTCATAGTACTGTTCAGTCTAGCGGTCTGTGTTGTAGTGGAATATTTTACGGTGTAAGTTGAATTTTTTTTTTTCTGTTTTTCTCTTAGCTCATAACGATGTGATAGGTTATCATTAAAGGAATTTCAGTTGTATTAATGGTGTGTCCTTTCTGACCTACCCTCCTTGTTTTCTAACACAGCTTCCTAGATTTATGACCTTCCCTCCTTGTTTTCAGCCCTTGCTTCCTAGGTTTCTGCCCTTGCCTCCTAGGTTTCTGACCTTGCCTCCTAGGTTTCTGTCTTTGCCTCTTAGGTTTCTGCCCTTGCCTCTTAGGTTTCTGACCTTGCCTCCTAGGTTTCTGACCTTGCCTCCTTGGTTTCTGACCTTGCCTCCTAGGTTTCTGACCAGGTGACCTGCCTCCTAGGTTTCTGTCCTTGCCTCCTAGGTTTCTGCCCTTGCCTCCTAGGTTTCTGACCTTGCCTCCTAGGTTTCTGACCTTGCCTCCTAGGTTTCTGACCTTGCCTCCTAGGTTTCTGACCTTCCCTCCTTGGTTTCTGCCCTTGCCTCTTAGGTTTCTGTCCTTGCCTCCTAGGTTTCTGTCCTTGCCTCCTAGGTTTCTGCCCTTGCCTCCTAGGTTTCTGCCCTTGTCTCCTAACTTTTATTTACCTTTTAGATTAAACTAGTCGGATGTGAGACTTCGTGTTATAAGCGCGCTTGATTCACGGACGTTTATTTTCATAGTACTGTTCAGTCTAGCGGTCTGTGTTGTAGTGGAATATTTTACGGTGTAAGTTGAATTTTTTTTTTCTGTTTTTCTCTTAGCTCATAACGATGTGATAGGTTATCATTAAAGGAATTTCAGTTGTATTAATGGTGATGTGTATAAAGTACGTATGTTAAGCCTTGTCGAGTGTATTATTCCTTCGTTTTTCATATGTTTATCTTATTGGTTCTTTAAAAAGTAGATATTTCAATTCTTTTTGTAATTGATATTCAATGTTATTAATGTGTTACACTGGCGGTAAGGTAAAAATACGAATGAAGGCTGAACGCTAGGAGAGGTAAAGAGAGAGGGAGAGAGAGAGAGAGAGGGGGGAAGAAAGGTAGAATGGTAGGAGAGAAGTCTAGTAGGGGTTAGAAGAGAGAGAGCGAGAGAGAGAAGCATATGAGAAAGAAGGCGAGATGCTAGGTATAAATGGCGAGAATAATCAAGTGTTACAATAGGATGGACGCTAAATAAAAAAATATGAGGGAGGGTGGGGGCGGTAAAGGGAGAGGCGGAGGGTGGACTGATAGGTTAGAAGTCTAAGAGAGGATAGGGGAGAAAGAGAGAGAGAGAGAGAGAAGGAAGGCGAGATGATAGGGATAAATGGAGAGAATGAGTAAGTGTTTCAATGGCGGGAAATCTAGGCTGGAATAGTAGAGAGAGAGAGAGAGAGAGAGAGAGAGAGAGAGAGAGAGAGAGAAATTTAGAGGAGCTAAGTAGAGCTAATGGGTTTAAATGGAGAGAATGAATAAATGTTACAATGGAGGGAAGTCTATGACGGAAGCTAAATGTACGATGGAGGGTGGAATGTTAGGAGAGAGAGAGAGAGAGAGAGAGAGAGAGAGATGAAAGTTGGCATGGTAGGAGAGACGTCTAGGAGTGAGAGAGAAGTCTTGTGAAAGAGAGAGATATCGAGAGAGAGAGATGGAGAGGGAGAGAGAATGATCGAGAGCGAGAGAGAGAGATAGCGAGAGAGAGAGAGAGAGAGAGAGAGAGAGAGAGAGAGAGATGGCGAACCACTAACACCGAGGAACATATTTACACTACCAGCTTAGACTGACCAACGATCTCTAACTGTTTCACCCTTATGCTTCATTTATGACATAGAGCTAAGCAGACACCCAACTACATAGCTATAAATAAATGTTATCCTTGTACTATATATTTACTCAGTGTACTAAATATTTTTGTAATTTTATATAATACCCACTGTATGTTATACACCTATTGAGATAATAAAAGAATAAAATATATCTTTGTCTTCTGTTTTATATTGATCGTTTTTCATTGATGTTGTATAATCTACTAACCTATCCCTAGCGAGCAAGTACATGAAGAACGCCAAAGTCAGCACAAAGCAGAGATAAACAGGTCACTTCCGGGTCACCGGGACTAGAGGTCAACACACCGCCCGCCGCGTCTCTCACAAGATCTTCACACAAACTCAGACAGGCAACGCAGACATAAACAGGTCACTTCCGGGTCACCGGGACTAGAGGTCAACATCCCGATACGAGCGGTCATGGTTAACTCACCTTGTCTCTCGTGTACATTAGGTGCGCCGCGCACCTACTATATAGCTTTGTTAATTCGCACCTAAATACGGCCCAAATGGAACATTGTATACTACTCCAGTGCCTACGTCATTTAAGGGCTCAATCTCGAGTATTGTCACACTTAACAGGAAGTGTAGGGAGCAGAACTCAGGCGTGGTCAGTGCGGAGGTCAACGGTCTCATCTGGGATAACACCGATAAGACAGATGCAGTCATCTATACAGACGGATCTGTAATACGACACCAAAGGAGTGTATGGGAATTTACAGTACATTCTGCAGACAGCATAGTCAAAGAAGACAGTGGTGCATACATTACGACCACGAGTAGCATGACGATGGAGTTGATGGAAGTGACTAGGATATTCATCTAGTTAGATTCACAAGACTACACCCGCGCCTGTTTACAGAGTGGTTCGATGAGCTTGATAAAAAAAAAAAAAGTGGAGGCGGGCTCTGTACACATGAAATGGGCAGATTTATTTCAGAAGTCAAAAATACGCAGGGTCACCTTTGTCTACGTCTCAGGACATGCGGGAGTACAGGGAAATGAAAGAGATGACAGGATGTCTAGCTGTGTTGTCGTTGAAGACATTCAAGCATCGGCGAACGTTATCAATGCCCTCCGAGATGTGGGAAGGACACACGACTTCAACAACCATGTGTCTACGTCACTCCTTCAGATGAAAGAGATGGGAGTTAAGATAGGCAAGGCAATAAACAAGATATGTAGTATGCGTATACAAGGACTTATCAACTAACACAGAACTGGCCTCGTCAGTAGCTGAACACTGCGGGACTTGCTGAGGGGGATATGAGCACTTATAGACATGTTCGGAGTGCAATGATGATGACCCGCAAATACCACAATTTTTCAAGCCACCCCTTATAGGCGCCCTGCGAACAAAGAAGCGCCCAGCCCCCGAGTATTTTCAAAGAGGCATTTTATAATCACTGTCAAAGATATATCTAATATAACGCAGCTGGTCGTCGCCGGTCCGCAGAAGATGGTCTTGATCCACGTGCACTCACTCACTTGTTCGCTGCGCTATTTTTACCTCTTTACGAGCTACAGTTCGTTCAACCTCAGTCTGTACCATTTTATTATTACATTATTTGAAAATGGCCTTATTCTATGTCAAGCAGTTGAAGGATCGCGATGATACATACCTAGAGCTGTCAGTCAGTAAATAAAGGGGAAAAAATATATTTACCTCCGTGTGTGTATGTACATGTATGACCTTAGGCGTCTTGACAGCCAGTTGACCACAAACAATCATGATTAGTCAATAGTTTGGCAAAATATTAATGTCTTATGCTGGATACTGTTTTACCGAATAGCTTCTCATGTGGCTTACTCTATCATTATTGGATAGAATGAACACGCTGTATTTGTAGTACCTGTCCTTGTATGTTTTCTTCTTTCGTGTGAAGAGAAAAGAAAGCGACCCATGACACTCTTTTGTATTGGAGACAAATAATAAACTAATATTATTATGGAGGGATACTTCCGACTTATTTGTATTCAGTTTGGTTTATTTTTCCCCTAAATTTACTTAAATAAATTGTGTATCAATTTTATTTTTACTTTTAAATATGTTCCCTATAAATTAACAACATATATTACCCATTGGGCATAATCATAGTCTTAAAATTATAATTTTCAGACGGAAAAAAGTTCTTAGTTCACACGTGCATAACAGATTTCTCAACTGTAATGTTTTTATCTTCAGCGAATTGGGCTGGCGTTAATCATAACCTATGTGCCACTTTATGTAAGAAATACAGCAAAACCAAGGCATCCATTTTATTCCCTTGGGGTTCGTATCTTATATATATATATATATATATATATATATATATATGTGTGTGTGTGTGTGTGTGTGTGTGTGTGTGCGCGTGTGCGTATGTGTGTGTGTGTATATATATATATATATATATATATATATATATATATATATATATATATATATATATAACTACTGCTACAACTACCGCAATCAATGAAATTTAAGAGATTATATTCATTATATGATATATATATATATATATATATATATATATATATATATATATATATATATATATATATATATATATATATATAAGCGGACAACAGAGTAAAAAGACAACAGATAAAGAAAACACAGATGATCTACCCGATACTATTCTCAGGAGCCGACAACACAGAAAGAGCAACACACGGAGTAGGCTCTAGATCCAGAACACGCAAAGAACATTATTGAAATGAAATTTTACTCAGAAATAATAATCACAACCATTTAATTCGTTTTCAGTGATACTGGGGCCTTCCATAAACATAATCACAACCAGAATACTAGAAGACGACCGAAAAACAACTTTCATCTTTCATACAGATTTATGCATCATGTAATAACAATGAAAAAGACAGGGAAGAATTCCATGACACTCTAAATGAAATTGTCAATAAGACCGGCGAAACAAACGACATGTTAGTGATGGGAGATTATAATGGAAGGCTTGAGAAACGCGACAGAGAGAATACAGATATCCTGTGACCCTTTGGCAATAAGACAGCTGAAATAAATGAAAATGGAAGCAGACTGCTGGAATAATGTGATTCAAATCATGTGTTTATCAAGAACACATTCTTTAAACACAGAGAGTCGCAGTTATACACCCGGTACAAGTGGAATGATACAACATGCAGAAGCCAGATAAAGAAAAGCAACAAGAGCGAAAAAAAGAAAGCCACGGTCCTACTGAGCTCATAAATGACAAAGACAGACAACCAAGTAAAAAAAAACCCAACATATGCAACAGAGATTGAAGGAATATTTTGAAGACCTTTTAAACATGGCACCAATAACACAACAAAAACCACGAAAGAATTCATAAACAATGAACCCAACATCATGAAGAAGAAATCGAAGAAGTAATAAAATATGCACCAAGAAAAAAATCTCCGTGAATAGATAACATACCAATAGAAATAATAGCAGCAGGATAAACAGGAGTTGCATGGCTCCACAGAATATTCAATACATCATGGCACCAACAAAAAGCCCCAGATGACTGGCATCAGGCAATCGTTGTAGCAATATGGAAAAATGAAAGGTAGCAAGAGAGACTGCAATCAAAATAAAGGTGTATTGCTTTGCAGCCATGTAGGAAAGTTATACGCCAAACATGTGAGGGAAAAGGCGGAGACCAACAATAGAACTACAGTTTAGTGATTCTCAAATGGGGTTTTGTAAAAAAAAATACACAGGATGTAATGACGCTCTATTCACCTTAAAACAGAAAGGAAGAAAAGACAACAGAACACAATCAAAATGTGTACATAGCTTTCATTGACAAGGAAAAAGCATTCGACCGAGTAAACAGGAAATAACTGTGTGAGATACTAACAACATACGGAGTAAGCCAACTTCTAACCAACCTAATTAAAAGTCTCTATATCAACAGCAGTCCAGAACAGCAGCATATTATACAGACCACTTCGAAGTTTGATCAGGTGTAAGACAGTGGTGCGTACTATCTCTTACAGTGTATATTACATACATGCACTATATATGCAAGTTAGCCAACCCATCAGAGAAAGAGGAGATCGACGAGTTTCTATTTGCTGACGATCGGACACTAATACGTGGAAAAAAGGAGACTTGCAAAAACAAATAAATAGACTCAACAGCATAGGCACAAAATACAATATCAACAAAACATAGACGGAAGACAACTAAAATAAGAAGAGGAATTTAAATACCTAGGTATACTAGTGACAAACAATAATTCACAAACAGTAGAAATAGTCTCAAGATGCATCAAAGCTTGTCAAATCATTGGACAGCTATGATCATTCTTGTCAACAGGGAAATAACTCTTGAGGCAAAATGGGTATTGTACAATACAATCTTCATCCCTTGCGTTACCACTACCAGTCCTGCACACCAGTTGCAAAAACAATAAGAAAAATAACCTGTACTGAGATTAAATGTGTTAGACGAATGACAGGAAACAGCCTGAGTGATAAGATCAGAAATGAAGAACTGAGAAAAAAGCTAGGAATAACCCCCGCCATAGAATATATAAAGAAACAACAGATACAATGGTTTGGCCAAATCACAAGGCAGAAAGATCAAAACACAACACAACGAGCCTTCAATAAACGTTGCGAGAACACAAGATACAAAGGCTGGCCACGAAAAAGATGGATTCGCGGAAAAAATTAGAAACAATAGGAAACATATGAGTAGCAGAGGTGAACAGAAGAGCAAAAGGACGCAAATTATACCTCCCCTCGACGCTAAAAGGCAAATGAGGAAGGTAAGAAGGTTGTATGTGTTTGTGTGTGTTAGAGACAGATAAAAGAGTTATTGGGCTGAAAATATGTTATGTTATAATCGGATGATATTCCATGCACCTCGGACACATTCATAGAATCAATTCAGAGGAAGAGGTATGTTTACAGCACTCGGAAAAATTGACAAATAATCAACAACAGAAAAAAATATGGACCAAAGCAGGATCGAACCCGTACTCAGTGGCACAGCGCCTTGTCACGAAAACCCAAACGCTAGAGAACACATTCATAGTTGTTCCGATCTTCTCACCGAGAACCCTTGAGAGGATGCCTACCCACGTACACGAACTTTGTTGTACGGCCTTGGATCAATATATTCTTTTCCATGCAAGAACGATCACAGTTAACCGATGACAAAGCAGTAATTCGCTTCAGTTGTTTGAAAGTCCCTAGAGCAGTAACTAATTCCAAGCAATTAAATAACACTAATTATAATAATAAAATAAGGGCTTCCAAAGTAAATAACTTTAAAACACAATGACTATGAACACAGAGGTCTGGCAGTGGTTTTCAAAATTTACCGTCACTGACCTTAACGTTAACTCATTTCAGTTCTTGTTTCATCGTCCAATAAGCCAGGTGGTCGTTGGTTAACCACTGACAGACTCTCAACCTTCTCTTTATCTAAAGTCATTGCTGGGACTGCAATATCGAGGTTTGGCCATTCGCTTATTGAGTTATTTGCGGGTCATCATCATTACACTCCGAACAAGTCCATAGGTGCTTAGATCTCCTCCTCAGCAAGTCCCGCAGTGTCCAGCAACTAACAACTTCAGTTCTGTGTTGGTAGATTAGTCTTCTTACACGCCCACTTTCTCGTTTCTGGCTGTGCCCATCTTAACTCCCATCTCTTTCATAGGAAGGAGTGACGTGGACTCATAGTTGTCGAAGTCCTTTGTCATTCCCACTTCCTGGAGGACATTGATGATGTCCGCCCGATCCATTGGCTGACCGTCCTCAACAATAGAGCAGCTAGACAACATATCCGCTCTTTCATTTCCCCGTACTCCCTCATGTCCTGGGACAAAGGTGGCCTTACCTATTTTTGACTTCTGCAATGACTCTACCCATTGCCCACGTACAGAGCCCGCCTCCACTTTTCTTATCATGCTCATCGAATACATGCGTGGGTGTAGTCTTGTGACTCTAACCAGATGAATGCCTTCTACACTGCCATCACCTTCATCGTTAAGCTAATCGTGGTCATAACGTATGCATCACTGCCCTCCTTGACTATTCTGCCTGCCGAGCGTGCTGCAAATGCCCATGCACTCCTTTGGTGTCGTATTTCAGATCCGTATGTATAGATGACTGCATCTTTCTCATCGGTGTTATCCCAGATGAGACCGTTGACCTCCGCATTAACCACGACTGAGTTATGTTCCCTACATTTACTGCCGACTGTGACAACACACGAGAATGCCCCCCCCCCCCCCCCATTGAATGACGTAGGCACCGGTATTAACTCCTCGCTAGTGTTGATATTGGTAAGCCCCCAGTACTGTTTGATGGCATATTCTGCTCGACCCACCCATGATTTGCCTCTTTCTAGCCTGACACATTCCTCTATGTTGAGCTCATGATGCAATGGATGCCCTTTATCTGCACGTATCTTTAGTTATGCTCGTGCCGGATCTAGATCCTGTCGTCAATGGTTGGAAAGTGAAGAAGATATCTCACTGCTACGCAAGGAGTGTCCCTAGTACACCCCATGATAATGTGGATAGCTTCATTTTGTATTTTCTCCAAACTATCAATTTGAGTCGTACTGACAGTAAGAATTGTCAGGGCATACTCGATTGGTACGAGGACTAATCACTGGAACAGAAGGGTAAGTAGCCTCTGCTCGATGTTGGCAGCTGTCATGACCTTCAAGGCGGCCAATTCTTTGCGGGATTTTTTTATCACATGGTCGACGTGGTCCGGAAAACACAGGCTCACGTCATCAGCTTCCATTCGTACCACCGGTATTTCCGTGTTACCGATATGATTATATATACTCCACACCTGGAAGAGATGCGATCGAGTTCGTTTTGTATTGTGGAGGCGATTTCACTTTTGTCTCTTCACTGTCGATATACCAGACTATCATCTACAAAAATCATAGTTCTTCCCCTCCCACCCAGCTGTTGTTCAGTGATCGTTATTGTGTACACGTTAAATAGAACTGGTGACAATGGTGAGCCTTGTGGCAGCCCTGGACAAATGGATGTTGGCTCGGATGACCAACTTACAAATCTGAGTATCACCTTCCTCTGAAACAGTTCCGCAGCGATCTATCTAATGAGGAAGGGGTGCATCGCCAGTTTGAGGAGCATATGCATGAGGTATTCAAATGGTACCCTGTTGTATGCATCCGCCAGATCTATAGTAGCAGCACATGTCTCCTCTCGTCTGTGGAAGCTTTCGAATAAGTCATAGGCGAAGACTGCCGCATTGAGCCATGTTTCTTTCTTATCTATAACCTCCGAGTGTGGGTGGGAATGCGCACTTCTGTTCAAGGTGACAGGTGAGGACACGGGAAACTATTTTCTCCAGTAGCTTTCCAGCTGTGTTTTGCATTGTGATGATTCTGTAAGCACTGATCTGAGAACGGTCCTTGATTGGTTTCGGTAGCGGTAGTAAATAGTTATGTAGCAACGCCTCCTTAACTGACCACTCTGAATGCTGGCATTAAACTCTGTGGCCTGTATGTGCAAGTCGTCGGCGGCTAAATCACCTACATCGTCGTACCGAACATCATCTGGACCAGGAGCAGTATTGTGTGACCTTTTAAGTGTTATGCGAATTGCGTGTTTTTCGGCTGTGATTGTGAGATCTTCTCCCAGCACTACATCCTCACACAATTCTGAAAGGGACACCTGTATCCTCATTCACACAGCCTCATATCTTTGGTGAGTCTGCTCAATGTAGCGGGCAAGCAGGGTCTTCCCTTTGCTCTCATCAGATTTGGTATGTCTATGTGTCGTGTTGTGCCAGTCATGCTCTGATGAAGGCGCCAGAATGTGGCTAGCGATTTTTCTGATCACAATTTTTTGCAGAAATCATCCCACTTGGCATCCTTAACCTGCTTAGCGCATAGTTTAACGTGCATCATTTTTTGGTCGACCTCATCTTTCAAACGCTTCACGAGCTCGGGTTGTGTTCTTCCATTCCTTATGGCTTTTTGCCATGTTATGGCCGTTTGTCTATTGTTCCGTCAAGCTTCTTCGACTTCTGCGTTCCACCAAGGTGACTGCGTCCATCTCTCCTGCCTCCAGCGAGGATTGCCCTGTTTCCTATGTCTGATTTTCCTAATCACGTCCTGGTCTATGTTCTCATAGTGGAATGCCAGTACACTCCACTTGCAAACCAGTGCGAAGGTTAAGACACCAGTGCCGGGTCTATGACACTATCAGAGCCCCCTGTTCGAGAGGCCATTTTGTTGCCCTTCCATCATTCAAGCACACTAAATTGACCGACACCAGTGCCTTCTCTAGGTCATCTCACTGCTTGTTGATTGTGAAGTTACCCCATAGGTATCCTCTAGCATTAGTCTCCGCAAAAATGACGTTATCCTCCTTGAATGCGAAGAGATTCTGCCATTGCTGTGTGTCCACCCTACCATTAGAAGCGTACACATTTACAACCACGAAAGGAACTGGGATCTGCACCTTAATCGCACGTACCTGCAATTCTGCATTGTCACACGCAGACATATTAACCTCAGCTACCACCATGTTGTTTCGCACAAAGATGGCCGGTCCAAGGTGTCGTCTATCGTAGAAACAATGAAATCCAGGGTCACTAACTGTCCACCAGAAGTGTTTCACCAAGAAGTGTTTATTGCAAAATCATTATATCGCCGCCGCACAGTAGTTTATCAAGGATGGGTGTCGACGTTGATTTATACATGCGTAATTCCAATATGTAACGCGCACATACTTTAGGGCTAGCCTCTCACACTTCAACAATGTCATACCACCTCTTTGGGGGACTGGTTGGTCTCGAGGCAAGACGCCGGCCTCGAGACAAGAAGGTTATGGGTTCAAATCCCGGCTACACCAGTTGGGATTTTTATTTAAGATTTCTCGCTACAGCAACCACCCCTGGTCTCAGCAGCGAGGTCCGGCTTGAAACGTCAATTACTTATTGACGGGAAAAAAATGAATACCTCCGAAAACGGAGTTATCTGCCTGTGCAGCGAGGGACCCCTGTGCACACGGCTGCCAGGGAAAAATGGATTAATATGCAAAATTCAGTTCCTAGTCTCTAGGGACTTCGTCAGAAGTCAAAGCTAGCGTATGAAAAAAAAATTAATAGATAAAAATTAAAATTTAAAAATACCACCTCTTTTACCTTTTCTAGTTTTCCTCCTTGTCTTTTGGGCTTCATCTGAATACTTCCTTTTATCATGACTGATTTGGTCGCTGAACATCGATACTGTAGATGGTCTAGACTCACGTGCACACACTCAGTCGAACGGTGGAGAACCCGTGTCCACGTTATATACTGGTAAACTTCATTCAATTAGCTCTAATGCATGTGGAGACACCGTGAGCGTTTGATTTTCATCCTTTAGAAGCTTATAGAAATGAAATTATGCTTCGTTGGCAACGGACTAGTGAAAACCTTCCTAATTTTTTCTCTGCTACCTATCCTTCACTAGCAAGACGAGCGAGGATACGTGGCCAACCATTTCATGTTGGCACATGTAAGGTGCTCCAATTGCTTGTTGAATCTTTTTGCGAACTTTTTCATCTGCGATGTGATCTATGTAAATAAATGCCAAAATTCTTACGAAGTCTTTTCATCTCCGTAATTTGTATTTTATTCTGACAATGAAATTTACTGTTTAAAAAATAATTATTTCAGCTTCAAGTAGAATACTACAGTTTAACCATATTGTAAAATAAAAATATATTTTTTTTTAAACTGTTGCGGTGAGATATTCTATTTTTTTTTTTTTATTAGGTAAAGTCAAAGTTTAGCGTCGTTACATCATTTCTGTTCCAAGTAACGTCCCTTACATTTTATTGGGTGCTTCTCTAATCTGAGTATAGAAGACCCCTGGGTTAGTGTTAGGAATATCCTACAACTAAACATAACCCTAAACCTTATTGAAAAATAAAATTATAAAATGAAATGGACAAAAAATAGGAGTTGATATATTGAAACATATGCGGTCAATCACGTGAGTCATTCGATGCTACACTAGGACGTTACCAAAATTTTAATTTAAAAAGCGGTGATCCACACCCTCTTTTCGCTCACAGAAACCATGCCGCAACCCTCATTTTGGAAATATTTCTTCATAGCACATAGCGCTGACTATGATGACTTTAGAGTGGTGGTTGGGCGCCAAATATCCCAGATTGGAGTTCCGCTTCAGAATGTGGGTGACATGCCTCAAAACCCCATACATATCTGCTTTGGTTGCACTATGAAAATTATTTGTGAAAATTGTAGTATATTTTTAAGCTAAAAGCTGTAACAATACCACATTCGTTTCCCCTCTTATTTTTACTTTCCGATTTCACTTTCAAACAATCGATCTTTTAAAATCACCACCGTTAAAAAAATATTTGCTAAATACATGCATTCTATCTATCTATCTATTGTCCTTTCGAGCAGAAGATGGCACATAGGGCAGAACCACAATCTCAAAAACATAAACCCGCGTGTCAAAATGGCACATATTGCAGAAATCACTGCTTCTAAAATCTATGGCTCTGTCTCCATAACAGAACTTTTTATAATGACAGCTTGTCAAGCCATCTATGAACCTCCATAGTCGCCTCTTTCGACTAGCCTGGAAAGTCACAGTGTTCTTTTATCATATAGTTTTTCTTTTAGCTTTACCCTCCTTTAGTCTCCGAGTAGTGATGTCAGATGTCAAGTCCTCTAGGACAACATTGAAAATAGGAGGTCCTGTGTGTATCCTACACATTTTAAAGAAACCCTTGACAGGGTAGGTCAAGCAATAAATATCAGCTTTACATATTAACGACACTTCACCAGAACATGAACCTGCACTATTTATTATTATAATATACTTTAACCAGCAAAAATCCATCAACTAGGTCGCCTTGCGAATAACAAAATGCATTACCTCACGTAATATTTTCTACATAAAGGAGCTCAATAAACATATTCTGATCAGTGTGCTGCTTTGCTACAATATTTGAGCTTCTCGTATCTCACTTTTTTTTCTGAAATCATCGAGGCACATTATAAGGTAAATATTATTTACCAAATCCTCAGTCTATATTCGAATAAAGAATTTTATTTTTAAGTGTTGATAAAGGTTTGACAATAGATAACGTTTAAAGATAATTGTAAACACATAATAATATAATATACAGTTGAAGGTGTGCTTGGTGCATTAACTTAATATTAAACGGATGAATACAGAAGCTGCAGGCAATCATTTCTCACTACATAGTTTTGTATAATCTCTAGGAGGCAGGTGTACAATTTGTTTAATAGCTGGGTTGAATCGAGGTGGTATGACTTTGGAGAGTGAAGCCACCAAGTTAACTGTTACACTACTGAGTTTATCAATAGAAGTCAATGTCTAACAAAGTAGTCAGTAACATTCACGCATTATCTGCAACTTATTAATTTTTTTATTTTTTTTTAGACTGGGTTTGTTCGGAATAAAGGGAAAGGTTAAGAGATGACTTTGAACATATCAAAACAGTTATTATTATTAACAAAAATATGTTAATGTTTCAGTGCCTAAGCACGCACTCTTCTCTGACAACCAAAATGAAATGTTATGGTCAGTCAACTAAATTCATGCGGCCAACCCCTCGAGATAATAAAAGAAAAGTGGTGCATTCATCATAAAATTGTATATGGAACCATCATCTCTGCATTCGAACAGTGTCCGTCCACTATTATCATCTAGCTTGTTGGAATCATGCCCCCATGGAAGTGATATGAAGTTGTCTGTCCTGTGCGAGTTGTCCAGCGTCTTCAGTAGTCAATCCCGGTTCGGCTGTGATGTCTTACGCTCTCATTCTTTTTTTGATCATCCACTCCCACGTCTACATCGGACCATACCTTTCATAAACGATTCGTTTCTATGCCATTTTGTCGTTTCACATGACCAAAATATGTTTTATTTTCTTGTCAATGTTCTTTAAAAAACAGTTTCTGGAATATTAAGTTCTTGGAAAGTGGAGATGTTTGCTCTTTCTCTGTTTATTATATTATGAGTATTATTCTGTGCCAATTTAACCCGAGGACATTTATGAATTATAAATATTTATGTTTCCAATCATACAGAATATCTCAGCACAGTGCTCCAGCTCTGTGGAAAGTTAAAGATAGCTGGAGTATATTGTACATCGATAGTTAATATCAATTCAAATTAAAGTGCAAATGTAATGTTTCTTCTTGCCCGGGCAGCAACATATAACATGCTCTCTTATCTTTGTATCTGACGTGTTCAACTGCATCAAGTGGCCTATGTATAGAGAACCATTTTCGATGGAATGAGATGACGAATTTGGCGACGTAATTGATTGAATGTTCGTTTATAACGAAAATGAAATTGTTTAATTAGTAATGTTATTGTTTTTTTTTTTTAATTTGTTATTAAGGGGCGGGATTTTTATTGGAGACACGGGTGAGATAAAAAAAAAATAGCTAATGTTTTTATATAGAGAATAATAGACAGAGTCAAATATTGGTGGGGTTATTTGTGTGTGTTTTTCTTGCAGTGGCTTAACTCTTACCGTACGTTTCGCCGCATAGTGCGTCACTCTCAATGTTATTAGCGTGGACCGTCTTCATACCCTATTCTTTTTACATATCTTGTATCATATTGGTATTGGTGAAAATCTTCTTCAATTAACTAAAACTTCATATATAATATGTTATATGTTAAATAAATATAAATATTTAGATTGATTCTTAAAACCTTGAATAATTTTAGTCTCTGACATCCCTTCCGTTTTATTAATAAAAAGCTTCCGTACGGAAAGAGTTAAATTTTTAAAAGTATGTTTACGTCAACTTATGCGACAGGTGACTGCGTGGCGTAATTAAATTGAATAGTGCGTTGATGTATTATATAAAGAAAATAGCTGGAAAGCGGCTTCCAGAAGCAGCTATTCTGGTGGAGTTGATGTGTTTACATAAGTTGACCAGACATCAACGATTTTTCCGGGACAGTCCCGATTTTTTATTGTTTTTTTTTTAACCTTTGTCCCTGATTTGTTACTGTCTCGAATTTGTCCCGATTTTGGCCGATTTTTTCTTTTGTCCCGGATTTGTTAAAATACATTAGGGACACACACGTTTACTAATTTTGCCAATATGGTAAACATCTCTCGACTTAAAAATACACATTATTCCCTTCTTATCTCTTACATACTGAAACTGAAAGTCAATAACGTTTTATTCAATAACTCATGATAAATTTTTGTAAGGCTATATACACCATGTGTTTTAATTAGTTTTAAAATATTTGTATTATTCACTTGAAAAAGGCGGAAGAAATTTCATTTCATTGATGGAAAATTTAAGACAAATTAATCCGTCCCGGATTAGGGTTTCAAAAATATGGTCACCTTAGTTTATAGAGAGAATAGAAGGAATATGCTGGTTTTATTTAGTAATGTGATTATTTTTAAGGGTTTGAATTTTTTTAAGGGGCGGGTATGTATAGAAGACACGGGACGGAGGCATTACTAGGTCGCTTGAATGTGGCGTTAAATGTGTGCGTGTACATAAATACATAAATATGTATAGACAAAGGAATTTTGCAGTAAGGTACACAGTTGTTAATAATTTATATAGACAATAGAAGGAAATAGTATATTCGTGTGTAATGTTATTGCTTATTTTTAATGGTTGTATTTTGTGCGGTGGTGATGCCGCGAGTAATTAGGTTAAGTTGCTGACGTCATTAGGTGGCTTCAATGTCGATGCTATGGATGGTCTAGACTCTCGGGCACTTACTCAGTCGCATGGTCCAGATTCCGCTTCCACGTTATAGACCGGCCAATGCCAGTCAATCAGCTCTTCATCACTTGGAGACACCGTGAGCTTTTAATTTTCGTCATTTAGAATCTCACAGAAATTAAATTATGCTTCGTTGACAACGGGCCGGTTAGAAAGTTGCATTTTTTAATTCTTGACGTGACATTAGTGAGTGGGGAAAAAAAGGGAAACGTACGTTTTGTAATATTTACTGTCTGTTTGATTATATATGCGGCTTTCTGTGCCCAAGTATTAAATATATTTTTATTAAAATATTTCTTAAATTGATTACTCGTTGGCATAAGGCCCAAGTCTTCTTCAATTGTGGTGTCGCTTCAAACTTGTTAAAATAGATGTTATAGGTATTTTCCTATTGTGGTTTTATATTTGCGAGTCTGTTATTGTGCTAATTGTTCTAATCTCCAAATGCGATCCAAATGGCCATATAACAGAAGAAATAATTTTACATATTTTTAAATTTATAACAATTTTATATGCGTAAAGTTAATAAAAATATGAATATTTAATTTACTTGAACGGAATTTTTTTCAGCAGAATCTCATTAAGAAAGTCTCTACTTTAAGAAAATTATTATTCTTTTCCTTGACCACAAGGTCACATAATAAAAAAAAATGATGTTATTTTATAAATATGTTAGAACTAATAATAAATATGTTAACCATCAGAGGGAACCAAATTATCCTATTAAAACAAAATTTTAAAATGGTTATGCGATTACAAAAAAAAAAGAAAATTAATTTATATTCATTATGCTTATGCAAATATTTTTTAGAAATCTTTTGCAACATATAGATCTGAAGCAACGAAATTCCCATTAGCTCCCGAAAAGTTAAAAATAAATGAGGAAGTTCTTTGTAATATTCAACTTCAATATTTACAAACTTAAAAATTAATTTTAAACCTGAAAGATAAAACGAATTATGATATTTATTAGAAACTATAAAAGTATTATGAATTTGTTTTATTTCAAGTCATTTTTAAATAATTTCTCTATATGACAAATTACACACTATTAAAATACGTTTCTTGTCACATTCTGTAAAAATCGTATTTATCGGTAATAGTTGTTTTACCTCTGCTAAATGTTTCTTTATCAAGATCAAGAAAATCTTTTTCCAGTATGATATCTGCTTTTAAAAATGTTTAATAAATATTACAGATTATAATAAATAGGGTCACTAACACCATATTTCCCTATACGCCACTTGGTGTGACGGGTGTACTTTTTTATAATAATATTTATTTGTTTTTTTCTCATTATTGTCTAAATAATTAATTATTTCATAACAGGTTTCAATAATATCTTCATCTGAACTATTTTCATTAATTTTTTATTTATCTTCTTTCACGTCACACATTTCAAACATTCGTTTCTCTAAATCTGCTGGAACTTTCTTCCCAGGAATTTCTCTCTTGTTACAAATTTCTGATTAACCTATACTTAATTTCTAGTTATTCTTTTTCACAAACTTTATAACGTATTTCTCGAATTTATTTACTTTATCATTAGGAATCAATTCCACAATTCCACTATATATATAAATATATATATATATATATATATATATATATATATATGTGTGTGTGTGTATGTGTGTACACGCACACATTTAGCCCCCCATTCAAGCAACCTAATCATGCTTCCGCTCCGTGCCTCCTATACATACCCGCCCCTTTAAAAAATTCAAACCCTTAAAAAATAGCAATGCTAAAAAAAACTACATTAATTCCATTCTCTCTATAAACACATCAACTCCACCAGAATAGCTGTTACCGGAAGCCGCTTTCCAGCCATTTTCTCTGTATAATACATCAACGCACTATTCAATTTCATTACGTCACGCTATCACCTGTCGCATAAGCTGGCGTAAAAATATATTTTTTTTTAAATTAAAGATACAACAACAAAAAACACACAAATAACCCCACAAATATTCGACTCTGTCTATTATTCTCTACATAAAAACAAAACCATTTTGTATCTCCCCCGTGCCTCAGATAAAAATCCAGCCCCTTAAAAACGAATTTTAAAAAATAATAATCATCATTAAGTACCGGACCTGCTGGCGTAGGTGATAATGTCTCTCCACAACTTTCGATCTCGACAGTTATTTATCATTTCTGTTATTGACCTTCTACCAAGCCATTCTCTTAAGTAAGCTGTCTGGTATCTTCTCTTTTTGCTTCCCTCTATCTCTTCGTCCCTCAATTTTCCCAGTTGTTGCAAAATATTCCAGTTGTTCCCTTCTCATTACATGTCCAAAAAATAATGATTGTTTCTTCCTAATATTGGAAATTAGCTCTTTTTTTGCTTTGGCCTCTTTCAGAACGTTTTCATTACTCTTGTTAGCTGTCCATGGTATTCTCAACATTCTTCTGTGAAACCACATTTCTACAGACTCTTTCTTTTGACGTTACAAATTAGCACACGGTAATGGACCCAGAGGTGGACCTAGAAAATGGATCCAGACGTGGACGCAGGTAGTGGACGTAGAAAAAGGGGCCTATTAATTGCATCCTATATTACTTACATTTATTTAAATATATGTGTGTGTGTGTGTGTGTGTGTGTGTGTGTGTGTGCGTGCGTGCGTGTGTGTGTGTGTTAGTGTGTGTGTGTGTGTTAGTGTGTGTGTGTGTGAGGAAGAATATATTTATATTATTTGTTTATGCGCATATGTATGTGTGTGTGTTCATATAGAAAAAAACAGCACCATTTGATATGGAAAAAAAATATGTTAATATGAAACAAATTATCTTTACAGTCTTTTTCCCGTTACTGGGTACCGGAGAATAAAGGCCGACTTACAGTACTGTCGCCGAGAGGTTTGCGGTTATTTAACCCACATTAAAAAAAAAAGTTTCACCATTTTTAGAACGATTATTATGGGTTCGGTCACCCGCTGACTCTGATTTATCTCAAAGATCTTATATTAATATTAAAAACCATTGGACATTGTCAAACTTTTTGATATCATGGCCCCACAACAATTAGAATTATTTCTGGTATTTCAGGTGCTGTATGATGATGTTAAATGGACGAGTTATATTTTAGTCAATAAAAATTGCAATTACTGAATATTGACAAAGTCATCTATGCCTCAGCTATGTATTTTATCTTTTTTTTTAATAACAGGTATAGTCATCAAGAAATTCGTTACAATGGTTATCATCATCATGAAGAACAATGCCTGCTGGCGTAGGTGAACATGTCTCTCCACAACTTTCGATCTCGACAGTTATTTATCTTTTCTCTTGTTGACCTTCTGCCAAGCCATTCTCTTAAGCTGTCTAGTATCGTTCCTCTTTGTTTCCCCTCTATCTCTTTGTCCCTCAATTTTCCCAGATGTTATAATATATTGCAGCTGTTCCCTTCTCATTACATGACCCAAAAAATTATGATTGTTTCTTTCTAATATTGGATATCCGCTCTCTTTTTGCTTTGGTCTCTTCAGAGAGTTTTCATTACTCATATTAGCTGCCCATAGTATTCTAAACGTTCTTCTGCAAAACCATATTTCTACAGCCTCCAGTGATTTTTTTGGCTTCTGTTCTATTGTCCTTGATTCACATCCATATATTAAGACTGGCTCTACAGTATCTTCACCATTTTTTTGGAAAGCTGCATTTACTGAAACATTCTGCTCCTAACTTCTGTTGAACACCAACCATCTGACGTTAATAATCTTCTCAGATATTTAAATTGATTTAGCTGTTTTAATACAAATACAATGGCACTACCAATCACAATTCCCTGGCTGCTAACTCTGACATTGAACATCTTAATCATATTCTGGTTATGGACAAAGACCAGACGTACTTACACACCACACAACATCCCACCATTCCCTGTCAAACCCTGGCCAATCGTATGTCACTTCTTCATGATGAGAGGCAAATAATGAAAGAGTGGAGAAAGAAGGTCGGCGACATTTTTAGTCTTGACGCTGTAAAACGACTACAAGTGATTGTAAATTATTACAATATCATTTTGGACATTTTTGTAAAGAAAGCTGATTATATTATTAGTATACAATCATCTTTTAGTTGCGAAATTATGAATATAATACAGTAATTTTTGGAGGCAGAGACGACAATTGGAATGTGCAAAGGCCGACATCTTTATCTATTTTCAGATCATCTGGGATGGGGGGAAATTGTCATGGCGGAAAAAAAACAGTAGAAGAAGCGTCATGTTTCTTGAGAAGCTTGCTTTTTAAGGACAACCGGACAAGTCAGACTACTGCTTAACGTCAGCAATGCTAACGTCATTTGTTCTGTCGCAGTAGGGAATCGATTCGAACACGAAGATCCACATTTTGTTAAATTAATGATAATATAAATGATATGATCAAATATCTTAGAAATATCACATTGCGTACAATATTTAAGTGTTTGTATTGCCTTCCTGCAGATCTTTATAAGGTAAAGAAATGGGTTAATGTAAACGTTAAAATAAACGACATCTTTTGTAAGGCTTACATTAAGAGCTGGGAGCCGCGATAGCTCATTGGTTAGTAAACTGGACTACAAAGGACAAGAGGTAGGGTTCGATCCCAACCGACGACTTCCGATTCACTCAGCCTTTAATGGGTACCGGATTTTTTTTCTGGGAAAGTAGCACGGGCGTTATACCGACCACATTACCCAAAAATCAAGCGCCGAAGGTCTGTAAAATTTATGGTCACTAACACCATATTCCCTATACGCTTCTTGGCGTAACGGGTGTACTTTACTTTTTACTTACATGTCTTCATGTGAGAGTCTGGAATCCTACACTGATTGTGTTTTGATCGCAGAGAGAGAGAGAGAGAGAGAGAGAGAGAGACTTACATTAAGAGCTTATTTCGTCTTTTTCTTCTGCGATCATGGATCATTCAAACTAGGACTCCGGACTTTCTAATGAAGGCAGCTGTTTGTTTCAGTGATTCGGTTTAACCATATAGTTTCTAATCCAGGGGGGTGGGCGTGGGCGACATTGTCCTCCCCAGGTCTGTACTAAGGGCGCACAATCAAGTTGAATGTGTTTTGTTGTTATGTTATTCAGTTGTACAGTGGCATTGGCTGGTAGTTCCTATCTTGAGTTTGGTGAACATGTGGTTTCCCATTCTGTTGGTGGCCATTGTAAGCGAAGTATAATGACTTGATCCCTCCTTGATAGTTGGAGGTATCCGTCCCTCTTGTTATAACTTTGAGTGTTGTTATTTCCATTTTTCATGATGATGGCCATTGATGCTGAATTTGGCTTAGTCGTAGCTTGACCAAATGGTTCTTTTGTGTTAATCTCAGTCACTGCTCAGCAAGTTTGTCTGCGCATTCGTTTCTTTGTATATTACAGTGTAATGGTATCCACTGGATGATCACTATCTGGAAGTTATTGCACAACTGGTCTAGGGTTGTTCTCACTCAATTCATCTAACTCACTGTTCCTGGAGATTTTTAAAATTGTTAGTGCGTCGGCCAGTATCACGTTATTTTTGTGTTGAATAGCCAGTTTTGCAGCATCTTCGAATGCTCCAGTTTCAGCTTTATAATTGTTTGATAATTGTCCAGTAGCTATTGATTTGGTGATCTCATCCTGATTATTCAGACCCAAAGAACACACCTCCTCCTCCATTTATGGTGGGGTTTTAGAGCAGAGATATCCGTGAATAGATGAGACCATGAATCCTTTGGGTAGTTGGCGTCTACGTGTTTTCCTGCTATATGTTTTCTCTCTGTGTCTGTTTTCGTGCATTTTTCATGATTCATATTATGTCTTCCTTAAGTTCTGATATTTCAGGTGCTGCCTGAACAAAATAATGACTCATGAATGAGCTATACTTTAGTCCATAAAAATTAACAGTTTGAGATTGCAAATATTAAATATCAAAGTCATCTATACCTCACCATTGTATTTTATCCTTTATTTTTGACAGGTATAGTCATCAAGAAAACACGAAATTCAACGGTACGATGGTACTACCAATCACAATTCCCTGGCTGCTGACTCTGACAATGACCATCTTAACCATATTCTGGTTATGGACAAAGACCAGACGTACTTACACGCAGCACAACATCCCACCATTCCCTGTCAAACCCTGGCCAATCGTTGGTCACTTCTTCATGATGAGAGGTAATCTGAGGGAGACAATGAAAGAGTGGAGAACGATGACCGGCGACATTTATAGCCTTGACATTGGAGGACAACTAAAAGTTATTGTAAATGAATACAATATCATTAAGAACGTTTCTGTTAAGAAAGCTGATAATATTATTAATAACCAACCATCATTTGTTGGCATAATTCTAGGGGAATATGATAAAGGGATTAATGGAGCCAGAGATGACAATTGGAAAGAGCAAAGGGCGACATCTTTATCTATACTCAGATTGTTTGGGATGGGTAAAAATGTCATGGCAGAAAAAACAGGAGAAGAAGTGTCGTGTATTCTTGAGAAACTTCTTGCTTTTAAAGGACAACCCGTAGACGTCAGATTACTGCTTAACGTCAGCGTTTCTAACGTCATTTGTTCTGTGGCAGTAGGGAAACGATTCGAACACGAGGATCCATATTTTGTTAGATTAATGATGAATTTAAATGATATGATGAAATATCTCAGAAATGTCATAATGCTTACGCCATTTAAGTTTTTGTATTACCTGCCTGGAGATCTTTTTAAGGCTAAGAAATGGGCTAAGGCAGCTGTTGATATAAACGTCAACTTCTGTAAGGCTTACATTAAGCAACTTACAGAAACATTCGATGAAAACGAGGAACCCCATAACTTTGTTACTGCTTACATCAAGGAGATGAAGAGGCTGCAGAATAAAGGAGTCAAAACGAATTTGAGTGAAGAAAACTTGGTCGCCATAATCAGAAATATCTTTCTCGCTGGAACAGAGACCACAAGCACTACCATACTATGGTGTCTCCTCTACATGCTACATTATCCTGAAGTACAAGAAAAAGTTTACCAGGAAATTGAGGCCAATGTGGAAACTACTCGTGTCCCCAATATCACTGACAAATACAAGTTGACGTACCTGAATGCTGTCATCCTGGAGACACAACGGATTGTCAGTATTGTTCCTCTTTCATTTATAAGGGAAGTTAGTTCTACTTTTGAAGTTGAGGGCTACACTATTCCTAAAGGAAGCGCTGTTTGGTTTAACTTGGATTCAGTTCACCATGAAAAGAAGATCTGGGTAGACCCCGAAAACTTTCGTCCAGAAAGATTCATTGATCAAACTAGAGCTCTCATCAACCGGGAAGAACTCATACCCTTTGGTATTGGAAGAAGAATTTGTCTGGGAGAATCGCTGGCCAAAATGGAGCTGTTCTTATTTTTGTCTGCCATGTTTCAGCGCTTCAAGTTTGAACCAGCTGACAGTTCTGCAGAGTTACCCACACTGAAAGAGGCTGCTGGAAGTACAGTGGTGCCCCAGCCATTCAAACTTAGATTTATTGAGCGCAGAGGACTAGATGGTGATTTGCAATAAATATTATCACACACAGAGAAAATGAAGTTCTGTAATTTATTTATTCAGCAAGAAATGTCCAAATAATTTAAACCACGGAAATAAACGAGATACTGATTGGTCGTCTCTATAGTTGAATTAATCATAATTGCTAATATCTTCACAATTTTGGTAATTTTGTCAAGTTTGACACTAAAGTACATCGTGTTTATATTTTGTTCATTACTGTTATCATATTTACTATACTTCAACACGAGACACTAACTACCATGTGAAAGAAACATCTAACACAAAGATCGCGTTACCAGTGCCAAACATGGCAGTTTTCGAATAAACAAAACAGGACGTTAGTCACATTAGAATTAAGATGTTTGAGAAAATCACTTGGAGTGACCAGAGGAGACAGAATAAAGAATGCCGGAAGAGAAAGATCGTGCATTAAACCAATTCTGAACTACATACAGAAACAACAAACGAAATGCTTTACTGAATTCCATGAGATTCTATATCATACAAAAAAAAACATACACTAAAAGAGAAAATGTAAAAAAACGTCAGTGGTAGGCCCAGAGTAATATGAACTGACAACATTTGATAGACGCTACAAAAGTATAAATTAACAATGGCTGAGACAGTGAGAAGGGCAAGAACTATAAACTTAATTATCTCCCACTCCACACATAAAGCGGTATGTGAGAGAGAGAGAGAAAGAGAGAGAGCGAGAGAGAGAGTGTGTGATAGCACACAACCTTGCCTGTCAGGTCTGGTAATTTTTACCTGCTCCTGTATGCAGTAGACAATATAACCTCCAGCTGCGTTACAGGTATGTTCGGGAGCATAAAAGGCAAAGGGAGGGTACCCTGAAGTGAAATAACCCCACCGCTTTGTGTGTGAGACTTTTTAACCAAAGGCTAGTGGAGCCAAACCGACGGAGGGAAACAGAAAACCATCGTCGTAATTTCTTTGTATTATAATGGATCGCCACAATTACAGAATTCACGAAAAATACATTAAGGGGAATTCTAATAGAATAGCCTCGTTTGGTAGGGGACATCATGCGCTATATGTGATACCTGATCGTCATCAAGCTACTGTAAGCAAGATAAAGATAAAACAGACTCTGAAGATAGGTACTTGATATGTAAGAACACTCATGCGAAAGGGAAAACTGGAAAAAAAATCAAACGTGAAATGAAAAGAATGGGTTTACATTTATTGGGACTATGTGAAATGGGATACACTGGATCAGGGGAGATATATTCTGATGAACATAAAATAGTATATTCTGGAGGCACTGAACACCAAAGATGAGTAGTTATCATCTTGGATGCAGAAAGGGCAAGAACAGTGAAAGGCTTTTGGGCAATGTCTGACTGAGTACTTTTGGTGAAATTGAATGGAAATCAAATAAAAATAAATCTCATACAAATGTATGCACCAACAGCAGACAGTCTAGAGGAAACAGTTGATAAAGTTTACCATAAGCTTAATATGGCACTTCGTCAATGCAAACCACATGAAAGGCTTTTGGGCAATGTCTGATTGAGTCCTTTTGGTGAAATTGAACACCACAGTTCAAGGGATCTCAACGCAAAAGTAAGAAAGGAATGCGTTGAGGAAGTAGTTGGTTATTATGACTTAGGCGAGAGTAATGAAAGAGGTGACACTGGGCAAGAATACACATCATGATGCTAGGAAACACCTTTGTAAGCAACATCAAAAACGTATGTGAATATTGAAAAACCCAGGAGACAACGCAGGTAATCAAATTGATTACTTAATGATAAATAACAGAATTAGAAACAGTATGGTGTGTGTGAAAACTATACAGGGGCACATTACAATAGTGATCATGTACCAGTTGTGGGGAAGCTTAGAGTAAAATTAAAAGCAGGAAAACGAGCCTCAGTTAACATAAAGTTAAATTTAGATTTCCTCAAGTCAGACAAGATTTACAAGATAAATATAATATCACAATTCAGAACAGGTACAATGCAATAGAGAAGATACAAACTATTGATGAACTGTGGGAAATGTTAACAGAATCAATGCAACAAACATCAAAAGCGTTCATACCACTAGTGAGGACAAATACAAGAAAGAAATTGTTGGAATGTGAAATTTTGCTGCTAATGGATACAAGAATAAGAAATAAGGAACATAAAGATGAATATAAGAGATTGAATAAAGAAATAGTAATAAAATGCAATGAAGCAGAAGAAGCATGGCTAAAACATAGATGCAAAGAGATTGAAATACAATAAAAAGGAGATGCCAAAGCTATATACAAATAAACTGAAGAATTAACAGGAAGAAAAACGCAATCAAAAACTGGATGTTTAAGATCAGAGGAAGTAGAACTGTTGACTGAACAAGAATGCATAAGGGAACGATGGACAGAATACATTAAAGATCTTTATAATGATGAATGAACAGAAACAGGTATTAAGGATAATGGAGAAGGATCAGAAACACTCAAAGAAGAAGTGGAAGACGATTTGCGCAACATGAAAGCAGGAAAAGCTCTTGGACCAGATAATATAACTAAAGAAGAGATTGAAACCATGGGTGATTTTGGAATAGAAATAATAACAAAAATATTGAATGATTTCTAAAACTCCGGATATTTACCAGACGACCTGCTAAAATCAATACACGTAGCCCTACCAAATAAATCTGGTGCGATGGAATGCGATGATCATCGCACAATAGACCTTATGAGTCACATGACTAAGATATTACGAAGAATCATTTTGCGAAGAGTATGAAACAAAATTAGTCCAGAAATTAGTGATGAACAGTGTGGTTTTGCTAGAGTTAAAGGAACGAGCGATGCCATATACATCGTAAGATCTTTAGTAGAAAGAGCCATAGAAGTGAAAACAGATCTATACCTATTTTTCATAGATTATACCAAAGCATTTGACAAAGTAAGGCACCAAGAAATAATCAAAATTTTAGAAAGCATAAACGTAGACAGCAAAGATCTAAGAATAATAAAGAACATGTACTGGCAACAAACACCGGAACAGGAAATCAATTGGGAATGTTTCAACAAATAAAACAGGATGTTAGGCAAGGTTGTGTGCTGTCACCAGATTTGTTTAATATTTATAGTAAGATTATTTTAAGATCCATAAGCGACATGCCTGGAATAACAATCGGAGGTCATAACATAAATAATCTAAGGTATGCTGATGATACAGTCTTAATCGCAAAGAGTGAAAATGAGTTACAAAAAATGTTGGACATTTTAGTGAAAGAAATAAAAAAAAAAGGACTCAGCCTTAATAGCAAAAAGACAGAAGTAATAGTAACAATAAAGAAAAAGACATCACCTCAGTACACAATAAAGACAAGTGGCACAATATTAAAACAGGTAAATGAATTAAAATATTTGGGAACTTTGTTAACCTACGACGGTAGCTGTACAACAGAGTTGAGATACAGAATGGCTCAGGCAAAAGCAGTTTTTCAAAAAATGAGGAAGATACTATACAATCCATTTCTGACAATAGAAACAAGAAATAGAGTTATTAAATGTTATGTAGAGCCAATCTTAACATATGGATTTGAATCATGAACAATAGGACGAAGGACAAGAAAATCACTCCAGGCTGTAGAAATGTGGTTTTACAGGAGAATGTTGAGAATACCATGGACAGCTAAGAAGAGTAATGAATTCTGAAAGAGGCCGAAGAAAAAAGAGAGCTAATTTCCAATATTAGGAAGAAACATTCATCATTTTTGGTCATGTAATGAGAAAGGAACAGCTGGTGTATATTTTGACAACTGGGAAAATTGAGGGATGAAGAGATGGAAGGAAGCAGAGAGAATAGGAGACGGACGGAGGGAGGGAGGGAGGGAGGGAGGGAGGGAGGGAGGGAGGGAGGGAGGAAGGAAGGAAGGAAGGAAGGAAGGAAGGAAGGAAGGAAGGAAGGAAGGAAGGATGGATGGATGGATGGATGGATGGATGGATGGATGGATGGATGGATGGATGGATGGATGGATGGATGGATGGATGGATACAAAGAAAGAAAGAAAGAAATCCAAGAATATCTTATTACTTCAGCCATTAATATTTGTATTGTCAATAAAAATAAAAACATCTAAAAGACTTTAAATAGTACAAATAGACCATCCCAATAAAATTGCACTAGCAGTTGTAATGTAATTTGAAATGCAATATAAAGTTTCAAGTATCACATTCAAAGTTTTGAAATTTTGCTCCTTTAAATAAAACTTACTCCTCGCAAAGGAGGAACCGGCGTTAGCGTAAGATTTCGGAAAGACCTTCGGTGGTAAAATATCCTTAATTCTGACGACACGCAGGCCAAAGTAGGTGTTAACATTTTGGTGGACGCACACAAGCAAGGGGAAATCATCACCTAGTAGTGAGAATAATAAGTAATTCCAACGCGAGTATGCTGTTCAGGACAGTGGTGCTGGCTGATCAGATGTTTCTCCATTATTGTATTTACACAAATCTATTACTTTGAAATATCGGCTGGGATGGTCCCCTGTATTATGAATACATCGTTGAGGACACCGATATCCAACACCGCCACGCCTACATCGTAAACGTCAAAGTCAAGTATGGGTCGTCTTCTTTAAAATCATCTTGGTAGCCTTTGGCACTCCATAACTAAGCAGATTGTAGATGGTGCATGATAGTGTAATTCATAAGAATTGTATGAGAGACGAACATGTTAATAATTTTGCCAAGTTTTCAAAGTTTGAAGGAGATTAGACTATGAGAGGCAAAACATTGGGGAGACTCTGAACCCAGACGAGTCCACATGAAAGCATGCTACAGGACGTATTCTCAGAGAGAACGTTCTGTCTAGTTGAGGCATCTATTTTTCGTGAAGCTATACGCCAGCAGATCAATTATATCAGTGAGACAACAGAGCTGTTTCTCAAAGAAAACACTACACAGGGGGGAGATATTGTAAATTATTTAAAGTGCAAGGCACAAACAATTGAAAGCATTCTGACGATTCTCAGATTTATCATCTTGATTATTGTCTTAGCCGTCACTAGAGTTAAGGGTAGTGGAGATGCAGCACCATCCCTATCGTCAGCAGAAAAAAAGGAGAGGTAAATGAGTAGGAGAAACTTAGTTTCCAAGACCCTGGTCGACTTCTCACCAAGATTGCTGTGAAAAAAGGGCAGTCTGGATATAATTGGCGGTGCTCTGGCTCCTGAATGGTTATGGTTAATCGAAGGCCCTGCGAATCACTACAAACGAATTAAAATCCATAATTGCTCAACCACCCGTGCCAGTGGAATCATCCCAGTTAAAACTCAAGTCACTAAAGGATCTAAACAAAGAAAGGTAGCTCCAGACCCCATCATAGAAACTACAGCACACGCAAAAATACATAAGGCCAAGCGGCATCGAAAGTTAAAGCAGCTGAACTGTTCTTCGTCACACGATAGCATCATTCATCGTAAACAATCGGAATATCAAAACACGATCCGATTGAAAAACAAAGCTCATACTGTGCACAGAGCACTAAACTCAGTTGCTCAGGCGGCAAGCCGGACTGTGAATATGAGAAAACTGCAACGAGGAACACTTTTCGCCTATCCGCCATTTTGACCTATCGTATTAGGCTCAAGAATATCTTAAATAAGTTGGTGGGATAACTCGCAAATAAACTTTGGGTTTTCGTGTTTACCGTCGTGGTATTCTACTTATAGCCGCTCACGAGCGACTATCGCAGGAAAAGCCAAAGTGTAAGTAGGTTGACTGTGGTTCCATCCATAATGAATGAGATCTATTCTTTTTAATGTTGCTTTACCGTCGTATTATCTGGTATGCTAACAATGCAAGGTATGTAAACTGTATGCGGAGCTTCTTGTTCGTTATAAGCACATCTAAACTCACGAAAAGGGAGAATGGGTAGTTGTAGTATCTAAGTCGTTTATATTACTGTTGTGGTCAAGAACCAAATTAGCAACATTCACTTTAATCTCATTGTTGTAGCCTTCAATCCTACTAATTCGAAGCATCGTATCACTGGGCGCTACTTAGAGACCACATCGAATACATTGTTCAAATAAATGCGTTTCCGTTGCGACCCAAGATCGTGGTGTCTTTTCGTCTGTTCGTGGAAAATAAGTGCAGTTTCATTTATGTGTACTTCTAAATGAAGAAAATAAAAAGCTAACGGTGTATGCACGTGCCGAAGATCTGATTGACTGAGGTTGGCCAGTCTATAACGTGGAAACGGGTTCTGGACTGTGCCACTGAGTGAGTGCGCGGGAGCCCAACCACCCATTGCATCGACTTTCAGCGACAAAATTAACAATGACGACAAAAAATATTCAGATCAATCCTAAACGACACAATCTAAGAAGGAAAATGAGAAAAGGTAAACGTGCGCACATACTGGAACAGTGATTCCATAAATCAACGACGGCCGATTCTTGATAAGCTACTGCACGGCGCGATATAATGGTTTTTGCAGGAAACAGTTCTTGATGATAGGACAGTTAGTGTCCCCGGATTTTACTATTTCTACAATAGACGACACCTTGGACACGCCATCTTTATGCGAAACAACATGGTGGCAACTGCGATTGTTTGAGTTCTTGAGTTATTTGCTGTCCACGATCATTGCACTCCGAACATGTTCATAGGTGCTCAGATTCCATCCTCAGTAAGTCCCGCAATGTCCAGCGACTGACGACTACAGTTCTGTGTTGGTTGATAAGTCTTATACGCCCACTAAATTTCTCGTTTCTAGCTGTGCCCATCTTAACTCCCATCTCTTTCATCCGAAGGAGTGACATGGACTCATGGTTGTTGAAGACATGTGCCCTTCCCACATCTCGGAAGGCATTGATGATGTCCGCCTGATCCATTTGACCGCCTTCAAAGGCGCGCTGCTAGCCAACCTGTCTGCTTTTTCATTTCCCCGCACTCAGGCATGTCCAGGGATGTAGACAAAGGTGATCCTACGTATTTTTGACTTCTACAATGACTCTACTCATTGATAAATGGATAAGCTATTTTTATTTATTTTATCAGCACCATCTTCAGCAACTACACCACGAAAGGGACCTGCCCACAATTAAAACCACTATGTATCCGGTATGACGTCATTATGTAACTCTCTGCGGTATCAATCCACGTCTATTTTCTCTATACACGAACCCATATAACCCCCTCTTCAACCGCCGCCCCAGATGAACCCACATTCATAATAGACAATTTTATTCTCTATATAATAGTATTGTAACTGAGTTAACGTTTCCTAAAGTCAGCTGGCCAACACACATGACGTCAGCAGGTCACGACAGGACCCACCCGTTCCCTACATAAAACACGTCAGGAGATGGCCCTCACGACAGTGGACTCGGCCCAGTTAACATTACTTTATAAACAGCCTCACAATAGACCAGTGAAAGCAGATACTGAGTTTAAATAAGTTTATGAGTGTTTTCAGAAGCCTCAAGCTGGATTCACCATATACTCAGAGTCTGTTTTCGGTCACACACATGGAGACTGGAATCGCATAATTCCCTGACTTCCATTTAAGTTGGATATCCCTATAAGTATTGCACTCATGATAAACACAAGTGGAACATTTGCTTTAAGAGCGACTACTCCGCGTGTCCAAATAAAGTTTGATGCCAATATAAAGCTCTCTGAGGTCCTCATCATCTTCTATGTGGGCTTTATCATGATTATGAATGCCATCACGGAAGCTTATGATGTGTGAATGGACTTTCTAACCGATGATTTAACTGGCCTTCATTAATAATGTCTCAATCTCACTTCAAGGGATGAAAACTGTGTTGAAGATGTTGTATAATAAGATATCACCAGAAATATCTACCGACTGGCATTTTCGTTTGGCCTGCATCTAGATCAGCCGTGAATGTGATAGTAATTAAAAGACACAGAAGACATCTTTTTCTGTTATTGTATGCAATAGACATACAAGAGACGTTTTTTTTCTCTTATTGCGAGCAACAGACACATAAGAGACGTTTTTCTGTTATTGTGAGCAACAGACACAGAAGACACACTTTTTTTTTCATTTGTAAATGTTATTGGCAAATCGACACGAACATCATTAGTGCGTAGTTTAGGTAGCTGACTCCTATCAGCTGTCACAGTCCTGAATAATCTGAATAATCTAAGTTCGCAGTTTTCAAACTATCAACTATCCTCACATTTCAAACCGCGTCTTGGAGATGTTCATAAAGTGCCCCAGCCTGGCCTCAAAGCCCCATCAAGCCTGGCCTCAAAGCCCCAACTCAGCGGTTAATGGTTTGTTTTTTTTTTTTTCAAATTGAAACAGTTTTTCAAATCACTCTTTGGAAGCCCCCTACGTACAAAGGAGCGCCCTACCGCCGACTTTTTTTCAGAGCACCATTATTTATCTATCAAAAGAATGTCTCAGATGGCACACCTACATAGCACAAGCGACATCTCCAGCTCGGACTTCAAGCACATCGGGCTGGGGGGGGGGGGGGGGGGAAATGAGAGAGAGAGTGAGCCTTATGATGAGAGAGAGTGAGCCTTCAGCCGACTCGAATCACAAAAATACAAACGTGTCCCAAATGTGAAATACCATTTTAAGCTCCCATGCATTAAATATTTCCTTTTCGACAGCACATGCCCCAAAGTATGGACCCCACAAGAGAATGACTGACGGGGCTTTAGCCTTTAAGCCCGAGATTAGCGGAAGGACCGACGTTGTGAAAAGATGACAGAAAGAGGTCATATAAAACTGGCCTTGGTTTTATTCATCCAACAAAAACTCATTACTTTATTAGGCACAGTATATTATCTTCTCATCATACAAACAACTTCCTTGTTATTTACCAACATCCATATTTGGTGCAGCCATTTTTCTCGGTTTGTTTACACCTTAGTCATTCCTGGTGGACTGACACGCTGTTTTTACAGTTCCTTATCTCTCTCTCTCTCTCTCTCTATCTCTCTCCTTTTCTCTCTGCTATCAGGGCTCAATCAAAGTAGGATTCCAGACTCTCACATGAAGACGGCTGTCTGTTTAAATGAATTGATCGACCCCACAGACAGAACATTATAATTAGATTCTGTTATATCCACCCTGATTGAGTACCTGTTAAAACGTTGCACTGTTTTCTTCGCCAGTGGCCCAGTGCATCTGATTTCAGCCAGCATTTTATTTAGGTTTGCTTTCCTTAGCCTTTGATTGTCCCCAATCTTCCTGCAAGGCAGCAGATTGTCTTTTCTGTAGGGAGATTCTGCCCTTAGATGGTCGGCCCTCCCAGGTTAACGAGCACCATCTGCCCGAGTCACTAGAGGTGACTAACACAGGCATGCACACACAAAGATATGAGGCATGACTAACACTGAAACACACAGATTTAAGATATCAGATATGACTAACACAGACACACACACTAAAATATGAGATGTGACTAACACAGACACACTCTACAATATGGTGTATGACTAATACATATACACACACTAGGATATGAGATATGACTAAACACAGTCATACACACACAAAGATATGAGACATGACTAACAAAAAGATGCCCTCAAAAAGATAGGAGATGTGACTAACATAGACATGCACACACAAATATATGAGATATGACTAAACACAAACACACAAAGATATGAGACATGACTAACATAGACAGACACACACTAAGATATGAGATGTGACTAGCATGGACATACACACAAATATATGAGATATGACAAACATAGACATGCACACACAAAGAAATGAGATGTGACTAACATAGACATGCACACAAAGATGTGAGATATGACTAACACAGACATGCTCGCACAAAGATTTGACACATGACTAACACAGACACACACAAAGATATGAGGGGTTAAGGCAAAGAAATACAAATGAATGCAAACAAATGCGAAGCTGCCGTATAGCTGAATGTGAGGGAAAATTGAAATAAAAAATAGAAAAAATGGTATGGTAAATGCTTTACGTGATTAGTAGACGAAGATATAAGACATGATTAACACGGACACACACCAAGATATGAGATATGACTAACATGACACACACCAAGGTATGAGCCATGTCTTGCACACACACACACAAGCTAAGATTTGAGCCATGGCAAGCACATTGACACATGAGTCATGGCTAGCACAGAAACACATTAAGATATGAGCCAGGGCTTCACGGAAACACACCAAGATATGAACCATGACTAGCACTGAAACACATTAAGATATGAGCTATGGCTAGCACAGAAATGCACCAAGATATGAACCATGACGTGCACAGACACACACCAAAATATGAACTTTGCCCAGCACAGACATCCACCAAGATATTAGCAATGACTAGCACAGATATACACTAAGATATGACCATGACCAGCACAGACACACACTAAGATATGAGCCATGGCCAGCACAGACACACACCAAGATATGAACCATGACTAGCACAGACACACACCAAGATATGAACCATGGCCAGCACAGACACACACCAAAATATGAACCTTGGCCAGCACAGATACCCACCAAGATATGAGCCATGACTAGCACGGATATACACCACGATATGAACTATGGCCAGCACATACACCCACCAAGATATCAGCTATGGCTATCACAGTCTCCCACTAAGATATGAGCTACGACTAGCACAGATATACACTGAGAGTTGAGCCATGGCTATCACAGACACCCACCAAGATAGGAACCATGGCTATCATACACACATAAAGATATGAGCCATGGTTAGCACAGACAACCACCAAGATATCAGTCATGGCTATCACAGACTCCCACTAAGATATGAGCTACGACAAGCACGGATATACACCGAGAATTGAGCCATGGCTGTCACAGACACCCACCAAGATAGGAACCATGGCTATCGCATACACACACAAGGATATGAGCCATGGTTAGCACAGACAACCACCAAGATATAAGCCACAACTAACATATACACTTGTTAACGTCCACTAAAGTTTGTCTGAGGTTCTTGGTAAAGTTTCTACTGACGACCACGAAGATCCAAAACTTGCAGGCATGGTGGGCGTGGCTGACGTGCTGGAAGATCAGCCGGATAATACCTTTAGAGAATGTCAATTTCATGTCCCCTGAGTCTTGAGTCCGCATCACATAGTACAGTCTGGCCACGTGGCTGGGTGCGTTCATGATGATGCAAGACAGAGACAAGGCAAAGAGCATCCTAGCCACACGAACCTTGGCGCTAGCTCGCACTGAGTTCCACCCAGGATCGTTGATCGGTTTCAGCTCGAAAACTTCCAGCATTGGCAGGCCAATGAGCTTCTTCCACCGGGTCTTGTGTATGATGAAGTTCCTTATCTAATACCCGTCTTTTAAAATCCGTACCACAACTTCGTCATTCACACCCTCGGTTAACATATTTTCCTCTTTCTCTCCCGTACCGTGGCTTGGTTCTCCCCGTACCTTCTCTCTCATTTACATCTGACGCCCAGTCGAGTGCAGATCGGAGCGTCGGGCTAAACATCGAGCTAAGTGTCTTCATATTTGATTTAATTTGTACATCTGATTAAATATTATTTTTAATTAATGATTCTCATGTAATATTGTACTTTATCTTCTCTTTTTATTTATGTTTCTTTTCTAGAACCACTAGTTTTGGTTACTCTAGAATATGTAGTTTATTTATTCTTCATTTCTTTGTCCATTACCGTTTTCGTATTTTCAGAAGAAGGCAGCTTGTAGGTCAAAGTAGAATGAATTTGCTTCGTTCCTCGTTTGTAAAGCAGTCACGATACTTTGTAGGAGTGTACGCTACACCCCACCACTTGCTCCTTGCTACCAGCTTTACCGCAGCACTGCAATTATTTGCCGCAGCATCAATACCTAATATAAAGATAGCTAGAATAAACAGATCTAACTGATAATATCATTTGTTAGCCACATCTTACAAAGAAACAAATCTCATCCAATGTGCGATTTTGATAGATAATACTTGGTACAATAATAACATCGCTGGAAATACCTGGGCACAATATTAACATCCCTGGAAATACCTGGGCACAATAATAACATCGGATGGAAGATGCACCACAGAAATAAAAAGCAGAATAGCTCAGGCCAAAATAGCATTTCAGAAAATGAAAAATATTTTATGCAACGAATCTATGTCAATAGAAATAAGAGAGTTCATAGGTGCTATATAGAACCAATTCTGATCTATGGAAGCGAATCTTGGACAGTAAACAAACAAATGAAAAGACGATTAAAGGCCACAGAGATAGGATTTCTCAGAAGAATGTTGAAAGTTCCCTGGACAGCTAAAAAGACCAATGAGAAAGTTCTCAAAGAGGCCAACACAAAAAGGCAGCTGCTAAAAAACATCAGAAAGAAACAACATTTTTCGGGCACATCATGAGAAGAGGAAAGTTGGAATACTTGGTTACAACTGGCAAAATAGAAGGAAAGAGAGATCGCGGACGACAAAGAGAGAAAATACTGGATAGCTTGGTGTCATGGCATGGGAAACAGTCAACAATAGAACTGATACGATGCCCTGTAGATAGAACATTGTGGAATGACATGGTCGCCTACGCCAACCAGTATGGCACATGATGATGAATACTTGGCATCGCAAAGGCCATGCAAACTGAAGCGTTGACAGCCACAGTTGTTTAGCCACAGTCATTTTTTTTCTTATTAAATGTTCTCTTCTTCTACCTTACCTCATATGCATTTGAAAGTCAATGGAAGATATAGTTTACGGTTTTTAAAATTGTTTGGACATATTGACTTGTTCAGTGGATATAACTAATCTGTAATCTATTTTTTTTTTAAACTAGAGAAACTTGGTGCGCATATATTAGTGCGCGTATAAGAAGACTTATCAATCAACACAGAGTCGTCAGTCGCCGGACGCTGTGGGACTTGCTGAGGAGGAGATCAGAGCACCTATGGATATTTTGGATATCGGAATGATGATGACCCGCAAATAACTCAATAACAAATAATCTGTGTATCAAAGAAAACATTTTGTATAAACTCTTGGATGGTAAAATCATTAAAAACAAATCAGAGGTGAAACAAAAATGTGAGGAAAATAACGAAATGGTCATCACAAAAGATCACTATATACACATTGTAACGACGTACACATTTGGTAGTCTTTATCAGTCAGATAGGTAGATGATCATCAACAGATAGATGAAATGATTTTAGAGAAAAACAAAAAGTATCTCAAAACTTTTTGTTGATGTCATGACATCTCTAACATTTACTATTACGTTGGTTTTAAAATATACCATGACCATTCTAAATCATTTTATGCAGAATGTAACAATTGTAACAGACTTGAAACAATTCAGTTCATTTAGGCTAGTTTGTGATTGATTATAAGCTTTCAATTATAATTATTTAGTCCGATTAAAGCTCTATTCGGAATACTGAAAATAATGGATTAAGTTGTTTAAAAAGAACTTTTAAATGAAGTTCAATAGTTACAGATTATAATTTTAAAACTGACTGTTGTGAATACTTGAGCCAAATATAAATGATACCATTGCACTGGTTCATTACATATAGAATAATATAAGGTTTAAAAGAAACCAGCTCTTGTTTAGTAATATAACACTTACATTAAAACTTTATTTGCATATATTTTTTTCAAATTTACTTGATCTTGATCCTATCCGCGTCGTTAGACGTCGCATAGGGCGTGTAGTGTTTTTCGCCATCTATCTTTATTCTGAGTAAGATGTTCGATCTTACCTAATGAGTCTATGCCTGCCAACTTTGCTTCTATCATAAGTGTTCTTTTCAGTGTCATTCTAGACTTTTTCCGTATTTTGATGTTTCCCATAGAAGAGTCTGTTTTGGAATTCTCTTGTTGTCTCTTCTCAGCATATAGCTGAAACATGTCTACCTTCTCTTTCTAATCTTAGATAAGATCTTTGGTTGCATGGTTATTTCTTTTATTTCAATATTAGTCTTGAATTCATTCCATTGTACACAGAGTATCTTTCTTAAGCCTTTGTCTTCAAAAGCGTTTAGTTTTTTTCTCAATTTCTTTTCTTCTTTTCCAGCTTTCACGTGTATAGATAGATACGTGTTGATAATACGTTAGAGATGAATATTTTAAGTTTGCTTTTCCTTCTTCGTATTTTTCTTTCCATATTTTTTTTTTATTTGTTGCTGCTTTTGCAATCCTGCTTCTGATCTCTTTCTTTGTTTCACCTTCTTGATCAATATTACTATTTAGTGGTCTACTATTTCTAACGACTGTCGATTGAGATATATATTACCCTCTGGAGTATTGTTATATTTCATTATTTTTGTTTTATCCCTATTGATTTCAAGTCCTATTTTTTTCCGCTATAGATGAGAAAATATGTGAAATTTGGATCTTGTTTAAAATTCACTACCAGGTCATAATTTTGAACTCTCCAATGTGTGTTTAAAATTAATCTAAATTCTAGATATTCCATTTTACGGTTCAAAAGTAGGAGGGGAAAGAAGGGTAGCTGTGTTCAACCTTAAATTGTTAAGGTAATATCATGTATTCATCGAAAATATCGTGTATTCATGGAAAGAAATATATAACAAATTATAATAAACAAACTGTTTATGAAGGGCTTGCAGGTATTGAGACCATAGAAATTCAAGAAAAATTTAAAAAACTAATAACTAAATGTGTCTAATAAAAGTTGTAGGAAAGCAGAGCAGATAACCAACAATATAAAAAGTAAAGTTTGAAAAATTGTTTTAAAAAAATGATAATAAATAAACGTCAACAAATTAGAAAGCCACGACGTGATAAAGTATATATAATAAGTAAAGTAATATTAATATTGCTAATAAACGAAAAGGAAAAAGGGTGAAAACACGTATGTGGAGGCAGAAAGAGTATCAGGTAAGCAAAGTCATATTAATATATCTATGAATGATGCATACACTAATTTATTTAATAATACAAGAATTATATTGTGCAATGTTTTGCACTGTATTTTTTTGTGGCCAAGTCCAATTACTACTCATACTTGACATCAGTGACATATCTTGAGAACAATTAGAATTTCTATCTATCTATCTATTGACCTTTCGAGCCGTAACCGGCCCATAGGGCGTAGACCAAGATACACCTTCTCCTATATGAATTTTTGTTCTAGCAGTTTTCTTTTAAAGATATTTTATCAAATCTCGCCATCTGTCTCTGTTCTGTGCAAGCAGTTCTATCTCATTGAGGGAGCCGATTCCTGCTGCTCTTGCCTCTCTCATCAATGTTCTTCTCAGTGTCTCCATGGGTCTTCCTCTTTTTCTTTTACCTGTTGTTTCCCATATGAGGGCTTGCTTTGCTATTCGATTATTATCTCTTCTCATCACATGTCCAACGTATGACCATCGTCTTTTCTTTATTACTGAAGATATTAGTGGTTGATTGGCGATTTCTCTAATTTCCTCGTTTGTTTTGAATTCGTTCCATTCTATACCAAGTATTTTCCTTAGACATTTATTTTCGAATGCGTTCAACTTTGTTTCTATATCTCTTGTTGTTTTCCAGCTTTCATACGCATACGTAAGGGTTGATAGTACATTTGATTTGAATAGCCTAAGTTTTGTGTTTGTGCTAATGAGTTTTGATTTCCACAACTTTTCAAGGCTTCTGAAAGACATTGCTGCTTTAGCCAGTCTGATTCTAATTTCTTTGCTCGTATCCCCTTCTCGATCAATGTGACTTCCAAGATAGATAAAGTGATCGATCTCTTCTACTGGTTTGTTTTCCATGTATATTTTGTCACTTGTTGGAATTAAACTTTTCATGACTTTAGTCTTTTCATGATTGACCTCAAGCCCAATTTTGCTGGCTATTGATGATAGTTCATTTGTGTTTTCCTGCATCGTTTTTATCTGACTGCTGGTGAGAACTATGTCATCAGCAAAGTCGAGGTCCTCCAAATGGTCTCCTTGTATCCATTCGATGCCTTTATTACCAGTGCAGCATTTCTTCATTATGAAGTCCATAACAATTCCAAATAACAAGGGCGATAAAATACATCCTTGTTTAACCCCAGTTTCTATTGGGAAACATTCGCTCAGTCCTTCCTCTGTTCGAACTGCACATGTGTAACCATCATACATGTCTTTGATAATATTTATGATTTTTGATGGTAAACCATATTGCTTCAGAATTTTCCACAAAGAATCTCTATGAATACTATCAAATGCTTTTTTGAAGTCGATGAAGTTAAGTACAAAAGGTTTTTGCTTTTCAATGTGTTCCTCCAATATAAGTCGTAGAGTGAAAATGTGGTCAAGACAGCTTCTCCCTTTTCTAAACCCAGCCTGTTCTTCACGCATTACTGTATCTATTGAATCCTTTATTCTATTTAGGATGATTTTACAGAATAACTTTGAGGCAACTGACAAAAGTGTCACGCCTCTCCAGTTGTTACAATCTCTAAGATTGCCCTTTTTTGGGATCTTAACAATGATTCCTTTTTTCCATTTATGAGGCGTCTTCTCTGTTTTCCAAATGATGTTGAACATTTTTTGGAGATGTATTAAATTATGGCTATCAATTGCCTTGAGGATCTCAGCTGTTAACTTATCCTCTCCAGCAGCCTTGTTATTGGTCATTAGCTTTAAGGTGGTTTCTATTTCACTCAAGGTGAAGTCATCTAAATTTACATCTAATTCTGCTGCTGGTCTTTCAGCTTCAAAATCTATTAAACTGTGAGGTAGTGGACGGTTGAGAATTTCTTTGAAGCGTTCCGCCCAACGGGCTTTTATGTCTGCGCTTGTTGTTAGCATTAATCCAGATTTGTCTAGAATTGGTGTTCCACTGGATGTATAGGTGTTTGTCAGCATCTTTTGTACAGTATAGAGAGTTCTGCTGTCTCCTGTAATTGCAGCTGTCTCTGCTTTCTCTGCCAAGTTGTCTATATAAGCTCTTGTATCTCTTCTTGCCGAACTTTTCACTTTGTTGTCTAATTCTTTGTATGTTGCTTTTGCCAGAACCTTTCCAAGACCTGACTTTACATTAGTCATGGCTCTCTTTGCTTCTCTTCTTTCTTTGATGTATTTCCATGTGGTGTCTGAGATCCAAGCTCGTTTTTCCATTTTCTTCAGTCCGGCACTTGCTTCTGCTGCTGTCATTAGTACTTTGCTCTGTGAGTCCCACATTTCATTGATATCTAAGTCTATTTCACCGAGTGCTGAATAACAATTACTTAGCTCTATGTTGAACTTTTCCTTTATGGCTTCATCTTTCAGTTTATGACTATCAATTTTATGTGTAATTGACCTCTTCTGTTGGTTTCTAAATTTTAATCTTATTTTCCCAATGCACAAGTTGTGGTCACTATTAACATCAGCACCTCTGTAAGCTCTTACATCTATTAATGATGATCTGAATTGTTGTTTAATACATAGGTGGTCAATTTGATTTGAGGTTCTATCATCAGGAGATATCCATGTTGTTTTGTGAATATTTTTGTGTGGAAATAATGTCCCACCTATAACTAAATTTTCTATTAAACATAATTCTATTAATCTTTCTCCATTCTGACTTGTTGTATTACAGCCTTCTCTCCCCATCACATGTTCCACTCCTGCGTTATCTTGTCCTACTTTGGCGTTGAAGTCTCCCATTACAATTAAAAGATCGTGTTTTGGTATTTTGTTTATAAGTTGTTGCAGTTGGTTATAAAAATCGTCCTTAACTTCATCATCAGCTTCGTTAGTAGGCGCATAACATTGAATAATTGAAAGTCTTCCATGTTTTGTTTTGTATCGTGTTCGTATCAGACGGCTGTTTACCGGTTCCCATTCTAATAAACTTCTTGCAGCTATGTCTGTCATCATTATGCCTACTCCTTCACGGTGTTTTCCATCTTCCCTTCCAGAAAAAACTACTATTTTATTATCAATAGATCTCCTACCTGTTCCAAGCCAGCGCATTTCGCTTAATCCTAAAATATCTAGATCGTATCTGTCCATCTCGCTCGCGACCTGTGCATGTTTCGTCGGAGCGGCCATTGTTCGCACATTCCAGAATCCTATTTTTGTTGTTGTTTTAGGGCCGAAAAAACTATCACTACTATCTACTGCTAATTTACACATTCTGTATCAGGTCTACGTTTCATTAACAACATCGTTTTTACGATAGCGGCTTGTTAAACCTCTGATCAACGGTTCTATACCAAGCCGGAGAAAAATAATTCCTCCATTTTGGAAACAACCGGAAACACTATGAGTTTGCAAGCACTTTTATGTTGCCTCGTATGACCAAGAAAACCATGAACCATGAAAGAGTTATAAAAGCAGCATATTGTTATAGGCGCGCATATAAGAGGAGACCCGGAGGAAATGCATGATGTCAATACAATACTGCGGTTCAAAGGTAAGAAACCATGGGTCTCTTGTCTAATCTTCACTGCAATATTAAAAAAATGTTATTCTGGAATAGTTTAGCAAATTATATTTGTAAAATGTTGTGTAATACACAAACCTATAAACTTTCATTAAAATGTTGAGTTTAACGTTGCAAGGCTGATCACATGCGTTAGATTTGAGATTCGGTTGATTTTGCTGGCTGCAGTAGCTTTCAAGATTTGGAAACATTTGAACTAATTTATCCTATCGGAAGTGCTATATTAAGTCTTCTATCTTACCACCTCGAGTGTTACGGCAATTAACACCTTATTATCAAATATGTTCTGGCATTTCTAGGGAACTCTGCCGTTGCAGTGAGGTAAGATCTTGATTACATTTGGGTTGTTGGCCCTACAGGTCGACTTGAAGTCGGTTAGTCTGTGCTATCCAATTAATGGAAGGAAACAGATAAATATAAACCGTTCTCATAACATGCACATAGAGAACAATACAAGGCAATCTGTGACATTTAAACAAATCAATATGGATATGAGGGCGGATATCAGATATGACAAAGAAGAGCAGGTGGGCGAAATGATAACTTATCAGGCTTCAAACAGGAGAATGTGTGTTCGAAAATCGATAGGGTTGTTTCCGTGCTTGTTTGCTTTCGCCCGATGACTAAATGAGTGTGCCTCTTCATCATCCGCCCTTAAAAGAACGTCAAGTGGGTGTGTCTGCGTTGTGTTGTGGTTTGCATCATAGTACTCAAGACAATGTTTAAATGCTTCGCCAAACACGTTCATGATCACACAGAAGGATCTCGCAACAGTAAATGAACTGCCCATAACCGTAGGTACTCACGGAGGCATTTTCAAAATGTAATGTGTAAATGTAATTGTAATACTTATATAAACAGTTTAAGAGGATTGTTTGTCCTAGAAATAACTGATAAACAAATAAGGCGATAAAAAGTTGTGGGGAGACATGGTTACCTACGTCACCAGGCACGAACAGTACTTGTTTAAGATTATCAGTGTGAACTATTCCTTTATCATAAATCGCAATGCATACTTTTACTGTTTAAATTTCAACATGGAACCTACGTTCTATCTTCCGTCTCCAAGAGACACAAACACTAGATAGATCTAAGCTTACTTTATGATTATGGATCGGCAAACGAATGGTTCCACGCTGATTTGGTCCAACAGAACCATTTGTGATTGGGAGACAAAGATTCTGTTATAGAACCAGTGATATATGTGGTCTGCTACTCATTGATGACTACTTATATGAGAATCAGCTAAAAAAAACAAACCGCTGATAGAGACCTTATCCCATCTGCTCACGTTACATCAAGAAAGAGAAAAACCAGCCCGATCAGGCGAGTAGGAATCGAAAAGGAAAGGCAATCACGTGCTCAAAATGCCGTACTGAAGTCAGATGTGTTGGTCTGAAAGGCACAAATAACACAGTTTGAGGTAAGGCATAACACAACGCATCTACTCCGATTAACTTTCTTTTAAAGACGAATGATGAAGACGAGAAATCATCAGGTGAAGGCCATAAAGACTCCAAAAAAATTGTGATCGCAGGTTAACCTCATCTCTCTACAGCCAACCATAGGAGGTCGATGTTTTTATCAATCATACGGTGTTTCAAGAGTTAAAGATATATCATCCCATTTACTGCAGTCATTTTTTTTTTAAACCGGAGTTTTCTTTTTGTTTCTTTTTTTTTTTAATGTGCTTTGGTTAGGTTACAATCAATGATATGTCGCTGACACCAAGCGTTTTAGGTAAAACGAGCATGATCTATAATAATTATTTAACTTAACAGACAACAACTACAACGTAAGATTAAATCGCAATAGGAAGCGAATCATAACAAGGAATTAATTAAGCAAATATGAAGTTTGACAGGTAATTTATGAAAGCACAATTGTGTGTGAGAGAAAAAAAACGAAGCAGAGATAAGAGTTATAGGGGCATATTTATATTTATTATAACAAAAACAATTCCTTATATATAAATGATATATAGTTATCCCTAGTCCATTAACGTCTTCGCTTAGATTCCGTAGAATAAACATAGCATCGTTCCGAACAAACATAAGAAAGAAGCATTGCAATAAATAACACTGGAAAGTAAGAGAGGGGCATAATAAATAGCACCAATCAACAACATATAAAACAAACAGAAACAAGAATAATAAATGCTGAAAAAAACACTGGACAACCGATAGCCTGAAAGCAGTCAGCGACTCATAGCTGGCTGCTTGAATCAGAATCAGCGAACTAAAACCTATGAAAACTATACTCCAGTGCCGTTCGGTGACCCTACAAACACGTTAACTAGTCTACCCAAGCGAGTATAGAAAAAAAGAGAGAAGATAAAAACAGCACCCCAAAAGAATATCCTTCGTTGAATCGTGTATTTTTTGTACTACAACAGAATGCAGCTACGTCCATTCAACGTTCTTTTATGGACGGAAAATGAGGAAGAGTAATCGTCAGCCGTAAGCAGAACATAACGAGCATCAATCTAATCAGACTGACTAGCAAAAAAATAGTTGCAACCAAATCATCATAAATCAGAGAGTGAAAACTTTCAGAATGCTCTCATGTTAGACAAAATAAAAACAACTTAGAAGCGAATGCCGTCACTGACTACATTTACCTTATATGTGTCAAGACAATATGCAAGATTCATTTTTTTTTTTTTGGTTATATGTACTAGAACAGTAGATTACAGTTAAGTGTGCAGTCACTAAAATTTCCATATTTTGTGTCTTCTAAGTTTGCTTACTTAAAGGAAGACTTATTCTTTAGTCCTTAACGGACACGGCCTGATTGTTGGCCTTGGTTTTGGCTGCATTGGTGATATAGTTATGGATAAAGTACAAGGCAGCTTACATCAAATACAACATTCCACCATTCCCTGTCAAACCCTGGCCAATCGTTGGACATTTCTTTATGATGAGTGGAAACTTAAGGGACAAAATAAAAGTGTGGAGAATGACAGACGGTATCTTGATATCTTAAGCGTGGATATTGGAGGTCATCTGCAAATTCTTGTAAATGATTGTGATGTCATTAAACTAATATGGGAAAAGAACGCCGACCGTATTATTAATGCACAAGCCACATTTGGCAACGATGATTTGAGGGAAAATAATAAAGGCATTATTGCAGCCAGTGATGACAACTAGTAGGAGCAAAGGACAACATCTTTGGCTATTTATATATCATTTCGGATGAGTAAGAAAGTAATGTCTAAGAAAGTTCAAGAAAGGGGAAAAGATTCAATTACGACGACCTTCATTTTGCTAAATTTATAATCACGCTAAGGGACACTATCAAATACTCTAGATCTGTGGCGATACCTTCATTTTTGTATTACCTCCCTGGTGACCTCTTCCGTGTCAAGAAATGGGCCAAAGCTTCCAAGAGCATAAATGAAATGTTTTGTAAGGTTTACGTCAAAGAGCTTACACAAACATTCAATGAAAGTGAAGAACCACAAACCTTTGTTACCGCTTATATTAAAGAGATGAAGAAGACAGAGAAGAAAGGAGTCAAATCTCATCTGATTGAAGCAAACTTGGTTGCCATAATCAGAACTCTTTTTCTCGCCGGAACAGAGACCACTAGCACTACCATTCTGTGGTGTCTTCTCTACATGCTACATTATCCTGAAGTACAAGAGAAAGTTTACCAGGAAATTAAGGCCAATGTGGACACTTCCCGTCTCCCCAATATTAATGGCAAACCAAAGCTGATATATCTGAATGCAGTTATCATGGAGGCACAACGGATGGCTAGTCTTGTTTATGTTGCCATACTATGGGAAGTTAGTTTATCATTTGAGGTGGGGGGGGGGGTTTATACTATTCCAAAAGGAAGCACTGTCTGGTCCGCTCTGGGCTGGGTACTCTTCGAAGAGAAAATCTGGGACGACCCACAAAACTTTCGACCAGAAAGGTTCATTGATCAACAAAGCAGCTCTTACAAACGTGAAGAATTCATCCCATTTTCTATTGGTAGAAGGATTTGTATGGGAGAAACTCTGGCTAAAACAGAGTTGTTTCTATTTCTATCCGCCATGTTTCAGCGCTTTAAGTTTGAAACTGAAGACAGATCACAGGGTTTACCAACACTCAAAGAATCTTTTGGATCTACAGCTGTGCCCCAGACATTTACAATTAGATTCATTGAATGTAAAGGGCTAGACTAATATTGGAAACAATACCATTTACATGTTTTCACGACATCCAGCAACAATTCAAAATATGTCTACTTAACGCTCACACATATGTTATAGTACAGCCAGGAATTTTATTTTATGAATCTGAGGTAAACGGCATGGTGACATTTTGACATCTGAAGCCAGTTGTAAGTGAAGAATTTGGAAAAAGAGAAAAGTGTGATAGCTAATAATATGACAATATTAGTATAATTTTATACGTTTGAAAGTAGATGCTAATCAAAACAATTATTTACTGTAAAATGTAGGCTATTAGAAATATTCTACAATTGTATGACACAGGTTCGCTTTAGTTGTAAATATTGGCCTAGCTTTAGAAATGGAGATCGTGCTCTATCGTCAAATAGCGTTTTTGTCCACCCAACTTAAGGTATAGAAGTGTCTAGTCTATGACTATGAGGATTGCACTATCTTCATGAGGACTGCACTATCTTCAATATACTTCCTTCTGACTTCTACTGTAGTGTTTTCTTTGTTTGATTTATAGTTTTATTACAATGTGAAGCAATTTAGTTTGATTATCTCTAAGAGATGTCCTATGTCGTTTAGTTTTATTTTCTTTAATCATCCTCACTCACGTCGAAAAAAAGACCATAAATTATCAGATCTACTCCAAAGTGTATTCTTCAAAGTGTAAGGACTAACGAAGTACATGTATTGTATTAAATTAGAAGTCTTGTTAGCCACCTTCCGGCGAAGGGCTCCTGTCTGGCATTTCCCACCTTGATGTATTATTCCTGCAGTCTCTTCCTGGTTGCACATTCAGTGGCATTTTTTTTCAGTTCGTCTTTCGTCCAAGGTCTCGAAATACATTCAGAATCTGACCACTACTCATCGATATTCCACCACAACCATATAGGCAAGTTTCTGCACACTCATTACCTCTTACACCTGCTTGCGTTGCCAAGAATATGAAGCAGAATTTTTTTCATACAGAAACTAAATAAACACTGCCGTGAGTCCAGCCAGTTGCGATCATTCCGAGCATACTCACCGAGTCACTGAGGAAACACACACGTGTGTAAATCTGTGTCTTCATTTATGTCAATGCTTTAGTGATAGCCACTATTGTGCTTAATTTGTATGCTGGCCTCATACATACAACTGGAATTGTAATACAACAATGGTATGTGATGAGATTACTGACAGAATACAAAACAGGGGAAAAAACAGTATGTCAGTGAAGATGAATGGGTGTTCCTTTCCTCAGAAAATGGAAAATCGATATTTCGCCATTTTTATGCACAGGATTAAGAATCATCAAAGTAAACAACGAGATAAAGGGTATACCAATGGATTTGACCCAAAAAAAACATTATAATAATTATTTCGTCATGTATTTTCAGTTACAATTCTGAAAATAGATATTAAAGAAAGAAAGAAATAAAGAGGAACAAACCGAAAGAAAGAAGAAAGGAAGAAAGTAAGGAAAAGGAGAGGCGGAGGAAGAACTAGAGAAAGGAAGGGAGGAAGGGAGGGAGGGAGGGAAGGAAGGGAGGGAGGGAGGGAGCAGGGAAGGAAGGGAGGGAGGGAGGGAGGGAGGGAGGGAGGGGAGGGAGGGAGGGAGGAAGGAAGGAAGGAAGGAAGGAAGGAAAGGAAGAAGGAAGGAAGGAAGGAAGGAAGGAAGGAAGGAAGGAAGGAAGGAAGGAAGGAAGGAAGGAAGGAAGGAAGGAAGGAAGGAAGGAAGGAAGGAAGGAAGGAAGGAAGGAAGGAAGGAGGGAAGGAGGGAGGGAGGGAGGGAGGGAGGGAGGGAAGGAGGAAGGAAGGAAGGAAGGAAGGAAGGAAGGAAGGAAGGAAGGAAGGAAGGAAGGAAGGAAGGAAGGAAGGAAGGAAGGAAGGAAGGAAGGAAGGAAGGAAGGAAGGAAGGAAGGAAGGAAGGAAGGAAGGAAGGAAGGAAGGAAGGAAGGAAGGAAGGAAGGAAGGAAGGAAGGAAGGAAGGAAGGAAGGAAGGAAGGAAGGAAGGAAGGAAGGAAGGAAGGAAGGAAGGAAGGAAGGAAGGAAGGAAGGAAGGAAGGAAGGAAGGAAGGAAGGAAGGAAGGAAGGAAGGAAGGAAGGAAGGAAGGAAGGAAGGAAGGAAGGAAGGAAGGAAGGAAGGAAGGAAGGAAGGAAGGTGGAGGACAAATGGGAGTGTGTGGAAGAAGTCGAGAGGAAAGTGAGAAGGGTTAACTAAAATAGAATCACCTATTCCACAGGGGAAAATGATTAGTAAGGAGAATTGAAACATTGAGTTTCACGGGGAAAATAAGATGCAATTAGGAGTGAGGTAAAAATGTAAGACCGAATATGATTCGTTGGAATTGGGGGGAAGATGAGCCTGAATCTGCGAAAGCTGTCTTGCTCCATGTCTCCTAATTTGTTCGTTGTTACTGGACTTCACAACTACATTATAATATCATGCTCCTCATTGAGCCTGAATCCGCGAAACTGCCGTCTTTCTGTCACCTAAATTGTTCGTTGCTTCTGGGTTTCATAACTCTTTAGAATAGCACAATCAGTATTGCATATGAATCTGCGAGAGTTGTCTAGCTCACTATCACCTACACTGTTTGTTGTTTCCTAGTTTCATAACTCTTTAGAATAGCGCAATCATATTTGCACATGAATCTGCGAGAGCTGATCACCTACACTGTTTGTTGTTTCCTAGTTTCATAACACTTTGGAATAGCGCAATCAGTATTGCACATGAATCTGCGAGAGTTGTCTAGCTCACTATCACCTACACTGTTCGTTGTTTCTAAATTTCATAGCTCCTCTGTTTGAATCTACACTGGTACACAAATCTACCTGGCCGTGGTCCAGGAGCACAGTGTGTTTCACTCAACTGCTACACACGAACTGAACTAACTCTACTACACAATTAAGTAGTAAACTAGTTATGCTCACGGTACCGGTTGCCAATAAAACCCCGTCCGCATTGAGCACTCGTTTCATCTCGACTGACTTTCTAACTTATCGTTTTTCCTCACTTCCCCCCTCCCTTTTTCAAACCAATCATATTCCGTCTTACATTTTTGCCTCACTCCTAATTGTCTCTTATTTTCCCCGTGAGACTCTATGTTTCTATTCTCCTTACTACTTATCACTTTCCCCCGTGGAATAGATGGTTCTATTTTAGTTAACCCTTCTCACTTTCCGCTAGACTTCTCCCACACTTCCATTTGTCTTCCACCTTATAATCACTGCTTCAAGGAAGGAAGGAAGGAAGGAAGGAAGGAATGAAGGAGGGAGGGAGGGAAGGAATGAAGGAGGGAGGGAAGGAATTACTAACAAGTGAATATAGTTACCAACGTGAATATTCAGGATAATTTGGTTGCCACCGTAAAGTAAAAGACTCCAATTATTGTTGTTATGATCCAGCGGCCACGAAGAGAAACATGAGCTGACGTCCTTCGACACAACGGTGTACAATCTACATTATTAGCGTTGACAATGTTTCATTTGCTTGAACCATATCAACTCATAGAGCGGGCTCAGCAGTTTACAATGTTATCAGTACATCAAGAATACAGCTTACTTTATTTATTATATTCTACAATTAATTCACAGCAAAATATTATACTTGTCGCAGATGCTGGCATAAAAAGTGAGTATCACAAACAGAACACTCTATATAACGTCTGATCGGTGTGATTCTCTACTACAATATTTGAGTCACGATTATCCCACACTTTGTTCTGAAATCATCAAGGTATGCATTTTAAGAGAACTATTATTTATAAAATCATATGTTCTTGCTCAATAAATGTATGTTTTAAAATGTGATAAATACTTATATTAATTTTTATAAATAATTTTAATATAAAATAAAATATAAATAATTAATAGAAAGTGGAAAAAGTTAATTGTACGTAATAGCAAACTATGATAGAATGTCTGATGTATGAACAAAACGGTATTAACCGGTATCATATGGAAGTGTCAGACAGTCATTTTGTCGTTGCATATATTCTCGCTACCCAGCAAGGCAGTTATACAACTCTCTGGTAGCTGCGTTGAACTGAGATGGTATGATTTGTGAGAGTAAAGCTACCGAGTTAATAATTACACCAAATGAGTTTATCAAGAAAAGTTTTAGTCTAACAAATCCGTCAGTGACCTTCACGCTGTGTGGAGTCTTGTTGAAATATAACACATTTTTTCTACTTGAGTGCAGTCCATGTTCATTCTTCGCAAGGTCACCATATCTATCTCTCGCAAAAATTTCCTTTTGCTGACCTCCGTCAGGTTGATTTGATATGACTGTATGTCACCTTATCTCTGTAGTCCACTGACTTTTAACGGTTATTGTGATGTTTCTTACCATCTTAATACATAACTTCAATAGGAAACTACTTAGAAAAATAAGTTTAAAAAAACGAAGATGAAAGACATGATAGAAATTTAAAAGTTTATTTTTTTAGCGTCACAAAACAATTACTAATGCGAAACATTACTATAGTCCATTCAAAATTGTTGCACAAACTCGAAATCAATTTTATCGGAAACTGTTCTGTGTATTGCTGTTGAATTTTATATGCAGTCTTAGATTTTCCCGGATCTTAATTAAATATGATCTATTAATAAAGTGATCTCGAGTAGGATTTTGCTTATATAATATCGGCAAAAAATAAACAATAGGCTTAAGGGGAGAAAATTAAAGTCTTACAGTCAATCCCCTTTCCTGTTCAATAATGGCCACACTTTCAAATTTTAAGTGAAAAAAGCAATCACAAAAAGTCTCACATTGTACAGGATACTCAGACCGAATACAGCGAGTGATCTTACCAGCATATAGTTGAGCACGTTCTGGTGGCGTTAATACGTATAGTAAAACATATTTATTGTTCTCAAGTGCTAAAATAGTGAGCTGTTTTAAGTTTCTAAATCATAATGAGTTTGAAGTGTAAATTCAACACTGTACAAAAAGTAATTTAATATTGTACAGACACTTCTTTAAGGAATCTAAGAGCGGTCTATTATATCACAACATCCAAGAACCATACACGAGAACACACCAAGCGTTGGGAGTAGATAGAACCACCTTTATCCGGCAGATAAGACAGAACATTGAATTTGAAAAAAAAAAAAACTACCGATAATTGAAGAAGAATAAGAAAATGGGTTATTTTGTACAAAGATGTTATTAGTCTTGTGGTTTTTAAATGGTTCAGGCAAATCAGCGAGCGTGTTACTCTCCGCAAACTAAAAGTTAAGTTAGAATCGGAATGCAATATTAAACTTTCAAAAACTCAGTGGAAAGTTACGGGAAGCGTCACTGTCACCTTTCGAAAAACTGCATGAGGCAGAAACATTGTTTGTAAATATCTGAGATGAATCCGACAGAGACGGATGAGACGGCTACGACATAGTTTATATGTGGATGAAATGTGAGTTAATGCTCAACATACCTTTGAGAAACAATGACAATCACTTGATATAAACAAAAACTAACGAAAATATATAACATCAACGGACAGTGCATTATAACAGCAGATGCTGACAGCAGCGAGGTGGACTTGTCAATCAAACAGAGCGTTTTTTCTAGCAAAGTCTACAGGCCGTAGGGGGCTGCCACAATGAAATGAATGAACATATTTTCAGGGGTTGGATAGAGAACACTATTCTGCCAAAGCTGGATAGACCATCATGCTTGGTAACAGACAATACATCCTATCATAATGACGTAGAGCAGCAAAACAAAGTTACAACTTCATCAAGCACAAAAGTTAAAATTAAGACGTGACTTACAAAAGAACATTTTAAAATCCTTTCACAACAAGCAGTTTAAATAAGATTTGTTCCATTTCGTGAAACAAAGGAAGAAGCTAACGACGTTTTTGAAGCACAAAATAATTACAGAGGATAGCCCCACTTTTCGTCGACTCCCACTTTACCATTCGTATCTTAATTCACTACAGTCAGTGTGGGCCAAATTCAAAGGACAAGTTATAGCACAGACAACCAGGTTTTTAATATGTGATGTCCTCCTACAGACAGACATTGAGTACTAGAAGAAATGTTTTACGGGAAGAAGAAGAGAACTGGCAGCGAGGAGGTTTCCATCTTCTCCAGCCAATAACAGTTGTCAGCCTCCTAGATTAGTCAGATTCTGAATGCAGCTGACCGGCAGCAATTCTCTTTCGATGAAACCCCTACCTATTGTATAATACAAATATCCCAAGTGGAAAGAACCATGCCGTTCGATCTAACTTAACCTGAGATCAGAGTTAACATAAAAAAATCACTATTCCCTGAACCATAGACTTTTGAGTGGGAGCCGCGATAGCTCGGTGGTTAGTGAACGAGACAACAAAGGACAAGGGGTAGGGTTCGATCCTAACCGACGGCTTCAGGGTTCACCCAGCTTTAAATGGGTACCGGATTATGTCCTGGGAAAGTAGAGCGGCACGGGTGTAATACCGACCACATTACCCCAAAAATCATGTGCTGAAGGCTTGTAAAATGTATAGTCATCAACACCATATTCCCTATACTCCACTTGGCCTGGCGGGGGCTCTTTACTTTTTTATAGACTTTTGAGTGTGGTATAATCACAGTATCTCATCCCAACAACAACGTGCTAAAGTAATGACAGCAGTCGCTACTAAAGCTTTGCTCATAATATAAGAGCATTACAATGAGCAAGTGAAATAAATGAAAAGCAGGTCCGTGTTCGGCTGTTAAAGACCTACTGCTCTTAAGTTTTATAACTGATCATATTTAACCTATAGACTTGCAAACTTAAACTAAAAAGATATACTACAACGAATAAGGGTAGAAAGTATTTCAATATATTGTTTCATAAAGAACAAGGAATTAAAGATAAATTTGCAGTCGCAATATTAAACAAATACCAAGTCCTGCAAGAACTAGAAAATACAATAAATATAGAATATAACTGAAAACAGGTAAAGGATATATGAAAGGAAACAAGCGAAGAAACGCTAGGGAAAAGAGAACGCTAGAATAAGGCATGGATGACAGCAGAAACCCTGAATAAAATTAAAGAAAGAATAAGAAAACAGACACAAATAAAGCAAAACGAGATGTAATAAAGCCAAGATACAGAAAGCTTCCACAGAGGTGAACAAAAAAGTAAGACGACGCATTAAAAGGGATAAGAGGAAATATATAGATGAACTAGCAAAAGAGGCATAAAAGCAGCGAATAAAGGGAATATGAAATAACTGTTCAACAGCACAAAGAAATTAAGTGAAAAATACAAACAGATTAATACCTTTATTAAAGATAAGAAAGGAAAAATGCTTAGTAATATAAGGGAACATATAGAAAGATGCTTTGAAGAACTTTTGAACAGCCCTGGCTCAAATAACACTCCATATATACTACTAGCAGAAGATGAGTAACACGTTAACTGTGAAAAACCAAGTAAACAAGAAATAATGAAAGCCATCAAGCTATTAAAAAATGGTTAAGCCACAGGACCAGATGAAATTCCTTCAGAAGCCATCAAAACAGATATTAACACCTCTATCAAGATGGTACATAATCTATTAGATAAAATTTGGGAGAGGGAGGAGATATCTAAAGACTGGAAAGAAGGTTATATGATCAAACTACCAAAGAAAGGAAGTTTACAGGAGTGCACAAATTATAGGGGAATTATGGTACTATCAGTGCCAGGAAAAATATTAAGCAGAATCATTTTGGAGAGACTATAAGAGGCCATAGAGAAACATTTGATAGATGAATAAGCAGGTTTTAGGAAGAACAGATCATGTGCTGATCAAATAACTACCTTATTATATAATAGTTGAACAAAGTGTAGAACTACAGTCCCCACTTTATATTGGATTCATAGAATACGAAAAAACATTTGATAGTTTAGACAGAGGAATGCTTTGGAGGTTGCTAAGTTATTACGGACCCCCATAAAGTTTATTAAACTGATAAAAACAATGTATGAAGGAATTAAATGTAGTGTGGTTCATGAAGGATAGCTTACAGAAGCATTTGAAATAAGAACAGGAGTAAGGCAGGGATGCTTTCTATCTCCATTTCTCTTGCTACTGGCCATAGATTATGAAAATAACTCAAAACAACAGAAATGGGATCCAGTGGTCCAAGCATCTTGATGATTTAGACTTTGCTGATGACATAGCTCTCCTTTAACACAGCCATCAACAGATGCAGGATAAAATGAGCATATTTCATGAGAGATCACTACAGATGAGACTAAATATAAATAAGACTAAAATTATGAGAATTAAAGCAGTTTGCAATAAACAAATACAATTAGGAGAAATACTCCTACCAGACGTACAATTGTACATATATCTGGGCAGTAATATAGACAAAGAGGGAGGAACAGAACATGATACCAAAATAAGGATATCAAAAGCAAAGGGCAACATTGTTGCACTGGGAAACATATCGAAGTCCAAAGAAATTAGGTTAAATGCTAATCAAATCCAATGTTAAGTCAGTCTAATTATATGGCTGTGAAACATGGAGAACAACTAAAATGGCAATCATGAAGATACAGACTTTCATTAATGGATGCTTACGCAGAATAAAAGGATGTAAATGGCAGGACAAAATCACTCAAATAGAATTATGGAAATGTACCAGTCAAATACCAGTGGATAAAGAGATACAGCGAAGACGATGGCGCTGGATAGTACACAGACTGCGAAAGCCAACTGAGAGTATTACACAACAGGCCCTTTTTGGAATCCCCAGGGAGAAAGACAAAGAGAAAGACCAAGGAATTCTTGGAGAAGACATATAGAAGCAGAGATGAAGATGATGGGGGAGAATTGGAACGATCTTAAAATAATGGCAAGAAACAGAAAGGCTTGGAAAGTGTTTGTTGAAGAACTATTTTTCACAGGGAGCTGAAAAGAAGAAAAAAGAAGACTAGTTTTGTCGTGTTATTTTCTTGTTGGGCAGGGGTGATAATTGTTGTCCGATGATTTCAGTCATACTAAAGTCGTAACGACCACATGCAAAAATTCATATTAATGCATATACGGTTAAAGATATTTGATAAGAATTCAGTACATGAAGTTTCAAACGCACTCTTTTTTAGTTCAATAAAATAGTTCGAGCATTGACATTTTGAACTATTAACAAAGTTATTTATACTCCACCAATTTGTATCATCATTTATTTTTCACAGGTATAGTCATCAAGAAAGCAAGAAATTCAACGGCACGATGGAATTACCAATTCCAGTTTCCTGGCTGCTGACTTTGACCATCATAATCATATTCTGTTTATGGACAAAGACCAGACGAAATTACACTCAGCACAACATCCCACCATTCCCTGTTAAACCCTGGCCAATCGTTGGTCACTTCTTCATGATGAGAGGTAACCTGAGGGAGACAATGAAAGAGTGGAGAAAGAAGACCGGCGACATTTATAGCCTTGACATTGGAGGACAACTAACAGTTATTGTAAATGAATACAATATCATTAAAGACGTTTTGGTAAAGAAAGCTGATCATATTATTAATAACCAACCATTTTTTGGTGGTATAATTCTAGGAGAATATGATAAAGGGATCATTGGAGCCAGAGATAACAATTGGAAAGAGCAAAGAGCGACATCGCTATCAATTCTCAGATCATTTGGGATGGGGAAAATTGTTATGGCGGAAAAAATAGGAGAGGAAGTGTCGTGTATTCTTGAGAAACTTGTTGCCTTTGAGGGACAACCTGAAGACATTCGGCTACTGCTTAACGTCAGCGTTTCTAACGTCATTTGTTCTGTAGCAGTAGGGAAACGATTCGAACACGAGGATCCTTATTTTGTTAGATTAATGATAAATGTCAATGACATGATGAAATATCTCAGAAATGTCATAATGTTTACGCCATTTAAGTTTTTGTATTACCTTCCTGGAGATCTTTTTAAGGCTAAGAAATGGGTTGCGGCGGCTGTTGATATAAACGACAACTTTTGTAAGGCTTACGTTAAAGAGCTTACGGAAACATTCGATGAAAACGAGGAACCGCAGAACTTTGTTACTGCTTACATCAAGGAGATGAAGAGGCTGCAGAATAAAGGAGTCAAAACGAATTTGAGTGAAGCAAACTTAGTCGCCATAATCAGAAATATCTTTCTCGGTGGAACAGAGACCACAAGCACTACCATATTGTGGTGTCTCCTCTACATGTTACATTATCCTGAGGTACAAGAGAAAGTTTACCAGGAAATTGAGGCCAATGTGGGAACTGCTCGTGTGCCCAATATCACTGACAAATCCAAGTTGACGTACCTGAATGCTGTCATCATGGAGACACAACGGATTGTCAGTCTTATTCCTCTTTCATTTAAAAGGGAAGTTAGTTCTACTTTTGAAGTAGAGGGCTACACCATTCCTAAAGGAAGCGCTGTTTGGTATAATAACATGGATTCAGTTCTTCACGAAAAGAAGATTTGGGTAGACCCCGAGAACTTTCGTCCAGAAAGATTCATTGATCAAAATGGAGCTCTCATCAACCGGGAAGAACTCATGTCCTTTGGTATTGGAAGAAGAATTTGTCTGGGAGAATCTCTGGCCAGAATGGAGCTGTTCTTATTTTTGTCTGCCATGTTTCAGCGCTTCAAGTTTGAACCAGCCGACGGTTCTGCAGAGTTACCTACGCTGAAAGAGGTTTTTTGGATCCACAGTGGTACCCCAGCCATTTAAACTTAGATTTATTGAGCGCAGAAGACTACACTGTGATTTTCGATAAATAATATCACACAGAGAGAATGAATGATATTCTCCATTTTATTTATTCAGCAAAGAAATGTCGAAATAATTAAAACCACGGGAATGAACGATAGCCGATTCGTCTCTATATTTGAATTAATCATAATTGCTAATATCTTCACTGTTTTTGTAATTTTGTCATGCTTGACACTAAAGTACATCGTGATTATATTTTGTTCGTTACTTTTATCATATTTACTATACTTCAACACGAGACACTAACTACCATGAGAAAGAAACATCTAACACAAAGATTGCGTTACCGGTGCCAAACATGGCAGTTTTCGAATAAACAAAACAGGAAGTTAGTCACCTTAGAATTAAGATGTTTGATGAAATCGCTTGGAGTGACCAGAGGAGACAGAATCAAGAATGACGTAAGAGAAAAATTGGGTATTATACCAATTCTAAACTACATACAGAAACAACAAACGAAATGCTTTGCATGAATGCCATTCTATATGATACAAAACATACATTAAAAGAGAAAATGTAAGAAAAGCCTCTGGTAGGCCCATAATAAGATGAACTGACAACATCTGATAGACGCAACAACAACATAAATTAACAATGGATGAGACTGCCAGAAGGGCAAGAGCTATAACTCTCTATCCCCTGCCTTCACAAAAGAAGCAGTATGAGAGAGAGAGAGAAAGAGATGTGAACCCCTTTAAATGTGCACGGTCTTAAATTGTGAACTGTTACCCGCATCAAGCATGGTACTTGATGATGATGATGAAACTAGCAGTAGACAATTAATGCTTGAAGAGCGATCAGTTAGATAATGTTTATCAATATATGCGTACTACTTACGTATCTAATGTTACAATCGTATACTTCCCCCCTCCCTCCAATGTTAATATTGATACTTCGCGTTCTGTTCTGGTTCGTCTTTTGGGTTGGAATACGTCACACATACCCACCTACAATTTACTTCATACACAAGTCTCTTGTAACATAATAATAGAATGCTTTATTTACACATTCCACTGAATATACGTTCTCAATACAAAATACAAGGCTGAGTGGATGACCGCTCAGGTATCAAAGTAGTACCAAATAGGTTTTTACCACCTTCAACTAATGTTAACTAATCTCATAACTCTTTCGCACACAGGTTATCGATCACCTCTGTCTACTTCTCTGAACATGTTACACACTTAGTAAACATCCTAATGTCCAAATCATAACTTCTATCATGAAACCATCGCAACTGCCATTCACTCCCTAGTATGCCTCCTATCACTAACTGGTAATATTCTCGAACCTTTTACTTCCTCCCTAGGGCTCTCAATGTATCACTAACTCCTGGAAAGCCTATTTAAGTTCTCCTTGTATAGGAAATGTACATCGCCTAGCACTTTGGCACACCGTCAATCACTACGGCTTTTGCCTTGTTGCAACTAAACGTATCCATTTATGAACAAGTCATCTATCAGTGGCTTCCTACTGTGCTTCTCAGAGTTATCCCAAAACCTCCCAGTTTCCTTTCATTACTATCCTAATCACTAATACTAAATGGTCCACACATACTGGCGTGGCCCAACCTAGCTACTCCCTGGAACTTTACGTGACTTGACTTTTCCCTCTGCGCATCTTCTAAAAAACCTCCTGTCCCAACCAATGAAATCTCGCCACGTCACAATCAGTCTCGATCTCACTGCACTCTCTGAATTTCAATCACTCTTCCTGTCTCACGCATCTTCCTTGATATTCCCGAGATCTAAAGGTAAAGTACGAGACTTGAACCGGCGTCTTAGCACGCGAGTTTCCACCCATATGTGCTCGGCCGCTTATCCAGAATTGTTCGGAGATTTCTGTATAGTGTCTCCTCAAGCATCGAAACTCAGATGCGAGGCGACATTCCCCACCTTCCCAGGATAATATCCTGGTACCCATTTCTGCCAACGACTGGGTCGACCGTGGGGGTATTTTTTTTTTCCAACCACGCGTACAATTCACACTGCTCCCAGCGGGAATCGAACACGGGTTGTCCGAACGTCGGTAGCCCAGTCAGGTGGTTTTCCCAACTAGGCTACCGAGGCCCCCTCCCGAGATCTACCTACGTCTCAACTCTACTCACCTATCACTCTTTCCTCGTGACCGCTTTCACCAACCCTCTCACTCCCAAACTTCATGCACGACCCTTACTCGTGCCCTATCCCATGAGTATCACTCCCTTCTTAATACACCAAGATTATCTCCACCTCCTTACACCCCATACTCCCTAATACAGAAAGAGCGAGAGAAAAGAGATTGAGGTAGCGATGGATGTAAGGAGGGAGGGACAGCGAAAGATTATTTTATGATACTTGATTTCTAATGTTACATCATGCATTTTACCTAGTGTTACCAAGATATTTTTTTTGTTTTACATAAATTGTACATATTTGTGTGTGTGTGTGTGTGCGCGCGCGCGTGCGTGCATGTGTGTGTGTTATTACTGCACAAGCTGGCTAACAGAAGATAGGATCGCCGTGTTCCCTGTAGTGGTGGCTGTTACTGATATAGAAAACCCAGTATTGCAGTATCTCTGGGCTGGACTAGTAGTTTTACAGCATAGCCTGAGATTGATGAACTCCAACTTCTCCAGTAAAAACCGGGAATGTCAAGAAAGCCATTACGACCGGCCACATCAATGAGTCAAAGGGCACCCTGCCTCAACTCGTGGCATTACGTTAACAACTGATTGATGTGGCGGGTCGTAATGGTTTACTTGGCATTCCCGGTTCTTACTGCAGAAGTTGGAGTTCGTCTATCTCAGGCTATGCATAGAAACTAGTCCAGCCCAGATGTACTGCAAACCTGGGTTTTCTATATCAGTAACAGCCACTACTACAGGGAACACGGCAATCCTATCTTCTGTTAGCCAACTTGTTTTGACGTAGACTTACCAGGGGAGACCACGAGGAGGTAGAACTGCTAGGTCTTGGTCAGCTGATTGTGCACGGACCCTGCTATTGCGACCGCAGGTCGCATGCGCTTCTGCTCCTCCGGGCATTAGATCAACAACCGGTCTTAAAGGTGTGAGGGATCCAAATTTTCTTCTATCACTTTATGACTTATCCACCTGTTTTGGACTCTTTCAACGATAAAGGTAGCTTCATAGCAATTGCCGTTAGGAAGTGTTAATGACGTCATAATGGCCTCGACTTTATAAGATGGGGTGACAATTTAACTTTCTCGTTGACTTGCCTTCCAAGACAATGTCTCTGGTATCATTTAAAAAGACTGTGCAGATGTCGAAAAACTTTTAAGGTCGGAAAAAATGTTTCCTTTAAGTGACATATTAACCCTGAACGTTTCAGGTTTGCAGGCGAGTACACTATCCATAACACCACCGGGTTTGAATTCTATAGAAGCTAAAAGAAATGCCAAAGTTATTTCTCACAAAGTGACAAAAAATAAATGCGGTCTATGCTCTAACGATGGAAAACAACAATGCAAAAACACAGAGGGGTTAAGAAAGAAAGTTAATATATTATGAAGTAAGGAAGAAATATGAAAAAAGAAGACAAATGAAATAGTGAAAGTATATAAGGATTGTGGTTAAAAAAACACACACAAAACTAAGGTGTTAAGGATAAGCTATATTTAGCTATGACGAAGATTGAACACACTAAACGCGGATTTCATCATTATAAAAACAGTATTATTCTGATGATTATATTAAAGATAACGAATTTTTCGTAAAAGTAAATGACGTGTTCGGAGAGGTGACGAAAGGCTAAAGCCGGTCCTTCAGATATGCTTTTGTTTTGTTCACGCCGGGCACAAGGTCGCCCAGTGTTCTATTACATATTCTGACCTTTTATCTATCACACACAGTTCATTCTTTTCAAGGGCTACAGTGACAAGCGTACCAAGGATAATTTGTTTCCTTGATTTGTTTTGTACAAAACTTAAATTCATACTGCGCATATATGTTTTTTTTTTCACCAATCTTCTGCGCTTAAATTATGCGACAGGCGTTTCATATTTTAGTGCTCCTTAAACAAAAATGAGGGCATATTAAGAGAAAATTGAAAATGAATTATGGTAATCATCATCAAGTGCCACACTTATAAGCTCTAGTGTTTGTGTCTCTTTATAATTTCCTGTCTCTACCAGTTACAATATACGTTCTTGCCATGCTACTATTTCATTCTTTAAACATGTAGTATAAGTTTGTTTTCCCTCATTATCTTCTTATCAATACTGTTACCACAATATTTTTCAGTTCTTACCTATGTTGTTACCTTCTCATTATATGACTTGCTGTGTAAAATGCGTCTTTTTTATGCTTCTTTTTTTTCCTTGTCTTGGTCTTTTAGTATATTCTAACATTCATATGTAAAACCACATTTAAAAGAATAGCGAAGAAAAAGACCATTTTAGAAAACCAGATATATATATGATAAATTTAAACGTAAGGTTATTCAAATTTTGAAAAGTGAAAAGGAAATTTACACAAATAGATATGGACAAAATAGAGCTTCGCCGATTACGATTAATTTTATTTTACATTGACTGGAGTTTAGAGTGATGTTTATGTATAGTAGTTTATGTATATATGGCTCCTATCAGAATATCCAGAGGATATCACAGGAGCATTTCTTTTGCTTTTCATTTCCTAAAAACGCTCTTTCCGGCTCTTGTGAATTCGGTTTTTTACAAATCTAAGTCAGATAATTTAGTTCAATCCAGCAAAATAAGCAGGATGGGAAATAGTTAATGAATAATGAGAGAGCGATGTCATCAAGACAACACTGGGCGAAAAAGCTTCCTAGACGAAACCACCAGTGTGGAGAATACTTCAACGGCCAAATGATCTTAACTTGGGCGACCTCAAACATCGGTGAGAAATAATAGACTTTAATTTTAAGAAATATTGGGCACTATGATGATGACCATTCTCGTAAGCTAATCACGTCAGAGACATAGGCTCGTATATAGGTTCCGTTTTCTAAATGAAAATAGAAAAAAAAATATGAAAATCGAAGTGACTAGGTTGAACATCGCAGCCAGGCAAGAACTTCAAAATGCACAATTTTTACTATCACTAATACGATATTAAGAACTCCTGAAAAAATAACCACTTTATCCTCAACGGTGTTACAGGTTTCGTACATTGAGTAAACATATTCGTGTGAGACCAGGACAGTTTCTAAATAGCAATGGCCACAATAAAGGTAAAGGTAAAATACGAGACCTGAATCGGCGTCTTAGCACGCAATTTCTTTCTTCCCATATGTGCTCGGCCGCCTATCCGGAAGTGTTCGGAGACTTATGGATGGTGTCGCTTCCAACATCGAAACTCACGATGCGAGGCAGCATTCTTCATCTTACCTGTGCACTACCCTGGTACCCATTACTGCCAGCGGCTGGGTCGACCGCGGGAGTATTCTTTCCAACCACGTGTACAATTCCCACCGCTTCCAGTGGGAATCGAACACGGGGTGAGGGGGGGGGGGGGGTGCCCAAACGTCGGTAGCTTAGTCGGGTGTTTTTTTCCAGCTAAGCTACCGAGGCCCCCTACAATGGCCACAATAAAAATACAAGAAGAAGAATTAGAAATAAAAGTTTACACTATCAAAAATGAAGAACACAAACCGAGCAGAAATGGTGAGGTTTAGGGTGGGGTCTTATATACTTTACAACATTATTACATACAGCAGGACCGGTGTATAGCAAGGAATAAACTACACACCAGTCCCGTATGCCTAAATCCGCGGTTAAAAGTGATGGTGATGTACATTCCATTATTAAAATTTTAACAGTCCGACTAAATGAAAACCATTTTTAAAAGTTTTTCTTTTCCGTATGCTGGACAATGTAGACTATAACTATGGTTTAGTTTGTCTCTTGAGAAGCGGGTCCTTGGCTACATTGTGAAGAATGTTTACTGTGGTATTTTTGTACTAAAAGCTGTGGCAAGACCATTTTTATTTTATTTCCTTTTTGTTTTTACTTTACGATTCCACTTTCACACACAATATATATATATATATATATATATATATATTGACATATGTCAAAATCACCACACTTTCTGGTCATTGTTGAACAAAGTGGTTGCAGAAAGCATGCATTATTCTTATTTCCTTCCTCATTTTCCTTTCAGCGTCGATGGAAAATATATTTCTCGGTCGTTTGCTTTTTTAAACTTGGGACAGCACTTGGGTCTGTGTTCTCGCAACGTTTATTGAAGGCTCGTTGTGTTATATTTTGATCTTTCTGCCTTATCACGTGGCCAAACCATTTATCTGTTGTTTCTTTATGTATTCTATGGTGGAAATTATTTCTAGCTTTTTTTCTAAGTTCTTCATTTATGATCTTATCTTCTGATCTTATCGCACGCAATGAGATCTATGAAAGTTAATGACGGCTACTAAGTTACTAACAAGTGAATAGAATAACCAACAGGAACAATAGGTAAATAGATATTCAGGAAAATAGACAAATATATTGTCGAGCGTAAACGTAAAAGACCCTATCATGTTACTCAGAACGGTGTACAAGCTTCAAATTGTTTACAATATTTCTTGAACATTTTACTCCAAGTTCTATTTTCTTGAACAGCAGCAAAGTTTTTTTATACCGTATTATCAAAGACACTACCAGAACTGAACCACGACCTACTTTATTGTTATGTTCTAGATTTTGACCTGACCTGACCTGACAAAACATCTTCAACTGGGAAACCTTGCAACACTACTGGTTGTTTCAAACAGCGCGCTCTATATAAAGGGATTCAGTAGACATATTCTGACCAGTGTGACATTCTGCTACAATATTTGTGTCACGGGTATCGCACACTTTTTTTTCTGAAATCATCAAGGTATGTATTATAAGATAAATATTATTTATAAAATTCTCTCTCTCTCTCTCTCTCTGGTCAATAAATGTAAGTTTCAAAAAATGATAAATACTTGACAATAAATAGAGATGGTTAAAGGTATTTTTACACATAAAATAACAGGTAGGAGTGTCAGGGGAATTAACTAATCACTAAATAATATTAATTGGTAGCATATGGAAGTGACAGATGATATTAAATAATATTAATCGGTAGCATATGGAAGTGACAGGTGGCACTAAATAATTTTTTTTTTTTGTTCGCCAGCTTTGACCTCTGACGAAGTCCCTTGAGAATAGGAACTGAATTTTGCGTGTTAATCCATTTTTCCCTGGCAGCCGTGTGTACATGGGTCCATCGCCGCACAGGCAGATTACTCTGACTTCGGAGGTACTCCGTCGATGAGTAATTCTTCCGTCGATGAGTAATTGACGTTTCAAGCCAGGCCTCGCTGCTGAGACCAGGGATGGTTGCCGCAGAGAGAAATCATAAATAAAAGTCCCAACTGGGATTTGAACTCACAACCTCTCTGTCTGAAGGCGGGCGTCTTGCCTCGAGACCAACCAGTCCCCATAAATATTATGTAGTAGCATATGGAAGTGACAGGTAGCGCTTTTCTCGTTACAATTTATTCACCCAACATCTGCAAGGCAGGCATTCAACTTTTTGGTAGCTGGGTTGAATTGAGGCGGTATGATTTATTAGAGTGAAGCCACCAAATTAATCGTTGCACCACTGAGTTTATCAATTAAAAGTCGCTGGCTAAAGTGGCTGTGACTTAACAAAGAAAGTCTTGTTCAGTCATTGAGGGCCGATTAAATATAGGTCACATGTTGAAGTCGAGCAGTTGGTTGTTGATAAGTTAAAGACTTAGGTGGAGACAAATAATAATAAATGAATATTATTATAGAGGGAAACTTCCGAGGCGTGAATTCAGCGAATCTTTGGAGGAAGAGATATGTTATACAGCATTCAGAAAAAATGACAAATAAACAACAACAGAAAAAAACAAAGAACAATATATGGTCAGAAGCAGGATCGAAGCAGGAGTTCGGGGTCGATCTTGCTTCGGACATAATATATTGTTCTTTGTTTTTTTCTGTTGTTTATTTGTCACTTTTTCTGAGTGCTGTATAACATACCTCTTCCTCCTATGATTCACTTACTTAGGTGTTTGGGACTCAGCATTACTTCTGAAGGTTATTCCTGGGCAGTACAGACGTTATATGCTTCTCAGTGGCACGAGTAATGATATAAACATATTTTATTTACATCTTTTATTTAGTAGCATCATTTGCTGGAATTTTATTATACAATAGATATTGCTTAATCTAGAGTTTTGATAGAAACCTATTGAGCTATTCTGTAGCTTAAAAACCTATCAAATTCATTGATGATAAGTTGAAATAAACACATTATGTAATCAATCACAAAGCTGTTAACGCGTACATCAATTATAGACTTACTCTCTCACCTCTCTCTCATAGTGTGTATACGCTGCCTATATTTTATTGTGTGTCTAAAATATTTGACAAAAAATTAGGTATTCCCGACATAACTTTCTGACTCGTTTCCCACATAGTACTTTGTGTAGAATTTCGCTAATCTATCCGTTCAAAGATATTCCGTGATTATTTTCCTCTTTTATTGATGCATCTGGTTGTTGATGTTTGTTACGAGAATTTTTTCTGTATTCTACAAGTAAAAAGAAAAAAAATGTGTAGAGGTACTCCATAGCATTACTGCCGAAGGACAGCAGAGTACACCATCCATATTTCATAAGGTACGGTTTTAGGGTGCAGCGCAGTTCGTTGCTCTTTCCCCGTGGCCTTAAGACTTTAAACAATTTGTCAGTTAAGCAAGACCAATAAAAAGATGTAGGCCTAAAATAATACTACCATTGCATGCGGGACCATTATATCTGTTTTCGATTCCATTTATCATCGTCATCATCTAGCTTTTCTACGGTGGAACTTAACTCACTTGACAACTACGTTGCCCTGCACGAGGTGTCCAGCGTCTGCAGCAGGCAAATCGAGCCTGACAGTGATATCTTGTGCCTACGTCCTTCTCTTAATAGAGGTTAAAAATATAAAGAGACAGTAGATAGCACGAGAAAGAGGAAGATACTGGATAGCGAGAAAAAACGAAGCAAAGAGGAAATATTAAGATCAAAAAGTGTTGGAGAGGAAGTGTCAGAAACGAGGGAGGGAAAAAAAAAGGAAAGCAGTTTGAAATGTTCGTTTAAATAAATAATTTTGATATCATCTCTCTAGATCAACATTTATCAGCCATTTTTCTATCGTGGCCCCCTTCCACCTTGTTTGGTTTTTTTCCCTGCCCCCCTCCTTTTTCCAAACTTGTTTTCTTTCTCCCCATCCTCTCTCTCTCTCTCTCTCTCTCTCTCTATATATATATATATATATATATATATATATATATATATATATATGACTAGATTATCCAGAATGAATGGTAAAATTGTGCACGGTATTTATTGTTATAGAAGCTACCCCACTGGTGCAAGGTACCTTATTTCGTACACGTATCTTTTATAGAAGGCTTGGATTGCTGGCAGAGAGCCTTCACTGATACAGCTTCTGTTTGTTACCGCGGCGACTCGACATGTACACGGACAATGCTTGAAACTGGCGTGTACTGACTGCTGGATAACACCGCCTCGGTCATGTGGTTGATGGAATAACTGATATACTGCTCGTGGCGACGTGGAAAGAATATACACTGTTCTTGTGTGTTCTTGTAATAGCTTAGCCCTTCGTGGGTGGTACACTGGCGTTTGGTGTATGGCGCTCTTTTCTGTAATGCTGGCCGTGGACTATCTTGTCCTCGAATTTCCGCGACAACCTCTAGCTGTTAGGTCCACAGCACGTACTTTCTGTTGTTAGTGTGTAAGGCTTGTACTGCCTAGCTTATTTCGCGTCCATCTTAGTTGTCTTTGGGCTGTTATTCAGACTTAACTACCATATACACACCGCCTTGGGTAAATAATTGCATACAAAAGAAAGTATCTTTTTGGAATAAAAACTGTGTAAACGCTTTATTACATAAAGTCCAACATGACACTTCTGTAACACATACAAATGTTTAGATATTCCCGCTCGGGTAACTACGTAAACTAACACTTCAGTTCTGGTACTTCCTCACACTACCCTCCATAACCCGCTAGTTCTTCAAGTTCCACCTGTGATCTGGCTAGTCTCTGAGATGTTTCGTCTAATTGGTCCTAACTATTGACATAGACTATGTCATTTCTACCACCGTAGTTTGCCAAGCTTCTCTCTCTAATCTCACAGTCTTTTTTCTCCTATCACTAGTTGGAACATTTCAACTACTGGTATCTATGGAGCGTCTGCACACTGCTGACCAGCGGGTCTTACGCCCTCGTGGCGTAGCCACTCTGCTGACACGTTAGTTCTACGTCTGATCTCTTGTCTCGGACCCTCTACAGACCCTTATGTATCTCCCCTTTCAACCAATCAACAGCTACTTCCTCAAATTCCCATCCAATTGGTTTTCTTCACGTTATCTTATACATCTTACCTTGACCTTAGGGCCCCCCCCCACCTAACTCACTCTATCCATGTTTATCACTTGTTTTCTAAACCCCGTGAATCTCTTCCTACTCCCTTTGAACACAGTGCACTCCTCTATCAAGGCAAAAATCGTCCCCAGACCCAACACATTTCACCGGTTATTATCCACGCACACACACAAATCGAAAATATGAAGAGGCCAGTAAAAAACGAAAGACGAACATGGCTGACCACCGTGAAAGAGATTGGAGCCTCATCACGTACCAGTCCAGAGGAAGCCATGGAGAGTCGGAGAAATTCGAACTCATGTCGGAGGAAAGCTCTTAAAATAAGTACTTGGAATGTTAGGACTCTATATCAACAAGGGAAATTGGAAAATCTAATTCAAGAAGCAGAACGAATAAATATAGATATTTTAGGCATATCAGAGACTAGATGGAAGGAATGTGGGTACATTGAAGACGAAAAATATACATTTATATACTCAGGAAACACAACAGAACATCAAAGGGGGGTAGGAATACTGATAAAAAGAGAGCTACAAAAATATATAAGTACCCACTGGACATACAGTGATAGGATTATACTACTCAAGTTGAAAGCAAAACCATTCGACATAGCAATAATACAGACATATGCACCTACTCAAGACTACACAGATGAACAAATAGAGGCATACTATGAAGACCTAAATAAAGTTATGAAGCAAGTGAAATCTTCAGACATCTTGATTGTAATGGGTGACATGAACGCTAAAGTAGGAAAAGGTAGATATAAGACAATTATAGGAAATCATGGTTTAGGAAAAAGAAATGACAGAGGAGAAAGATTAATACAATTCTGTGAAGAAAACAGGTTGATAATATGTAACACCTACTTTGAGCAAGAGAAAAGGAAACTATACACATGGAAAAGCCCTGGAGATAGGAAGAGGAATCAAATAGATTACATAATGATAAAAGAAAGGTTCCGTAACAGCGTAAAGAAAGCCAAAACTTACCCAGGAGCAGATATTAATTCTGATCACAATTCTGTAATGATTAAAATGAAAATCAAACTAAAGAGAAACAAGCAAAAATCTGATTCATCAACAAACCCACTCGACATAACAGCTTTAAATCAAAAAGATATTAAAGATACCTATACAATACAAGTAAAGAACACATACCAGAAGCTGCTAGAGGAAGGAATTGAACAATACAGAAGAGAAAATCCTGATGAAAAAGTAACAACCAAATGGCAATGCATAAAGAAAAGCATACAAAAAGCCTGCGACACCTTACCCAAAAGAGAAAAGAATAAAAAACAAAAATGGATAACTAACACCATCTTAGAAAAAATGGAAGAAAGGAGACAAGCGAAGAACACTGCCCAATATAATAAAATAGATAATGAGATACGCAAAATGTGCAAAAAGGCAAAAGAAGACTGGCTCAGCCAAAAATATATAGAAATAGAAACTATGGAAAGCAAACAAGACCTAAGAGGAATGCACACAGAAATAAAGAGAATGACTAATAAAAATAAAAAAGCCACAGAAGGTGGATGCATTGCAGACAAAAAAGGAAAAATGCTAACAGACAATAAGGATATCATAGATAGATGGCAGGAATATATAACAGAACTATTTCATGATCAAAGGGACAAGAAACCGGTTATAAAATGTACATCAGGCTATAAAATCTTAAAATCTGAGGTGGAAAAAGCTATAAAAACAATGAAAAGGGGAAAAGCAGCAGGACCTGAAAGCATACAGATAGAGATGATACAGGCACTTGAAGATTTTGGCATTGAAGTGATTACAGACATATGCAACGACATATACCACACAGGATACATACCAAATGAACTAAAAACATCAACTTTCATTGCATTGCCTAAAAAGAATGGTGCAGTTGAATGCAGTGACTTTAGAACAATAAGCCTAATGAGCCATGTTACAAAAATCTTGCTAAAAGTTATACAAGGAAGGATTCAGAATAAAATCAATACTGAATTAGATGAGCAGCAATTTGGATTTAGGAAAAATAGCGGGACAAAAGAAGCCATATTCTGCATGAGAACATTAATCGAAAAATACACAGAAGTAAACAAACTGCTTTTTATGCCTGCTTCATAGACTACACCAAAGCTTTTGATAGAGTACACCACAAACAACTTATAGAATGCCTAAAAGAGATACATCTAGCTGACATGGATATACGACTAATATGCAATCTATACTGGGAGCAAACAGCAATAATAAAATATAACAAAGAGTTCTCTACACCCATTGATATAAAAAGAGGAGTAAGACAAGGATGCATCCTATCACCAAGCTTGTTCAATCTATACACTGAGCAAATGTTTAAAAACATCATAGAGATGCCAGGCCTACAAATTAATGGAAAGATAATCAATAACCTAAGATATGCTGACGATACTGTACTACTAGCAGAAAATCCTAAAGACCTACAACAATTACTTAATGAAATAAACACGACAAGCAAAAAATATGGACTAGATATGAATATCAAAAAGACTAAAACTATGATCATAAACAAAGAAAATACTCAAAACCCACAAGTGGATATCAAAATTGAAGGAATAGACCTTGAGACAGTTCAGAACTATAACTACCTTGGACATACTATAACCAGTGATGGAAAATGTACAACTGAAATAAACAAAAGAATAGGAATGGCAAAAAGTAATTTTAATGTCATGAAGGACATACTAACATCAAAACAAATAACACCAGAGCTAAAACTAAGAATAGCAAAATGTTACATCTTCTCAATATTCCTATATGGTGCTGAAACATGGACATTAGACAAGAAAACAGAACAGAGAATTGAAGCCTTTGAAATGTGGATATATAGAAGAATAGGTAGAATTGGATGGAAGGAAAAGAAAACAAATGACAAAGTCTTAAAACAACTAAAAATGAAAAGAGAACTTCTGAACACAATTAGAACAAGACAAATGCGATTCTTAGGCCATGTTAAAAGACACAACAGCCTACTGAAAGTGATCCTGGAGGGGAAAATACAAGGTAAAAGAGGCAGAGGCAGACCAAGATTAACATGGACGAGTAACATCAAAAGATGGACAAATCAACCGATGACAACCTGCACCATCAAAGCAAGAGATAGAGCAAAATGGCGCTCCATGGTAGCCAACCTTCGTTGCGGAGACGGCACTCAATGATGATGATGAGTAAAAAAAATGTCTTGAGGCAGTGGTGGACATTTTGAACACATGCTGAAGACACAACTTCATCGTGTGAACAGCCACTTTACCCAATACAAGTCAGCCAAGACCGGTAGTGTCCAGATGAGTTTTTAAAAATTACGCCACAATTTCCCGTAATTTCGAAATTATTGTCACTGCACAGCGACTTTATAAACATCAAGTAGATAGGAAACTTAACAATTTTAGTACATTATTTTTTAAAAAAAAAATAGTGCTTACTTCATTTATTATTGCTTGAAATGTGGCAGAAAATTCTTCTGCTTCGTTTTTTCCAATAGCCTTTCACCGGATGGTGCTAAGAAGATTTCATAGGATTAATTATTCCGCGCAGGTTGCCGTCTTCGTGATATTATAAAGTAATGAAGAAGTGCTTCGATGTGTGTTAGTTTTAAAACATTATTTAATAACGTTTCAAATATCGGCAACGCAGGAGAGACGTCTCCTCGAATTTTCACCCACAAACACACTCCAAACATGTGCTATCACGTGAACTCACATCACTGGCAACACTGTATTTCACATGATTACGGGTACATCAGTTAAACACACTGTAGTCTAATCACTGACTTCTGGTGTGATATGTACATACATAGAACGATTTATTTTCAGAAAAATAACATCTTTGGTCAGGCGGGAGCTCATAGATTTGTTTCAGTTTTATTAATTTATTTCAAAATTGAGGATTTTTTTCTTTTTTTTTTTAATTTGTAAATGAAGGCCTCCCTAATAATCGATATATATATATATATATATATATATATATATATATATATATATATATATATATATATAAACAGGATCTATATGAAATGACAAGGGGGCATGTGAAGAAAACAAGGACAGGAGATCGTAGGTTAAAAAAGGTTGAAAAAAAATGGATTTAGAGTATCTCCTTTAAGAGTTGAAAACTGTGTTGAAGATGTGGAGAAAACTTCACCGAACAGCGTTTTCATTTGACTCGAATTCTAAAAATTGAGGCAGGAGTTTACCTGGAACAATATCTTGGATTGGAGTAGGACATACATGCCAAAACCCGTGAAAATGATTCAAGAAATGTTCGAATTGGAACAAGGAGTTAGACTCAGCTGACAAAATTAAGGATTACCTTATTGTATGTTTTTTTTTTCTTCTATGGCTTTGAATATGGATATTTCGTAAGAAATTATAACACCTCCACCGTTGGTCTATCTAACATCAAAATTAACTGGCAACACGAGAAAATATTCCAATGGTTCATATTTTATTGTCTTAATGAATTGTTTTCAAAGTGCTTCTGGTTGCACTTCCATGGTTGTATACTTTAAAATTGAATGGTAATATTGCAAATTAGGCACATGCGTTTTCTGTGGTCTTGTTGAAGCTGGTTAAATCCATAGCCAACATACTAGATCGAGTGAGTGTTATCCACATTTCTTCTTAGCCGAGGAAGTCATGATATACTCTATAAATTATGTACTGAGAGTGGGAAAAAATAGACATTAAGGACACAAATTGTACAAATGTTTGCATATACAAAATAATAACGATCACTTTCATAAAGCAATGCTAATGCTTCTTAATCAAAGACAAATTAAAGATTATGTCATTGCAAAATATATATTTTATCTATTATTTTTAAGTGTACAGGGTGTTTATAAAGTCTCACTACACTTGGTATCTAGGTCAATTTGAAAAAAAAATGTTTATGACGTCATCACAATATGTGCTCCCACTGTCAATGAAATTTGTTGAATAAGTTTATTGCTACTGGAAATGTGGAAGATGCTCCACGATCTGGTAGGCCTGCTGTGAATGATGAAATATGTTTAGATATCCAAGACAGAATCCTTAAAAGTCCAGACAAGTCATTAAGAAAACTGTCGCAACAAGTGAACTTACCATTGAGCACATATTGTGATGACGTCATAAACATTTTTTTCAAATTGACCTAGATACCAAGTGTAGTGAGACTTTATAAACACCCTATATAATACATTTTCTGAATGTATAATATATATTTTTTTACAAACTATATTCCCATGCTCATAGAACAAGGTTTATGTCGATCACAATAGATTTGTAAGATGCTAAGAAATTTAACACTGTAACCGCCAGGGATCTGATAAAAACTTCGATCTTCAATCCACTGATTGGTAAACTTATGAGTCCCCTTTATAACCCTTTAGAGGCAAGGCGAATCTCAGAATCAGAGCTGGAGGCTACCAGCGACTCATAGATGATGGCTTGCGCATGGATCGGTGAACACAACCATCCAGGTCCTACCGCATCTCTCTGCAGTGCCACTAATAACAGACTGGCTAAGCGAGTAGTGATCGAAAAGGGATGGCAGCCCGGCACCCAGAAATGGCGTGCTTAAGTCAGATACGTTGGGGCGAAAGGCGGAAATAAACGCAACACAATTCCCTCTAAGTCAATTTAAAGCCCTTGACAGGAATGATAAAGTGGACTTTAGCAGTCATCAGGTGAACGCCAGAATGAGAAACAATTATACTCTTTTCACACACCTTGCTTATGATTAAAGAGAAGAGGATGGCAAGTTTAGATAGTGGTCGAATTAGGGATATATGTATACATATAAATATATATATTGTCCTTTCGAGCCGAAGACGGCACATAGGGCAGAACCACAATCTCAAAAACAGAAACCTTGAGTGCCAAAATGGCACATATTGCAGAGATCACTGCTCTAAAATCTATGGCGCTGTTTCCATAACAATACTTTTTACAATGGCAGCTTTTCAAGCCATCGATCAACCTCCTTAGTCGCCTCTTACGACATGCCTGGAAAGTCACAGTAGTAGTAAGGTGAAGGGTTTTCGCTTGCGATATGTTCACACCGAAAGACAAAAGATTGTGGACCGATACCGCACGAAACATGTATATTTTTGACACCAAATCCGTGCAAAAGTCCGATAACAGGCTTATCTCGTGCGTCTGATCTCGGGTCGTGACGTGTGCAGCGGGGCATGACGGCGTGCGGCGGCGAGTGACCCCTCTCGTCTCTCGCGCATGTCGTTTCTGTCGCTCGCCGGCTATCTCGGGGAACAAAAGCGTTCTAAAACTTGGGGCGATGTGCCTTATTTTTGAATGGTCGTGTGTGTTATTAGTATCGCTAACAACATGTGCCAGGATAGCGGTTCTTGTGGAAAGGGTGCCTTTATTGGTCGAGTGTGTTATTATCATGTGTTGGCGTAAGGTTGTGCTAATATTAAATAGTCACGCTCGCTCTTTCATTTCAATGTAAAGCAAAACAAAATTCTATATTTCACAACTTTATTAATACAACAAATATACAACACATATTTGAAAATATATATTACTGTCCGGTTGTTGATAATTTTAGGCGTCTGGGTTTCATGCCTCCTGTTTTGGTGGCACTGTCTGTTAAATGTCTATCAAACACAGGTGCATAGGAAGTTTCATTAGCCTTCAAAACACAACCGCCTTCCATTTTGACAAAACCTTGATCAAAGATGGAATAGGTAATTGGTGACTCTGCTGAAACACCCGGGGCATCCATATTGGCTGCCGGATCTGTCGTCTGATTAACAAGAGTGAGGTTCCCTTGGTTAACAAAAGGGGGCGTGTAATTGATGAGATTCGGGTTAACAAGAGATGGTATGTAGTTCTGGTGGTTAACGAGAGATGGCGTGTAGTTTTGGTGGTTAACGAGAGGTGGCGTGTAGTTGATCTGGTTAACGAGAGGTGGCGTGTAGTTGAGGTTAGCATAAGCGGTTAAAATTTCCTCTCGCATCTCAACTAACGTGATAAATTCCTCTCTCGATAGTGTTATCCCAGTTCTGGTAGGAAACTTCAAAAAACTATCACCGTTATATGTCCTTATATTTATCAATGGTCTGTTAAGAAAAACACAAACCGAGACTGCCTTAACGCCATCTTTAGACAATGGAACTACAGTCTCATTACCACGTGACATAAATATGCGCTGATCACTGACATCAAATGAAGTTGGCGTATTCAAGCTACACGACTCCATATTCAAAGAAAACAAACACAAGCCACCTGGTAACAGACGCTGGTTATCTATGTGTGTGCGTGTAGTACACTGATCGACTAGGAGGGGGGGGGGTATACCCGTTACGTCTATCGGGTCGAGGACCGTCTATTTATAGTAGCTAACACAATACGTTATCAGGCGTGGTAATACGTTATGTTGCGACATGTTCAGTGACCCCTGGAACTGACCCAATAGGGTGATGTGTGGGAAATATGATGTGTGAAATAATTGTGTATGTATGTATGTATGTATGTGCGTGTAACAATTCGGTCTCAGGTAATGCGGCTTGAGACTAGGAAACCCCCCTCCCCACCCCCTGTAGTGTTTATATAGGATGTGGATTTTAAAATAGGTGTTAGTTGAAGAGGGGAAACCTCGCGCGCTGACCTAAAATCACTCGTTATTTCGTTGGTGGCGTAATCACTAAAGTTGGTAGCACTTGTGAGGATGGAACCCTGATGGAATCATCCCTTCACAGCTCTAATAGCCGGTCCTACAGGGTGTGAGAAAAAGGTATTTGTGCAAAAGTTTATACAGAACCTTCACGAGTTAGATGTCCCCGTACGGGAGAAAGTTATATGGTGTTATGCGGAATGGCAACCGATATACGAGACTATGGGGTCAGTGAGATTTATCGAGGGTCTACCAGACGTCGATAAATTGGAAGGTGGTAAGAAGAGAAGACTGATCGTCATCGATGACATGATGTCTGAGACGGACGAGCGCGTAACAAAATTATTCACCAAAGGTAGTCATCGCAGAGATATTAGTGTGATGTACATTGTTCAAAATCTATTCCGAAAAAATAAAGAACATCGAACCATAAGTCTTAATACGCACTATTTAGTCCTTTTCAAGAAGCCGAGAGACGGGAGTCAAATTATCAATCTGGCTAAACAAATGTGTCCAGGCCAGGTGGGGTACCTCCAAGATAGTTTTAAGGACGCGACAGCGTCTCGTCACGGTTATTTGCTGGTTGATCTTCGTCAGGACACACCTGATAATCTTAGGTTGAGAACAAAACTATTCCCAGGGGAGAGACAAATCGTCTACGTGCCAAAGTAGAGAATCATGTGTGATAAATCACTTAGACGGCACGGTGAAATGTTGAAATGTATGCGCGACGCCTCGCCGAGCGGTTTAAGAACCATATTAAAAACAGCCTCTCCCAAACTCATTAACTTTTTGTGCGAGTGTTGTCATAACATTTTAAAAAGGTAATGTTAGACTCACTCAGCGACAAAAGTGCGAGCTACGTCGACACAAGAACAAATTGAGAATTCTCACTAAAAAGAAACCGAATCTTAAGCGGCGGAGAGAGATTCTACAAACCGGTGGGTTCATAGGTGCTTTGCTCCGTCCTATATTAAGTATTCTCGGTGGAGTACTAGGTGCGTAACAATGGCTAAAAAATTGATCTTGATGGATCATCGATTCCTCGAGAGGGTCTTAAACAGACTACTAGCACGTATACCCCACCCGAGGCGATCGGTAACAACTTGAGAGATTTAGATGATGAAATGCAACGTATCCTATTCCGCGATGATTTAGCACCCGCCGAAAAGGCCAGAGTGTACCAACGTGCCCTGCACCAATATTTAACTAGATTGGAGCAGTATAAACGACGCTCATTGGGCTCGGTCGATCTCATTCAACACAACACGGCAACAGAAAAAAATCTAAACCTTGGGGTGATATGCCTTATTTTTGAATGGTCGTGTGTGTTATTAGTATCGCTAACATCATGTGCCAGGATAGCGGTTCTTGGGGAAAGGGTGCCTTTATTGGTCGAGTGTGTTATCATCATGTGTTGGCGTAAGGTTGTGCTCATATTAAACAGTCACGCTCGCTCTTTCTCATTCAATGTAAAGCAAAACAAAATTCTATATTTCACAACTTTATTAATACAACAAATATACAACACATATTTGAAAATATATATTGCTGTCCGGTTGTTGATAATTTTAAGCATCTGGGTTTCCTCCCTCCTGTTTTGGTGGTACTGTCTGTTAAATTGGCTAAAAGGATTTCCACGGTATCGAAGGAAAATCTACTCAGGTGTAGGTAGTGAGGCTTATCGTAGATCTGAAACACCGCGTTGTGATTTCTATCGAGAACAGGCACGCTCCTGAGGAGAGGTACCATCACATCCCCGACCGGTCTGGGGGAAACGAGATCGCAGTAGACGTAGACATTCTTCGCAACACTTTCCAAGTCCATTACGCCCACGCTGTAGATATCGGGAGTCGTCTCTGATATAGAGGTCGTGGGGAAGGCTAACATGTTTTTCAAAGTGTCGCTTATGGTAACACAGACACCTTTTTCGTAAAGTTTCAAGATGGCTTTATTCACCTCTTTTGCGTAAATGAATCTCATTTTTTTCCCTTTCACATCCCCATTCGACTCATCCTCCGCTTTTATGATCGACGCATTCAACGGTTTCTTGTATAACCCAGGCTCCAGGCTCACGTTTAAATGAAATCTAGTGTCGCAAATACCATCGTTAGCCAGAGATTCGTACCGAATCTAGACATCACCCTCTATTACATTGAAATAATTTAGCGGAAACTGTATCTCCACCAGTGCGATCTCATACTGCGTCGAAATGTCAATGGTCTGAGGGAGTTTAACGAAAACGTGGCTGGGGTTATTATCCTTAAAAAGTTCCATAGATGCATTGGTGGGTAGGGTGACATAAAACTCATTTTTTTACTCGTTTCACCGTCGCCTCTCCAAGTTTGGTTCGGTAGCATGTAACCCAAACAGCTGCTCAGTAGGGCTATCCACAGTTTTCCCTCTTTGGCGTCTGGCTTTTCGGTGGTCAGATTGAACAGCGAGACCGCTACAACTGTATATATAACAACCACTTGACAAATAAAGACAAGTTTTAAGTAGGGGGATAGTTCCCAAACACCGACCCCCAGCGTGGTTCGCTCTCCTCCCTCCCGAGTTTACGGCTCGCGATTCTGGTTCTCCAAAAGTTTCCACTTCTTCTTCTCGCATCTCTAGTTCTTGTATCTGACAATGTCCTTGGACGGTATCCAAATGTTAAATGAGGAATCGTACCCAAACCATTTGACTAAACTCTCTTTTCGCCCAAATGATGTGCGACGCGCGGTTATGATACTCTCGATTCTGTACTCGTGCTTGTCTCCAACTTTTTCAATTTCCGGTGTGTAGAATGACCCCTCTATCTCATCGCCCTTATCGTCTTTCAACACATATTGAACGGGGTTTGTTTTATTTACTCTACTGATGGAAAACAGTTCCTCCGTCCATCCGGGGCATAACCATTTTTAAAATTGGCTCTGCCCAGGACCAGTCTAACTCGATCGCCAGGTTTATACAGGGGTCTTTGAAATTTAAGGTTGCGTTTGCTATTATACAACGTGTTCCATACCTGTTCTGATTGTCTGCGTTGACGTCGACCGGTGTCATTTTTATACTTCTGTGATACGAATGGTTATAACTTCGAAGTAGGGCGGGTAGGACTCGGACATAAGACAGTTAATTGGATTTCGTGAAATATCGCCACATCCGTTGTTTCAGAGTCCTATTAAAGTGTTCCACCACGGCGGCCTTAATATCTTCGTTCTGGGTAGTGAAAAAGTGAACGTTGTTGTCAGCGAGGAATTTCTGAAATGTTCTGTTCAGAAATTATGACCCCTTATCTGTTTGAAAACTCGCGGGTTTCCCATCGAGAAATATCTTACAGACGGCTTCCACTAAGGATTTCCCCGTTTTGGTTCGTATCGGTACAGACCACACGAATTTACTGAAAACGTCCACGCAAGAAACCAAATAGGAATACCCATCGTTGTGTTTTTTCAAACGTCTCAAATCAATTAGGTCTGCCTGATATTGCTGTTGGGGGCCACTCGTTATAATGGGACGCCTTTCAAATCTGCGACGAATTGGTTTATGAAGGGTATAGGTATCCTGATGACTCAACCATTGTTTGATCTTTACGAGTCCCAGTTTGGTGTTACGTTGCAGGGCCGTTGCACCACTATACGCCCCTGGTCGACTAGGGCCAAAGTAATGACGTCTCAATATTTTCTCCACCGTTCCCATTTTGGTGTTGGGATTCCGCTCTTTCCTTTTTAGGTCTCAGTTTATACGCGGTTACGAGAGGAGTGGTTTCATTACCTAGCTTTGGGGTTTCCGGTGGTGGTGGTTGTGTCTTGGTCTGCTCTGGTGATACCTCGATTGATAGTGGTGGTGGTGGTGGTGGTGGTGGGGAAGGTGTTTTTTCTGTTGCCGTGTTGTGTTGAATGAGATCGACCGAGCCCAATGAGCGTCGTTTATACTGCTCCAATCTAGTTAAATATTGATGCAGGGCACTTTGGTACACTCTGGCCTTATCGGCGGGTGCTAAATCATCGCGGAATAGGATACGTTGCATTTCATCATCTAAATCTCTCAAGTTGTTACCGATCGCCTCGGGTGGGGTATACGTGCTAGTAGTCTGTTTAAGACCCTCTCGAGGAATCGATGATCCATCAAGATAATTTTTTTAGCCATTGTTACGCACCTAGTACTCCACCGAGAATACTTAATATAGGACGGAGCAAAGCACCTATGAACCCATCGGTTTGTAGAATCTCTTTCCGCCGCTTAAGATTCGGTTTCTATTTAGTGAGAAGTCTCAACTTGTTCTTGTGTCGACGTAGCTCGCACTTTTGTCGCTGAGTGAGTCTAACATTACCTTTTAATATGTTATGACAACACTCGCACAAAAAGTTAATGAGTTTGGGAGAGGCTGTTTTTAATATGGCTCTTAAACCGCTCGGCGAGGCGTCGCGCATACATTTCAACATTTCACCGTGCCGTCTAAGTGATTCATCACACATGATTCTCTACTTTGGCACGTAGACGATTTGTCTCTCCCCTGGGAATATTTTTGTTCTCAACCTAAGATTATCAGATGTGTCCTGACGAAGATCAACCAGCAAATAACCGTGACGAGACGCTGTCGCGTCCTTAAAACTATCTTGGAGGTACCCCACCTGGCCTGGGCACATTTGTTTAGCCAGATTGATAATTTGACTCCCGTCTCTCGGCTTCTTGAAAAGGACTAAATAGTGTGTATTGAGACTTATGGTTCGATGTTCTTTATTTTTTCCGAATAGATTTTGAACAATGTACATCACACTAATATCTCTGCGATGACTACCTTTGGTGAATAATTTTGTTACGCGCTCGTCCGTCTCAGACATCATGTCATCGATGACGATCAGTCTTCTCTTCTTACCACCTTCCAATTTATCGACGTCTGGTAGACCCTCGATAAATCTCACTGACCCCATAGTCTCGTATATCGGTTGCCATTCCGCATAACGCCATATAACTTCCTTCCGTACGGGGACATTAACTCGTGAAGGTTCTGTATAAACTTTTGCACAAATACCGTTTTCCCACACCTTGTAAGACCGGCTATTAGAGCTGTGAAGGGATGATTCCATCGGGGTTCCATCCTCACAAATGCTACCAACTTTAGTGATTACGCAACCGACGAAATAACAACGGGTGATTTTAGGTCAGCGCGCGAGGTTTCCCCTCTTCAACTAACACCTATTTTAAAATCCACATCCTATATAAACACTACAGGGGGGTGGGGGGGGTTTCCTAGTCTCAAGCCGCATTACCTGAGACCGAATTGTTACACGCACATACATACATACATACACAATTATTTCACACATCATATTTCCCGTACATCACCCTTTTGGGTCAGTTCCAGGGGTCACTGAACATGTCGCAACATAACGTATTATCACGCCTGATAACGTATTGTGTTAGCTACTATAAATAGACGGTCCTCGACCCGATAGACGTAACGGGTATACCCCCCCCCCTCCTAGTCGATCAGTGTACTACACGCACACACATAGATAACCAGCGTCTGTTACCAGGTGGCTTGTGTTTGTTTTCTTTGAATATGGAGTCGTGTAGCTTGAATACGCCAACTTCGTTTGATGTCAGTGATCAGCGCATATTTATGTCACGTGGTAATGAGACTGTAGTTCCATTGTCTAAAGATGGCGTTAAGGCAGTCTCGGTTTGTGTTTTTCGTAACAGACCATTGATAAATATAAGGACATATAACGGTGATAGTTTTTTGAAGTTTCCTACCAGAACTGGGATAACACTATCGAGAGAGGAATTTATCACGTTAGTTGAGATGCGAGAGGAAATTTTAACCGCTTATGCTAACCTCAACTACACGCCACCTCTCGTTAACCAGATCAACTACACGCCACCTCTCGTTAACCACCAAAACTACACGCCATCTCTCGTTAACCACCAGAACTACATACCATATCAACTACACGCCACCTCTCGTTAACCACCAAAACTACACGCCATCTCTCGTTAACCACCAGAACTACATACCATCTCTTGTTAACCCGAATCTCATCAACTACACGCCCCCTTTTGTTAACCAAGGGAACCTCACTCTTGTTAATCAGACGACAGATCCGGCAGCCAAAATGGATGCCCCTGGTGTTTCATCAGAGTCACCAATTACCTATTCCAGCTTTGATCAAGGTTTTGTCAAAATGGAAGGCGGTTGTGTTTTGAAGGCTCATGAAACTTCCTATGCACCTGTGTTTGATAGACATTTAACAGACAGTACCACTAAAACAGGAGGGAGGATACCCATACGCTTAAAATTATCAACAACCGGACAGCAATATATATTTTCAAATATGTGTTGTATATTTGTTGTATTAATAAAGTTGTGAAATATAGAATTTTGTTTTGCTTTACATTGAATGAGAAAGAGCGAGCGTGACTATTTAATATTAGCACAATCTTACGCCAACACATGATGATAACATACTCGACCAATAAAGGCACCCTTTCCCCAAGAACCGCTATACTGGCACATGATGTTAGCGATACTAATAACACACACGATCGTTCAAAAATAAGGCACATCGCCCCAAGTTTTAGAACCGCTGTTGTCCCCCGAAGATAGCCGGCGAGCGACAGAGACGACATGCGCAAGAGACGAGAGGGGTCACGACCCGCGCCGCACGCTCCGCTGCACAAGAGATAAGCCGAGATAAGCCGATTATCGGACTTTTGCACGGATTTGGTGCCAAAAATATACATGTTTCGTGCGGTATCGGTGCACAATCCTTTGTCTTTCGGTGCAAGTTTACGCACACATGGCTAGCGAAAACGCTCCACCTTACTACTCACAGTGTCACTATTCTTTACCTCCTTCATAATGAGACCCCGGCAACACACGGGAATATTTATATATATATATATATATATATATATATATATATATATATATATATATATATATATATATATATATATACTCGTATATATATATATATATATATATATATATATATATATATATATACTCGTATATATATATATATATATATATATATATATATATATATATATATATAAAGAGAGAGAATGAGTGAGAAAGACAGAGAGTTGGAAAATTAGGGAAGAAAAATAATGTTGCCAAAGGCGATCTGTGCATCGAGGATTGTTAATTTTGAAGTCTGCCAAAAACTTCTGATGAAAGATTTTCCTACAGGCATTAAACGAAACAATTAACAGTTTTGGAAAAACAATTATATTTGAACTTTCTATTCTACAAACATACGCATTCCTATGCTTACCGCAAATCTCGTGTCGTGGCTACACCAACATTCTTCAGTTTCCTCTATTAACATTATTTCTGTCTTTGACACCCCTCCTCCCCCCTTGGTTCCCGGTTATGAAATTATGCTCAAAATGAAACTGCATTTTACTGTTTATATATATATATATATATATATATATATATATATATATATATATATACCATATGCCTGGAATAACAATTGGAGGTCATAATATAAATAATCTAAGGTATGCTGAAGATGCAGTCTTAATCGCTAAGAGTGAAAATGAGTTACAAGAGATGTTAGACTTTATAGTGAAAAAAAAAATTAAAGGACTCAGCCTTAATAGCAAAAAGACAGAAGTAATGTTCAACAAAGAAAAAGATATAACCTCAGTGCAAAATAAAGAAAAGTGGAACAATATTAAAACAGGTAAATGAATTTAAATATCTGGGAACAATCTTAACCTCCAATGTTAGATGTACAACAGATGTGAGATGCAGAATGGCTCAGGCAAAAGCAGCTTTCCAAAGAATGAGGAAGATACTATGCAATCCATTTTTGACAATAGAAACAAGAAAAAGAGCTCTTAAATGTTATGTAGAGCCAGTTTTAACATATGGATGTGAATCATGGACAATAGGACAACAGACAAGACAATCACTGGAGGCTGTAGAAATGTGGTTTTACAGAACAATGTTGAGAATACCATGGACGGCCAAGAAGAGTAATGAAAACGTTCTGAAAGGGGCAAAAGCAAAAAGAGAGCTAATTTCCAATATTAGGAAGAAACAATCATCATTTTTGGGCCATGTAATGAGAAGAGAACAGCTGGACTATATTGTAATAACTGGGAAAATTGAGCGACGAAAAGATAGAGGGAAGCAAAGAGAAAAAATACCAGACAGATTAAGAGAATGGCTTGGCAGAAGGTCAACAACAGAAATGATAAATAACTGTCAAGATCGAAAGTTGTGGAGAGACATGATCACCTACGCCAGCAGGCTTGGTACTTGATGGAGATGATATATACACATACACATACATATATATATATATATATATATATATATATATATATATATATATATATATATATATATATATATACAGTAATCCCTCAGTTATCGCGGTTAATTGGACCAGAAACGGCCGCAATAAGTGAAAAACCGCGAAGTAGTGTCACCCTCTCATTTTTAACATACGTACATTTTTTGCGTATGTATAATATCAATAAATGTATATGGAACCATATAAGTGCATATGTCATCATTTGAACATTAAAGAATAGTTAATGTAAATAAAATATTAATAGTATAAATAACATACATAAAATAATTTGTTTTTTTTTTTTTATAATAATTCCTCAATTCTGAATTTTTTAACAATCTGCGAAGTACTGAGGCCGCGATGTGTGAACCGCGAAGTAGCGAGGGATGCTGTATATACTGAAGGGAGGTCAAAAAGTAATGCATACCAATTTTTTTCTCGGCTAATAATAAAGATAGGAATATGAAATTTTGCACACTTGGAATATGACATGTTCCAATTATGTGCACCAAATTGCACAGCATTCTGATAAATATTACGCAATCTATGAACCGTTAAAATGGAGCTTGTCAACAATGTCCGTTACAAACAGCGAATTGTCATAGAATTTCTGGTTGCGGAAAAAGAAACTGTGGCAAACATTCATAAACGACTGTGTGCAGTGTACAAATGTTCTGCAGTCGATAGGAGCACAGTTAGTCGCTGGGTTCAGAGAATTAAAGCTGCAGAAAGTGTACGAGTGGAGCTGCATGATTTACCGCGTTCTGGACGTGTTGCCTCGGCTACCAGCACAGACATGTTAAACCGGGCTGATGCCATTATTCGTAAGGATAGGCGTATCACTAGTCAGCAATTGGCATTGCAGCTTACAGTCAGCAAGGGAAGTGCAATCGCAATTTTTAAAACTCTCGGATATTCAAAGATTTGCGCTCGATGGGTTCCTCGGTGCCTAACAAATGATCACAGAGTTCAAAGGAAAACATTCTGTTCTGAATTGTTGGAGCGTTTCGGTGTTGAAGGAGAAATGTTTTTGTCAAAAATTGTTACCGGTGACGAAACGTGGGCACATCATTATGAGCCTGAAACAAAAATGCAGTCAGTGGAATGGCATCATCCGCAGTCACCAAAAAGAAAAAAAATTCAAAACATCTCCATCAGCCGGAAAGGTGATGATCACTGTCTTCTGGGACATTGATGGTGTGATTCTTGTTGATGTAATGACAAGAGGTGAGACAATCAACTCGACAGCTTACATCAATACACTGACAAAACTCAAAAATCGGTTCCACAGAGTTCGGCCTAATAAGCCATCTGCAGATTTGTTGCTTCAACATGACAATGCACGCCCTCACACAAGTCTGGTAACACGGGAAGCAATCAACAAATTTGGTTGGACTGTACTGCCCCATCCTCCTTACAGCCCTGATCTGGCTCCCTCAGATTTCCATCTGTTTGGACCACTCAAAAAATTCCTGCGTGGGACACACTTTGACAATGATGAGGATGTGATCCGTGCAGTTAAAAAATGGCTACGCGAGCAGGACAAAACTTGGTACAAACGAGGCATTCATGACCTAGTTTCGCGTTGGCGTAAGGCAATACGCTTGGACGGAGATTATGTTGACAAATAGGTAGTGTAAAGGGGATGTTCAGCTACAATCTGTGAAAATTTCACACATTTTGCCCGAATAGATTCCGAGAAAAAAATTGGTGTGCATTACTTTTTGACCTCCCTACGTATATATCTATATATATATTATGCTTGTTTAAAATAACAATCTTTACGGATTTTTCCCATTATTGTGGTATGCAGGGATTACTTTTATGGCCTGAGAATAAGGCCGTTAGAATCACCGCGAGGTGTTAGGGTCTGATTTTGTTTTTTTCATCCCTTATAGAAAACCCTTTTGACCACCGTCCATGATTTATCTAAACGACCTCTTATTATTATTTAGGCACATTGCTCATGAGAATTTAGAGAATTCTTTCCTGATTTAAAAGGAAAATAACGTCACTGCGCATAAGCCATTAGCGAGGCCACATTGGACAGTGTAAAATTTATTGATATCATGGTTTCACAACAGTTAGAATTATACTGGTATTTTAGACGCTGCCTGGACACGATTATGTATTCTCGATTAAATATATTTTGTTCCATAACAGTAACAGTTTTAGCATTGCAATTATATAATATTACAAAAGCCATCTATCCTTTATTTTTTACAGGTATAGTCATCAAGAAAACAAGACATTCAACGTGACAATGGTACTACCATTCGCTACTCCCTGGCTGCTGACTTTGACATTAACCATCTTAACCATATTCTGGATATGGACAAAAACCAGACGTAGTTACACGCAGCACAACATCCCACCATACCCTGTTAAACCCTGGCCGATCGTTGGCCACATATTCATGATGAGAGGTAACATGAGGGAGACAATGAAAGAGTGGAGAAAGAAGGCCGGCGACATTTATACTCTAGATGTTGGAGGACGACTACAAGTTGTGGTTAATGATTACAACGCCATTAAAGATATTTGGGTAAAGAAAGCTGATCATATTATTAATGTTCAACCATCTTTTGGTGGCGAAATTATAAATGAAACTAATACAGGAATTGTTGCAGCCAGAGATGACAATTGGAAAGAGCAAAGGACGACATCTTTATCTATACTCAGATTATTTGGGATGGGAAAAAATGTCATGGCGGAAAAAATAGGAGAGGAAGTGTCGTGTATTCTTGAGAAACTTGTTGCATTAAATGGACAACCTGAGGACATTCGGCTACTGCTTAACGTCAGCGTTTCTAACGTCATTTGTTCTGTAGCAGTGGGGAAACGATTCGAACACGAGGATCCATATTTTGTTAGATTAATGATAAATGTTAATGATATGATCAAATATCTTAGAAATATCGCAATGCTTACGCCATTTAAGTTTTTGTATTACCTTCCTGGAGATCTTTTTAAGGCTAAGAAATGGGCGAAGGCAACTGTTGACATAAACGACAACTTTTGTAAGGCTTACGTTAAAGAGCTTACAAAAACATACAATGAAAACGAGGAACCGCAGAACTTTGTTACTGCTTACATCAAAGAGATGAAAAGGTTGGAGAATAAGGGAGTCAAAACTAATTTGAGTGAAGCAAACTTAATCGCAATAATCAGAAGTCTGTTTCTTGCTGGAACAGAGACCACTAGCACTACCATACTGTGGTGTCTCCTCTACATGCTACATTATCCTGAGGTACAAGAAAAAGTTTACCAGGAAATTGAGGCCAATGTGGGAACTGCTCGTGCTCCCAATATCGCTGACAAATCCAAGTTGACATACCTGAATGCTGTCATCATGGAGTTACAACGGATTGTCAGTCTTGTTCCCCTTTCATTTGTAAGGGAAGTTAGTTCTACTTTTGAAGTTGAGGGTTACACCATTCCTAAAGGAAGCGCTGTGTGGTGTAACATAGATTCAGTTCACTACGAGAAAAAGATCTGGGGAGATCCCGAGAACTTTCGTCCAGAAAGATTCATTGACCAAACTGGAGCTCTCATCAACCGGGAAGAACTCATGCCCTTTGGTATTGGAAGAAGAATGTGTATGGGAGAATCTCTGGCCAGAATGGAGTTGTTCTTATTTTTGTCTGCCATGTTTCAGCGCTTCAAGTTAGAACCAGCTGACAGTTCTGCGGAGTTGCCCACACTGAAAGAGGTTTTTGGACCCACAGTGGTACCCCAGCCATTCAAACTTAGATTCATTGAGCGCAAAGGACTAAATGGTGAATTCCGATAAATAAATATCGTACACACAGAACATTACAGTTCTTTAGCTTATTTATTCTGCAAGAAAATTTACAAACTGACAAAGACAAACATAAATGACACACATTGATTGATTGTATGTGTTCTTACATTAATGTAAACAGCTAATACCATCACATTTTAAAAATATTGCCATGCATGATACTAAGGTGTTTATATTTTATTCATTACTATTATCATGTTTATCTGTAATATTAAACCAAACATTCTTTTTTAATTGTAACCGAAAGAACATTTAATATTTGTTGATCGCATTGACATACGTAACTTCCATTTTTTTTAAAGTAATTAAATAACCCTAAATATGATAACTGGAAGTAGTTCAAAATTTAAAGTGCCTTTTTAGAATAACATCATCATCATCGAGTGCCGTCTCCGCAAAGAAGGTTGGCTACCATGGAGCGCCATTCTGCTCTTTCTTGCTTTGATGGTGCAGGTTGTAATAGGCTGATTTGTCCATCTTTTGATGTTTTTACTCGTCCATGTTAGTCTTGGTCTGCCTCTGCCTCTTTTACCTTGTATTTTCCCCTACAGGATTACTTTTAGTAGGCTGTTGTGTCTTTTAACATGGCCTAAAAATCGCCTTTGTCTTGTTTGAATTGTGCTTAGTAGTTCTCTTTTCATTTTTAGTTGTTTTAAATCTTCATCTTTTGTTTTCTTTTCCTTCCATCCAATTCTACCTATTCTTCTATATATCCACATTTCAGAGGTTTCAATTATCTGGTCTGATTTCTTGTCTAATGTCCATGTTTTTGCACCATATAGGAATATTGAGAAGATGTAACATTTTGCTAATCTTAGTTTTAGCCCTGGTGTTATTTGTTTTGATGTTAGTATGTACTTCATGACATTAAAATTTACTTTTTGCCATTCCTATTCTTTTGTTTATTTTAGTTGAACATTTTCCATCACTGGTTATAGTATGTCCAAGGTAGTTGTAGTTCTGAACTGTCTCCAGGTCTATTCCTTCAATTTTGATATCCACTTGTGGGTTTTGAGTATTTTCTTGGTTTATGATCATAGTTTTAGTCTTTTTTATATTCATATCTAATGAATAAATTCATTTAGAATAACAAATACATGTTATTTGTGCTTAGTTCACCACATCAAGTGTGACTGATCGATTTCACTTTTCCTTACAGATGGGATGAAATCTAATTCAGTTATCAAATTTTGTTTTTCTCTAATTTATGCATAAGCTATTTTATCCACATCGTAATTACAACAGTGATTATAACTCAACAACTTGACTTCTGTGCGTAAATACAATCAAGATACAAGACATGAAGAAAACAAAATGCCAGTGAAAATGAACATTACGATTTCTTGTTCTCTTTTAACTCAGAATGGGCTTGGAGATTGATTCTTCGCCAATTAAGTGCATTGGGTGTCATTAAAGAAACACTTGAAAGAACAAAATGTAAATGGATTTCACCAAAATCTTTTTAATACTAAAGGGAGGTCAAAAAGTAATGCACACCAATTTTTTTCTCGGCTAATAATAAAGATAGGAATATGAAATTTTGCACACTTGGAATATGACATGTTCCAATTATGTGTACCAAATTGCACAGCATTCTGATAAATATTACGCAATCTATGAACCGTTAAAATGGAGCGTGTCAACAATGTCCGTTACAAACAGCGAATTGTCATAGAATTTCTGGTTGCGGAAAAGAAACTGTGGCAAACATTCATAAACGACTGTGTGCAGTGTACAAATGTTCTGCAGTCGATAGGAGCACAGTTAGTCGCTGGGTTCAGAGAATTAAAGCTGCAGAAAGTGTACGAGTGGAGCTGCATGATTTACCGCGTTCTGGACGTGTTTCCTCGGCTACCAGCACAGACATGTTAAACCGGGCTGATGCCATTATTCGTAAGGATAGGCGTATCACTAGTCAGCAATTGGCATTGCAGCTTACAGTCAGCAAGGGAAGTGCAATCGCAATTTTTAAAACTCTCGGATATTCAAAGATTTGCGCTCGATGGGTTCCTCGGTGCCTAACAAATGATCACAGAGTTCAAAGGAAAACATTCTGTTCTGAATTGTTGGAGCGTTTCGGTGTTGAAGGAGAAATGTTTTTGTCAAAAATTGTTACCGGTGACGAAACGTGGGCACATCATTATGAGCCTGAAACAAAAATGCAGTCAATGGAATGGCATCATCCGCAGTCACCAAAAAGAAAAAAAATTCAAAACATCTCCATCAGCCGGAAAGGTGATGATCACTGTCTTCTGGGACATTGATGGTGTGATTCTTGTTGATGTAATGACAAGAGGTGAGACAATCAACTCGACAGCTTACATCAATACACTGACAAAACTCAAAAATCGGTTCCACAGAGTTCGGCCTAATAAGCCATCTGCAGATTTGTTGCTTCAACATGACAATGCACGCCCTCACACAAGTCTGGTAACACGGGAAGCAATCAACAAATTTGGTTGGACTGTACTGCCCCATCCTCCTTACAGCCCTGATCTGGCTCCCTCAGATTTCCATCTGTTTGGACCACTCAAAAAATTCCTGCGTGGGACACACTTTGACAATGATGAGGATGTGATCCGTGCAGTTAAAAAATGGCTACGCGAGCAGGACAAAACTTGGTACAAACGAGGCATTCATGACCTAGTTTCGCGTTGGCGTAAGGCAATACGCTTGGACGGAGATTATGTTGACAAATAGGTAGTGTAAAGGGGATGTTCAGCTACAATCTGTGAAAATTTCACACATTTTGCCCGAATAGTTTCCGAGAAAAAATTGGTGTGCATTACTTTTTGACCTCCCTACGTATATAAAGTAAGCTAAAGAAAGAAAGCAAAGTTACGTAAGAAAGTAAGTTAAAGTAAGAATGAAAGTTATAGTAAGAAAGAAAGAAAGTTAGAGTATGAAAGAAAGTACGAAAGAAAGAAAGTAAGTTAAGTAAGAAAGAAAGTAATTTAAGTAAGAAAGAAAGTAAGTTAAGTAAGTAAGTAAGAAAAGGGGGCGGGTGAGAAAGAAAAGAGGGGGGGGAGGAGATACAGAGCAGGGGAGGAAGTAAGGGTCAACACTTTCATATTTCTTCTGCCTCTGCATTTCCAATGAAATAACAACACATGCAATTTAAAAATATAGAGAACGGATCAATAAAATAACACTAACAGTTGCACTCACTTTACATTCCTTCAATCCTCCTCTCTTTTCTCTCACTATGTCTCTCCTCTACAACATCTCATTCATCTATCTCTTTCTCTCTTTTAGAAGGGTTCACATTGGCGGTTCAAGCGTTGTGTAGTTCTTAGACCTGGGCCTCGCTGAGAAGCACCCTTTCAGTGGGTGAAGCTATAACAAGACACAGGCCTACATTCCACGTCGACAGTCATTAATGTGGAAAACCAAGACAACCACTGCTTCGAGTGGGCCGTCCTATCCAGTGGCTCACGGAAGGCATATAGACCGTCCAACCGTGTATCATTCAATCTTGGTGAAACGGACTTTAAAGGAATAGACTTTCATGTGGAGGTCACTGACGTAACGATGTTAGAACAACAAAACAACTGTACCAGTCGATATATTCGGCTGGTTATAGTAGCCATGTGTCGAGGAAGGCAGCTGTGAGATCGGGCCGACCCAAAACACACAGGAAAATAAGAATTGTGTCTGGATCAAGGACCTTGTTCGTCTCTGTTACTGAAAGAGCTGTCATAAGTAACGCAAGAATCCATACCGCAAATGTCTTCACGTCTTCTCAACTAAAGCTCTGATGGATTCCCACATACAAGACTACAAAAATCTCGTTCTTCCTAAAGTTGTCGTTAACGAGTAAATCCGTCTTCTTTTATTTCTTGTTAAGTTTTTCACCATCTTCATCGGTCGTGCTTTCTACTCGTTCCAGTACAGTATGAGGACTGGGTCTACATATTGTCCAATCGGCACTCCTGAAATTAATGCTGCTAATCTTTCTGGCTTCACAAGTTTTATCTAATATTTCGCACTCCTCAGATGGACTGGACTGAGCAGGCGCAGCGCTTGTTCCTCACCCTTTGGCCTGAATAGTCTCTAGTATCTGATTGAATATCTCCTCACAATCCATCAAATGATCTTCGCTAACCTTCTCTTCAGTTAATACAAGAATAGGCTACCCACCATAATATCACGAAAATTAAGAGTAAAAATTGGAAGAAAAAAAAATAGAAAAAATGGTATGGTAAAAGCTTTACGTGGTTAGTAGACGACACAGATTTGAACGACGTTTCGGCTCAATAGGCCTTCAACAGGAACAAAAAAACAACAACACACACAGATATGTAAGTAAATAAAACTAATCCTACATAGCTAACTAGTAATGAAACATTCAAAACAAAATAATCGAAATATGTTAAAGAAAAGAAAATTGACTTCCCTGTTTCGTAGACCGTGGTCAGGATGGGAAAGGAATTGTCCCACGGGTGTAGCTGTAATTATACCCTCTGGTTAGGGGTGAAGGGTTCTAAAAATACACGAGTGGGGGGAATGCTGTCTAGGTTACGTCGACTGCAAAGACACCGACAATGTCTGAAAGTATCTAAGGGCCCATAAATACACGTATACACACACACAGATGCGTGTATACATATTATATGCACGTACAAGCAGACGTGCACATACTTATACATATCAACATATATATATATATACACATCCAAATACATATATGCGCATACAAGCAAGCACACACATACATGCGTATATATATATATATATATATATATATATATATATATATATATATATATACCAATACCCGTACATATGAACACATACATGCATGTGCATATCCATACGGGGACATTCATATGTGTAGAAATGTGCGCATAACGCACAACTAACCAGAGGAGTTCACACCGTGGTCAGTGTGCAAGCTCGAAGGAGAAAGAATAGAATAGCAGGTACTCAAAAGGCGGAAAAAGTGAGAAGTCTGAGAGTGGGGTGCAATAAAAACATATAAGGGATACGTAGCACAGAAAAAAGGTGTATAGGAGAACACCGAAGTGTCTCAACGGGGACTAGTGGAGAAGAACTTTGAATAGCATGGCATAGTAGATAGACTAAAGAGCCAAATCATGGGCGGTAGAGAGGGCTATGTAAAAGGGAAGGAGTAGCCGAAAGGAAACTATGTGTACGAGTGTGATACATTCATGCCTTGTGGGGTCAGCGAACCATACTTGACTATGAGGTGATTCTCCAAAGCAAATCGGCTGCGGTCGCCAGAGTGACAAAGGACAATACCAGTGATACGGATGTCGTCTTTGCCCTTGTGGTCTGGGGAGTTGAATTGGGAAGACACTGGAGTGCCAGGATTCTGTTGAACATCGTAGATGTTCACAAAATCTGCCGCAAATCGTCTACCAGACTCGCCAATGTAAGTCATGTGGCATCGTTGGCATATGATGGCATAAATGATGTTACAGGACAAACATGTGAAGCCATGCTTGATCTCGAACCGTCCATTAGGGAATAAGACCGAGTCAGTAGGGAGCACATAGGCACAGGTGATACACTTCCGACCACAAGGGGCCGTCCCGAAGTGTTCAGGGCCGGAGCGAGGGAGATGGCTCCTAACCAGAATATCTCCCAAATTCCTGTCGCGCTTGAAGGCGATCATTGGGGGATCACTGAAAAGTAGACGGGTGGTGGGATCAGAGAGGATAATTGAACGGTAATAGTTTAGTATCTTCACAGCAGCTAAGTTGTGAGGATGATAGGTGAGGGTGAGTATGGTTCTCTCAGAGGGGGGGGGGGCGGTTAGAAGGAGTGAGTGCCTCGGGACGGGAGATGAGGAGGACGCGCTTGTGGGCAGACTGGAGGATCGAGTCTGGATAAAGCCGGCGGCTGAAGAAACCTAACATATGTTGAGCTTATTGGAGATCCTGGCAGATGCCACGGAGACGCAGTAACTGTGAGAACGGAATTGAATCACGAAAATTAAGACCAGGTGGTGGAGTATAAGTGCTTCCTGCATGACTTAATCACCTTGTAAACAGAAGACTGATTCGTTTCTATTAGGAGTAAAGAATGTTAGTTGCTACGAAAAGTTGTTGTACTGCGACTCTCCTAGTTATGGTGATGAAATAACGTTATTTTCTCCCAGACATTCTCCAAAACTGTGGAGTTCTTCAAGTGGAAGAGATCCACCAAAAACGTTTGGTCTCTGAAGTCTTCCAAAACCGCGTTGTACTTTTGGGTCAGCACCTAAACGCTTTCTTTTACGTGACAACTGCTGAAAGTTACCTCAGATTGTAGTTTTTCGTCGTGAGGACCTAAAGGCACAACATTCGTTGATTATGTAAATTAATAAAAGGCAGTTTTACTGCTACTCTAAGACGATCTCTACTTTGGTCATCTTAGCGCTATAGAATGTTTATGCGTCGGGAGCTTGGGGATATGTGGACGTCACAATAGAAACATGATTCCTTTAATGTTTTTTGCAGGAATATCGAAGTTTACATTCCACACATAATCTCTCTTATTAACTCTCGCCACGTGATGGCGAAGGACACCGTTATAGAAGATCGTGACATGCCCAGAAAACAGGCTTCTTGATCATTATGGTTAGGTCCGATTGTATGACCTTTCTCATTCTAGGCTGATTCTGTCAATAATGTAAACAGTTGCAGAATCACCTGTGGCGATGATCACGAGGCCGTAATCGTTCGAGCTCATCTCATATTACAGCTGGTCACCGAATGCACTCTGGTAGAATGTCATGTTACTCTTGAGCAGCTCAAAGTGGAGAAGAAAATAAAATATATTCCTATAGACGTCTGCTAGATGTTCGTCTCATGCTATGGAACTGTCGCTTCTCTGAGCGCCAAACCGCAGCCTAGCTACATTTTCTCTCAGAGGTATCGATGTCCTGGTAATCTCTCTCTCGCTCTCTCTCTCTTTGTCTGCGTGAGATCGATAAAACAAGCACATCAGAATCATCGACAGACAAAACATTATTGCAGCTCGTCTCGGTTATGGTTTACTGTGGTTTGCCCATTGCAAGCACTAGATTTTGGATATGGGTCCTGTGCGAGTCCGCTAAAGCAAGACTAATGGTGACAACTATTGGTTGGTTGATTGGTTGGTTTGTTACCTGGTTGATTGTTTGGCTGGTAGGTTAGTTAGTCGTCTAGTTATCCATTTAAATGCAATAAATCGGTTCACAATCCTCCCCCGTTCTCCTCGTAATTCTCCTAAATTTAGACAACATCCCTTTTGTTTAAACGCGAAGCTCGGGTAGACTCAAGTAGTATGGGTGGCTGTGAACCAATCCTAAAAGTGCACGCACATGCACCGAAAGACAATAGATTTGGCACCGAAACCGCACGAAACTGGCACCAAACCCGTGCAAAAGTCCGATAATCGGCTTATTATCTCGGTGGTCGTGATCGGTAATCGGCTTATCTCGGTGGTGTGCGTTGGTGCGTGACGGCTTATTGATCGGCGCGTCGCTCGTGGTGTGCGTTGGTGCGTGGCGGCTTATCTCGTGGTACGTCGCTAGCTCGCCGGTTATCGGACAGCGGTTCTAAAAGGGGTCAGCGGTTCTAAAACTTGTGGGGATGGCGGTATCTCGCGGGTCGGATGGCGGGTCGTCGCGTGGCGTGCGGGTGGGGTGCCTTTATTGGTCGAGTGTTATCATCATGTGTGGGTATTAGGCAACAGGAGGCGACATGTAAAAAATGCTGACAAGCAATTATTAGTATCGTTAGCATCATGTACCAGGTGTGATTATAGCGATTTTTTTTCTCTCTTCTCTCTCTCTATTGCATATCCAAGCTAACTCAAGTCAAATAAAAATCATCACCAAGCCACACAAATTGACACATCATCATCATGTGCCACCCTCAACACCATCCTTTCATATCCCATCATCATCATGTGCCACCCTCAACATCAACCTTCATATCCCATCATCATCATGTGCCACCCTCAACACCATCCTTTCATGTCCTATCATCATCATGTGCCACCCTCAACACCATCATCATCATCCCTTCATATCCCATCATCATCTTGTGCCACCCTCAACACTATCATCATCATCATGTGCCACCCTCAACACTATCATCATCATCATCATGTGCCACCCTCAACACTATCATCATCATGTGCCACCCTCAACATCAACCTTCATATCCTATCATCATCTTGTGCCACCCTCAACACTATCATCATCATCATGTGCCACCCTCAACACTATCATCATCATGTGCCACCCTCATCATCATCCCTTCATATCCTATCATCATCTTGTTCCACCCTCATCATCATCACTTAATGTTCTTCTTAATGTTTACTTCATGGTAAACCAAAACAAAATTCGTTCTATATTTCACAACTTTATTAATACAACAAATATACGACACATATATATATTACTGTCCGGTTGTTGATAATTTTAAGCGTCTGGGCGGGCCCCTCGAAGCCGAAGTATCCACGGGGCGAGCAATCGATAAATGATACGGTCGTTTATGTGCTGTCTCGATGAAAAAGGCATGAGAATTCTGTTAAGTTTCGCGCCACAACACTTAAGAAGTATATAATAAACACAATATAGACCACACGTTGCTAAACAAATCTTGCAACACCCGCGGGTTGTAGACGAATGGAACGTGTGAGTTTTGCTCTATAAAGTTTAAAATATCCACGTGTCTGGGAGGCAAACCGTAGGAATCGAAATACTCACATTCGCCGAGTCCGTTGTAAAATAGGGCCACCCAATGCTCTCCGGGTTCGTGGGCAGGGTCGGTGTTTATGACAAAGGCCGCGGTCGCCGTTGGGTCGATGCTTGGCGGTAAGTGGTTTCGTGGAATGACACTAACAAGGGAACAACGTCGAACGAAAATATCCGACATCAAAAGGTTTTAAATCTCCCTCGTGTTCATATTCTTCTTCTTCTTCTTTCTCTCTCAAACGGCGAAGTCTGTTAGAATCTGCCTTGTCTTGGACACCTCGATTACCGAGTCCAACTCGGCGTAGACGATAACTTGTAGGGGAGTAGTTGTGGGAGCGGCAAACTTGAGTTCTATCGACAAGGGTCTGCTTGTGGCTAGCTCAAAATGGGAGCCGTCCAGTAGGCTGGACGAGAGGTCAAAACCAAATAGACAGTATCCGTCCTTGAATTCTCTATAATCAACGTTATTCCCAGCGTCTTTACCAATCAGACCCATGGCCAGATTTGTGCCGAAGAAAGCTCTCGCGTATTGATTTCGTTCAAAGTCCATAGTTAGAGGCTTTCCCGAGATACATTTCCCGTCGACCGTCAGGTTCATATAAATCAGACCAAAGTGTTGAAAATTGAACGGGTTAGCTGTGTAAACACCATTAAAAGCACTGGCCGTAATCAGACCTATCACTATACCGGTCGGTGTTTGAGACAAAAATAAATTGTCTTGACTGTGGGAGAACATCCCGCTAGCGATGGAAAATGTCTTGATGGTAACCCTCTTGATCGGGTACCGCGCATTCACGCTTAAGAGAGCCTTTTCGTGGGCCAGAGAAATTGCGGGGTTTAGCTTAGCTTTCCTGACCACGAGCGCGGCGTATGTGATAACACTCTTATAACCCACAGAGCTATCGTGAGCCGCGAGGCTGAACACATCCTTCGAGGGCGTGAGTTTTATCTTTACGTCGACTCTGTTTAACATGTAACGATCCTGCACAAAGACATCAGAGTGCAAACGACCCATCATTTCAACCTCTTTACTACCCGAAGTCAAATCGCGCCGTGTTTTAAAACCCTCAATTTCTTTCAAATCGTCATGGTGGCCAGCTGTGTCTTTGTAGAACAGACCGGCCGTCAAGTATCCCGTTTTCGCATCCTCCCCGTAATTTAGCGTGGCCTCAAATACTGCTCTAAAAGGATAGGTATTCTCCGACGGTGTAACCAACGTGTCGTTTAGCGATACGTCGACTTGTGAAAATAGACTGTGAAGATAATTGTTGACCGGTCCTACCTCAGCATCGGGTGGTACACTATCACCATTCGGTAGTGTGATCTTGACCCGCAGATGTAAAAACGTGTTGAAAAGATCTAGATACTCCTCGCTGTTTCCAGAAATGAAAAACTCTATCGGTGCGCTATGCGACAAAGCTGCGATCGGACGAATTTCAATAAACTGGCCAGAGTCTAGAGATGTCTGCGTGGGTGGAACGCTAAATAAATCCAAACCAGAGTGAAGACATTCGCACGATTTGGGGTGAATGAGGGACATTATTAGTCGAAAATATCCTTTGCCACCCTCGTCTTCGTCTTCTTCCCGCTGTTGTGGACCGAATGAAGGGGGAACCGTCCAGCTGTCGGTTTTATCCTCTTCGTAACGGGTTCTCCTGGTGGAGGTAACTTCATAACTCGCTTTCTGCTTTGACGTAAACCACTTCCTGATTGGTTGTTATCACGCAGGTGGTCTACGGCCCCGTGTAGCAACCGCTGACCGGCCTCCTTAGCTCGTTCTTTGAAAGCTTCACCGACATTTTTCCCGGCTAATGCGTCCTGTGCGACCTGCAGACCGGTCCCCAAACCTTCTCTGAGCAAGGCCTTACCGCCGGTTTTTAACCAGGGTAAAATAGCCCTCCCGATTCCACCGAAGAAACTACCGATTCCTCGACCGCTCTGACTTCGACCTCCTATAAACACGGGCATCCCATCGCCCGCCTGACAACAGTAAAAGTCTTCGTATAACTCAACATCTCTATGAAGGGGGGTGTGTTTCACCATTATACCAGCTCAAGAAGCTTCTTGACTCGAAAGTGTACCGTTAGCACCGACGTCCCGCTGGTGAATGGAATGGTTTTTCCGTGTTCGTTGGCTAAAAGGATTTCCACGGTATCGAAGGAAAATCTACTCAGGGGTAGGTAGTGAGGCTTATCGTAGATATGAAACACCGAGGTGTGATTTCTATTGAGAACAGGCACGCTCCTGAGGAGAGGTACCATCACATCCCCGACCGGTCTGGGGGAAACGAGATCGCAGTAGACGTAGACATTCTTCGCAACACTTTCCAAGTCCATTACACCCACGCTGAAGATATCGGGAGCCGTGTCTGCTATTGAGGTCGTGGGGAAGGCTAACATGTTTTTCAAAGTGTCGCTTATGGTAACACTGACTCTTTTTTCGTAAAGTTTCAAGATGGCTTTCTTCACCTCTTTCGCGTAAATGAATCTCATTTTTTTCCCTTTCCCTGTACGACTCATCCTCCGCTTTTATGATCGACGCATTCAACGCGCCGATGAACGCATCGGGTTTCGTGTATAACCCAGGCTCCAATGTCACATTGAAATAAAATCTGGCGTCGCAAATATCGTCGTTATCGAGAGATTCGTAGCGAATCCAGACATCACCCTCTATTACATTGAAATAATTTAGCGGAAACTGTATCTCCACCAGTGCGATCTCATACTGCGTCGAAATGTCAATGGTCTGAGGGAGTTTAACGAAAAAGTGGCCTGGGTTATTATCCTTAAAAAGTTCCATAGATGCATTGCTGGGCAGGGTGACATAAAAACTCATTTTTTTTACTCGTTTCACCGTCGCCTCTCCAAGTTTGGATTCTGTACCATGTAACCCAAACAGCTGCTCAGTAGGGCTATCCACAGTTTTCCCTCCTTCGCGTCTGGCTTTTCGGTGGTCAGATTGAACAGTGAGACCGCTACAACTGTATATATAACTACCACTTGACAAATAAAGACAAGTTCTAAGTAGGGGGATAGTTTCCCAAACATCGACCCCCACCAGCGTGGTTCGCCGTCTCTCCTGACTCCCGAGTTTACGGCTCGCAAATCGGGCTCTCCACCAAAAATTACCACTTCTTCTTCTTCTCGCATCTCTAGTTTTTGTATCTGACAATGTCCTTGGACGGTATCCAAGTGTTAAATGAGGAATCGTACCCAAACCATTTGACTAAACACTCCTTTCGTCCAACGGATGTGCGACGCTCGGTTATGAGACTCTCGATTCTGTACTCGTGTTTGTCTCCAACTTTTTGAATTTCCGGTGTGTAGAATGACCCCTCTATCTCATCGCCCTTATCGTCTTTCAACACATATGTAACGGGGTTTGTTTCATTTACTCGACTGATGGAAAACAGTTCCTCCGTCCAAGCCGGGGCATAACCCTTTGTAAAATTGTCTCTGCCCAGGACCAGTCTAACTCGATCACCGGGTTTGTACAGGGGTCTTTCAAATTTAAAGTTGCGTTTGCTATTATACAACGTGTTCAATACCTGTTCTTGATTGTCTGCGTTGACGTCGACCGGTGCCATTTTTATACTTCTGTGATACGAATGGTTATAACTTCGAAGTAGGGCGGGGAGGACTCGGACATAAGACAACTTATTGGATTTCGTGAAATATCGCCACATCCGTTGTTTCAGAGTCCTGTTAAAGCGTTCCACCACGGCGGCCTTAATATCTTCGTTCTGCGTAGTGAAAAAGTGAACGTTGTTGTCAGCGAGGAATTTCTGAAATGTTCTGTTCAGAAACTCTGACCCCTTATCGGTTTCAAAACTCGCGGGTTTCCCATCGAGAAATATCTTACCGACGGCTTCTACTAAGGATTTCCCCGTTTTGGTTCGTATCGGTACAGACCACGCGAATTTACTGAAAACGTCCACACAAGAAACCAAATAGGAATATCCATCGTTGTGTTTTTTCAAATGTCTCAAATCGATTAGGTCTGCCTGATATTGCTGTTGGGGGCCACTCGTTATAATGGGACGCCTTTCAAATCTGCGACGAATTGGTTTATGAAGGGTATAGGTATCCTGATGACTCAGCCATTGTTTGATCTTTGCGAGTCCCAGTTTGGTGTTACGTTGCAGGGCCGTTGCACCACTATACGCCCCTGGTCGACTAGGGTCAAAGTAACGACGTTTCAATATTTTCTCCACCGTTCCCATTTTGGTGTTGGGATTCCACTCTTTCTTTTTTTAGGTCTTAGTTTATACGTGGCTACGGGCGGAGTGGTTTCATTACCTACCTTTGGGGTTTCCACTGGTGGTGGTGGTGTCTTGGTCTGCTCTGGTGATACCTCGAATGATGGTGTTGGTGGGGAAGGTGTTTTTTCTGTTGCCGTGTTGTGTTGAATGAGATCGACCGAGCCCAATGAGCGTCGTTTATACTGCTCCAATCTAGTTAAATATTGATGCAGGGCACGTTGGTACACTCTGGCCTTATCGGCGGGTGCTAAATCATCGCGGAATAGGATACGTTGCATTTCATCATCTAAATCTCTCAAGTTGTCACCGATCGCCTCGGGTGGGCTATACGACGTGGTAGTAGTCTGTTTAAGACCCTCGAGGAATCGAGGATCCATCAAAATCATTTTTTTTGGCCATTGTTACGCACCTAGTACTCCACCGAGAATACTTAATATAGGACGGAGCAAAGCACCTATAAACCCACCGGTTTGTAGAATCTCTTTCCGCCGCTTAAGACTCGGTTTCTTTTTAGTGAGAAGTCTCAACTTGTTCTTGTGTCGACGTAGCTCGCACTTCTGTTGCTGAGTGAGTCTAACATTACCTTTTAATATGTTATGACAACACTCGCACAAAAAGTTAATGAGTTTGGGAGAGGCTGATTTAATATGGCTCTTAAACCGCTCGGCGAGGCGGCGCGCATACATTTCAACATTTCACCGTGCCGTCTAAGAGCTTCATCACACATGATTCTCTACTTTGGCACGTAGACGATTTGTCTCTCCCCCGGGAATATTTGTGTTCTCAACCTAAGATTATCAGGTGTGTCCTGACGAAGATCGACCAGCAAATAACCGTGAGGAGTCGCTGTCGCGTCCTTAAAACTATCTTGGAGGTACCCCACCTGACCTGGGTACATTTGTTTACCCAGATTCATAATTTGACTCCCGTCTCTCAGGTTCTTGAAAAGGACTAAATAGTGCGTATTGAGACTTATGGTTCGATGTTCTTTATTTTTTCCGAATATATTTTGAACAATGTACATCACACTAATATCTCTGTGATGACTACCTTTGGTGAATAATTTTGTTACCCGCTCGTCCGTCTCAGACATCAAGTCATCGATGACGATCAGTCTTCTCTTCTTACCACCTTCCAATTTATCGACGTCTGGTAGACCCTCGAAAAATCTCACTGACCCCATAGTCTCGTATATCGATTGCCATTCCCCATAACACCATATAACTTCCTCCGGTACGGGGACAGCTAGCTCGTGAAGGTTCTGTATAAACTTTTGCACAAATACCGTTTTCCCACACCCGGTAGGACCGGCTATCAGAGCTGTGAAGGGATGATTCCATCGGGGATCCATCCTCACAAGTGCTACTAACTTTAGTGATTACGCCCCCGACGAAAATAACGAGTGATTTTAGGTCAGCGCGCGAGGTTTCCCCCTCTTCAACTAACACCTATTTTTATAAGCCACAACCTATATAAACACTACAGGGGGGAGGAGGAGTTTCCTAGTCTCAAGCCGCATTACCTGAGACCGAATTGTTACACGCATCATATTTCCCCACACATCACCCTATTGGGTCAGTTCCAGAGGTCACTGAACATGTCGCAACACGACTGATTACCACGCCTGATAACGTATTGCGTTAGCTGCTATAAATAGACGGTCCTCGACCCGATAAACGGGTATAAAAACCCCCCAGTCGAGCAGTGTACACGCACACACATAACCAACGTCTGTTGCCAGGTGGTTTGTGTTTGTTTTTCTTTGAATATGGAGTCGTGTAGCTTGAATACGCCAATTTCGTTTGATGTTAGTGATCAGCGCATATTTATGTCACGTGGAAATGAGACTGTAGTTCCATTGTCTAAAGATGGCGTTAAGGCAGTCTCGGTTTGTGTTTTTCGTAACAGACCATTGATAAATATAAGGACATATAGCGGTGATAGTTTTTTGAAGTTTCCTACCAGAACTGGGATAACACTATCGAGAGAGGAATTTATCACGTTAGTCGAGATGCGAGAGGAAATTTTAACCGCTTATGCTAACCTCAACTACACGCCGCCTGTTGTTAACCAGATCAGCTACACGCCACCTCTCGTTAACCAGATCAACTACACGCCACCTCTCGTTAATCAGATCAACTACACGCCGCCTGTCGTTAACCACCAAAACTACATACCATCTCTTGTTAACACGAATCTCATCGACTACACGCCCCCCTTTGTTAATCAAGGGAACCTCGCTCTTGTTAATCAGACGACAGATCCGGCACCCAATATGAATGCCGCGGGTGTTTCAGCAGAGTCACCAATTACCTATTCCAGCTTTGATCAAGGTTTTGTCAAAATGGAGGGCGGTTGTGTTTTGAAGGCTAATGAAACTTCCTATGCACCCGTGTTTGATAGACATTTAACAAACAGTACCACCAAAACAGGAGGAAGGAAACCCAGACGCTTAAAATTATCAACAACCGGACAGTAATATATATATATGTCGTATAATTGTTGTATTAATAAAGTTGTGAAATATAGAACGAATTTTGTTTTGGTTTACCATGCATGTGTGTGAGAGAGAGTGAGATGATTGATACTTTGTGTGGCTTGATGATAGAACATTAAGGGATGATGATGAGGGTGGCACAAGATGATGATAGGATATGAAGGGATGATGATGAGGGTGGCACATGATGATGATAGTGTTGAGGGTGGCACATGATGATGATGATAGTGTTGAGGGTGGCACAAGATGATGATAGGATATGAAGGTTGATGTTGAGGGTGGCACGTGATGATGATAGTGTTGAGGGTGGCACATGATGATGATGATAGTGTTGAGGGTGGCACAAGATGATGATGGGATATGAAGGGATGATGATGATGGTATTGAGGGTGGCACATGATGATGATAGGACATGAAAGGATGGTGTTGAGGGTGGCACATGATGATGATGGGATATGAAGGTTGATGTTGAGGGTGGCACATGATGATGATGGGATATGAAAGGATGGTGTTGAGGGTGGCACATGATGATGATGTGTCAATTTGTGTGGCTTGGTGATGATTTTTATTTGACTTGAGTTAGCTTGGATATGCAATAGAGAGAGAGAAGAGAGAAAAAAAATCGCTATAATCACACCTGGTACATGATGCTAACGATACTAATAATTGCTTGTCAGCATTTTTTTACATGTCGCCTCCTGTTGCCTAATACCCACACATGATGATAACACTCGACCAATAAAGGCACCCCACCCGCACGCCACGCGACGACCCGCCATCCGACCCGCGAGATACCGCCATCCCCACAAGTTTTAGAACCGCTGACCCCTTTTAGAACCGCTGTCCGATAACCGGCGAGCTAGCGACGTACCACGAGATAAGCCGCCACGCACCAACGCACACCACGAGCGACGCGCCGATCAATAAGCCGTCACGCACCAACGCACGCCACCGAGATAAGCCGATTACCGATCACGACCACCGAGATAATAAGCCGATAATTATCGGACTTTTGCACGGGTTTGGTGCCAGTTTCGTGCGGTTTCGGTGCCAAATCTATTGTCTTTCGGTGCATGTGCATGCACTTTTAGGTTGGGTTCACAGCCACCCATACTACTGACTCACCAGGGCCCAGATGCACGAACAGTATTGAAATATGTATCACCTTGCCTTTCTTTTCGAGTGTACTGTTGGAGATATAGGATCATCAATCATTATAACGTAACAAGCACAACACTGTCAATTGATGCATTCATAACGTTTGATTCTAAAGGACGTAGCCAGAAGCACGAACACAATAAGTTAAGGAACTGAACCAATAACACCAGATATTGATGGGAAAAGGGACAAGGTGGGGGATATGTTTGATTAAAACACTTGGCAGCAGACTCCTGAAACCCAAGGGTTCTCATACTCTGGGGGAAGAGTTTGCACTTGGATACAGTTCTTTTCAATTTGACGTATGTATATCTAAGTCAACGATGGCAGAAGAAGGCTTTCAGCTTTGAGAAATCGGTTGCACTGGGGCGTCGAGAAGGCCCAAGATTACGCGGATAACAGTTGCCGTCGTTACTGATATCTCTCAGATTGCCCGCTGTGGGTTTTTTTTTTCGAAAACACCCAAATACTTGTGACGACCCAAGCACTGCGAGCTATAGAGGGCAAAACACTTTTTACCCACAACCGCACCTAATCACAATGGTGAAAACTTCAAATCATCGTCATTATCATCATCATTTAGTACCGTCTCCGAATCGAAGAGAAATTATCATGGAGCGCCATTCCGCTTTATCTCTTCTTTTGATGGTGCAGATTGTCACAGCCTGACTTGTCCATCTTTTGATGTTACATGTCCATATTCGTCTTGGTCTGTTTCTGCCTCTTTTACCTTGCATTTTCCCTTTCAAGATTACTTGGATTACTTAGTAGGAACTCTAAAGACAGATTAAAAACTTCAGTGGGTCGCTCACGAGTTACGTAATGTATTTTAACCTCGCCGCTGAGAGATTATCATATCTGTTTACTTGTCTTTCGTACCCTGCATTACCAACATTTTGTATTAAAATCAAACATTTCATTTACTAAATTCGAACCTAAAACGTGACGTGGATGCGGGAAACTTTTAGGTCTATCTTTAATATTAAAATATATCTGGTAGTCATCATCGTCATTGGGTGCCGTCTCCGCATCGAAGGTTGGCTACCTTGTCTCTTGCTTTGATGGTGCAGATTGCCATAGGCTGACTTGTCCATCTTTTGATGTTACTCGTCCATGTTAGTCTTGGTCTGCCTCTGCATCTTTTACCTTGTATTTTCCCTTCTAATATTACTTTTATTAGACTGTTATGTCTTTTAACATGACCAAAAAATGTCATTTGTCTTGCTCTAATTGTATTTATTAGTTGTTTTTTTTTCATTTTTAGTTGTTTTAAAACTTCCTCGTTTGTTTTCTTTTCTTTCCATCCAATTTATCTGGTAGTAGCGTTAAGATAAATGTAACCAAGAAAGGGATTGGTGATTTACTATTTATTACCTTATAACGCCAGTAGAAAATGACTCCCTACTAGCAGAATAATCGCACAATGACCTTCTGACTCATTTTTCCCCGCCCACAGCGCTGCACTGAATACAGTTTTAAAAAAACAGCTGCTGTTCTCCTTTGGCGGTATAAACCCATGATGACAGAAAGGAGTGTCCCCGGGGGGGAGGGGGGGGGGAATTATAGATGACAAAATGTTTATGTTGTTGTGAGTAATAGACACATAAGACACATTTTTTTATATTATCCTGAGCTGTTATAGTGTGACTGAGCCATGAAGGATATGACGATCGTCAGAGGAAGAATAAAAGAATGATACGACGGACGATAAGAGGTACAATAGTTGTAGGCGACGTAGAATGAACAGAAGACTTAGGAAATAGCACGGATACGTAAACTAACTATTCGAACCCAGACGCTGTGGCGTAACCAACTATAAGACTGCAAGAAACTACGAAGAGGTGTTCAGCCTGAACGTGGAAATCCAGACAGATGTCTACGCGGGCCGATGAAGTTACATAACGCAACGAAGCTGGACGATGGACTCCGTCGAACAGGTGTTGTTGACACGAAATAGCTATCACTGGGGCTAACCCTGAAACATACTTTGAAGGGCCGAGCCGAGCGAAATCAGGGCGAATTCCTATGTTGGCAATTCCTAACTATGTCGGAAAACGCCTTGAAGTCCAGATAGACGGTTTTAGATGTAAGGTACTCTGACAAAGAAATCGCCGCACGTGGTCAAGGGCCAATGTTAAGCTTTAGTTATAAGGGAACGAAGTTTAGGATGATTGACAGGTGTCGACAGGACTCCTAAAGCAATAAGACTATGGACATAATTAGAAGGCGGAGTTAAGAAAAAAGTGATTGGAGGCGAACGAAGGAAAAGCCATATATAGATTAGATTCCCATGATCCTTAGCCAGGTGGGAGTGGCTAAGATGAACACAAAAAGACCCTGACAAGACTTATGGGGACTTAGACTCTAGACTCAGCACTTAGAAACAGTTAACTTTGCACCCACGAAGCGGGGGAGACATAAGAGAGAATGTAGTAGAAGAGACTAGATACCTGCCTCAAGGCAGAAGATAGAGTGTACGAATTAGGAGTTAGATTAAACCAGTTCGCTTTTTGTAAGATACGTTTTGGGCTTAGAAAGTATAATATTTTTTAAAGAAGTCGAACTGTGGTATCTAGAGTTTAAAGTAAAGATATCAGTAAGTTCCCCAGGATCATTAGGTAGACATATATATACATATAGAGATATACATATACTGACAAAGAACACTAATGCGATCACAAAGTTACGTATCATAATCATCGCCGATAGGCACCATCAAGTAACGCTATAGTAACGTCAGATTTATAAGAGAATTTAGAACTTGTTGATTGTATCAGAGACATATTGTCAAACCATTGTCAAACCACATGTGGATGTCATTAATAAAGACAGTGTTTATATAAGTTCAAAAACGATGATATCGAGTTATGTGTGTCTCTATAGCATATATGTATGAAATTAAAAAAGCAATATAGACAAAGAAGACACTGAAGATAGATCAACAAGATGTCAATTCAATAAGAGACTCATTAACATTAACACCAAACATCAAGAACTCTGCAACAGAAACAGAAGACACGCATTTTTTTTCTTTGTAAATGTTATTGGCAAATCGTAACGAGCACCGTTCCATCAAATAAGGCATATTGTCATCATGTAGATGTGAGGTCAAGTTAGCGTTTCTCAAGCCCACAGGTGACCAACACGATACAAAATGAACATACTTTAGCTATCCCAAAATTGTTTCTCTTCATCAATCTGACTATTAAAGGGTGTTTTTTACATTTTGCTAGTAATTTGGAAACACTCTTGACAATGAAAGCAAACTGCGAATCTTTCTTACTCCGAACGTCATTTCATTGAATGCTGATATTCCTTAATAATTTTGAAGTTTACAAAAAGGATACATAAAACTGTAAATGTTCATCAGAATAGTTTATATAAACAGCTATAACTTTATAGTGCACGGATTGTTAATGTCGTTAGGATTATTTTGTAATTCTAATAAATCTTCATGCTCAGAACCCATCTGTAATACAAAATCACTTATTCATACAGAAATCCAGTGAGAGCTAACTGAGACCTAAAAATCAAATGATTTGGGCGACACATATGGCGGTGGCCTTTGTTATATTCTAAATGTATAATCCAGTCAGAAACGGATGCATTATCCTTTTAATCTGGAATTCAACCATATGGGTGCGTCTATCGCAAGCTGCTACTACCCCAGGATGTTAAAGCTATAGTTTGTTCACAAATTCGTGCCCACACAGTTTATTAATTATCTCGGAAACTGTTTGATGAAGTTCTGTAATTCTTTTTCGTGAATGTTATTTTTTCACCGACCTTCAGTCTGATTTTTTGCCCTACTGTCATGCATTTAGGAAAGATTTTTGCTTTATCTGAGGTATATAAAAATATTATTTTCTTGTTTGTCCTAAATTTTAGGATTTTACAATACCCACACTTGTTGTAATCAACTCACCAATTAAAAAGGCAAATTTCACGTGCACACCACACAATCTTAGCACCGTTTCGCACTCCTAACTTGTAAGAAACGACACTCCGAGGTTTTTTTTTTTTTTTTTTTTTTTTTTTTTTTGTAATTTTATTTCCGGCTTCTTGTTAAATTTGTCCAGAGGCGTATATTGACAAAATATTTACTATTGATGAATATTCCTGTATGTGTGATGATTTGTAAGCTGTTATGGCGTGACTACTTGATTTTCAAAACCATGAAGAGTTTAAAGTGTAAATTAATCACTATGCAAAAGGTAACTGTGTTACTGTACATGCACTTTTTCAAGGAATCTAAAAGGGGTCGGTTATGATACGATATAAAAAAAAAAACTAGAGAACAGAAACGGGCAGTTCTAAATATAGATAGAGAGTCTTTCCATCGATAGATAGGACATAACTTTGACTCTGCAGAGGCGACGGTCAAGCAAGGAATTTTACCTATCTCTATGACGAAGATATAAAATCAAATGAAAAATGTTGCCCTATTCAATGTAATACGGATACGTCTTTGGCTTTCATTGTTAGAAAATTAAAATAATTTACTGTAAAATCTAATGTTTAGGCACGCGTTTTGATATTTTTTTTATATAAACAACAAACGATTTGTGCAAAATTCAGACTACCTTTGTACTTAAATATTATAAAATCTGAAGGTCGGTGGAAAAAATAAGATTTCATGAAAAAGAATTACAGAGAGTCATCAGTTCCCAAGATAATAAAATCTGAAGGTCGGTGAAAAAATAAGATTTCATGAAAAAGAATTACAGAGAGTCATCAGTTCCCAAGATAATTGATCAACTCCGTGGGCACGAATTTGTGAACGAAATATAGCGTTCAGTTCAGCTATTTAACTTGACTCGTACCAGCTGTCGATCACTGCACTCAGAAGTTTGATATTTTCAATCTACGGCAGTTTTCAAACCGCCTATTGGAGGCACATAAAACAGTGTCCCAAACCTGTGTGGCCTTAAAGTCTCATCCTCGATTGGGACCAAAGTCCCAGCCATGGGGATATCAATCTAAAACAGTTTTTTTACATCAACTATCGCAATTTTTCAAGCCAGCCCTTGTAGGCACCATGGGAACAAAGGAGCGCCCAGCCACCATGTATTTTCAAAGCGGCATTTTATATTCACTGTCAAAGATATATATATAATATGACACAGATGGTCAAATTCAAACAAGACAAATGAGATTTTTAGGGCATGTTAAAAACACAACAGCATGCTAAAAGTAATCTTGGAAGGGTAAAATACAAGGTAAAAAAGGCAGACCAAGACTAACATGGACAAGTACATTAAAAGATGGACATGTCAACCTATGACAACCTGCACCATTAAAGCAAGAGAGAACGCGGAATGGCACTCCATGGTAGTCTACATTCGATGCAGAGACGACACTCATTGAGAGGCTGTCGCCGGACCGCCATGGATGATCTAGATCCACGTGCACTCACTCCTTCGCTGCGCTATTTTTGCCTCCTTGACGAGCCTCAATCCGTTCAACCGCATGCTGTACCATTTTAGTATTACATTGTTTGTAAATTGCATTCTTCTATGTCAAGAAGGATCGCGATGATACGTACCTAGAGCTGTCAGTCAGTCAGTAAATCGGGAAAAATATCTTTACCTCTGTGTACGTATGGAATGTATGGCCTTTGGCGTCTTGACAGACAGTTGGTAGCAAACAATCATGATTAGTCAATAGTTTGACAAGATATTAGTGTCTTATGCTGCATGCTGTCTTACCGAATAGCTTCTTCCGTGGCTTAATCTGTCAATATTGAATAGAAGACTAACATGGCTGGGGCATGTCCAGCGAATTAAAGAAAAGCGCATCCCCAGGCAAATACTATATGGCGAACTAACTCACGGAAAAAGATAAATCGGCAGACCTAAACTACCATATATAGATATATGTAAATCATCTCTGAATGACTTCTCCATATGTGAATATGACTGGGAACATCAGGCAAGTTATCGCACATCATGGAGAGCATGTATAAAGAACGGTATAACATCATTTGAGACTGTGTGCTAAGGCAAAACTTAGAAGAGAAAAGACTCATGAAAAAGCATGGAAAACCCTGTGGACCAGTGGGCTTGACTTGTTCATTCTGTGACCGCGTGTGTTTGTCAAACATTGGTAGAATTAGCCACGACAGAAGCTGTTCGACAAAAACAAAACCTAAAAAAAATACCCAATAGCCTCCACTAGACCGTCTGACAAGACGAAAAGGGTCATATATTGGATAGAGTGAACAAGATGTATCTGTGGTGCGTGACCGCGTCTAAATTCTCCTTAAGTAATGAAAAAGCGACACATGGCACACGTTGTTGTATTCTCTTTTTTTCCCCCGATTTATTTAAATAAAGAGTATACCAATTTTATATGTGCTTTTAACTATATTCTCTATAATTTAACAACAAATATTACCCACTGGCATTTTCATAGTCTTAAAATTATATTTCTGATGCGGAAAAAGTTTTTAGTTTGTACGTACGTAACAGATATCTCCAATTGTAATGTTTTTATGTCCCGCGAATTGAGCTTGTGTTAATCATAACCTATTTCCCACTTTATGTATGAAATATACAAAAACCATGGCATTCATTTCATTCCCTTAGGGTTTTAATCTTTTAAAACGTCTTTTTAATGGTGTCTGTAGCACAGAATGAATCTAAGGTCTTAAATTTTATTGACTACGGTAGTTGTAGTAGTAGTAAATATATATATATATATATATATATATATATATATATATATATATATATAACTGGAGACAGATAAAAGAGTTATTGGGCCTAAAATATTGCTATGTTATGGTAGGCTCACTTTCCCTGCGCTACGGACATATGTATAAATGCTCCGATCTTCTCCAAGAAAAACAGAGAACCATAGAGAGGATCGCTACCCACGTGTACAAGCTTCGTTGTACAGCCTTGAATCCATATATTGTTTTGAACGATCAAAGAGTTGACCTATGACAGAGCAGTAATTCGCTTCAGATGTTTGAAAGTCCCTAGAGCAGTAACTTATTCCAAGCAATTAAATAACACTAATTATAATAATAGAATAAGGGCTTTCAAAAGAAATAATTTTAAAACGCAATGACTATGAACACAGAGGTCTGGCAGTGGTTTTAAAAATGTACCACGACTGACCTTAACGTGAACTCATTTCATTTCTTTTTGTTTCACCGTCCCATAAGACTGGAGGTTGCTGGGGCATCACTGGCAGCCTTTGTCAATCTTCTCTACTTCTATCTATAAAAGTCGTTTTTGGGGACTGCAATGTCGGAACCTGTCAATTCTTTGATGATACCTTCCATTCTCTTTCTCTGCCTACCCATCCTTCTTTAGCAAGACGGTCGAGAATACGTGACCAACCATTTAATTTTGGCATATGTACTCCAATTGCTTGTTAAATTTTTTTGGAACGTTTTTATTTGCGATACGATCCATACAACAAACTCCCAAATTCTTATCAAATCATTTCATCTCTTAAACTTGTATTTTATTCTGACATTGAAATTTACTGTTTAAAAATAATTATCTCAACCACAAATAGAATACTATAGTTTAACCATATTGTAAAATAAAAATAATTTTAAAATGTTGCGGTGAAATATTCTATTTAAAAAATTAGGTAAAGTCATAGTCTAGCGTCGTTACGTCATTTCTGTTTGGAGTAACGTCCCTTGCATTTTATTGGGTTATTTTCTAATCTGACACTAGAAGACCTCTGGGTTAACTTTAATAATACCCTAAAACTAAACATAACTCTAAACCATGTTGGAAAATAAATTAAAAGAAAAAAAATAGAAGCAGTCGATATATTCAAACACATGCAGTCAATCACGGGACATCACTCGTTTTGCATAAATGACATAACGATGCTATACCAGGACTTTACCAAAATGTAAATTAAAAGTATCTCAGTGATCCACATCCAGTTTTCACTTACAGAAACCACACCGCCAACTTCATTTTGGAAACACTGCTTTATAGAACACCGTGCTGACCATGGTGGCCCTAGCAGAAATTATTTATCGAAATTGTGGTAAATGTTCATGCTAAAGGTTGTAGCAATATCACAATCATTTGTTTTCCCTCATATTTTTTTTTTTACTTTGCGATTTCACTTTTCAAACAATCGATCTGTTAAAAGCACCACCATTAAACAAAATATTTGCTAAAAAATACATGCATTACGATACTATAAAATTGTATATGTTAATCGAGACAGATACTTAATTTACTAAAGAGGGAATAGAGTAACGCAGTGTAAATATCCCCGAGAAGACTCCATCACGTGTCTGAAAACGAGAAACAATCTAAATAATTCATATATACATTATTTCTGGCATTTTCAACTCAATGTTTTATTTTCTTGAAATCCTGCAACGCAAATTAAGTCCTCGCAGACAACGATGAAAATATGAGGCCCTGTGTGTATCCTACGCACTTTAAAGAACCCTTGAAAGTATATGTCAAGCAATAAATACCAGCATTACGTATTATCAAGCACACCACCTGAACAGGAACCTGCACTATTTAATATTACAACATATACTTTAGACAAGCAAAAGTCCATCAACCAGATCGTCCATCGCATAATAAAATTTATTGTCTCACGTAATATTTTCTATATAAAGGAGCTCGACAGGTGTATTAAGATCAGTGTGATTCTTTGCTAAATATTTGAGTTTCACACATCTCACATTTTTTTCTAAAATCATCAAGGTACGTAATAAGGTTAATATTATTTATCAAATCATTAGTCTAAAGAAGAACAAAAATGTTTTTAAAAAGTGATGATAAATACTTGCCAAATAAAGCAATAGGAAACAGTTTATACAGAGCTTCGCAGCAGGGGGTAATCTGATCATCAGAAGTTTGATCCCGTCGAGTAAATGTAAAGGTAAAGTACAAGACTTGAACCGGCGTCTTAGCACGCGAGTTTTAACTTAAATGTTCGGAGATTTCTGGATAGTGTTGCCTCAAGCATGGAAACTCACGATGCGAGGCGACATTCCTCACCTTCCCAGGGTAATACCCTGGTACCCATTTCTGCCAACGGCTGGATCGACGACAGTGGGGTATTTTTTTTTTCCAACCACGAGTACAATTCACACTGATCCCAGGGAACACAGGTTGTCCGAACGTCGGTAGTCCAGTCGGGTGGTTTTCCCAACTAGGCTTTCCGCCCTTTAGCTTCGTGATACTCTAAGGGAGTTGGGTCCGTCTGAGTCATGACTCCTAGGCGTCGAGCTCCTGCTACATTGACTCTAAAGCTTCTAATATATATTTGGTACACAATAACTACACTTACTCTAAGCAACACTTCTGTTTGAATACGGTCTTTATCAGGGTGGAATACTTACATCTCTTAGCTTTAACCCAGCACGTTGATATCCTGTTCGTGGTAGCAGCGGTAGAAAGCAAAGATATTTTCGTCGTTGTCCGATAGGGCTAGACATCTGATATCACTACTTAGAGTCTAGAGGAGGACAGAGTTAGAAGTAAACTATAAAGGAATTACATAATATCAGAATCAGTATGAATCTTTGATACAATATATGAGTTTCACACATCACACTTTTTTTTTTCTGAAATCATCAAGGTAACTTAAAAGATAAATATTACTTATTAGATCATTAGTCTATATTCGAAAAAAAAAGTTTCAAAAATGGTGATGATAAATACTTGACAAATAAATAGATAACTTCTTCTTCTTCTTTACTTCCTCATTTGCCTTTCATCGTCGAGGGGAGATATAATTTGAGGTCTTTTGCTCTTGTGTTCGCTTCTGCAGCTGTTATGTTTCCTAGTATTTATAATATTCCATCGATCCATCTTTTTCATGGACGACCCTTGGGTCTGGTGTTCTCGCAACGCTTAATAAAGGCTCGTTGTGATGTCTTTTGATCGCTCTGCCTTGTCACGTGGCCAAACCATTTTATCTGTTATTTTTTATAGTTTTTTTTTCTCATTTCTTCATTTCTGATTTTGTCTCAAAGGCTGTTTCCTGTCAATCGTCTAACACATTTAATCCCAGTAGAGGTTATTTATCTTATTGTTCTTGCATCTAGGATCCAGGTCTGGCATTGGTAGCACAACGGTGGGATGAAGATTGTATTGTACAGTGCCCGTTTTGCCTGTAGATTCATTTCCTTGTTGGACTATAGTGGTGATAGCTGTCCAATGATTTGACAAGCTGTGATGCATCTTGAGTATCTCTGCTGTTTGAGAATTGTCGTTTGTCACTAAACTTCCTAGGTATTTGAATTCCTCTACTTGTTTTAGTTGCCTGCCTTCTATAATTATGTTAATGTTCTGTTTCTCTTTTGCGACATTCATGATTTTTGTTTTGTTGATGTTGATTTTCATGTTGTATTTTGTGCCTGTGCTTTTGAGTTTATTTAAGTGTTCTTGTAGGTCTTCTATTTGTCCATGTGCAGCAGTGGGCCGGGATTATGGAATTAGGAGTGAACGTAAGGAAAATCACGAGAAAATGAGAATAGTGAACTCTAGACAGAAACATGAGAGTCTCGTGTATGAATGAGCGTTAGTAAGAGAAAGGACAATTAATGTAACAAATGATATGATTGGCTGAAGGGAAAAGACATACGCAAAAAGACAGAAATACAGGGTTAGTTGAGCAGGAAACGTGAACATAGACTGAGCTCGTGTTAAGTCACTAACTGGCATTCTTTAGAAGAGAAGACGTTATTCAAGACGGAGATCGTGTTAATCAATAACTAGCAATTTTTTTACAGTTTAGAGGAAAAGACTGTATACAAGACTGAGATCATGTTGAGCCACTAACATGTAATAAGTCTAATTTAGAGAAGAGATTAGACAAGACGGAGAACAGGTGGAGCCGTCAAGTTGTAGTTTCTGTAGTCCGTTGGACAAGAAACGTTAATCGGAGCTTAGTTAGGGCTGAGCTATTCAGCTAGTTAGGCCTGGGTCCGTGAGACAGAACATTTCTCTGGACAGAAATTAGCAGTGAGACATTTTAAATAGTAATGTATTTGTGCTAGAGATATGAACAGTTGATTAAACAGCTTATGATTAAAGAGAAGAGGATGGCAAGTTTAGATAGTGGTCGAATTAGGGATATATGCGCGCGCGCGCGCACGCACGCACACACACACACACATATATTGTCCTTTCGAGCCCAAGACGGCACATAGGGCAGAACCACAATCTCAAATACAGAAACCTTGCGTGCCAAAATGGCACATATTGCAGAGATCACTGCTTCTAAAATCTATGGCACTGTTTCCATAACAACACTTTTTACAATGACAGCTTGTCAAGCCATCGATCAACTCCTTAGTAGCCTCTTGCGACATGCCTGGAAGGTTACAGTGTCACTATTCTTTACTTCCCTCATAACGAGGCCCCGGAAGTAAAGATTAGTGACACTGTGACCTTATTGATTATACATAATTGTTATTGTGCATGAAGGTTGTGACTGATGTTATCAATAATTTAAATCCTGTTAGTGTGGCTGAAGGCACTAGATACTGTCTGGTGTTAACGGCAGAAGTTGTATGAAATAAACAGTCAGTGCAGTTTTTCATGTGGTGTTGCCTTGAGTCATATTCTTCCATCAGTGGCACAGAGGGTGTTTGGACTAGTGACGAACGAACAATGGGGAAAACAGAGAATCTGGTCAGCAGGTTTAACGAGACCGGCAAGTCAGTAAATCAGCGCGAAGTTCTATAAATATACGATTCACAGCGAAACATCAGGGTGACCTGTCAGTGCAAAGTCAAGGTCGCAGACGCAGACAGGCGACGACGTGTGTGTTTACATCCCTGGCCTGTTTACAACATCAGCAAGCAGGTGAAGAACGAACAGTCATTCACCGGGCGACGGTAACATTATTACGGGAACTGTTTACATCAGCCACACCGTCTCCTTTTACACATGTATGAGTGCCTTATCGTCTGCAAATAAAAGCTCGTTGGTCTCCTCTCTCTGATGAGTTTGCTAACTTGCATACATAGTCCATGTATGTGATAAAAAGTTGGGGGATAGTACGCACCCCTGTCTTACACCTGATCTAACTTCGAAGTGGTCCTTGTAGCCTGCTGCTGTTCTGACTGTGCAGCTGATGTTGACGTAGAGACTTTTGTCTCTACATCAATGACGACATCATAAATTGATAACGGTTCCATATAATTATATACACATAATAATATACTATACCATAGAAGAGGTATTTAGTACATTAACTTAACAATATTAAACGGATGCATACAGAAGTTGCAGGTAATCATTTCTCACCATATATTTTGTTATGAACTCTAAGAGGCAGGTGCACATTTTTTTTAAAATACCTGGGTTGAATCGAGGTGGTATGACTTTGGAGAGTGAAGCCACCAAGTTAACTGTTACACTAGTGAGTTTATCACTAGAAGTCAATGTCCAACAAAGTAGTCAGTAACATTCACACATTCCTGCAACATATTAAATTTTAAGATAACCGCTTGTTGCACCTGTTTGTAGATTGGCCTTGTAAGCATATTCGGGAGAAAAGGAAATGTTTAGAGATGAATTTTAAAATATCAGAACAGTTGACATTATTAACAAAAATATGCTAATGTTTCAGTGTGTAAGCTCGTACTCTTCTCTGACAACCAACATGAAATTATGTGGTCAGTCAACTAAATTCAAGCGGCCAACCCCTCGAGATAATAAAAGAAAAGTGGTGCTAAAATTATAGTATCATTGTTTATGAGCCCATCATCTTTGCGTTAGAACAGTGTCCGTCATTATCAACATCATCTAGTTTGTCACTGTTATATTCATGACAGTTACTATGAAGTTGTCTGTTCATCCGAAGACATTTATGAATTATAAATATTTATGTTTCCAATCATACAGAATATCTCAGCACAGTGCTCCAGCTCTGTGGAAAGTTAAAGATAGCTGGAGTATATTGTACATCGATAGTTAATATCAATTCAAATTAAAGTGCAAATGTAATCTTTATTCTTGCCCTGGAAGCAACATATAACTTGCTTTCTTATCTTTGTATCTGACACGATCAACTTCATCACGTAACCTATGTATAGAGAACAATTGTGGATGGAACGAGAAGAAAGAATGGAAAATAATGGTGTTCCAGTTATCAAGTGCATTTCGTACACTGAGCATTGTCATTTTTGAAGCCTGCCAAATACTTCTGATGAATACGTCCCCTGTAGGATTTAGGAGATGTTAATAAAACAATTAACAGAGCGGAAAGTGTTATGTCTGAGGGTTATATTCTACAAACAAAAGCATTCCAACGCTTGCCGAAATCTCGTGTCATGGCTACACCAAAATTGTGCAACTTCCCCAATTTACGTCATTTTTACCTGTGTCGCCCTTAAAATATTATGCGGCCCTTTGTGCCCAGATGGTCACGGTCACTGTTTGTGAAACAATGCTCTAAATCAGAGAGTCTATTTTACTGATCATATATATATATATATGACACAAACAAGGAGCTCTTAAAAAACATCAGAAAGAAGCAATCAACATTTTTCGGGCACATCATGAGAAGAGGAAAGTTGGAATACTTGGTTACAACTGGCAAAATAAAAGGAAAGAGAGATCGCGGACGACAAAGAGAGAAAATACTGGATAGCTTGGTGTCATGGCATGGAAAACAGTCAACAACAGAACTGATACGATGCACTGTGGGTAGAAGATTGTGGAGGGACATGATCGCCTACGCCAACCGGCAGGGTACATGATGATATATATATACACACATAATTGAGTATGAACATATATACATTTATTTGTTTAAGCGCACGCATATATATATATATATATATATATATATATACATGTATATATATATTTATATGCACATAGGAAAAAACAGCACAATTTGATCTACAAAACAGAAATGTATATGAAAGTTAAAACTATTTTTACCGCCTTTTTCCCATTACAGATGTCTGCGGCGAGAACTGATAGGACTAGAGAATAAAGGCCGCGTGTACAGTGCAGCCGCCGCGAGGTTTTCGATCTGAGTTTTTATATTTCACCCCCCCCCCCCCACTCCCCCGATCATAGAAAAAAATGTCAGGGTTTAATGGACGATTGCTATCGATTCCGTCACTCGCTGTCCCAGATTTATCTAAAAGATCTCCTATTAATATGAACAACCATTGGACATGGTTTGTGAGCATTACAGATCTTTCATGATTTGCACAGAAAATACCGGCCCTGTACATGAATCATGCATCGTTAAGGACGACGCATTGGATTCTATCAAACTAATTGGTATCATGGTATCATAACAGTTAAAATTATACTGGTATTTCAGGTACTACCTGGACAAGATGATGTTTCATGGATCGGCTATATTTTAGTCCATAAAAGTAACAGTTTGAGCATAGCAATTATAAAATATTAACAAAGTCATCTATACTTCACAATTATATTTTATTCTTTTAATGGCAGGTACAGTCATCAAGAAAACACGAAATTCAACGTCACAATGGCATTACCAATCACAATTCCCTGGCTGCTAACTCTGACATTGGCCATCTTAACCATATTCTGGTTTTGGGCAAAGACCAGACATACGTACACCAAATACAACATCCCACCATTCCCTGCCAAACCCTGGCCAATCGTTGGACACTCCTTCAAGGTGAGAGGTAACCTCAGAGAGACAATGAAAGAGTGGAGAAAGAAGGCCGGCGACATTTATAGTCTTGACATTGGAGGACAACTACAAGTCGTTGCAAATGAATACAATATCATTAAAGATATTTGGGTAAAGAAAGCCGATCATATTATTAATGTTCAAGGATCTTTTGGTAATGAACTTGTTGGTGAATATGATAAAGGGATTATTGAAGCCAGAGATGACAACTGGAAAGAGCAAAGGGCGACATCTTTATCCATACTCAGATTATTTGGGATGGGGAAAAATGTCATGGCGGATAAAATAGGAGAAGAAGTATCGTGTATTCTTGAGAAACTTGTTGCTTTTAAAGGACAACCCGTAGACGTTAGGCTATTGCTTAACGTCAGCGTTTCTAACGTCATTTGTTCTGTAGCAGTGGGGAAACGATTCGAACACGAGGATCCATATTTTGTTAGATTAATGATAAATGTCAATGATATGATGAGATATGTTAGAACTATCGCAATGCTTACGCCACTTAAGTTTTTGTATTACCTTCCTGGAGATCTTTTTAAGGCTAAGAAATGGGTTAAGGCAACAGTTGATGTAAACGCCAATTTTTGTAAGGCTTACGTTAAGAAGATGACAGAAATATTCGATGAAAACGAGGAACCGCAGAACTTTGTTACTGCTTACATCAAGGAGATGAATAGGCTGAAAAATAAAGGAGTCAAAACTAATTTGAGTGAAGCAAACTTAATCGCAATAATCAGAAATCTGCTTTTTGCTGGAACAGAGACCACTAGCACTACCATACTGTGGTGTCTCCTCTACATGCTACATTATCCTGAGGTACAAGAAAAAGTTTACCAGGAAATTGAGGTAAATGTAGGAACTGCCCGTGTCCCCCTTATCGCTGACAAATCCAAGTTGACATACCTGAATGCTGTTATCATGGAAACACAACGGATTGTCAGCCTTGTTCCTGTTGCGTTTCTAAGGGAGGTTAGTTCTACTTTTGAAATTTCAGGCTTCACCATTCCTAAAGGTTGTACCGTTTGGTCTCATCTGGATTCAGTTCACCACGAAAAGAAGATCTGGGGAGACCCCGAGAACTTTCGTCCAGAAAGATTCATTGATCAAGCTGGAGCTCTCATCAACCGGGAAGAACTCATGCCCTTTGGTATTGGAAAAAGAATTTGTCTGGGAGAATCGCTGGCCAGAATGGAGCTGTTCTTATTTTTGTCTGCCATGTTTCAGCGCTTCAAGTTTGAACCAGCTGACAGTTCTGCGGAGTTGCCCACACTGAAAGAGGTTTTAGGAGGTACAGTGGTGCCCCAGCCATTCAAACTTAGATTCATTGAGCGCAAAGGACTAGGTGGTGAATTACGGTAAATAAATATCGTACACACAGAGCATTACAGTTCTATAGCTTATTTATTCTGCAAGGAAATTTAATAACTGACAATGACGAAAATAAAGGACATATTGACTCATCGTCTGTGTACCTATTCACGTAAACAGCTAATACCATCACATTTTAAAAATATTATCATGCATGACACTAAAGTGCATACTGTTTATTTTTTGTTCATTACTTTAATATGCTTATCTCTCATGTTAAACCATGAATTTAATTGTAATAAAGAGAACTCGTAATATTTTTTGTTGGCATTGACATATGTACATATATATATATATATATATATATATATATATATATATATATATATATATATATATATATATATAAATATCTATATATATATATATATATATATATATATATATATATATATATATATATATATATATATATATATATAAATATAATATACAAGAGCCATTCCAAATTTGAAGTGACTGTATTTATAAAATCACCCACTGACCAATCATCGCTTTCATCTTCACTGTCTTCGACTTTTAAACTTGATTTTACTCTAAAAAGTAGATGAGCCATAGGACTTAAGCTCGTCTGTTACTCAGTGGTAGTTTTATTGGGTTTTTTTTTATTGTACCGTTGTTAAAGTATTGCCTCCTGATCTAAATGCCGGTCATTTTTTTCACAGTTTTTGTCATAGTAACTATCTTCTGTGAATGGTTAATTTCACCGATGTCATATTATCCCCCTTTTTTGATTGGATAATCTAAGCACCTATCAAACACACACGTTACCCAGCTTATACATAAACCTAGAACAGAGCGAAAATAATTGGTGACTTATTTTCTCAATTCTGTTCAGGCTAGAATATAGTAACATTTTATTCTGTTGAGACTACCTTTCACGCCGTAAGTTGACTTGATTTTATGTATGAACATATTTCCTTAACGGTGTTTAAATCCGATGATTTATTTAAGCGTTTTTGTTACTGACTAAAGGGTAACTTTGTTTTCCATATGTGTACATCTTTATCAGTGGTATTAAATTTCTTAGTGTTGTTTAAAGTAGATATGTAGAGCATCGTTGACAGCGTTAATATTTGTAGCAGAAGGCTTTAGTTGAAATCAAGACATTCATGTGGTAAAGATAAATGAATAGTTCTTTACTGAGGGAATACGTTTTACATTCATCTTGAACATTTGATAGATTATATCATCTTAATAACCAACATGGGACACTGATTGACCTTAGAGGCTAGATGTAGCGACGTCATCGTTTCTCTTTCTTCTCACTATAGATTGGTTTATGAAAATAACTCATACCAACAGATATGGAATCCAGTTTGTTTTATGCTAAGGGACACACCAACCCCACTATGTATTTCGACTTTTATAACACTGCTTCCTAGCTTTCTGACCTTCCCTTCTAGATTTATGACCCTTTTTCGTAGGCTATTGACAGCAACATTCCGTAGACACATTTGAGTTCGGGGTGGTATACTCATTTCCTCGGGTCGAATTTCTCATCGACTGAATATATTTCTTTCCCTTAGGTTCGTTTTGCCGAAGAGCCGGTCGTTTTACTCTACTGATAGCCATCATTCGACACGGAGACGGCCCTCGATGCTCTTTGCGTAAACACAGGATCAAAAGTTGTCGCCACTTAGGATATTCAGGGAGCCGCGATAGCTCAGTGGTTATTGAACTGGACTACAAAGGACAAGAGGTAGTGTTCGATTCCAACCGACGGCTTCCGGGTTCACCAAACCTTAAGTGGGTATCGGATTTTTTTCTGGGAAGTAAAGCGACACGGGCGTAATACCGACCACATTACCCCAAAAATCATGTACCAAAGGTCTGTAAAATGTAGGGTCACTACAGCTTGTTTCATAAGTCGCGCCCAACTTTAAAAATCAATATCTTTTAAACCGCTTTTTGTAATTTTTTCAAAATTTGCATGTATAGTTATAATGATTAGAACCCAACAGGGAATTAATTTCATTAAAAACAAACATTTGGTTATTATTATTGCTTATTTGATTTATATAAATTTATAACGACCCATTGATGTAGTCAAAACTTAGTGTTTACAGTATTTAAGTTAAAAATAGCGATTACAAATCCATACACGCTCAAATTTACGATTTTGCACGCTTTCCGCGTGAGTTGTCTGACACAATTAGACACTTGTAGTAAACACGAGACATTGTGTGTTCCATTTCCGTTCATTCAGCGGCGTAACGTGGAACAATAACATTTATCATGAGTCTTAAAATGAAATTCTGCAGTTTACAAAACATCGCAATAAAAATGTATGACTATTTTTGCAAAGAGGCTAAACGAGGAAGATTATTTCATTCTTTAGAAAACCCTGAGAATAGGACAAGACACATTTTGGATTTATCTAAACGGTCATTTAATAGCTGGATTCAAGCACGTGACCGTCAATGTTCCAAATATACAAAATCACAAGGAAGAGCAAAAATGTTGGATAATTTCGACAGTGAACTTATTAGAAGTGAAATTCGCAAAATGTTGGGTATGAATGAAACTGTTACAATAAGAAAATTAAAAGTATCGCTGAAAAAGAACAACAGTATTGAAATATCAAAGTCTACATTATGGAGGAATGTGAGAGCTGCAGGCTTTACATTCAGAAAGTATTCCAATGGACGAAACATCATCTGTGAGAAGCCACATATAGTAGTCATGAGAAGCAAGTACTTACGTGAAGTAAAAGAGGTGCGCAAGCAAGGTTATGATATTGTGTACTTGGATGAAACATGGATCAATGCTCACCACACTAACCAAAGGGAATGGCAGTCATCAGATGGAAAGATTAAGAGATTAATACCTAGCAGCAAAGGACAGCGCTTGATAATTGCTCATGCAGGTAGTCGACAACATGGACTAATACAGAATGCAGAGCTCATTTTTCTTTCAAAATTCATAGACAATCGGGATTATCACTCTGAGATGAATGGTCACATATTTAGACATTGGATTGAAAATTATGTTCTCCCAGCACTAGATCGACCATCTTGCCTAATAATGGACAATGCAGCGTACCACAACATTGTTGCACTTGAAGATAAAGTCCCGACGTCATCCAGTACAAAAGATGCTATTAAGATATGGCTCACAAAGGAGCACATACAATTTAATAACATGTACTTAAAACCTGAGTTACTATCTCTAGTAAAGCAAAAACAGAGGACAACGATTTTTCAAATAGATAAGATTATCCAAGAGCACGGTCATATAAGTTTGAGGCTGCCACCTTACCATGCTCATTTAAATCCAATAGAACTAATCTGGGCAAAATTAAAAGGACAAGTGGCAGATGAAAATACAACATTCAAAATATGCGATGTAAAGACTCTTGCTAATCTCGCTTTATTAAATATAGACAAAGATTATTGGGCTAAATGTGAAGACCACGTCTTAAAACAGGAAGAGGAATATTGGAAAAATGATGGTTTGTGGAATGTTCAACCCCAAACAGTTATTAATCTTTTAGACTCATCTGATTCAGAATGAAAGTATATAGCCCCCACAATGTTGGTCCCTATATTACCTTAAATTATTTCAACAAACGGTCCTTTTCAGGACCACACAACTATGAAAATTGGACATACAGGTATACCTTGATATTATTATCGTCCGTCCTCGAACTGAGCAGACAATAATTCTCCTGGTGTTTTGTTTTATCCAGTTATTTCCCCATTACGGCCACGCCTTTACCTAGTGAAAATTAATCGTAGACCAGCAACTACGGTAATTTCTATTCTTTAGGGCTTCACAATTTACAATTTTGACAAACATCAAAGAAATATCGCCGCTTTAAGAAAACTGCAGCTGCAAGATATTTGTTAAATATACATTTAAAGGGTCTTTTGCATTCTAATAACATTTGGAACATTTCAAAAGTATTTAACAAACAGTTAGAGAGTAATAGCGTTTTGAAGTTGGGCATATGTTTTGAAACGAGCTATAACACCATATTCCCTATACGCCACTTGGCGTGACGGGGATACTTTACTTACTTTTTTTTTACTTAGGATATTCATATCGCTAATTTGTAGCTTTAGTGATAGCTCTCTCTCGAGTTATCTATCAATGTCCATGTTTATCACCTGTCAGTTTCATATGATTCTTGTCTATGCCTGTTGGGAAGCTTGGCAAGCTGGGGAATTTTAGTTTAAGCTTAGCCATTCTCTCCAGTGTTGTCGGGTCGGGTAATCTTACCTGCTACTGTACGCAGTAGACAGTACAACCTGCGGATGCCCTGCTGCCTTGTAGGTATGGTCAGAAGAGTAAAAGGTTAAGGAGGGTACCCCGAAGAAAAGTGCGTACCCCACTGGTTTGTGGGTGATACTTTTTAGTCAAAGGCTAGGGGAGCCAACCGTACATAAACAGACGGAAGGCAGCCGTAAAAGCACCGTTGTAATTTCTTTATCGACACAATAATAGATTTCACAACAACGTTAAGGGGGATTCCAATGGAATACCCTCGTTCGGCAGGGGACATCATGTGATACAGGTGATACCCGATCGTCATAAAACTACTGTAGGCAAAATAAGGTAAAGCAGACTCTGAAGATAGGTACTTGGAATGTAAGAGCATTATTGCAAAACAGAAAACTGGAAAACACCAAACAGGAAATGAAAACGATTGGTTTACATTTATTGGGACAATGTGAAATAAGATACACTGGATCAGGGGAGATATATTCTGATGAACATAAAATAATCTATTCTGGAGGTACTGAAATTCAAAGAGGAGTTGGTTTCATCTTGGATGCAGATAGAGCAAGAACAGTGAAAGGCTTTTACCCAATATCTGATAGAGTCCATTTAGTGAAATTAAATAGAAAGCCAATAGATATTAATCTCATACAAGTTTATGCACCAACAGCAAACAGTCTAGAGGAAACTGTTGACAAATGTTACGATGAGCTATATCACATAATATGGCACATAATGCAAACCACATGAAAACACCATAGTTCTAGGGAATTTCAACGTAAAAGTAAGAAAAAGAAAGAGTTGAGGAAGTAGAAGTAGTTGGTCATTATGGCTTAGGCGAGAGAAATTAAACAGATGACAAACTTATTGAATGGGCAAGAAAACACAAAATGATGATAGGAAACACCTGGTTTAAGCAACTTCCAAGACGTCTGTGGACATGGAAAAGCCCAGGCGACAACGCACGTAATGAAATTGATTACATAATGATAAATAACAGATTTAGAAACAGTCTGGTATGTGTGATAACTAGACCAGGTGCAGATTGCAATAGTGATCATGTCCCAGTTGTGGGGAAGCTTAGAGTAAAATTAAAATCAGAAAAACGAACCTCAGTTAACATAAAGTTAAATTTAGATTTCCTCAAATCAGACAAGATTTACAAGATAAATAGAATATCACAATTCAGAACAGGTACAATGCAATAGAGAAGATACAAAGCATTGATGAACAGTGGGAAATGTTAAAAGAATCAATGCAACAAACATCAAAAGAGTGCATACCACCAGTGAGAACAAATTCAAGAAAGAAATGGATGACAGATGACATTTTACCACTAATGGATACAAGAAGAAGAAATAAGGATGCCCAAGAAAAGTATATGGGATTAAATAAAGAAATGTAATAAAATACAGTGAAGCAAAATAAGTATGGCTAAAACAGAGATGTAAAGAGATTGCAACGCAACAAAAAGAAGATGCCAAAGCTATATACAAACAAATTGAAGAAATAACAGGAAGAAAAAACGAAATTAAAAACTGGATGGTTAAGATCAAATGAAGGAGAACAGTTGATAGTACAAGAAAGCATAAGGGAGCGATGGACTGAATACATAAAAAATATTTATGATGATGAACGAAGGGAAGTAAATATTAAGGATAATGGAGAAGGACCAGAAATACTCAAAGAAGAAGTGGAAGACGCCTTACGCAATATAAAAAAAGGAAAAGTTCTTGGACCAGATCTTCTTCCAGCACTACATCCTTACACAATTTTGACAGCGATCCCCGTATCCTCATTCTTACAGCCTCATTTGGTAGAGAGCCTTACAGCTCTTTGGTCCGTCTGCTCAATGTAGCGCGCAAGCAGGGCCTTCCCTTTGCTCTCATCAGATTTGTGCCATATCCGACCTGTGCTCTGAAAGTCTGGAATGCCTCTGTGTCGTGTTGTGCCATTCATGCTCTGTTGAAGCCGCCAGAATGTGGCGAGCGATTTTTCTGAACACACTTTTTTACAGAAGTCATCCCATTTGGCATCTTTAGCCTGCTTAGCGCATAGTTTAAAGTGCATCATTTTATGGTCGACCTCTACTTTGACACGCTTCAAGAGCTCAGGTTGTGTTCTTCCATTCCTTCTGGCTTTCTGCCATGTCTTGGCCGTTTGATTCTTGCTCCGCCAAGCTTGCTCGACAACTACGTTCCACCAGAGTGGCTGCGTCCATCTCTCCTGCCTCCTACGAGGGGCGCTTAGTTTCCTATGTCTCATTTTGCTAATGACGTCCTGGTCTGTTTTCTCGTAGTTGAATGTGTGGAGCTTTCTTTTCTAGCTTCTATTTCTGCTTTTATCAATTAGGAGGACACATAGAAAGTGATCACTTCCATGGAACCCCAGTGCACTCCACCTGCAAACCGGTGCGAAGGTGGATGACACCAGTGCCAGGTCTATGACACTATCAGAGTACCCTGTTCGAGTGGCCATTCTTGTTGCCCTTCCATCATTCAAACATACTAAATCGGCCGACACCAGTGCGTTCTCTAGGTCTGCTCACTGCTTGATGGTTATGACGTTACCCCACTAGTTCCTCTATCATTAAAGTCTCCGCAGAAAATGACGTTCTCTTCATCGAACTCGAAGAGATTATGCCATTGTTGTGTGTTCACCTTCCCATTACAGGCATACACATTAACAATCACGAAATGAACTGGGGACTGCACCCTAACTGCATGTACCTGAAATTCTGCATTGTTCCACGCAGACATATCAACCTCAGCTGCCACCATATTGTTGCGCAAAAAGGATGGCCTGCCCAAGGTGTAGTCTATTGTAAAATCAATGAAAGCCAGGAGTACTTACTGTCCTGTCACCAAGAAGAGTTTCTTGTAAAACAAATTATATCGGCGCCGCACAGCAGCTTATCAAGAATGGGCCGTCGCTGGTTTATGGACCAACAATTCCAATAAGTAACGCGCACATACTTTAGGCCTAGCCTCTCACACTTCAAAAGTGTAATGCCACCACGCTTGCCCTGTCGTGTTTTCCTTCTTCGATGATGTCGTTTGGGCTGCATCTGAATACATAAGCTTACCGTCGTCATAGACTTAGATGATATTGTCGCTGAACGTCGATGCTGTGGATGGTCCAGACTCACATGCACCTACTCAGTCGCACGGCCCAGAACCCGTTTCCACGTTATAAACTGGCCAACTCCAGTAACTAGCTCTACAGCACGCGGATATACTGAGAGCCTTCCACAAATTAAATGAATTATGCGTCCTTGACGACAGACCGGTGTAAACAAACCGCCATTTTTGACGCGTTCAATAGTGCAATCAACAACAAGGATGAGTATAAGTGATGAAATAAAGAAATTGTAATAAAATGCAATGAATCAAAAGAAGCAAAGTGATTTACATCAAATAGAAAGCGCGTACAATCACATGATCCCTTCAAATATCAATAAAAACAAACAAATAAACAGAAAAATTCACTGGAAATCAGCACGTGTCTGTGAGTCTTCTGAAAAAGCCAGCGACCAGGGCGCCATATTCCCCATAAGAAATCAATTGGGAATGTTTCAACAAATAAAAAGATGGGTTGGGGCTAGGCAAGATTGTGTGCTGTCCACCGATTTATTTAATATGTATAGTGAGATTACTTTAAGATCCAGTAGGGGCATGCTTAGAATAATAATCGGAGGTCATAATATAAATAATCTAAGGTATGCTGATGATACAATCTTCATCGCTAAGAGTGAAAATGACTTACAAGAAATGGTAGACATTATAGTGAAGTAAAACAACAATAAAGGAATCAGCCACAATTGCAAAAAGACAGAAGTAATGGTAACAACAAAGAAAGAAACATCACCGGAATGCACAATAAAGACAGGTGGAACAATATTAAAACAGGTAAATTAATTTAAATACCAGGGAACATCGTTCACATCAGAAGGTAGTTGTACAGCAGAAGTGTGATGCAGAATGGCTCAAGCAAAAAAAGCTTTCAAAAAAATGAGGAAGATACTATGTAATCCGTTTTTTGACAATAGAGACAAGAAAAAGAGCTCTTAAATGTTATGTAGAGCCAGTCTGAACATAAGGATGTGAATCATAGACAAGAAGAACACTGGAGGCTGTAGAAATGTGGTATTATAGAAGAATGTTGAGAATATCATGGCCAAGTAAGAAGAGTAATGAAAACGTTCTGAAAGAACCCAAAGCAAAAAGAGAGCTGATATCAAATATTAGGAAGAAACAATCATCATTTTTTGCCACGTAGTGGAAGGGAACAGCTGGAATATATTGTAACAGCTGGGAAAATTGAGGGACGAAGATATAGAGGCAAGCAAATAGAAAAGATACCAGACAGCTTAAGAGAATGGCTTGGCAGAAGGTCAACAACAGCAATCATAAATAACTGTCGAGATCGAAAGTTGTGGAGAGACACGATCACCTACACCAGCAGGCATGGTACTTGATGATGATTCTCTCCATGTAACACTATCTTAAGATGTATTAGTCCTATATATTAATATTCAAATATAAATTGCTTTCTGAATATATGTGATCTCATTCCTATAAGAATGTCTATTATAAACATATACGTAAAGAGCGTAGTGTGTGGTACCATGTCACGAAAGAGTGGAACACTGCTACTCCGTTTACCATTGCTCTACTATTATGAAAGTGAAAAAATCAATTTACAAAAAAAAGTAACATAGTGCCGTAACGCCCGCTGCATGACTTAGTCGAGTGCTCAGTCGTACATTCATACTCACTCTTTAAGATGATTATCAAAAGGAGAGTATTGGTGTGACAACACGCCAATGTTTTTAATTGACGATGTGCTTACATTAAATTTCACACTTGCATCATGTACGTTGTAACCATAATTTCTCAACTGGTCATTGTTACATCATTAATTTAAAAAAAATAAATAAATAAAATAGAAGCACGTCGCTAATTGCAACATCTTAATAACAATAAGTTCGACGAGTCATGAAACACATTATTATCACTTTTCGTTGTAAAATTGCACTTATATAATAATAATTCTTTTGATGTATACGATAACCCATGATGTTTATGTAATATATTTGCTTTAAATACAATCTCATGGTCTGCTATGTAAACCTATATATTTAAATTTAAAAACGCATATGTAAAAGAATATAATGCTCTCTATTATGTAAACCTATATATTTCATTTTTTTCTTTAATATATATATAGACTTGAAACGTTTTTTTCTTATATACTTCTTGAGTATGAAAAGAGTGAGTAGTGAGTAGTAGAAGACGAGGTTTTAAGTCCTGTTGGATGCAAAGGGATATAGGAATACTCAAACGTGCTGCAACATGCTCCAGGCATCAGCTTATAATAACGGTTATATAGAGGAACTGTACCATTCTGGATAATGTAGGTGGTGTTGTTGTAGTGTTTCACACTATTATAGTGTTGTAGTGGCCCGGTACTTGATGATGATGATGAGGTAGTGTATATGAGAAGAGGTTGTCAAGTGGTAGGTGGAACGTCTATGGAATGAGGGTGTGTGTGTGTGTGTTGGTAATGAGGGTGTAGATTAGGATGTAAACTGACCTGTCTGAATCGATAGTTGTATGTATAGAGGTTATGATGGGATGGAACCTCCTGCAGAGTGATGCAATGTTATATATGTATAGGACTTAAAAGAAGTATGGTGGGTGTTAAGCTCATGAAGGGGTAGTTGGGGAATAACTGAGTAATGAGTGTTGGACGTCGCTGTTTCCCGCCAAAGTGACAACCAATAAGAGCGAGTGTATGTTGTCCGGCTATAGACTAAGGCCACTCCCGAAGCGAAACTACCATATTAGGGAATAGCTATACGTTAGTTATTTCATAGATATATTGAGCATATATATTTATTATAATAATAATAATACATTAATATTTATTATATCCGTGCGGACGTAAAGGGACCATATTTAAGATAGATACGGACCATAATCAGGTATATATATTCATATATATAATGGCAAAGTTTGCTGACGACATGAACGAACAGTCATATTCTCCCACCGTGGCGCATAATGAGCCAATCAATACTCCTCTCCTGTGAGACTAACAATAATTCCATTTGTACGGTCCTCCCATGTACCTATCACATAGGTCTAAAAAATACTAAGGTCAAGCTGTGTCTATTATTCGACGAGATCAAGAGTTCGCCCCAACGTTCTTAAGACGTAAGATAGGTGTAGTGCATATATATAGGGTGTTCGTAAAGTCGCAGTGCAGTGAATATTTTTAATATTCAGTAAATGACGTAATCATCATCTACGTACCACAGTTTTGTAAACCACATTTATGAACAAACCGCTGCTTCCTTTAAGGTTTTATTTACGTAAAGGACGGGCACTACGCTACTTTCACTGTCTCATTGCTTGAAGGAAATGGTGTTGACGATTGAAAACAGGGTATTTCTGGTTGAGCATGTCTTTCGTAATGGCGGTAAATATACGGATGAGGTCATTAGACAATTCGTGAGGAAATTTCCAGACTCACAAGTCCCTCACCGAAATTCTGTTACAAAATTGATCTAAAAGTTTCGTGAAACCGGTAGTGTGGTAGATGCATACCGATCTGGAAGACCTTCAATTTCACAAGAACAAATTATGGAACTCCAAGACAGAATTACAATGAGTCCAAATGCATCTTTAAACCACTTGTCTCAACAGGTGCAAATATCTAAGAGTTCTGTTCACAAGGTTTTAAGAAGTGAACTACACTATCGTCCATACAAATTAACTGAAGTGTCTCAACTCCAAGAAAGAGATTATGAATCCCGTTTAAACTACTGCATGTGGTTTCAGAATTTTATTTATGAACATGGCGCTGCCATCCTTGACGTCACTTTTTTCACTGATGAGGCCTGGCTTCATTTATCCGGTTATGTGAACAGTCAGAACAATCGGCTGTGGAGCAGTGAAAACCCCCATGAATTTCATCAAGTGCCGCTTTACGATCAAAAAGTCGGAGTGTGGTGCGCTATAAGTCGTATGCGGATAATAGGACCTATATTTTTTAATGAAACAATAAATGCAGAACGTTAACGTACTTTAATTCTGGAACCGTTCATAGCACACCCTACAGAACGGGAAATTATGGAATCCTGGTTTCAGCAGGATGGGGCAACAGCACACACAGCCACAACAACACTCAATTATTTAGAAAGCATATTTGCAAATCGCATTATTTCACGTGGAATCTGGCCTGCTCGTTCACCAGATCTAACAGCCCCAGATTATTATCTGTGGGGGGCATTGAAGGGGAAAGTTTATGAAAATAATCCGCAGACAATTAATGACCTAAAGACTGAAATAGTAGACAAGATTAAACAAATATCACCAGACATTATTCTGAAGGTTTTCGCAAATATGGAAAGACGAATCACGACATGTCTTGAGGCCCGTGGTGGACATTTTCAACATATGCTTTAGGCACAACTTTATTGTGTTAATACCAACATTACCCATTATAAGCTCGCCGATAGCAGTCAAGTATATTTGAATAATACCATTTATTTTACAATTTGTATGATGCATTAGTTAACCGCATTTCTGGTGACGTTTTTCTTCCGAGAGTAGAAATTCACTGCACTGCGACTTTAAAAACACCCTGTATATACAGGATGTCTGTATATATATACATGTATATATATATATATATATATATATATATATATATATATATATATATATATATATATATATAAAAGAAAATTAAAGCAAATCATATACGCAAACGGGAAGAGCGTTATGGACATTAGTGAACAGACTAGTTTACTAAAAAACCGGCCGCAAGATTAGCATGTCTTTTCTTATTCCTCTCTCTAGCGCTTATCTCTTAGGATATCGTTAAGATACTCTAACTTTTTAAAATTTCATATTACTTTAGGTGACGTTTACCGAAGAGTTTGTGACAGTCCATCATTTGGATGATCTTACAGAGGATAGATGTTCAACGTGGATGCAGTTTGCCTGTGACAGGCACAGATTTGCGAGAAGAATAGCAACCTTGGCCCTAGTTATAGAGCCTATTCTTCGACTGTTGCACCGCGCAAAAAGTTATACACGCATCACCGTGCTAACGTCAAAGTCAGGATAAATGGCGTTTCTCCCAAAAATTGAGAAGGAAACGAGCGCCATACTTAAAGATGTAATAATTAAAACGAACAAAACCACAACTTCTAAAACCATGAAACGTGCGATAGACCTAATACCTAGCAAGTCAATGCTACAATTGACAAAGTACCAGTCATACACGGTGCGTTTTTTTTTTTTCCCGCTTAGCCAAAAACCTACGATACTCCCTTTACGATTCTGACGTGAACGCTAGATTCGCGATATAACAATTTGCAACCGATGCTTTCAACTGCGTCGTAGAAAAAACTACAACATGGATATTCTCACAGAGCGGATATTTTTCTATTAAAATGTTTGCAAAACATATATATTCAAATATAATTTTAAAATGTGTTTTTTTTTTTTTTTAAGAAAATAGTGTTGTTTTTTTTTTGTTATACATTATTCTTATCAGGTTAATAAACTTTGTGGGAATCCGTAGTGTCTCAGCAACTTCCAAACCATTCCTCTGTCTAAACTATCAAATACCTATTCGTAATCCTTGTTCAACTGTTATACGTTGAGTAGTTATGTGATCAGCACATAATCTATTCTTCCTAAAACCTACGTGTGCGTCTCTCAAATGTTTCTCTATGGCCTCTTTTAGTCAATCCAGAATAAATCTACTTAATATTTTTTTTCCTTCCTGGCACTGATAACAGCATAATTCCCATATAATTTGTGCACTCCTGTAAATTTCATTTCTAATGGTAGTTGATCATATAACCTTCTTCTGTCTCCCAAATTGTATCTAATAGATTATGTAACATCATGGTAGAGTTGTTAATATCTGCTTTGATGGATTCGGAATGATTATCATCTGGTCCTGTGGCTTTACCATTTTTTTTAAATAACTTCTGTTGGTAGTATATCTGGAGGGCTATTTGTGCCGGGTCTGTTCAAAAAGTTCTTCAAAGTGCTATTTCCATCCCTCCAGGTGGTCCCTTATAGTACTAAGCAGATTTCCTGTCTTATCTCTAATAAAGGCAGTGATATGTTTGTATTTTCCACATAATTTTCGGTGTACTTTTGTACAGTTCTTTCATATTCCCTTTATTTGCAGCTTCATCTGCCTCTTTAGCTAAATCATCTATAAATTTCCTCTGGCCTCTTTTAGTCTCTCCAGAATGATTCCGCGTAATATATTTCTTGGCACTGATAACGTCTACCATGGAGCGCCATTCTGCTCTCTCTTGGTGTGATGGTGCAGGTTGTCATAAGCTGACGTGCCCATCTTTTGGTGTTATTCGTCCATGTTAGTCGTGGTCTGCCAATTTTGCCTTGTATTTCCCCTCCAAGATTACTTTTAGTATGCTGTTGTGTCTTTTAACATGGCCCAAAAATAGCATTTGTCTTGTATGAATTGTGTTTAGCAGTTCTCTATTCATTATTTTAGTTGTTTTAAGACTTCATTGTTTGTTTCCTTCTCTTTCCATCCAATTCTACCTATTCTTCTATATATCCATATATCAAAGGTTTCTGTTTTATATTCTGTTTTCTTGTCTAATGTCCCTGTTTCTCCACCATATAGGAATGTAGAAGACAACATTTTGCTATTCTTAGTTTTAGCTCTGATCTTATTTGCTTTGATGTTAGTATATTTTTCACGGTATTAAGAATATTTCAGTTGTACATTTTCCATCACTGGTTATACTATGTCCAAGGTAGTTGTAGTTCTGAACTGTCTCCAGGTCTATTTCTTCAATTTTGATATCCACTTGTTGGTTTTGAGTATTTCTTTGTTTATGATCATAGTTTTAGTCCTTTTGATATTCATATCTAGTCCATATTTTTTGCTTGTCATGTTTATTTCATTAAGTAATTGTTGTAGGTCTTTATGATTTTCTGGTAGTACTACAATATCATCAGCATATTTTAGGTTATTGATTATCTTTCCATTAATGTTTAGGCCTGGAATTTCTGTGATGTTTTTAAAGATTTTCTCAATGTATGGATTGCACAAGCTTGGTGATAGGATGCATCCATGTTTTACTCCTCTTTTTTATAAAATAGGTATCGAGTTCTCTTTGTTATATTTTATTATTGCTGTTTGCTCCCAGTATAAATTACCTACCTCATTCATCCTTTAAAACTGGGAACTGTTGATATGGTGATACGAGGGATCAACAAGATATTTTTGACAGCGTAATCTCTCATAAACTCACCAACAACGTTACGAGTGACGTCAATAATTTTTTTCTTTTTTTGAAAAGTTGAGATAGTTTAACACCTGATGAACTGGCTCTTGTCAATATTGGATATTCAGATGAGGCCAAAATCAAGACTGAATCCATAATGACTGAGCGAGTCGAAACACTGGGATGTGCTGTTGGTGACACATGTGAAAAAGATGATGGTGTTGTTGTTGAAACACGATGATGGCTGAGTGAACATGTTGTGACATGACAGATACTGTTTTCGTTATTATTGCTGACAACAGAGTTCTTTGTTTTTTGTAATGAACACGTGAAGGATCGTGATGTTATGACAGACAGAAAAAATGGTATCTCTGCGTAAGTCCACGACGTGGTAAAAACGTGTAGCTAGTGGTTCTGGTGTAACTAATGTAAAGTTTGTGTTGAGAGAAGTGTCACTGAAAAGGTTGATAGTGATGTGACTGGTGTCTGCATGGGACTGCTCCTATACACCATCAAAATGTCTATGTGTCGTGTGAAATATATCATCTGAACTTCAGTTTGGTTGTATCCTAGATACGTTGAAGCGGAGATATTTTTCCCACACGTGGGAGGAGGTTGATGGTTCTGTAATTCTTGGAGATCTTTTTCTTGTCAATTTTCTGAGTTAAGGTATGGTATGCAGAGATCTCCTCCCACGCAGATGATACCTGTCCTAAGTGTCAAATATGGTTAACGATCCTGAAAACGCAGTCATCGGGACTAATGACAGCAACATTTAAAACAACCAAAAACAAAATAAAATTACACATTATCCAATGCTGTGCACCAACCAACGATAAAAATGATTAAGTTAAAGATGATTTATATAAAGAGCGACAATGTCAGATGGATGCAAGACGAGCCAAGGATATTATAATCTTGATGGGAAACCTAAATGCTAAAGCAGGATCAGACAACAGAGGCTTCGAAGAGATTATGGGAAAACATGGACTTGGAGATATAAACGAGAATGGAGAGATATTTGTGAATTTCTGCACCTTTAATCAAGTGAGCCTAGGAGGAACTGTCTTCCAACACAAAAGAATACACAAAGCTACATGGGTGTCACCAGATCATAGAACGGAAAATGAAATTGATCACATATCTATTAATAAAAAGTTTAAGTCATCCTTACAGGATGTAAAAGTATATAGAGGGGCAGATATAGCTTCTGATCATCATCTTCTGATAGAAAAACTTTAAATTAAACTAAAAAGGTATACTACAACGAATAAAGGTAGAAAGTATTTCAATGTATGGTTCCTTAAAGAATAAGGACTTAAAGATAAATTCGCAGTCACAATATCATACAAATACCAAGTCCTCCAACAACTAGAAAATACAATAAATATAGAAGATCATTGGAAACAGGCAAAAGATATATGGAAAGAGACATGCGAAGAAACACTAGGGAAAAGAGAACGCCAGAATAAGGCATGGATGACAGCAGAGACCCTGGACAAAATTAAAGAAGAAAGAACGAGAAAGCAGACATAAAAAAAAGCAAAACGAGAAGAAATAAAGCCAAGACACAGGAAGCTTACACAGAGGTGAACAAAGAAGTGAGAAGATGCATTAAAAGGGATAAGAGGAAGTATATACATGAACTAGCTAAAGAGGCAGAAGAAGCAGCAAATAAAGGCAATATAAAAGAACTGTACAACAGCACAAAGAAATAAAGTGGAAAATACAAACAGATCAATGCCTCTATTACAGGTAAGAAAGGAAATCTGCTTAGTAATATAAGGTAACAAATGGAGAGGTGGATAGAGCACTTTGAAGAACTTTTGAACAGACCCGGCTCAAATAATCCTCCAGATATACTACCAGCAGAAGAAGAGTTACATGTTAACTGTGGAAAACCAAGCATAGAAGAAATAATGGAAGCCATCAAACTATTAAAAAAAGGTAAAGCCACAGGACCAGATGAAATTCCTTCGGAAGCCATCAAAGCAGATATTATCACCTCTAACAATATGCTACATAATCTATTGAAGAAATACCTAAAGCCTGGAAAGAAGGTTATAAGATCAAACTACTAAAGAAAGAAAGTTTACAGGAGTGCACAAATTATAGGGGAATTATGCTACTATCAGTGCCAGAGACTAAAAGAGGCCATAGAGAAACATTTGAGAGATGAACAAGCAGGTTTTAGGAAGAACAGATCATGTGCTGATCAAATAACTACTCTACGTATAATAGTTGAACAAAGTTTAGAACTAAAATCCCCACTTTATATTGGATTCATGGATTACGAAAAGGCATTTGATATTTTAGACAAAAGAATGCTTTGGAAGTTGCTGAGGAATTACGGAATCCCCATAAAGTTTATTAACATGATTAAAAACGATGTATGAAGGAACGAAATGTAGTGTGGTGCATGAAGGACAGCTTACAAAAGCATTTGAAATAAGAACAGGAGTAAGGCAGGGATGCCATGTCTCCGTTTCTCTTTCTACTGGCCACATATTGGATTATGAAAATAACTCAAAACAACAGAAATGGAATCCAGTGATCCCTGACCAAACAACTTAATGATTTAGACTTTGCTAATGACATAGCTCTCCTATCACACAGCCATCAACAGATGCAGGATAAAAATGAACATACTTGATGAGAGATCACAACATCTAGGACAGAAGATTAATAGAGATAAGACCAACATTATGAGAATTAATACAGTTGGCAATAACCAAATAAAACTAGGAGAATTCCCTCTATTAGACGTACAATCTTACATATATCTGGGCAGTAATATTGATAAAGAGGGAGGAACAGAAAATGATACCGAAATAAGGATATCAAAAGCAAGAGGAGCTTTCATTGCACTGAGAAACATATGGAAATCCAAAGAAATTAGGTTAAATACTAAAATAAAAATTTTCAACTCAAATGTTAAGGCGGTCCTATTATATGGCTGTGAAACATGGAGAACAACAAAATTTACAATCACGAAGATACAGACTTTCATTAATGGATGCTTACGCAGGATAAAAGGATGGAAATGGCAGGACGGAATCACTAACATAGAATTATGGAAATGTACCAGTCAAATACAAGTGGATAAAGAAATACAGCGAAGACGATGGCGCTGGATAGGACACACATACGGAAACCAACTGAGAGTATTACACAACATGCCCTTTTTTGGAATCCCCAGGGGAAAAGACAAAGAGGAAGACCAACGAATTCTTGGAGAAGACAGATAGAAGCAGAGATGAAGATGATGGGGAAGACATGGAATTATCTTAAAAGAATGGCAAAAAACAGAACGACTTGGAAAGTGTTTGTTGAAGACCTATGCTCCACTTGGAGCTAAAACGGTAGAAGAGAAAGAAGAAGATAGATACATGGGAGGACCATACAAATGGAAGGAAACAGATATCGCGGACGACAACGAGAGAAAATACTGGATAGCTTGGTGTCATGGTATGGAAAACAGTCAACAACAGAACTGATACGATGCACTGTGGATAGAAGATTGTGGAAGGACATGATCGCCTACGCCAACCGGTATGGCACATGAAGGTGATGATATATACATCAATAATTGCAGTCAGCCGTGTCTAGCCATGAGACCGCGTGGAATTATTGTTAGTCTCACAGGAGAGGAGTATTGATTGGCTCATTATGCGCCACGGTGGGAGAATATGACTGTTCGTTCATGTCGTCAGCAAACTTTGCCATTATATATATGAATATATATACCTGATTATGGTCCGTATCTATCTTAAATATGGTCCCTTTACGTCCGCACGGATATAATAAATATTAATTTATTATTTTTATAAATATATATGCTCAATATATCTATGAAATAACTAACGTATAGCTATTCCCTAATATGGTAGTTTCGCTTCCGGAGTGGACTTGGTCTATAGCCTAACAACATACACTCGCTCCTATTGGTTGTCACTTTGGCGGGACACAGCGATGTCCAAAACTCATTATTCAATTATTCCCCAACTACCCCTTCATGAGCTTAACACCCACCATACTTCTTCTAAGTCATATACATATATAACATTGCATCACTCTGCAGGAGGTTCCATCCCATCATAACCTCTATACATACAACTATCGATTCAGACAGGTCAGTTTACATCCTAATCTACACCCTCATTACCAACACACACACACACCCTCATTCCATAGACTTTCCACCTACCACTTGACAACCTCTTCTCATATACACTACCTACATTATCCAGAATGGTACAGTTCCTCTATATAACCGCTATTATAAGCTGATGCCTGGAGCATGTTGCAGCACATTGGAGTATTCATATATCCCTTTGCATCCTAATCGGACTGTAAACCTCGTCTTCTACTACTGTAGTGTGTTAATGTGTGGGGCCTAAAAGATATCACCATTTATGTCACGAAAGGAACACCACGAACAGGACACCATTGGGTAACGTGGCATACGGTAAGACCTGGTGAATAAGGCGAGACACACGAACAGTGTCCTGCATTAGGGCGTGGGAGGGGGGGCGGCCGATACCACCCTACCACCCAGTTGGTAACCCCCGATTTTTAAAATTAATGACGCGGACGGGGAACAACCTGTTGGAGGTGGAGATGGGACGACGGTTTATCGTGTGGGATCTTCCTTGACACATTTACTTTTTCGTCTACCAGTACTATAACTTTCTGCATAGATTCGTAGACAGGTCAGACTTTCAACTTTGCGAAATGGACACGGACAGTCAATACTTCGCTCTCAGTGAGACATCCTTGGAAGGTGTCGTTAAACCCGACAAGCTGGGCTTGTTTTTCTCGGAGTACGATTGCTGGTTCCCCTCCTAGACTTGTAAGGCCAATCGGAGACTTGTGTGAAGACCATGGCGCCGATTTCATTGAGCGCAGGGGCGACACAAGCTCACTGTCCCAAAAATATTCACATTCTACTAAAAGTGCTCAGTTTAAAAAAAAAAAAAAAGTACAAAAACCAATTAAAAAATGACAACACCAAATAACAAAGCAGCCAAACCAATTTAAAAAGTAGCCAATTGAAAAATCAATATAACAAAAAAGAAACAATATTCCTTCAATGACGTCACAGCAAAACAGCGGCGACCGAATTTCCCTCTAAGACGTCACGACCGAGGTGGTTACGAAAGACTGAACACGGCAGGTCAGGCCCGCTGACATAACGTCAGCATATTACAACAAATTTAATAATTTGAATAAATGCGATGCATCCTATCACCAAGCTTGTTCAATCTATACACTGAGTAAATCTTTTAAAACATCATAGAGATGCCAGGCCTACAAATTAATGGAGAGATAATCAATAATATAAGATATGCTGACGATACTGTACTACTAGCAAAAAATCCTAAAGATCTACAACAATTACTTAATGAAATAAACATGACAAGCAAAAAATATGGACTAGATATGAATATCAAAACGACTAAAACTATGATCATAAACAAAGAAATACTCAAAACCCACAAGTGGATATCAAAATTGAAGGAATAGTCCTGGAGACAGTTCAGAACTACAACTACCTTGGACATACTATAACCAGTGATGGAAAATGTACAACTGAAATAAACAAAAGAATAGGAATAGCAAAAAGTAATTTTAATGTCACGAAGAACATACTAACTTCAGAACAAATAACACCAGGGCTAAAACTAAGAATAGCAAAATGTTATATATTCTCAATATTCCTATATGATGCAGAAACATGGACATTAGACAAGAAAACAGAACAGAGAATTGAAGCCTTTGAAATGTGGATATATAGAAGAATAGGTAGAATTGAAAGGAAGGAAAATAAAACAAACGATGAAGTCTTAAAACAACTACAAATGAAAAGAGACTACTAAGCACAATTCAAACAAGACAAATGCGATTTTTGGGCCATGTTAAAAGACACAACAGCCAACTAAAAGTAATCCTGGAGGGGAAAATACAAGGTAAAAGAGGCAGAGGCAGACCAAGACTAACATGGACGAGTAACATCAAAAGATGGACAAATCAGCCTATGACAACATGCACCATCAAAGCAAGAGACAGAGCAGAATGGCGCTCCATTGTTGCCAACCTTCGTTGCGGAGACGGCACTCGATGATGATGATGATGATGATGAAATATTATTAACATTCTCCTTCTAGTCTCTCTATAAAACACACATGACGTCACCAGGTCACGACCAGAGGTGGTCACGAAAGGCTGAAGATGACACGGCAGGTCAACAAATCCTGACAGCTGTGGTTGTAGAAACCCACCCCTTTAAAAAAAAAAAACAAATTAAAAAATAAACAACATAATTAAATAGCTATTTCGTTCTCACCATAGTTCACCCATCTTCAGTGTTATCACGCCTTCTCTATAAAGTGTCCCGGACTTAATGACGCCCGAATCAATTCAGAAGAAGAAGTATGTTTACAGCACTCGGAAAAAATGACAAATAATCGACAACAGAAAAAAAACAAAGAACAATATATGGACCGCAACAGGATCGAACCTGTACTCAGTGGCACAGCGCCTTGCCACGAAAAGCCAAACGTTAGGGAACACTGCCACTCAGCTAACTAAAACCTAATGACGCCCCCGGGACCAGCCGCACGCCTTCGCCGACCCTCCGCGACACCTTTGGTGTCCTATTTCTATCTATTGACCTTTCGAGCCGTAACCGGCCCATAGGGCGTAGACCAAGATACACCTTCTCCTATATGAATTTTTGTTCTAGCAGTTTTCTTTTAAAGATATTTTATCCAATCTCGCCATCTGTCTCTGTTCTGTGCAAGCAGTTCTATCTCATTGAGGGAGCCGATTCCTGCTGCTCTTGCCTCTCTCATCAATGTTCTTCTCAGTGTCTCCCTGGGTCTTCCTCTTTCTCTTTTACCTGTTGTTTCCCATATGAGGGCTTGCTTTGCTATTCGATTATTATCTCTTCTCATCACATGTCCAACGTATGACCATCGTCTTTTCTTTATTACTGAAGATATTAGTGGTTGATTGGCGATTTCTCTAATTTCCTCGTTTGTTTTGAATTCGTTCCATTCTATACCAAGTATTTTCCTTAGACATTTATTTTCGAATGCGTTCAACTTTGTTTCTATATCTCTTGTTGTTTTCCAGCTTTCACACGCATACGTAAGGGTTGATAGTACATTTGATTTGAATAGCCTAAGTTTTGTGTTTGTGCTAATGAGTTTTGATTTCCACAACTTTTCAAGGCTTCTGAAAGACATTGCTGCTTTAGCCAGTCTGATTCTAATTTCTTTGCTCGTATCCCCTTCTCGATCAATGTGACTTCCAAGATAGATAAAGTGATCGATCTCTTCTACTGGTTTGTTTTCCATGTATATTTTGTCACTTGTTGGAATTAAACTTTTCATGACTTTAGTCTTTTCATGATTGACCTCAAGCCCAATTTTGCTGGCTATTGATGATAGTTCATTTGTGTTTTCCTGCATCGTTTTTATCTGACTGCTGATGAGAACTATGTCATCAGCAAAGTCGAGGTCCTCCAAATGGTCTCCTTGTATCCATTCGATGCCTTTATTACCAGTGCAGCATTTCTTCATTATGAAGTCCATAACAATTCCAAATAACAAGGGCGATAAAATACATCCTTGTTTAACCCCAGTTTCTATTGGGAAACATTCGCTCAGTCCTTCCTCTGTTCGAACTGCACATGTGTAACCATCATACATGTCTTTGATAATATTTATGATTTTTGATGGTAAACCATATTGCTTCAGAATTTTCCACAAAGAATCTCTATGAATACTATCAAATGCTTTTTTGAAGTCGATGAAGTTAAGTACAAAAGGTTTTTGCTTTTCAATGTGTTCCTCCAATATAAGTCGTAGAGTGAAAATGTGGTCAAGACAGCTTCTCCCTTTTCTAAACCCAGCCTGTTCTTCACGCATTACTGTATCTATTGAATCCTTTATTCTATTTAGGATGATTTTACAGAATAACTTTGAGGTCCTATTTACCATGCAGTAAATACATTTCCCTCTAAGTAACACACACACACCTTTAAAAACAGCTAGGTCTGCTGATTTCCCGCAGAATACCCCATAAAAAATAAGGTCACGGCAACCCAGGGGAGATCAATGACGTCACCGTGTCGCCCCACTGGTCACCACACTTCTGCCCTAGGTCATAGTCAACGGTTGGCGCAACTATATAAGACAACGTAAGGAAAAAAGTTGCTCTGGAGTAACTTTCGGTTGACAATACATGCATTTTATAATGCTTGCCTTGCGACTTTCTCCTATTTATGGTGATGAAATAGCGTTATTTTCTCCCAGACATTCTCCAAAACTGTGGAGTTCTTCAAGTGTAAGAGACCCACCAAAAACGTTTTCTCTTTGAAGTCGTCCAAAACCGCGTTGTACTTTTGGGTCAGCACCTAAACGCTTTCTTTTACGTGACAAATGCTGAAAGCTACCTCAGATTGTCGTTTTCGTCGTGAGGACCTAAAGGCACAACACTAATTAATGACTCTACCCAAGAGCAAAAAAAAAAATAATTTTTCAATTATTGTGAGAAGTGGACACAAGACACATTTTTCTATTATTGTGAGCAACAGACACATAACACATTTTTTTTTCTTTTGTTATCAGCAAAAGGCACGGATGACAAATGTTCATAGTTTATATAAGCAGCTATAACTACACAGTATACGGATCGTTAATATCGTTATAATCATTTTGTAATTCTAGTAAATCTTCAACTTCAGAAATGTTACGGTAGGATCACCTTCCCTGCACCTCGGACACATTCACAGTTTCTCCAACCTTCTCCAGGAAAAACTGAGAACCCTTGAGGGGACACCTACCCACGTGTACAAGCTTCGTTGTGCGGCCTTGGATCAATATATCGTTTTCCATCCAAGAACGATCAAAGAGTTGACCGATGACAGAGCAGTAATTCGCTTCAGATGTTTGAAAGTCCCTAGAGCAGTAACTTATTCCAAACAATTAAATAACACTAATTATAATCATAAAAGAAAGGTTTTCAAAGGAAATTTTAAAACGCAATGACAAGGAACACTGCGGTCTGGCAATGGTTTTAAACATTTACCGCGACTGACCGACTTCATTTATTTTTCTTCATCATTGTCCCATAGCCATGCGGGTCGCTGGGGCACTACAGACAGACTCTGTCAACCTTCTCTTTTTCTCTCTATCTTTAGTCATTTTTTGGGACAGCAATATCGAGCCCTGTCCATTCTTTGGTGTTATCTTGGCTCTCTTTCTCCACCAACCTTTCCCTTCCTAGGTCATAACAAGGATAATCCAGGATACGTGGCCAACCATATCATTTTGCGCCTCTTCACAAAAGACAATAGATCGTCATGTACTTCAATTGCTCGATATATATATATATATATATATATATATATATATATATATATATATATATATATATATATATATATACGATATATATATATATCTTGGCATTTTTCCCCCTTTTGTGATACGATCTACGTAACAGATGTCTAAAGTCTTAAGAAAACATGTCATCTCCATAACGTGTATTTTATTCAATTTACTGTTTTAAAATAATTATTCCAACCTCAAACAGAATAGTTTAGTTTAATAGCCTTCGTCAGTGACAATTTTGAGTTGTCCCATGGCAATGTTACTTTTTGTTCTTTTCTTTCGCCCGTGTATTCTCTTTTTCTATGAATCTGTCTGCTTCTTGTTTGAGTTAGAGGTTTAGAGAATTTTCGAAAGATTGCGGTCTGCTGTTATTTCTTTCCAGGATGCAGGGTTTATGTTCAGAATCTTCATGTCACGTTTACACACGTCTACAAATCGATGTTTTGGGCGCCCCCTAGTTTTATGCACATGCTAGTTGTCTATTGAGTATAACTTTTGGTATGCGGTCATCTTTCATACGGTGTACGTGGCCAACCCAGCGTAGCCTACGTTGTTTGAGCAGCGTGCAGATGTTCGGGAGACTTTTACGAGTGAGGACCTCCACGTTTGTCACATTGTCCTTCCAGGTAATACCATGAAAACGGCGCAGACATCGTATATGGAATGCATTTAGCCTTATCTCCTGCTTTGCATAAGTTATCCATGATTCTCTGCCGTACAGAAGGATGCTAATGATGCAGGCTTTGTAAACTGCGGCCTTTGTTTTAATTGCATGTTTGCTGTTTGGCCAAACACGTATAGAAAGACGAACAAGGGTGTATCAGCTTTACCAATGCGGATGTCAATTTCTGTATCTAAAGATAACTTGTCGTTGATGATGGATCCCTGATAGCTATACTGCTACACGACATCGAGTTTGTAGTAGTAGATAAAGATGGCCGGTGTTGCTTGGACGTCTGACTGAGTATATTCGTTTTCTGCAAACTTATTGTTAGACCAAAGACTCTGCAAGTATGTGAAAAGTGATGTATCAAGCTCTGAAGTTCTTCCTATCTGCGTAAGAAGTGCAGCGTCGCCAGCAAATAACAAGCCTCTAATAATGATATGTCTGATGACCATTGTCATCTATTTTACCAACTCAAAACGACCGGACAAGTTGGCCACGAACTGTGGTCTGCACTAACTCCAGCATTGAAATCCAGCAGTAGAACAGTGTGAATCTTGCACCCCGGTATACTTTCCATGACTTCTTTCAAATTTTCTTACAAACTGTTCTTGGTTTCGGATGAAGAGCACAAGTTCAGAGCGTGTACACTTTGTACAGTAACTAGCCCCGCTGTTGTTTTGAGGCGAGATGGTATTATCCGTTCTGATGCATTCTGACCAAGTGTAACCAGATTTTGTAGAGATTTCTTCACAGCAAACTACACACCGAGTTATATGATATCGTCGCTGCTCTTTCCTTGCCAATAGAACACGTAGTCCGCCTCCTACAGCATACATAACTCTGCCAAACGGGTTTCTTGGCGTGCGGCTATTTCCACCCGAAGTCTTTTATCTCGTTATGGATTATGGCTGTCTTTCTTACGTCGTTTATGTCGTGCAAATTGTCAGATAGGCCAGCTTGTATGGTGCGGACGTTCCCAGCAACCCAGTCGTAGGTTAATTTTCTTGGTTGTTATTTCACTTGTGTGCCAAGTGTTGATGGTAACAGCTTTCGGGTTTTCCCTAATTCCCATACATCCAATGGGGAAGGTAGGTCGTGTCGAGATAGCAAATTAGTTGCTGGGGGCTGTCCAGCTTTAAACTGGCGGTACAATAACGTCGATAGACTTCTCCTATTGTCGAAAGCAGCCCCTGGCGTCATGTCCTACGCCATATTGGCAGAATGACTTATAACAGGTAACTGTTGCTTCCCGTGTTGTGTCGACACCAAAACGGCGAAGCTGGAGTGTCCCCTTCAGGGCGTGAGCTTGGGCAGAAATAGAGAGAGACAAGTTGTTGCCTACGCAACATGTTTCTTCTCTCCACGCAGCCGATTGATTCAAAGGTGGATTGATTCACAACAAGATCAATTTATTGACAACTGCGTCGTAGGAGTTGTCGGAGCAATATTGAAATCAACACTGAACTGCTTTAGAGACTCCATCCTCAGTTTTTTTCCTCAGGGTTTATTCCCAAAGTCTATCCCGTGAACGGGCGCTTTCAGCTCGTTATTGTTTATGGCTGTCTAGCATTAGCTGTATCAGTTTATTATTTTTATATTAGTTTTATGCCCCCACAAAATTAAAGAAATGTCTTTCTGACTGATTCCCTATGTGTCGGCTGCAGATGGATTGTGCCTAAGCTCTCTCTACGTGTGATCCCATAGTTTACATTATCAAAGAAGTCTCAACTTACATTAGTCCAAAATGAATGAAAAATCGCCCAATCCCTACAAATGAAATTGCACAAACACCATCGACGAAATAAAAACAATCACATGTATCATGCAGGAGAACTGCTATCGGCATACGGTCCCTTTGTTATTCTGGTTAATCGAAAAATAGTATAGTTTAACCATATTGAAAAGAAATATTCTCTTCAATCGTTTGCGGTGAAATTTTATATTTTTAAAATGTAAATTATAAAGGGGCTTAGCGACCCCCCAACCTGTTTTGACGCACAGAAATCACGCAGCAACCTTCTTATTGAAAACACTGCTTTAAAGCGCATCAAGCTGGCATTGACATTAGCGGCAGATTTGTGTGGGAAAGTGGGGGAGGGGAGAAGAGAAAGGTAAAAGATCCCACAGATTGGAATGTCCACTTCAGAATGAGGGGGACACGTCTGGAAGCCCTATTTCTTCATTTCTGCCTTTGGTCACATTGTGGAAGTTATTTGTAGAAATTATTTATATTGTTTCCCTTAGAAGTCCTTGGTTTTTGTTTTTTTTTTAAAGTATTTTGGGATATTTAAAGTTCCTTTTTGTGGACAGCCACAGAAGTCAATCTTTGGTTTATTATATATATATATATTGCTGAATAGGAAATAGGATGAGGTTTTATTTAGTGTTAATATTTATTTTAGGGGGGAAGCGGGGTGAATTAGAATGTGTTTGCTTAATAATGTGACCTAGTTTCTTTACTACTAGTACTAAAAATAAACACTGGCCTAAGACACACAACATAAATAGTTACCAAGAAAAGAATAGCAAGCAGATTATTATGAAATTCTTTAATAACATTTACAACATTCAAATTTACATAAATTAATGAAAACACATTGGAACAAAAAATTAGTTAGTAGTAAATATTTTTAAAAGACATATAAAATTGACATTTTATAGTCAAATTGATCTCTGTGTTATTGAGACAAATTTTTAACAACACATCTAATATTATAAAGGAAGGATACCATTTAAATTAAAGAAAACATATTATGTGTTATATATATTTACGACGGTTATAAAAATATAATATAACTGTTATTTAAATAAGGTATATACTTATACAGGGAGCCGTGATAGCTCAGTGGTTAGTGAACTGGACTACAAAGGACAAGAGGTAGGGTTCAATCCCAACCGACGGCTTTCGGGTTCACCCAGCCTTAAATGGGTACTCGATTTTTTTTCTGGGAAAGTAAAGCGCGGCACGGGCGTAATACCGACCACATGTCCCCAAAATCATGTGCCGAAGGTCTGTAAAATTTATGGTCACTAACACCATATTCCCTATACGCCACTTGGCGTGACGGGGGCTCTTTACTTTTTTTTATATACTTTATACGCAAACACGCTCACTTTCATTCACAAATCCACACATGTAATGAATGAAACATAACCTTCTGGTTAGGGAAAACATCTGCATCAGTTATCAGTCATATTATGCCTTGTAGGAAGACAAGTGATCTTGCTACTGAAGCATAAATGGGGAGCCGTGAAGCAGAAATACTTATTGCATGCCTGATATATAATTTTACTTCTCATTTCTATTTTGTTGGCTTGGTAACAGAGAAAACAATTTAGTGACTAGTCAGAAATATCATTATCTGTGTCTCATCGTGTGTTGTCGTTCTTCTCGTTCTCCGAAGAAGGCCACATGTAAGCTGAAAAGTCAGTATTTTGTTGTGTTTCTTTTTGTAAAGCTGTCTCAATACCTTATTTCATTTCTACTTTTGATCGCACTATAGAATTTATTTGTGGACATTGTAGTGTTTTTAAGCTAAAAACTGCAGCGATACCACATTGGTTTCCCTCCTTACTTTTTACTTTAAGATTTCACTTTCACACAATCATATATTAAAATTACCACTGTTAACAAAGTATCTGATGGATGCATGCATTAATATTATTCTTCCTTTCAACTCCCCTTGGAGCATAGGTCTTCAACAAACACTTTCCAAGCCGGTTTGTTTCTTGTCATTCTGATAAGATCTATCTCTTCATGTCTTCCTCATCATCTTCATCTCTGCTTCCATCTGTCGTCTCCAAGAATATGTTGGTCTTTATCTTTGTCTTTTCCCCTGCGGATTCCAAAAGCGGTCTTTCGTGTGATACTTTCAGTTGACTTCCGCAGTGTGTCCCCTATTCAGCGACATCGTCTTCGTTGTATGTCATTGTCTTATTTTTGACTTTTACCTTTCTATAATTCTATCTTTTACTTGCCCACGTGCGTGAAGTTTTTGCGGCTTATTTTTTTTACAGTACGGGATAGCTAGTCCCATGCCTAACCCTCTTTCTTTCGCCTCTTACGAATATGCCTGGTAGGGAACAGAGCTAGAATTAATTCTTCCTCTGTCGGGCCATGGTAGCGCACGGGCGATACATGCATTACGATGCTATAATAACTGATATGTTAATCGAGACGGCTACTAACGAATTACTAACAAGGAAATAGAGTGACCAGCGTGAATATCATCAAGAAGACTCCATCACGTTTCCAAAACGAGAAACAATTTAAATTATTTACGCCTACAATGTTTCTGACATTTTCAACTCAACTTTTTATTTTCTTGAAATTTCGCAACTGGCGTCGAGAATTGTTATCTTGGCATTGATAGTTTTCTTGCTCTAGTCTCTAAGTAGTGATATCAGATCCCTAAGCTCTATTTAAAAAAAAAAAACCTTGATAGGGTAAGTCAAGCAATAAATACCAGCTTTATGTATAATCCAGCACACCACCAGGACAGGAACATGCACTATTTATTTTATTACATATATTTCGACAAGTGAAAATCAATCAATTAGGTCGCCTTGCGTATAAAAAATGTATTATCTCACATAATAATTTCTATATAAAGGAGCTCAATAGGCATATACTGATCAGTGTGCTGCTCTGCTACAAAATTTGAGTTTCAAACATCTCATATTTTATTCTATAATTATCAAGGTATGTTATATGGTAAATATTATTTATAATGTCATCGTAAATAGTTTAATAAAAATGTTTCAAAAAAGTGATAAATGCTTGACAAATAAATAGATAACGGTTACATATAATTATATACACATAATAATATAATATTCCGTGGAATATTTTATATTAAGTTTGGTGTATTAACTTAACAATAATTTTTAAACGGAAGCATACAGTAGTTACAGGCAATCATTTCTCGTTACATATATTTTTCTCAACTCTATGAAGCAAAGCAAATGCTTTAGCATGGGTGTACTGGGCACGCAGGTGTACATGGCAATGAAATAGTAGATAAGCTTGTTGGTATCTCTGGCATTGAGTGTGATCTAACTCCCGACAAAGGGACATCGCCAAGTTTATTCTTCATTCCTTAAGAGAAGAGAAGGAGATGGCTGGGACAATGATGTATGTACTGAGAGACAGGTGTCTAAAGGTGGAAAAGAGGTCCGGTCGATCTGGAGTGCTAAGTGGGAAAGGCAGAGGTATCTATAATCAACACCTTACAGGAACAGTCAGTCTTCTGTTTATATAGTCAGGAGCGGATAATGGGGTGTCCCGACTGCAGTGAAACTGATTCCATGGATAGAAAAGAATTATAGCCGCTAACCCGACAAAAATAATGCAGCTAAAATTAAAGTGAAGATTCTGTTTCGTTACATTTTTAAAATGGTTTAATTCATTTTTGCAGCTCATTAACTCCTTTTCTGTTTCTTTCTCTCCATAATAGTGCAAGTAAAGGTAAAGGTAAAGTACGAGACTTGAATAGGCGTCTTAGCGTGTGAATTTTCACCTATATGTGCTCAGGCGTCTATCCAGAGGTGGTTAGGAAACTTCTGGATATTGTCGCTTCAAGCATCGAAGCTCACGATGCGAGGCGGCATTCCTCACCTTTCCAGAGTAATATCCTGATACCCATTTGAGCCAGCGGTTTGGTCGACGGCTTTTTTTTCCCAAGAACGAGAGCAATTCACAATGCTTCCAGCGGGAATCGAACACAGGTTTACCGAACAATAATAGCCTAGTCAAGTCGTTATCCTAACTAGGCTACCGAGGTCCCAAAATGTGTGTTTTTATTATACCAATTCAAGATGCGCCCGTGCGCTGCCGGGCCCGAAAGGGGAGTAAAGAATGGCAGCGCTGTACCCTACCAGGCATGTTCGTATGATGCGAGAAAGGAGGGTTGGGCATGGGACTGGCTATCCCATACTGTAAAAAAAAAAAAAAATTAGCCGAAAAAACTTCATAAACATGGACAAATGAAAGAAAGCAAAAGTAAATCCGCCATCCAGGAAAGATAAGGGCTCTCTGTCTAAGAGACATATGACGCAAGCCGGAGAAAGCCGTAAGGAGTCCGGATTGCCGACTCACCCTTTGTCTACCAGGAAATCCTCCGTAATTGGCACCCACCTGGAATGTACGTACCCTAAACGAACAGGGAAAAGCTGCTCAGGTAGCAGCAGAAATGACAAACTACAAGATAGATATTCTGGAAATGTGTGAAACAAGATGGCTAGGAACGGAAAGAATACAACTAAATACATGAGTTTAAAGTTTAAGTCATCCTTACAGGATGTAAAAGTATATAGAGGGGCAGATGTAACTTCTGATCATCATCTTCTGATAGCCAAACTTAAAATTAAACTAAAAAGGTATACTACAACGAATAAGGGTAGAAACTTTTTCAATGTAGAGTTTCTTAAAGAACAAGGAATTAAAGATAAATTCGCAGTCACAATATCAAACAAATACCAAGTCCTCCAACAACTAGAAAATACAATAAATATAGTAGATCATTGGAAACAGGTAAAAGATATATGGAAAGAGACATGTGAAGAAATACTGGGGAAAAGAGAAAGCCAGAATAAGGCATGGATGACAGCAGAGACCCTGGATAAAATTTAAAAAAGAAAGAACAAGAAATCAAACATATATAAAAGGAAAACGAGAAGTAATAAAGCCAAGACACATGAAGCTTGCACAGAGGTGAACAAAGAAGTGAGAAGATACATTAAAAGGGATAAGAGGAAATATATAGATGAACTAGCTAAAGACGCAGAAGAAGCAGCAAATAAAGGGAATACGAAAGAACTGTACAACAGCACAAAGAAATTAAGTGGAAAATACAAACAGATCAATGCCTTTATTAAAGATAAGAAAAGAAATGTGCTTAGTAATATACAGGAACAAATGGAGAGATGGAGAGATGGAAAGAGCACTTTGAAAAACTTTTGAACAGACCCGGCTCAAATAATCCTCCAGATATACTACCAGCAGAAGAAGTGTTACACGTTAACTGTGGGAAAACCCAGTAAAGAAGAAATAATGAAACCATCAAAAACCATATTAAAAAATGGTAAAGCCACAGGACCAGATGAAATTCCTTTGGAAGCCATCAAAGCAGATATTAACACCTCTACCAAGATGTTACATAATCTATTAGAAAAAAATTGGGAGAGGGAAGAAATACCTAAAGACTGGAAAGAAGGTTATATGTTCAAACTACCAAAGAAAGGAAGTTTACAGGAGTACACAAATTATAGGGGAATTATGCTACTATCAGTGCCAGGAAAAATATTAATCAGAATCATTCTGGAGAGACTAAAAGAGGCCATAGAGAAACATTTGAGAGATGAACAAGCAGGTTTTAGGAAGAACAGATCATGTGCTGATCAAATAACTACTCTGCGTTATTGGTTATTGGTTATGGAAGGCCTCGGTATCACAGCAAACGAATTAAAATCCATAATTGCTCAACCGCCCTTGCCAGTGGAATCATCCGAATTACTAACTCATCTCCCAAACAAAGAAAGGTAACTGTAGTCCCCATCGTAGCAGTCTCAGCACACGCCAAAAGACATAAGGCGAAACCGCGCAGAAAGTGAACACAGTCAACTGTTCCCTATCATACGATATCATCATTCATCGTAAACAAGCGGGATATCGAAGCAAGATCAAAACGGATGAGACACACAGCTCACGGTGTGCACAGAGCACTTAACTCAGTAGCTCCTGCAACAAGCCGGACTTGGAATATGAGGAAACTGCAAGAAGGAACACTTTTCAGACATAGCCTTCAATGGTTCCTGCCGCCTATCCACCATATACCATTGGAGTTCACGTCCTCCCGAAAATGATGATCGTCATAGCACTTGATGATGTTAGGCCATCATTGATGACTCCAATTCCAAACATATAGACACACAGTGGTGGCAAGGTATCATTTCCAATCCAACAGAAGCCACATGACCTGTAGTTAGTAAAACCACAGAGAGAATATGATTCTGTGACCTTCACTGATTCACTCTTAGATGTGAATGTGTAGTTTACACAAGAGGAGAAGTTTTCAACTACAGTGATCCCATTTAAGGCAATTCTGGGATAGCAAGGCAAGTCTCCTTTATAGCAGCAGAACTTGATGTTCTCCGCTCCCTTCTTGTAGCTGCCGCCACACGATTCTGATGTCTCATTAACTTGGACATCATTCAAGAACAATGTCAGATTAACATTCCATAGATATGGCTCTGCTGACGAAATGCTTAGTGCAACAGTTGTATCAGTCATACTGGAGGCTCCTGGTCTGTGGTCATTAATATCACAGACGGCACATGATGTTGTTATATTCAGTATTTCTTTCTGGGGTGTAAATATGTGGCACACACATGGAGAGTGGTTTGTGGTCACAGTAATCCCATTAAAGGCAATTCTAGGGTAGCATGGCATAGCTGTTTCAGAACAGCACAATCCTGTGATGTTTTCTGTGTTCGCTATAAAGCTGCTGGTGCTACACAATCCTGACCAATTATAGGTGTGGACATTATTCACTTGCAATGACAAAACTGCTTTGTTTACATCATAAACCTCTGGAAGCGAATCATTTATGGGACTAATAGTACAATTTATTCTTCCATCGGGGATATCTTCATTGAGTCCCCCCCCCCCCAAAAAAAAAGTCTTTGGTTAAAAAGCACATATGCTTTTGAGTTAAACACAAAATGAGCCCACTTCATAGATTCAAAATGATCCTTGCCAATGCCATCCGTTTGCACAAGTTAGGTCCTTAGCTACCAAACGTCCGAAACAAAGCCATCGAATTTATCTACAGCGAAGGTTAACGAACTGTGAACAAACATTTTTGTTCAAACCCTTGAAAACATTTTCAAAAATCTGCCAACTCGCTGCAATAACATATATCGTGTTGTTCAATGTAAACATTGCTTAGTCCATATCTCGAATATAAATAAGCTGCCATTTTGATGCGTTCCATGACGTCATCCTCTACGTATAATAGTTGAACAAAGTTTAGAACTAAAATCCCCACTTTCTATTGGATTCATAGATTACGAAAAGGCATTTGGTAGTATAGACAGAAGAATGCTTTGGAAGTTGCTGAGTCATTACGGAATCCCCATAAAGTTTATTAACCTGATAAAAACAATGAATGAAGGAACGAAATGTAGTGTGGTGCATGAAGGACAGCTTACAGAAGCATTTGAAATAAGAACAGGAGTAAGGCAGGGATGTCTTCTGTCTCCATTTCTCTTTCTACTGGCCATAGATTGGATTATGAAAATAACTCAAAACAACAGAAATGGGATCCAGCGGTCACTGACCAAACAACTTGATGACTTAGAATTTGCTGATGACAGAGCTCTCCTATCACACAACCATCAACAGATGCAAAATAAAATGAGCATACTTGATGAGAGATCACAACAGCTAGGACAGAAGATTAATAGAAATAAGACCAACATTATGAGAATTAATACACTTGGCAATAACCAAATAAAACTAGGAGAAATACCTCTACTAGGCGTACAATCTTACATATACCTGTGCAGTAATATAGACAAAGAAGGAGGAACAGAAAATGATACCAAAATAAGGATATCAAAAGCACGAGGAGCTATCATTGCACTGGGAAACATATGGAAATCCAAAGAAATTAGGTTAAATCATCATCATGTGCCATACCGGTTGGCGTAGGCGATCATGTCCCTTCACAATCTTCTATCTACAGTGCATCGTATCACTTCTGTTCTTGACTGTTTTCCATGCCATGACACCAAGCTATCCAGTATTTTCTCTCTTTGTCGTCCGCGATCTCTCTTTCCTTTTATTTTGCCAGTTGTAACCAAGTATTCCAACTTTCCTTTTTTCATGATGTGCCCGAAAAATGTTGATTTTTTCTTTCTGGTGTTTTTTAAGAGCTCCCTTTTTGTGTTGGTCTCTTTGAGAACTTCCTCATTGGTCTTTTTAGCTGTACAGGGAACTTTCAACATTCTTCTGAGAAATCCCATCTCTGTGGCCTCTAATCGTCTTTTCATTTGTTTGTCTATTGTCCATGATTCGCTTCCATAGGTCAGAATTGGTACTATATAGCACCGATGAACTCTCTTTCTCATTTCTATTGACATAGATGTGTTGCATAAGATATTTTTCATTTTCTGAAATGCTATTTTGGCCTGAGCTATTCTGCTTTTTATTTTTGTGGTGCATCTCCCATCTGATGTTATTATTGTGCCCAAGTATTTGAAACGATGCACTTGTTTCAGATTTGTCTCCTTTATTTTTAAGCTGCATGATAGTGATGATTGTTTCTTTGATATTACCATTACTTCTGTTTTCATACTATTCAGACTGAGACCTTTCTTGTTGCTTTCTTTTACTATTATATCTATCATTTCTTGTAGTTCGTTCTCTGTCTCTGCTATTAAGACTGTGTCATCCGCATATCGCAAATTATTTATATGTTGTGACAGTTGACTTCAAATCCTTTTTTTGTCTACTATTGATCTCATAATATATTCGCTGTAAAGAGAAAACAAACAAATCCGGTGACAGAACACAACCTTGTCTGACTCCTTGCTTTATATATTGGAATTGTCCTGTTTGGTTGTTAATTCGTATAGCTGCTGTTTGTTGCCAGTACATGTTTTTTATTATTCACAGATCCTTGCCATCAATGTTTAATTTCTCCAGCATATTGATTATTTCAACATGCTTTACTTTGTCAAATGCTTTCGTGTAGTCTATAAAGCACATATATAGATCTTTCTTTACCTCTATAGATCTTTCTATCAATGTTCTTAAGATGTATATTGCATTATTGGTGCCCTTTCCTTCCACAAATACACATTGTTCCTCACTTATTTCTGATTTTATTTGTTCCTTACACGTCTCATGATTATTCTTAGTAATATTTTAGTCATATGGCTCATGAGACTAATAGTGCGATGGTCTTCACAATTAGTGGCTCCTGACTTCTTCGGTATGGCTACAAAGATTGATTTTAGTAGATCTTCAGGTATGTGTCCAGTGTTATTTATGTCATTGAGTAATTTTGTTATGACTTATACTCCCAGCTCTCCAAATGCATTTATCTCTTCGATTGTTATATTGTCAGGACCTGGATTTTTGCCTCTTTTCATGTGTTGAATTGCGTCCTCCACTTCACTCTGCATTATTGGTGGTCCTGTGTCTTCATTTGAATTGTTTAATTCTGGTCTTTCATCATCATAGAGTTGACTGAAATATTCTGTCCATCTTTCCATTGTCTTCTCCTGTCCCATTATTATATTTCCTTCCTTTGATTTCACACATCCTGAAACTTTGACTTCTTTTCAGCCTGTTAATTCATTTAACTGATTGTACATACATTTTGAGTCTTTCTTTTGTTGTTTTTCCATTTCTTCACATTTCTGTTTTAACAATCCTACCTTTGCTTCACTGCACTTGTTTTGGATCTCTTTGTGCAATATTTTGAATGTCCATTCTACTTTCTTATGTTTTCTTCTTTCGTCCATTAGTTGTAATATTTCTTCTGTCATCCATTTATTTTTGTTGATTCTTTTAGTCACTTGTATTACTTCTTTTGATGTTTGTTGAATCGATTGTTTGAGCATTTCCCACTGTTCCTGGATGTTCTGTATTTTCTCAATAGCATTATATCTATTTTGTACTATCGTGCTGTACTTATCACTCATCTGTTTATCTACTCTTAGCATATCTAGTTCTAATTTTATATTTCTTGGTGATTTCTGTGCCTTCCGCAGTTTTATTCTTATCTTTCCAACTACTGGTACATGGTCATTATTGCAATCTGCTCCTGGCCTTGTTTTAACCGATGTTAGCCCATTCCTGAATCTTCTCTGTACAAGTATAAAATCATTTGATTGTGTACTTTTTTGTCTGTGCTTTGCCATGTCCATAGTCGCCTAGTGTGTTGTTTGAACCAGGTGTTACCTATAATCATTGCATGTGTCTTTCTCAAATCTATCAATCTATCCCCTCTGTCATTCGTCTCTCCAAGGCCATGCCCCCCCCCCCCCCCAGTCACATTTTGCACTTTAGCTGTTCCTACCTTTGCACTGAAATCCTGTAATATAATAGTTATTTCTTGGGATTTACACTGTTCCATGGTCGCCTCTAGCTTCTCGTAAAAAGTGGCAATGTCTTCTTCTTCGCTATTACTTGTTGGTGCATAAAATTGAATTATGTTGATATCCATTGGTCTGCCTCTCAATTTTACTAGCAGAATTCTGTCTGATACTGGCCAAAATCCTGTCACTGTTTTGCTTCTTTCTCTATCTAATATGATGCCTATTCCTCTTTCGTGTGTGATTCCCCCAGAGTAAATTACATTTCCACTGTCGCGTTGTAATAATCCTGCCCCTGTCCATCTCATTTCACATAGTCCCAAGATATTCAATTTCATTCTCTTCATTTCTTGACTGATGTTTTCTAGTTTTCCAACCTGGAATGCTGATCTAATGTTCCAAGAAGTTCCTATTGCTAGTGTCTCTTTATTTTTGATCTTGCATACAGTTTGCCTGATGACGATCGGTTGTCACCTGTAGCACATGACGCTCCCTACCGGACGAGGTGGCCGTGAAGTCCCCATTAACGTCGTTAGCTGTAAATAGAAGGTTGTGATTTGCCATGATTAGTCCAGGCAATTTAAGAAGGTAGTTTGCCATTCCTTTCCTTCTTGGCAGTGACTGTATTAGTCGGAGATCGCAGCCATTGTCTCTATACATGAGATCCTCTGCCTACCATCGCGGTGTGGGGACTATAACCGGCTCTACTTGTCGGCTGCTCCCACAACACCATACACCACCTGCTCCAATGGCTTCACATAACCCTGATAGGGGGGCTAAACGGGAGCTCCACCTTGCCCAGGGGTGTCCCGAAGACTAGCGGAGGAAAGGAGAAGTCTTACTCCTCTTTGGTCGAGCAGAACTCTACCCCGCTAACCCTTAGGTTAAATACAATAGTACAAATTTTCAACTCAAACGTTAAGTCGGTCCTATTATATGGCTGTGAAACATGGAGAACAACAAAATTGACAATCACGAAGATACAGACTTTAATTAATGGATGCTTACGAAGAATAAAAGGATGAAAGTGGCAGGACAAAATCACTAACATAGAATTATGGAAATGTACCAGTCAAATACCAGTGGATAAAGAAGACGATGGCGCTGGATAGGACACATACTACGGAAGCCAACTGAGTATTACATAACAGGCTCTTTTTTTAAATCTCCAGCGGAAAAGACAAAGAGGAAGACCAGGGAATTCTTGGAGAAGGCAGATAGAAGCAGAGATGAAGATGATGGGGAAGACATGGAATGATCTTAAAAGAATGGCAAAAAACAGAACGACTTGGAGTGTTTGTTGAAGACTTATGCTACACTGGGAGCTAAAAAAGGCAGAAGAAGAAGAATTCAAGATGACAATAAACAAAGCATCTATCAACATTAAAAAGAGACTAGGTTATTAATATTTTACGATTTTATGTGTTTCATTATCAAGATTTGAGGGTTTATAAACAAACAAAAATTCGTTATAAATGTTAGCGTAAAATGAATTCATAATCTAGAAAACGTCCAACCTCACTTAACATAATAGTCTGTTCTGCTGTTAGCATTTAGTAATTTCAATGTGACGAAATTTTCTTTCAAACCAATATCTACAGATGATATTATATACGCTCAATTCTGACACTTAATGCATTTCGTATCTAATATTTTTAAAAAAACTTTATCTTCTAATTCTTTTTGTGTGATGAGGTTAACTGTTTATTTTTCAAACAGAAAATACAGACCACATATAGTTGTTATTAATCTGAGAAGAGTGACTGGAAAATTGAAGAAAAGGAAGATAACGTGGAAAGGAGAGAAATTATACTAAAAAAACAGAAAGAAGATACAGATCAAAGAAGATAGGGAGAGAAAATGTGACAAAGGACGCCAGAAGAAGAGAGAGATAGCGAAGAGATTATATATCAACATGAAACAGATAAGGGTAAAAGCACCAGATAAAGTGGAGGGAGAAAAAGATAGATTGATAGAGAGAGAGAGAGAGTGAGGAGAGAACTTGAGAAGAGTTCTTTAGATACATTATTTTGACATTGTTCATCTTGACTAGGGGTTCTCAACCTAGTAATTTTTTTCAAAGAACCACGTGCGCCAGAATCCCATTTTTTTTTTTTTTATTAACAACGGTACTCATATCTATGCCATAGCTTTTTGATCATTGCACGTTTTTTATGCGTCAATTTTAAAAGAAAAATAAATATAAAACATTGTATCTTACTAACAAAAAGTTACCTTCTGAAGGTAAACAAAATGAAATAAAAAGAAAGCATTACACTTCACTTAACTAATGTGAATTTTGGCATTGCGTTTTTTCTGCTAGATTTTCAAATTTGGGGACATATCCACTTGATTTATATCAATTAGCGTTCACCTGTAATCAAGCCTTTCAAGATACCGCTACAAGGCTAATTTCAACGATTAAATCTGCTTGACTATTTAACGTCGACGGTTACAGCTTCTGTTCATTGGAAAGGAAAAAAACGTTAACGCCTGCTTCATCATTTCTTTTTCTTTTTGTCCTCTCAATTTTTCATTGAAATAATTGCCACATAATAGATGACGTCACTCGATGAAATGTGACTGGAACTTCCCGGGTCCCCAAAAAACACGCGGCGGTGACGCCCGCGGGCACTGCTTTCAGAACCACTGCTCTAGAGTTTAGATCAAAGTACGCTATTTTATTTGTATATTTAGGGTATTTAGAGAGTATTTGAAAGCACACAATTAAACAACAAATAATGAAAAATAAAATAATAAATAAATCTTTTGTTTCCAAGTTGAAGGAGTTTTCAAAGTTAGCTTATTATTTGCAACTTTTCCGCTAAAATGCCTACCTATGATGCTAAAGTGAAGTTGGCAAATGTGGGGAGAGAGGTATCACGCTTCCATTATAGAAGTTTAGGGCATAGCTTATATCACACGTTGTTCTGAGAATCAAAATCACAACACATTTTCGGCATGCGCATGTTTCATGATTTAGTAGAAGAGAAGGTCTATTCCATGTCCTTACTGCAAGAAAACACCAAAGAAAGCTAAAAATCTACATTTTCAGGATTTTCAACAGCATAAAAAAGAAATGAATTGATATTCCACCAATGTCCCCCGTTGTACTCTATGAACAACTTAAACTTTCAATTCAGAAAAGACTGCTCTCAAAAGAAGACACAGAACTATCAAGATGTAGAAGAATTATAGGTTCAAATAGCGGACCAGTGGATAAAGTATGAAATTCTGAATGTGCGACAGAAGAAATAAAAACACGCAACAAGATTTCAGTTAAATGAAAGAGAAGTCCTTCGCGGTTTCAGGGAATATATGAAAAACACAGAATTGAAGCCATGTTTCAAAACTGTATTATTCTTCATACAACAGATTTCTTCCAGTGAGTGAAATGGGACTTAGTCAGATGATTCTCAGAGTGGCCTGATTCTTTTGTTCGTGGAAAAAACAACTTTATTGTTCATAAAAGTTGCTGCACATAATTAATATTGATCCAACAAAAACTATGTCAAAACATGGTTGCTACAGGGTTATCACTCAGCGTTAGACACCAAAAGTAAGATTTGATAAAGAACCGAGCAAGTTGACCATGTCTAAAGTTTGAAATCTATTTTAAGGTATCACCATCATCATCATTGAGTGCCGTCTACGCATCGAAGGTTGGCTACCATGGAGCGTCATTCCGCTCTGTCTCTTGCTTTGATGGTGCAGGTTGTCATAGGCTGACTTGTCCATCTTTTGATGTTACTCGTTCATGTTAGTCTTCGTCAGCCTCTGCCTCTTTTACCTTGTATTTTCCCTTCCATGTTTACTTTTAGTAGACGCTGTGTCTTTTAACATGGCCCAAAAATCGCATTCGTCTTGTTTGAATTGTATTTAGTATTCTTTTCATTTTTAGTTGTTTTAAGACGTCATCGTTTGTTTTCTTTTCTTTCCATCCAATTCTCCCTATTCACTATATATATCCACATTTCAAAGGCTTCATTTTTTTGTTCTGTTTCTTGTCTAATGTTCATGTTTCAGCACAATACAGTAATGTTGAGAAGATATAAGATATTGCTATTCTTAGTTTTAGCCATGGGGTTATGTGTTTTGATGTTAGTATATTTTGTCATGATATTAAAATTATTTGTTGCCATTCCCATTCTTTTGTTTATTTCAGTTGTACATTTTCCTTCACTGGTTATAGTATGTCCCAGGTATTTGTAGCTCTGAACTATCTCCAGGTCTATTCCTTCAATGTTGAACAACATTTATAGGTTTTGAGTATTTTCTTTGTTTATGATCATAGTTTTAGTCTTTTTTTATATTCATATCTAATCCACATTTTTTGCTTGTCATGTTTTTTGCATTAAGTAATTTTTGTAGATCTTTAGGATTTTCTGCTAGTAATACAGTATCACCAGAATACCTTAGGTTATTGATTATCTTTCTATTAATGTTTAGCCTAGCATCTCTGTGATGCTTTTAAAGATATGCTCAATGTATAGATTGAACTAGCTTGGTGATAGGATGCATAACTGTCTTATTCCCCTTTTTTTTATTTATGGGTGTAGAGTTATATTTGTCATATGTATTATTGCTTTTTGTTCCCAGTATAAATTTCATATTAGTCTTATGTCCATGTCATCTAGCTGTATATCTTGAAGGCATTCTATAAGTTGTCTATGGTGTATTCTATCAAAAGCTTTGGTGTAACCTATGAAGCAAGCATATATTGGTTTGTTTACTTCTGTGTATTTTTCGATTAATGTTCTCATGAAGAATATGACTTCTTTTGTACCATTATTTTTACTAAATCCAAACTGTGGCTCATCCAATTCAATATTGATTTTATTCTGAATACTGGTAAGGTATATGTGTGTAATATTGTATAGTGTATAATGATATCGTTACAAAGATTTCCCTGTCGTCTTTTCCCTTCATGTCAGCTTCGACACCCCTTTTCCAGAAAAAAAATCGCATTCTCTCTCTCTCTCTCTGTCTGTGTGTGCATGTAAAAAGTAAGTAAAGTACCCCCCGTCACGCCAAGTGGCGTATAGGGAAATATGGTGTTAGTGACCCTATATTTTACAGACCTTCAGCACATGATTTTTGGGGTAATGTGGTCGGTATTACGCCCGTGCTGCTTTACTTTCCCAGAAAAAATCCGGTACCCATTTAAGGCTGGGTGAACCCGGAGCCGTCGGTTGGGATCGAACCCTACCCCTTGTCCGTAGTAGTCCAGTTCACTAACCACTGAGCTATCGCGGCTGCCACTAATTTTTAGGGAATTAGTAAAACCCAGGTGTCCTCGCCAGGGAACGAACCCCGGCTGTTGCCGTGGTAAGCCAACCGCCTATCGATTGCGCTAACCGGACACCCTTGTGTGTGCATGTGCTGTGTGTATATTGTATGTATGTATGTGTGTGTTGGTATTACATAGAAAGATAGAAAGACAGACAAAAAAGGAGCACAAATAAGTAGACAGGCGGATTAACTTGCTGAGAGATCTACAGAGAGATAGTCAGGTAGACAGACAAGCAGACAGACAGACAGTCATTTAGATGATGATTGATCTAGAGGAACGTTGTCAATATGATGTATCTAAAAGGCTTCTTATTAACATATAGGACCTTTGAGCATAGTCCAACACCATTCAGATTTCTTTCCTGATTGCCCAGGTAACAGGTAAATCTCGGTAATGTGCACCAATCATGATGCATCGGCGAAGATGTGTTAGACGCTTTCAAATACTTATTGATGTAAGGTCTCATTAATTAAATTGTGCTACGTTTTTTTAAGCTTTTGCTTGGACAAAATAATGTATACCAACTGATGAACAATTTCTTAGTCAATTAAAACAATATTTCGAGCGTTCAATGTAAAAATATTAATAAAGTCATCTATACTCCACAATAATATTTTATCATTTATCTGTGACAGATATAGGCATCAAGAAAACAAGAAATTCAACGTGACAATGGTACTACCAATCACAATTCCCTGGCTGCTAACTCTAACAGTGACCATCTTAACCATATTCTGGTTATGGACAAAGACCAGACGTACTTACACCAAGTACAACATCCCACCATACCCTGTCAAACCCTGGCCATTCGTTGGTCACTTCTTCATGATGAGAGGTAACCTGAGGGACAAAACGAAAGAATGGAGAAAGAAGGTCGGCGGCATTTATAGTCTTGACGTTGGAGGACAGCTACAAGTTGTTCTCAATGAATACAATATCATGAAGGACGTTTTTATAAAGAAAGCTGATCATATTATTAATAACCAACCATCTTTTGGTGGCACAGTTATAAAAGAACAAAATGCAGGAATTGTTAGAGCCAGAGATGACAATTGGAAAGAGCAAAGGGCGACATCTCTATCTATTTTCAGATCATTTAGGATGGGGGAAAATGTCATGGCGGAAAAAATAGGAGATGGGGTGTCGTGTATTCTTGAGAAACTGGCTGCTTTTAAAGGACAACCCGAAGACGTCAGGCTACTGCTTAGCATCGGTATTTCTAACGTCATTTGTTCTGTAGCAGTAGGGAAACTATTCGAACACGATGATCCGTATTTTGTTCAATTAATGATGGATGTAAATGACATGATGAAATATCTCAGAAATGTGTCAATGCTTACGCCATTTCAGTTTTTGTATTACCTTCCTGGAGATCTTTTTAACATTAAAAAATGGGCTAAGGCTACAACTGGTATAACTGAAAAATTTTGTAAGGCTTATGTTAAACAGCTCACAGAAACATTCAATGAAAACGAGGAACCACAGAATTTTGTTACTGCTTACATCAAGGAGATGAAGAGGCTGCAGAATAAAGGAGTCAAAACTAATTTGAATGAAGCAAACGTGGTCGCCATAATCAGGAGTCTATTTCTCGCTGGAACAGAGACCACAAGCATTACCATACTGTGGTGTCTCCTCTATATGCTACATCATCCTGAAATACAAGAAAAAGTTTACCAGGAAATTGTGGCCAATGTGGGAACTGCTCGTGCTCCGAATATCGCTGACAAACCCAAGTTGACGTACCTGAATGCTGTCATCATGGAGACACAAAGAATTGTTAGTACTGTTCCTCTTTCATTTATAAGGGAAGTTAGTTCTACTTTTGAAGCTGGAGGCTACACTATTCCCAAAGGAAGCGTTCTTTGGTACAACATAGATGGAGTACACTTCGATAAGAAGATCTGGGGAGATCCCGATAACTTTCGTCCAGAAAGATTCATTGATCAAGCTGGAGCTCTCATCAACCGGGAAGAACACATTCCCTTTGGTATTGGAAGAAGAGTTTGTCTGGGAGAATCTCTGGCCAGAATGGAGGTATTCCTATTTTTGTCTGCCATGTTTCAGCGCTTCAAGTTTGAACCAGCTGACAGTTCTGCGGAGTTGCCCACACTGAAAGAGGTTTATGGAGGTACAGTGGTGCCCCAGCCATTCAAACTTAGATTCATTGAGCGCAAAGGACTAGGTGGTGAATTACGGTAAATAAATATCGTACACACAGAGCATTACAGTTCTATAGCTTATTTATTCTGGAAATAAATTTAAATACTGACAAAGACTAAAATAAAGGACATATTGAATGTCGTCTGTGTACCTACATTCACGTAAACAGCTTATACTATCACATTTTTAAAATATAGGCATACATACCACTAAAGTGAACAGTGTTTATATTTTGTGCATTACTTTTATTATATTTATCTCTAAATTAAACTCTACTTTATTGGAATTGTAATCAAGAGAACTTGTAAAAATTATGTCATGTTTGCACTGATATATGTAACCTCCATTCGCCTTCCAAAAAAAAAAGAAGAAAAAGAACAAATAAACTAAATATATTAGAGGCAATTCAAAATTTTAGTTGACTTTTAAGAAAGTCAAAAATTACATCAAATAAAAACAAATACATGTTATTTGTGCTTAATTCACCATATCAAGCATGACCGACCAATTTCACTTTTCCGTGTAATCAGATGGGTTTAAATATAATTCGGTGCCTTAGTTCCTATTTCACATATTCTAGTTTGTTTTATTTTTTTTTTTATTTCTACTTATATTTTCTTCTTATTCACATCATTATTTATCATCATCGAGTGCATTTCCGCATCGAAGGTTGACTACAATGGAGCGCCATTCCGCTCTGTCTCTTGCTTTGATGGTGCAGGTACGCTGACATGTCCATCTTTTGATGTTACTCTTTCGTGTTAGTCTTCGTCAGTCTCTGCATCTTTTACCTTGTATTTCCCCTTCCATTATTACTTTTAGTAGGCTACTGTGTCTTTTAACATGCTCTAAAAATCGCATTTGTCTTGTTTGAATTGTATTTAGTAGTTCTCTTTTCATTTTTAGTTGTTCTAAGACTTCATCGTTTGTTTTCTTTTCTTTCCATCAAATTCTACCTATATATTCACATTTCAAAAGCTTCATTTTTCTGTTCTGTTTTCTTGTCTAATGTCCATGTTTCTGCACCATACAGTAATGCTGAGAAGATATAACACATTACTATTTTTAGTTTTAGCCCTGGTGTTAATTGTTTTCATGTTAGTATATTATTTCATGACATTAAAATTACTTTTTGTCATTCCTATTTTTTATTTTATTTCAGTTTTACATTTTCCATTAGTGGCTATAGTATATCCACGGTAGTACTAGTTCTGAACTGTCTCCACGTCTATTCCTTCAATTTTTATATCCACTTGTAGGTTTTGAGTATGTCCTTTGTTTATTATCATAGTTTTAGTCTTTTTGATATCCAAACCTAATCCATATTTTTTGCTTGTCATGTTTATTTCATTAAGTAATGTTTGTAGATCTTTAGGATTTTCTGCTAGTAGTACAGTATCACCAGAATATCTTAGCTTATTGAAAATATTTCCAATAATGTTTAGGCCTGGCATCGCAGTGATGTTTTTAAAGATTTGCTCAATGGATAGATTGAACAAGATTGGTGATAGTATGTATCCATATCTTACTTCGGAGCCGCGATAGCTCAGTGGTTAGTGAACTGGACTACAAAGGACAAGAGGTAGTGTTCGATCCCAACCGACGGCTTCCGGGTTCACCCAGCCTTAAATGGGTACCGGATTTTTTCTGGGAAAATAAAGCGGCACGGATGTAATACCGACCACATTACCCAAAAAATCATGTGCCGAAGGTCTGTAAAAATGATGGTCACTAACACCATATTCCCTATACGCCACTTGGCGTGACGGGGGCTCTTTACTTTTTTTTATATTTTACTTCTCTTTTTATATCATTGGGTGTAGTTCTCTGTGTTATATTTTATTATTGCTGTCTGTTCCCAGTATGAATTACATATTAGTCGTATGTCCGTGTCATCTAGATGTATATCTTTTAGTCACTCTATAAGTTGTTTATGGTGTATTCTATCAAAAGCTTTACTGTAGACTATAAAGCTGGCATATATTGGTTTTCTGAATCCTGGTAAGGTATATGTAATATTGTATAGTGTATAACGATATCGTTACAAAGATTTCGCTGTCCTTCTTGTCAGCTTCGACACCCTTTTTCAGAAGAAAATAGCCTTTCACTCTCTCTCTCTTTCTATGTGTGTGTGTGTGTGTGTGCGTGCCTGTGTTGTGTGTATATTGTATGGTTATGTTGGTATTAAAATAGACAGACAAAAAGGAGTACAAGTAGACAGGCGGGTTGACAGGCTGAGAGATATACTGATAAATAGTCAGGTAGACATACAAGCAGACAGACAGACATCACCTATTGATCTAGAAGAACGTTGTCAATACGATATATCTAAAAGACCTCTTATTAACATATAGGTACTTTTTGGGAATTGTCCAAGACCACTCAGAGTTCTTTCCTGGTGCCCAGGTAACAGGTAATTCTTGGTACTGTGCACCAATCATGTTGCATCGGAGAAGATGTGTTGAACGCTTTTAAACATTTATTGATGTCAGGTTACATTAATTGAATTATGCTATGTTTTTATAGCTTTTGCTTGGACCAAATAATGTATACTAATTAATGTTTACTTTCTTAGCCAATTAAAACAATATTTCGAGCTTTCAATGTAAAAATATTAATAAAGTCATCTATATTCCACAAACATATTTTATAATTTATTTGTGACAGGTATAGTCATCAAGAAAGCAAGAAATTCAACGTTACATTGATACTTATTCTTCTAACTTTTCAGCTCCCTGTGGAGCATAGGTCAACAAACACTTTCCAAGCAGTTCGGATTCTCACCATTCTTTTAAGATCATTCCATATCTTCCCCAACATCTTCATCATTCTTCATAGTTATGAGCAAAGACCAGACTTACTATCACCATGTACAACATCACTCCCACACACCCCCTCCCCCACACCCCTCCCCCACCCAATTCCCTGTCAAACCCTGGCCAATCGTTGGACACTTCTTCATGATGAGAGGTATATTACAGAAAGAAAGGAAGGAAGAAAGGGAGGGAGGGAGGGAGGCAGGCAGGCAGGCAGGGATGTAGTCAGGGTGGCAGGCAGGGAGGGAGGGAGGGAGGAAGAGCCATTTAAGGCTGGGTGAACCCGGAAACCGTCGGTTGGGACCGAACCCTACCTCTTGTCCTTTGTAGTCCAGTTCATTAACCACTGAGCTATCGCGACTCCGAAGTAAGATATGAATGCATACTATCACCAATCTTGTTCAATCTATACATTGAGCAAATCTTTAAAAACATCACAGCGATGCCAGGCCTAAACATTATTGGAAAGATTTTCAATAAGCTAAGATATTCTGGTGATACTGTACTACTAGCAGAAAATCCTAAAGATCTACAAAAATTACTTAATGAAATAAACATGACAAGTAAAAAGTATGGATTAGGTTTGGATATCAAAAAGACTAAAACTATGATAATAAACAAAGAAAATACTCAAAACCTACAGTGGATATCAAAATTGAAGGAATGGACCTGGAGACAGTTCAGAACTAGAACTACCGTGGATATACTATAGCCACTGATGGAAAATGTAAAACTGAAATAAACAATAAAAATATGAATGGCAAAAAGTAATTTTAATGTCATTAAATAATATACAAACATCAAAACAATTAACACCAGGGCTAAAACTAAGAATAGTAATGTGTTATATCTTCTCAGCAATACTGTATGGAGCAGAAACATGGACATTAGACAATAAAACAGAACAGAAAAATGAAGCTTTTGAAATATGAATATATAGGTAGAATTTGATGGAAAGAAATGAAAACAAACGATGAAGTCTTAAAACAACTAAAAATGAAAAGAGAACTACTAAATACAATTCAAACAAGACAAATGCGATTTTTAGGGCATGTTAAAAGACACAGTAGCCTACTAAAAGTAATAATGGAAGGGGAAATACAAGGTAAAAGAGGCAGAGACTGACGAAGACTAACACGAAAGAGTAACATCAAAAGATGGATTGTCAGCGTATGACAACCTGCACCATCAAAGCAAGAGACAGAGCGGAATGGCGCTCCATTGTAGCCAACCTTCGATGCGGAGATGCACTCAATGGTGATATATAATGATGTGAATTAAAAAAACATAAGCATAAATTTTTATTTTTTTTAAACAAGGAAGGAAGCGAAGGGAAGGAAGGGAAGGGAAGGGAAGGGAAGGGAAGGGAAGGGAAGGGAAGGAAGGAAGGAAGGAAGGAAGGAAGGAAGGAAGGAAGGAAGGAAGGAAGGAAGGAAGGAAGGAAGGAAGGAAGGAAGGAAGGAAGGAAGGAAGGAAGGAAGGAAGGAAGGAAGGAAGGAAGGAAGGAAGGAAGGAAGGAAGGAAGGAAGGAAGGAAGGAAGGAAGGAAGGAAGGAAGGAAGGAAGGAAGGAAGGAAGGAAGGAAGGAAGGAAGGAAGGAAGGAAGGAAGGAAGGAAGGAAGGAAGGAAGGAAGGAGGAGGAAGGAAGGAAGGAGGAGGGAGGGAGGGAGGGAGGGATGGAGGGAGGGAGGGAAGGAGGAGGGAGGAAGGTAGGATGGAAAGATGGAAAGAAAGAAAGAAAGAAAGAAAGAAAGAAAGAAAGAAAGAAAGAAAGAAAGAAAGAAAGAAAGAAAGAAAGAAAGAAAGAAAGAAAGAAAGAAAGAAAGAAAGAACAAGAAAGAAAGAAACAAACAAACAAGCAAATAAACAAACAAAAAAACAAACGTCAACTCTGTCATATTTCTTCATCTTTTGGACTGCCAGTCAAATAAAAACACTGAATTATATATGAAGGGAAGAAATCAATAAAACGGCGCTAACCTTTGTAAAGTGACTATATTAAATATGTCTCATTCTCTAGCCTCTACAGTACACTCCTTTAATCTCCCTCCCGTTTCACTCTATATGTCTCACGTCCACAACCTCTCATTCAACCAACTCTTTCTCTCTTTAATAATGGTTTAGACTGGCGGTTCAAGCTTTGTGTAGTTTTTAGACCAGACCTTGTTGAGAACCACCCGTGAAGTGGGTGAGGCTATAACAAGACACCGGCGTACATTCTGTAGCCACCGGCCGCTGCTTCGAGTGATCCATCCTCTCCAGTGGCCCAAATGAAGGCATACAGACCGCCCAACCGTGTATCAGGTCAATCTTGGTGAACTGGACTTTAAAGGGATAGACTTTCTTATGAAGGTCACTGACGTAACAATGTTTGAACAACAAAACCACTGTATCCGTATGTTCGGCTGGCTATAAACAAAATGTAATAATGTATAGATGCAGGCTGGCTGCTAGATCGGTCTCCTGTTTTAGGCCGACCCAAAAGAGGTGGAAAAAGAATAATTATGTCTGGATCAAGGACCTAGCTCATATCTGCTACCGAAATAACTGTCATAAAGAACGTAAGTACCAGAGCCTGCAAATATCGTCACGTTTTCTCGATCAAAGCTCTCGTGGATGCCCACAAACAAGACCACGAGGACACAAGACTGCGGCCTCGACCCAACACACACTATCAGCGTACCTGGCTTATAATTGGAAACCCCGAAAACGCATAAAAGTAACGTTCGAGCTGGAGACAAATAATAATAAATAAATATTATTATAGAGGGAAACTTTCGAGGCGATAGATCAGTGAAGCATTTCATGGGAAGATATATGCTTACAGCACTAGGAATAAAAATCAAAAATAATCAACATCAAGAACCAAACATGCTGGCGTAGGTGATCACGTCTCTCCACAACTTTCGATCTCGACAGTTATTTATCATTTCAGTTGTTGACCTTCTGTCAAGCCAATCTCTTAAGCTGTCTTGTATATTTTCCCATTACTTCCCTCTATCTTTACGTTCCTCAATTTTCCCAGTTGTCACAATATATTTCACTGTGTCCATTCTCATTACATGGCCAAAAAATTATAATTGTTTCTTCCTAATTTTGGAAATTAGTTCTCTTTTTGCTTTGGCCTCTTTCAGAACGTTTTCATTACTCTTCTTATCTGTCCATGTATTCTCAATATTCTTCTGTAAAACCACATTTCTGCAGCTTCCAGTGATTTTCTTGTCTGTTGCCCTATTGTTTATGATTCACATCTATATGTTAATACTGGCTCTACATAACATTTAAACTTTTTTCTTGTTTCTATTGTAAAAAAAATGAATTGCACACTATAAAAAAAAGTAAAATACCCCCGTCACGCCAAGTGGCGTATAGGGAATATGGTGTTAGTGACCATAAATTTTACGGACCGGCACATGATTTTTGGGGTAATTTGGTCGGTATTATGCCCGTGCCGCTTTACTTTTCCAGAAAAAAATCCGGTACCCATTAAAGGCTGGGTGAACAGGTGCCGTCGGTTGTGATCGAACCCTACCTCTAGTCCTTTGTAGTCCAGTTCACTAACCACTGAGATATCGCGGCTCCCAATTGCAAAGTATCTTCTATTTTTTGTGCTTTTTTTTTGGGGGGGGGGGGGAACTTGCTTTACCTGAGCTATTCTGAATCTCACCTCTGCTGTACATCTACAATCTGAAGTTAAAATAATCAACAACAGAAAAATACAGAGAAAAATAGATGGCCCGAAGCTGGATCGAACCTGTACTCCTCAGAACAGCGCCTTACCACAAGAAACCAAACGCTAGAGCACACTGCAAACTCAGCTATCTCTTAACTCTTACCTCCCTTAATTAACTTGGACATAAACCTGTTTGTGGACTGCATGGTGGTATATATATGTATCTATGCAGTTTCCTAAGGAAAAATAATTAACATTTCCCAATACTTTAACAGCACAAAGTCAAGTAGGTATATTCTATAATGCTAACAATATGAAAGGTTGGGCCATGACACAGCTGGAGGTTTCCGCTAGGGCTGCCAAATGCTTGAGGCTGTCTTCACCAAACCTGACGATACTCCAGAAGATTACCACTTCCAATAAAGCATGCTCGACATTTAAAGTCTTTACTCAAATCAGTTTAACTGTTTATGGATAGGAACATATCGGCATCGCGGCGAACAGTTGTTGTCTCGTTCTTCCTAATGTTGTCGTTATTGTAAATTTAGTCTTCTTTCATTTCTTGTTTAAAGTTTTTCAACATTTTCATCGGTCATGCTTTCCACTTGTTCCAGTACAGTATGAGGGCTCGAACTATATATTGCTCAATGAGACGTGAAAACAACTAACATGCAAAAGTCAGTTTGGTAAGATAACATCTGCGGCAACAATCCCGCACAATTATGGGTAGGCTTAGCAGGTGCGCTCGGCATTAAAATTTGACACCTCAATGATCAAGATTAGCCACAGGTACAGACCTTCATGACGAGCTTAAGTGGCTGAGATAAATGCTGCGTCAGCTGATGATGACATTATTGTACAATCTGTTGCATATTTTGACGATAGTGTATAGTGCACCCTAACCGAGCCAGAAATCTAAAAAGCCTTGACCATAATGCAGGATTCACCACTAAACCCCTGAGAACTCCGATGCTTGGGCAATACAGACTGTCAGAGGCGAAGTTAAATTTTGTCAAGTTTCCAGAGGTTCATAGAAGAAAAGCAAACCACTGATGAATGTCTGGAACTAGATGAGTACACAGGAAGTCATGAGGAATGGATTTTACAGGTTTAAAGTGAGAGAGTGTGACCTCTTCCTGCTAGGGGAGGAATCCACTTCTCGTGATGGTCGCAACCAAATCAATCTGATCCACGAGACAAAAGAGCTATTTCTCAAACAAAACACTACATTAGGAGAGAGATGGTGGGCTGTTCGAGATCAATGTACCAGAATGTTCGTATTGTCTGACAATGTTCATTACATTGACAAATGTTCAGAGCGGAGAGTGTGTATTGGGTATAAACATATATAGAAAGAGCTATACACCCACCTCAAGAATATATTAAGAAGCGAGAACCGAATAGTTCCCTCAAAACCGTTGCTTGTTATTCCAGTGAGAAAACTTCCACGAGAGACATCTAGATATAATCATTGCATCACGCCTAGATATGGGCATGCTGTCTGGAATTACCGACTTCGGGTCGCGATGAGAGAAGTAGAGGGTGTAAAATTAGAGCGCGTCACATGTAGTTGTGTTTTAGAGAATAAACATTAGAGTATTCAATGTTTGATATGCTGCATATTGTCCAGAATGGGGAATATCAGGCTAGGTGAAAATTTCCAAAGAATTACAAAACAACCAATCCTTGAATCATTGAAATATAGTCACCTTTCCAAATGGATGTTACATAGACTTATTCTCTTCTTGCCTTAACCTCGAATCGTTGTGACACTCACTACTTACAGCCTTTGTCAACCTTCGCCATTTATTCCTATCTTCAGTCATTCTTTGGGACTCTGCAAAGTCGAAGTCTGTCCGATCCTATATTTTATCTTCCCATTTCTTTTTTTGTCTAATTTTCATTCTCAGACCTTTAGTTTCTTGTAGAAGTATCTGTGCAAAGCCAGATGATCGAGATACTTGGTCAAACAATTTCATTTTGTCTTTCGTAGAAAAAGTCAAATGACTATAATGTGTGACCTTTACGTGAACAATTTTTCGGACCGCCTGGGCTCTCGTTGAAATTTAATGCTGCATGGGGGAAGGTGCTTCTTAGTTGTAATGAAGAAAGAATGTATAGCCTCTAATCACTTAACATAAATCTTTGAACTGCCAGTGGGGAGTTAACCTTGTACATTACAAGACATTTAGCGACTGTGAACAATGATCAGTTTGAAGGTCATCCCGTGGATCGCGTGTTCGATCTAAGATCGCGTGATGAATACGTCAAGCCAATCTGTTAAGAAGAGATTAGTCAGTCCTCGTCTGTACCTTGAAGGAGAAAGACGAATTAGATAAGGAATTCTTCTGGCTAGGCGATATTGACACACAGGAGAAGTCTGAAATCTGGTATAGAGAAGATTTAGGTAGAGACTTACCATTATAGAATACCCGCAATAAGCTTGGTGAGAGATGCACTTAAGTTAGATTCAGGAAGATTAGAAATATGCGTCCACCTTGGACAGTATTAACAAACTCAGAGTTCTTGTAGACATAGGTAGCCATCAATTTCATAAAGGAAGAAGTTGAGAAGCCTTCTAACATCGTTACCGTCGAGTTGTTGTCCTAAAGTAATTGGCAAATGCGGATGAATGTCCTAAGACACCCGACCAAGAACGATGCAGTCACGAAGCAAATAAATCATCGCACACATAAAAGAACAGGTGTAAGATAGAAAGCGTCAATAGATCCTCTGTATACGAATACTTAGAGGCTGTTCTCGAAGATGCACCTCGAGACTGCAATGGCATTCTTCCCGGTATACAACTTAAGTGGCCAAATCCTAAAATATGGCGGTCATCATCACAAACTCTGGTGGGACATTTGCTGTGACTGCGACTGCTGCCGACGTTTAAATAAAGTTTAAGAACAACATAAGCTTGTCTGTGATCCTCATCAGCTGCCATGTGCGCATTATTATTAATATATTGGTCACGACAGAGATTTTTGAACTTTCTGACCGAGAGTTTAACTCGCCTTAATTAATTATGTCTGTTTAGAGTATGTTACTTGAAGGGTTGAAAACAGTGTTGAAAATGTATCCCGCTGTAAAGAAAACTCCATCCAACTGCGTTTTCATTTGACTGGAATTGGAAAGTTTGAGGCTTTACTTGCAATAAAAGTTAATAATTGGCAAAGACTCTTGAAGATGTACATGGCGATCAGTGCTAGCGCCCCGAGTGTTGGTGATGTCGATCGAAGACTTTAAGAGTTTAACAAAATTATAGACCATGTTGATTAATACAAAACCTAGAGGTAGGACATATAAGCCAAAACCAGTGAAAACGATTCAAAAAATGTTCGGATGGGAAAAAGAAGCTACGATTTTAAAACAAAATTTCCCGTATATGGTAAACTTCAGAGCTAACCAATTGCTTCTTGCTGTGCGCCGTCTTTGCACCCCAAACAACTTTTTAGCTTATAGAGATAGAGCCCCCATGATTTCCAATTCTTCTTCTTCTACCTTTTTAGCTCCCAGTGGAGCATAGGTCTTCAACAAACACTTTCCAAGTCATTGTTTTTTGCCATTCTTTTAAGATCATTCCATGTCTTCCCCATCATCTTCATCTCTGCTTCTATCTGTCTTCTCCAAGAATTTCTTGGTCTTCCTCTTTGTCTTTTCCCATGGGGATTCCAAAAAAGGGCCTGTTGTGTAATACTCTCAGTTGGTTTCCGCAGTGCGTGTCCTATCCAGCGCCATCGTCTTCGTTTATCTCTTTATCCCTTAGAATTTGACTGGTAATTCTATGTTAGTGATTTTGTCCTGCCATTTCCATTTTATTTTTCTATTTAACCTAATTTCTTTGGATTTCCATATGTTTCCCAGTGCAACGAAAGCTCCTCTTGCTTTTGATATCCTTATTTTGGTATAATTTTCTGTTCCTTCCTCTTTATCTATATTACTCCCCAGATTTTTGTAAGATTGTACGTCTAGTAGAGGTATTTCTCCTAATTTTATTTGGTTATTGCCAACTGCATTAATTCTCTTAATGCTGGTCTTATCTCTATTAATCTTCAGTCCTAGCTGCTGTGGTCTCTCATCAAGATTTCCCATTCATTAATGGCATAATCGTCCTTCTTTGCAGCATAAACTGTTGTAACATTAAAAGTACAAAGTTGATAATTATACACAAAGGATAGAGCATATGTAAGACACTTCATATGATGTCGTCGTCTAGATCTCGTACAAAAGTCAATTCACACTGTTTTTCATAAGTCAAATAAATATCTTGATTGTATATAAAAGCAAATATAATGGTTGCAACGACCGCCTAAATTTCTTTATCATTAGTAGAAATTATGTATTCGTGCCCAGGCTACCGCCGTTGTTATATGACGCTCCCACAGGTTCAGTAATTTACAAAAACAAAAACTCTTGTACTTAGCATAACATCACAAAAACAATCTTAACATGATTTATATATTATTCTACATATTGCTAATCTTGATTTGTTTAATAAGTACTGATCTATTTTGAGACCCGAAATATCTAGATTTATTGCTAAATAACTTCCGTTGAAATAAAATAATAAATCCTATACTAAAACATCACTGAATACTTCTCTAAGTCTTGAATCCCAAGTAAACGCTCTCGTCAGTCCTACCTCCTTTCTAATATCCTCTGATATAATCTGCCTTGACAAAGTACAATTTCCTTTAAATATACAAGCAACCAATCGTGGCTTCAGTCATCTTTCATTAATCGTCTGCAAACACTGAATGTCAAAGGCTTTTTGAAATAAACTTTTTTTTATTGGGGGGGGGGGGGCCTTTCCTTTCACGGCATAAACGCAAGATGGCTTCCGTGTCACAGTCACTGGTAAAAAGGAAGGTAGTCTTCCACGATGGCAAAAAAAATAATTGTTGACACAAATTTTATGTTGTTGTTGGCAACAGAAACAAGAAACATTGTTTTAATGTTATTCTGAACAACAGATACAGAAGACACACATTTTTTGTCTTTGTAAATTTTATTGGCAAATCAACACCAGCACTATTCCATCAAATAAGGCACATTGTCGTTATGTAGATGAGATCAAGTTAACGTTTCTCAAGCCCCCAGGTGACCATCATAACACAAAATGAACATACTTTAGCTATCCCAAAATGGTTTCTCTTCATCAATTAATGGTTGTTTTTCACAACTGTTCTAGTAATTTAGAAACACTCGTGACAATGAACACATTTGCGAATCCATCTTAGTCCAAATATCATTTCCTTGAATGCTGATATTCTTTCAATAATTTTGAAGCTTCCAAAAAATGAGACATAAAACGATAAATGTTCATAAGAATAGTTTCTATAAGCAGCTATAACTCTGTAGTGTACGGATCGTTAATGTCGTTAGGATCATGTAATTCTAATAGATCTTCATCTTCAGAACTCATCTGTAATACTAATCACTTATTCATACAGAAATCCAGTGAGAGCTAACAGAAAATACATCATCTCGCCTTGAGATCTAAATAACGTGGGTCACACATACGGCAGAGTCATTCGTCATATTCTAAATTTACAATCCAGTCACTAAGAATAGCAAACTTTTATATCTTCTTAACATTCCTGTATGGTGCAGAAACATGAACATTAGACAAGAAAACTGAACAGAAAATTGAAACCTTTTAAATATGGATTTATAGAAGAATTTGATGGAAAGAAAAGAAAACAAACTATGAAGTCTTAAAACTAAAAATGAAAACAAACTACTAAACACAATTCAAAAAAGACAACTGAGACTGGGGCATGTTAAAAGAAACAGCCTACGAAAAGCTTTTTTAAAGGAAAAATACAAGGTAAAAGGCAGACCAAGATTAGCATGAATGAGTACTTTCAAAAGATGGACAAGTCAGCCTATGACATTCTGCACTATCAAAGCAAGAGACAGCGCGGAATGGCGCTCCATGGTAGCCAACCTTCGATATGGAGACGGCACGCAATGATGATATTGATAATCATAAGATGTAAGGTCACCTTTGTCTACGTCCCAGGACATGCTGGAGTACGGGGAAATGAAAGAGCGGACAGGTTGACTAACTGCGCTGTCATTGAAGACTGGCAACCAATGAATCGGGCGGACATCATCAATGTCCCCCGAGGTGTGGGAAGGACACAGGACTTCGACAACCATGAGTTTACGTCGCTCCTTCGGATGAAAATATGGGGGTTAAGATGGGTACAGCCAGAAACGAGAAACATAGTGGGCGTATAATAAGACGTATCAACCAACATAGAACTGGAGTCGCCAGTCGCTGGACACTGCGGGACATGCAGAGGAGAGGATCTGAACACCATGTTCGGAGAGCAATGATGATGACCCGCAAATAACTCAATAACTCAACTGATAAACAAGTCAGAAACGAATGCTTTATTTTCTTCAATTGTAAAACAACGAGATCGGTGCGTCGATCGCAAGCTGCTACCCCAGGATGTTAGAGCTAGCGCTCAGTTCAGCTGGTCGGTTTGACTTGTAACAGCTGTCGATCACCGCGCTTAGAAGTTTGTAGTTTTCAAACCGGCCATTGGAGGTACGCAGAAACAACGCCCCAACACCGATAGGCCTAAAAGTCCAAGGCCCCGAATTATTAACCTATAACAGAATTTTATTTTTTTCAAACTTTAATAATTTTTCAAACTACCACATACAAATAATGTAATATACACATAGTTATGTTATGGTAGGATCACCTTCCCTGCACTTCTGACACATTCATAGATGCTCCGACTTTCTCCAGGAAAAACTGAGAACCCTTGAAGGGACACCTACCCACGTGTACAAGCTTCGTTGTACAGCCTTGAAACCATATATTGTTTTGAACGATCAAAGAGTTGACCCATGACAGAGCAGTAATTCGCTTCAGATGTTTGAAAGTCCCTAGAGCAGTAACTTATTTCAAGCAATTAAATAATACTAATTATTACAATAAAAATATGGTTTTCAAAGGAAATAATTTCAAAATGCAATGATAATTAACACAGCGGTCTTGCAATGGTTTAATAAATTTACCGCGACTGACCGATTTCATTTCTTCTGCTTCATCATCGTCCCATACCCCTGCGGGTCGCTGGGGCACGAATGACAGACTTTGTCAACCTTCTTTATTTCTCTCCATGTTTAATCATTATGGGACTGCAATATTCCTGTCCATTCTATGATTTTATTTTCCCATCTCTTTCTGTGCCTACCTTTCTTTATTTAGGCCAGACGATCGATGGTACGTGGCCAGTCATCTCATTTTGCGCTTCTTCACAAACGACATTATATCGACATGTACCCCAATTACTCGTATCTATTTGCGAACTTTATCATTTGTGATCTCTCTCTCTCTCTCTCTCTCTCTCTCTCTCTCATCAAGCCTCAATCAGAGTAGATGTCCATACTCTCTCATGAAGTCGGCTGTCTGTTTAAGCAAATCGATTGCCCCATATAGTTTTTCTTCCAGGGAGGTGGGCTTGGACCACATTGCTCTTCTCAGGTCTGTGTCCTGGGTGGCAAACCTGTAGAACATGCTTTGTAGTCATATTGTCCAGTGTACAGTGGCATAGGCTGGTTGTACCTATTTTGAATTTGGTGAACATGTGATTTCTCATTCTTCTGTGGCCAGTGCGTAGGCGAAGTATGATGACTTGATCCCTCCTTGATAGTTGGTGGTATCCGTCACTCTCGTTATGCTTTGGGTATTCTCGTTTCCATTTTTCATGGAACTGACCCTTGAGGATGGATTTGGCTTCATTGTAACTGAGCAGATGGTTCTCTTATGGTAATCTCCCTCCCTCTTTAGCTAATTTGCGCGTTCGTTTCCGTGTATATTACAGTGTGATGGTATCCACTGAATGACTACTCTCTGGAAGTTATTACATAGTTGGTCCAGGGTTGTTCTCAAGTCATCAAGTTTACAGTTCTTAGGGCTTTTTAGAGCTGATAATACTCACAGTGCATCAGTCAGAATCACCAATTTATTGTGCATGTTATTTTTGTGTTGAGTAACCAGTGTTGCAGCATCTCTGATGGCCTCAGTTTCTGCTTTAAAGTTGTTTGATAATTTTCCAGTAGCTATTGACTTGGTAATCTCGTCCTGATTATTCAACGTCAAGAACACACCTCCCCCTCCATTTCATTTGGTGGCATTTGTAGCAGAGCCATCTGTATATATATGGGACCAAGAGTCTTGTAGGTAGGTATCGTGTATGTGTTTTTCTGCAACGTGAGTAGTATACAAGGGTCCATTTGATTAGCATTTGGCCCGTAAATTAACAAAGATATATAGTGTGGTGCGCAGCGCACCACACGTACACGAGAGACAGGGGGAGTTAACCATGCCATTTCGTGTCGGTGACCCCGGAGGTGACGTGTTTATGTTTGGTGTAGGCTGACTTTGGAGTTCTTGAGCGATAGTGATAGGTTAGTAGATTATACAACATCAATGAAAAACGATCAATATAAGACAGAAGACAAAGATATATTTTATTATTTTATTATCTCAATAGGTGTATAACATACAGTGGATATTATATAACATTACAAACATATTCAGTACATTGAGTAAATATATAGTACAAGGATAACAATTATTTATAGCTATGTAGTTGGGTGTCTGCTTAGCTCTATGTCATAAATGAATCATAAGGGGTGAAACTGTTAGAGATTGCTGGGTAGTCTAAGCTGGTAGTGTAAAGAGTTAAATATCTAGAGGCGTAGTCGAGACGTTATCATCAGCTACCTTTCTTTTTATATAGAAATAGGAAAGAGCATTTCTTGTTTGACTGTAGGAAAATATAGAATTATTTAAGACTTTGAAACCTACATTTTTCCCACCCTTGGCCTTTTGCGTGGCGAGAACCTCTAAAAACATATCTTTATCTAATTTGTTGTGTTGCTTGCTTAGCCCTTTACAACTGATTTTATCGTAATCCCCACTACAATGGTACGTCTTACTACATAAGCTAACAAGAGCTGTCCCTTCGTACTCTAGTTTAAAAAGCCCAGGCGTTCGTTTGGTGTACGCTTTAACACCCTTACAGTTTATACAGTCTGTCTTGCTAGTATGTTCATCGCAGCGATGGGTGTATGGAGGTCGCCTAGTGTGTAATAAGGGCTGTATAGGGGTCGGCTAGTATGTCGTGATGGGTGTACGGAGGTCGTCTAGTGTGTCATATTGGGTGTATAGAGGGCGTTTAGTGTGTCATGATGGTTGTATAGGGGTCGTCTAGTGTGTCATGATGGTTGTATAGGGGTCGTCTAGTGTGTCATGATGGTTGTATAGGGGTCGTCTAGTGTGTCATGATGGTTGTATAGGGGTCGTCTAGTGTGTCATGATGGTTGTATAGGGGTCGTCTAGTGTGTCATGATGGTTGTATAGGGGTCGTCTAGTGTGTCATGATGGTTGTATAGGGGTCGTCTAGTGTGCCGTGATGGGTGTACGGAGGTCGTCTAGTGTGTCATATTGGGTGTATAGAGGGCGTCTAGTGTGTCATGATGGTTGTATAGGGGTCGTCTAGTGTGCCGGGATGGGTCAATGGAGGTCGGCTAGTATGTCGTGATGGGTCAATGGAGGTCGGCTAGTATGTCGTGATGGGTGTACTGAGGTCGTCTAGTGTGTCATATTGGGTGTATAGAGGGCGTTTAGTGTGGCATGATGGTTGTATAGGGGTCGTCTAGTGTGTCATGATGGGTACATGGAGGTCGGCTAGTATGTCGTGATGGGTGTACGGAGGTCGTCTAGTGGGGTATGATGGTTGTATGGAGGTCGTCTAGTGTGTCATATTGGGTGTATAGAGAGCGTCTAGTGTGTCATGATGGGGGTATGTAGGTCGTTTAGTGTATCGTGAGGGGTGTATGGAGGTCGTCTACTGTGTCGTGAGGGGTGTATGGAGGTCATCTGGTGTGGTATGTGGGGTGTATGGAGGTCATCTAGTGTGATATAAGGCTGTATGCCGGGCGTCTAGTGTGACATGAGGGCTGTATACCGATCGCCTAGTGTGGCATGAGGGCTGTATGGCGGTTGTCTGGTATATCATACTTTAATCAACCAATAAGAAAAATGAAGGAACATTACATTCAACATTACTTATCTTAACTACTTTACATCAATACAGTTGAATAACGTGTTATCGTTAAGTCTTACCATACTTTAAGAGAAAACATTCAAACTTACAGTATAAAATATAGTCTCAATCATCTACACTGAATATAACCTATTATCGATAACCCTTAACATACTTTAAGAGAAAACAATCCAACTTACTGTGCAAAATATAGTCTCCGCTAGAATGAACAGTAACTTTCCTTGAATCAACCAAACTTATAACGCCGTCTAGTTTAAATATAGCCTGGTAAGAAATGAATAAATTAACCAATCAGCGAGTGACTATGCCAACATCGACTGATATCGGGATTAACCAATCAGAGAAGATTATTAGTATAGGAGGCGGGGCAAAGAAATGACCGACAGGGGGATTAACCAATCAGAGAAGCGCGTTAGTCGAAGCGTAGGTAGTGGCTGTCGGGTCAGTGGTGGGGGAAAGAAAGGCGGGGTGGTGGATTACTTGAACTCATTTTGACCCCTGAGCCAATTCCAGAAGAGTTCTATGACCTCATTTTGACCGCTGAAGGCTTTAATACCAGTGTTGCCCACTTCAACGAACGACAGACATCATTAAAGGTGATTAATTCAGCTCTTAGACTTTGGAGTTCCATATCTTTATCACTTCAACGAATGACAGACAACAGTAAAGATGATCATTTCAGGTAAGAAAACTTAGTTTCAAACCCTAAAATTTTGGTTCATACTCACAAAGTTGAACTCAAAACCCTAAAAATTTAGTCCCAAAGTGATACTAGTTCACCTCAAAAGGCCTAAATGTTATATGCAAAGTCCAAAAGTTTGTCAAAAAGACAACCTAAACTCAGAATAGTTAGATGCAAAGCTCAAAAATGTATATGCAAAGTCCAAAAAGTTACTCCAAAAGACAACTAATGTAACACTTAACCCCAAAAGTTCGTCTCATAACCAAAAAGTTGAACTCAAAACCCTAAAAATTTAGTCCCAAAGTCGTAATTGTTAGACACGAAAGTCGTAAATGTTATATGCAAAGTCCAAAAGTTTGTCAAAAAGACAACCTAAACTCAGAATAGTTAGACACAAAGCCCAACAATTTATAGGCAAAGTCCAAAAAGTTACTCCAAAAGACAACTAATATAACACTTAAGCCCAAAATTTCGTCTCATAACCAAAAAGTTGAACTCAAAACCCTAAAAAACTTAGTCCCAAAGTGGTACTAGTTCACCACAAAAGGTGTAAATGTTATATTCAAATCCAAAAGTTTGTCAAAAAGACAACCCAAACTCAAAATAGTTAGACACGAAAGGTCAAAAAAAGTATATGCAAAGTCCAAAATGTTACTCCAAAAGACAACTAATATAACTCTTAAGCCCAAAATTTCGTCGCATAACCAGTTGAACTCAAAACCCTACAAAATTTAGACCGAAAGTCAAAATAGTTAGACACGAAAGACCAAATAGTTATATTCAAAGTCCAAAAGTTTGTCAAAAAGACAACCCAAACTCAAAAGTTTGTCAAAAAGACAACCCAAACTCAAAATAGTTAGACATGAAAGGTCAAAAAAAGGTATACTCAAAGTCCAAAATGTTACTTGAAAAGACAACTAATATAACAACAAGCCCCAAAACTTCGTCTCATAACCAAAAAGTTGAACTCAAAACCCTAAAAAAGTGTCCACTTATCAACCAAAGTCTTTAATACAGCTGAGAAAACCCTAATAAATAATTACAATTTACTAAAAATGTTGCCCTTGATGATAGTTGCGACTGTGTCTAAATCATTATTGAAAATATTCATAGAACTCTAGTAAAAACCAAACACACTAAAACACCACATTGAAAGAATGAACTTAAAGTTCACGCCCCTGTCACAACTCTGCTAAGAAAAGTACTGCAAAGCATGAAAGTTATGTCCCCTGCTATAACTCTACTAAACGAAAGTATTACCAAACACGTAGGTTACACTCCTGCCATAACCCACTAAGAAAAACAAGATTTTGCTTAAAATACCACATTTATGATTGTTACGCCCCTTGTCCCTTTATGAGGGGACGCCCATGAAACTGTTACAAATAGTAAATTTAACCTAGTGGCATACCCCTGATGTTATATTAGACATCCCCATAGCAAAAATTTACTTAAAAGTCACTTTTATGGTGGTTACGCCCCTTGACCCTTTATGAGGGGACGCCCATGAAACTGTTAGAAATAGTAAATTTACACTCTAGGGTTACTCCAAACTTTACATTAGACACCCCCATAGCAAAAATTTGCTTAAAAGTCACTTTTATGGTTGTTACTACCCCTGTACCCATTTTTGGCGGTTACGCCCATGAAACTGTTAAAAATAGTCAATTTAACATCTAGACATACCCCAAACTTTATATTAAGCATCCCCGTATCAAGAATTTACATAAAAACAACTTTTGAAATTACTACCCCTGTACCCATTTTTGGCGGTTACGCCCATGAAACTGTTAAAAATAGTAAATTTAACATATAGACATACCCCAAACTTTATATTAAGCATCCCCGTATCAAGAATTTACATAAAAACAACTTTTGAAATTACTACCCCTGTACCCATTTTTGGCGGTTACGCCCATGAAATCGATAAAAAATTGAAATTTAACCTATTGGTATACCTCAAACATAATATTTGACACGCCCATGTATCAAGAATTTACATAAAAACAACTTTTGAAATTACTACCCCTGTACCCATTTTTGGCGGTTACGCCTATGAAACTGTTAAAAATAGTCAATTTACACTCTAGACATATCCCAAACTTTATATTAAGCATCCCCATATCAAGAATTTACATAAAAATCACTTTTGAAATTACTACCCCTGTACCCATTTTTGGCGGTTACGCCCATGAAACTGTTAAAAATAGGCAATTTAACATCTAGACATACCCCAAACTTTATATTAAGCATCCCCATATCAAGAAGTTACATAAAAACAACTTTTGAAATTACTACCCCTGTACCCATTTTTTTTTTGGCGGTAACGCCCATGAAGTCGATAAAAAATTGAAATTTAACCTATTGGTATACCTCAAACATAATATTTGACACGCCCATGTATCAAGAATTTACATAAAAACAACTTTTGAATTTACTACCCCCGTACACATTTTTTGGCGGTTACGCCCATGAAATCGATAAAAAATTGAAGTTTAACCTATTGGCATACATCAAACATAATATGTGACACGCCCATGTATCAAATTTGCCTAAAAAATCAACCAAAAATTAGTAGTATAGTATGTCAATTAGGATGCGTAATTCTGCTTCCAGAAGCAGATTATTCCTTATATAAATAGTCTACCAGCAGATTTTTCTGCTTCCAGGAATATTCCTTATATGAGAGTCTACCGTTTTTTCTTATATGAGAGTCTACATTTTTCCTTATAGTCTATCCATCCTAAGTGCCATTCTATACTACTAATTTTTGGTTGATTTTTTAGGCAAATTTGATACATGGGCGTGTCACATATTATGTTTGATGTATGCCAATAGGTTAAACTTCAATTTTTTTATCGATTTCATGGGCGTAACCGCCAAAAAATGGGTACGGGGGTAGTAAATTCAAAAGTTGTTTTTATGTAAATTCTTGATATGGGGATGTTTAATATAAAGTTTGGGGTATGTCTAGATGTTATATTTACTATTTTTAACAGTTTCATGGGCGTAACCGCCAAAAATGGGTACAGGGGTAGTAATTTCAAAAGTTGTTTTTATGTAACTTCTTGATATGGGGATGCTTAATATAAAGTTTGGGGTATGTCTAGATGTTAAATTGCCTATTTTTAACAGTTTCATGGGCGTAACCGCCAAAAATGGGTACAGGGGTAGTAATTTCAAAAGTGATTTTTATGTAAATTCTTGATATGGGGATGCTTAATATAAAGTTTGGGATATGTCTAGAGTGTAAATTGACTATTTTTAACAGTTTCATAGGCGTAACCGCCAAAAATGGGTACAGGGGTAGTAATTTCAAAAGTTGTTTTATGTAAATTCTTGATACATGGGCGTGTCAAATATTATGTTTGAGGTATACCAATAGGTTAAATTTCAATTTTTTATCGATTTCATGGGCGTAACCGCCAAAAATGGGTACAGGGGTAGTAATTTCAAAAGTTGTTTTTATGTAAATTCTTGATACGGGGATGCTTAATATAAAGTTTGGGGTATGTCTATATGTTAAATTTACTATTTTTAACAGTTTCATGGGCGTAACCGCCAAAAATGGGTACAGGGGTAGTAATTTCAAAAGTTGTTTTTATGTAAATTCTTGATACGGGGATGCTTAATATAAAGTTTGGGGTATGTCTAGATGTTAAATTGACTATTTTTAACAGTTTCATGGGCGTAACCGCCAAAAATGGGTACAGGGGTAGTAACAACCATAAAAGTGACTTTTAAGCAAATTTTTGCTATGGGGGTGTCTAATGTAAAGTTTGGAGTAACCCTAGAGTGTAAATTTACTATTTCTAACAGTTTCATGGGCGTCCCCTCATAAAGGGTCAAGGGGCGTAACCACCATAAAAGTGACTTTTAAGTAAATTTTTGCTATGGGGATGTCTAATATAACATCAGGGGTATGCCACTAGGTTAAATTTACTATTTGTAACAGTTTCATGGGCGTCCCCTCATAAAGGGACAAGGGCGTAACAATCATAAATGTGGTATTTTAAGCAAAATCTTGTTTTTCTTAGTGGGTTATGGCAGGAGTGTAACCTACGTGTTTGGTAATACTTTCGTTTAGTAGAGTTATAGCAGGGGACATAACTTTCATGCTTTGCAGTACTTTTCTTAGCAGAGTTGTGACAGGGGCGTGAACTTTAAGTTCATTCTTTCAATGTGGTGTTTTAGTGTGTTTGGTTTTTACTAGAGTTCTATGAATATTTTCAATAATGATTTAGACACAGTCGCAACTATCATCAAGGGCAACATTTTTAGTAAATTGTAATTATTTATTAGGGTTTTCTCAGCTGTATTAAAGACTTTGGTTGATAAGTGGACACTTTTTTAGGGTTTTGAGTTCAACTTTTTGGTTATGAGACGAAGTTTTGGGGCTTGTTGTTATATTAGTTGTCTTTTCAAGTAACATTTTGGACTTTGAGTATACCTTTTTTTGACCTTTCATGTCTAACTATTTTGAGTTTGGGTTGTCTTTTTGACAAACTTTTGAGTTTGGGTTGTCTTTTTGACAAACTTTTGGACTTTGAATATAACTATTTGGTCTTTCGTGTCTAACTATTTTGACTTTCGGTCTAAATTTTGTAGGGTTTTGAGTTCAACTGGTTATGCGACGAAATTTTGGGCTTAAGAGTTATATTAGTTGTCTTTTGGAGTAACATTTTGGACTTTGCATATACTTTTTTTGACCTTTCGTGTCTAACTATTTTGAGTTTGGGTTGTCTTTTTGACAAACTTTTGGATTTGAATATAACATTTACACCTTTTGTGGTGAACTAGTACCACTTTGGGACTAAGTTTTTTAGGGTTTTGAGTTCAACTTTTTGGTTATGAGACGAAATTTTGGGCTTAAGTGTTATATTAGTTGTCTTTTGGAGTAACTTTTTGGACTTTGCCTATAAATTGTTGGGCTTTGTGTCTAACTATTCTGAGTTTAGGTTGTCTTTTTGACAAACTTTTGGACTTTGCATATAACATTTACGACTTTCGTGTCTAACAATTACGACTTTGGGACTAAATTTTTAGGGTTTTGAGTTCAACTTTTTGGTTATGAGACGAACTTTTGGGGTTAAGTGTTACATTAGTTGTCTTTTGGAGTAACTTTTTGGACTTTGCATATACATTTTTGAGCTTTGCATCTAACTATTCTGAGTTTAGGTTGTCTTTTTGACAAACTTTTGGACTTTGCATATAACATTTAGGCCTTTTGAGGTGAACTAGTATCACTTTGGGACTAAATTTTTAGGGTTTTGAGTTCAACTTTGTGAGTATGAACCAAAATTTTAGGGTTTGAAACTAAGTTTTCTTACCTGAAATGATCATCTTTACTGTTGTCTGTCATTCGTTGAAGTGATAAAGATATGGAACTCCAAAGTCTAAGAGCTGAATTAATCACCTTTAATGATGTCTGTCGTTCGTTGAAGTGGGCAACACTGGTATTAAAGCCTTCAGCGGTCAAAATGAGGTCATAGAACTCTTCTGGAATTGGCTCAGGGGTCAAAATGAGTTCAAGTAATCCACCACCCCGCCTTTCTTTCCCCCACCACTGACCCGACAGCCACTACCTACGCTTCGACTAACGCGCTTCTCTGATTGGTTAATCCCCCTGTCGGTCATTTCTTTGCCCCGCCTCCTATACTAATAATCTTCTCTGATTGGTTAATCCCGATATCAGTCGATGTTGGCATAGTCACTCGCTGATTGGTTAATTTATTCATTTCTTACCAGGCTATATTTAAACTAGACGGCGTTATAAGTTTGGTTGATTCAAGGAAAGTTACTGTTCATTCTAGCGGAGACTATATTTTGCACAGTAAGTTGGATTGTTTTCTCTTAAAGTATGTTAAGGGTTATCGATAATAGGTTATATTCAGTGTAGATGATTGAGACTATATTTTATACTGTAAGTTTGAATGTTTTCTCTTAAAGTATGGTAAGACTTAACGATAACACGTTATTCAACTGTATTGATGTAAAGTAGTTAAGATAAGTAATGTTGAATGTAATGTTCCTTCATTTTTCTTATTGGTTGATTAAAGTATGATATACCAGACAACCGCCATACAGCCCTCATGCCACACTAGGCGATCGGTATACAGCCCTCATGTCACACTAGACGCCCGGCATACAGCCTTATATCACACTAGATGACCTCCATACACCCCACATACCACACCAGATGACCTCCATACACCCCTCACGACACAGTAGACGACCTCCATACACCCCTCACGATACACTAAACGACCTACATACCCCCATCATGACACACTAGACGCTCTCTATACACCCAATATGACACACTAGACGACCTCCATACAACCATCATACCCCACTAGACGACCTCCGTACACCCATCACGACATACTAGCCGACCTCCATGTACCCATCATGACACACTAGACGACCCCTATACAACCATCATGCCACACTAAACGCCCTCTATACACCCAATATGACACACTAGACGACCTCAGTACACCCATCACGACATACTAGCCGACCTCCATTGACCCATCACGACATACTAGCCGACCTCCATTGACCCATCACGGCACACTAGACGACCCCTATACAACCATCATGACACACTAGACGCCCTCTATACACCCAATATGACACACTAGACGACCTCCGTACACCCATCACGGCACACTAGACGACCCCTATACAACCTTCATGACACACTAGACGACCCCTATACAACCATCATGACACACTAGACGACCCCTATACAACCATCATGACACACTAGACGACCCCTATACAACCATCATGACACACTAGACGACCCCTATACAACCATCATGACACACTAGACGACCCCTATACAACCATCATGACACACTAGACGACCCCTATACAACCATCATGACACACTAAACGCCCTCTATACACCCAATATGACACACTAGACGACCTCTGTACACCCATCACGACATACTAGCCGACCCCTATACAGCCCTTATTACACACTAGGCGACCTCCATACACCCATCGCTGCGATGAACATACTAGCAAGACAGACTGTATAAACTGTAAGGGTGTTAAAGCGTACACCAAACGAACGCCTGGGCTTTTTAAACTAGAGTACGAAGGGACAGCTCTTGTTAGCTTATGTAGTAAGACGTACCATTGTAGTGGGGATTACGATAAAATCAGTTGTAAAGGGCTAAGCAAGCAACACAACAAATTAGATAAAGATATGTTTTTAGAGGTTCTCGCCACGCAAAAGGCCAAGGGTGGGAAAAATGTAGGTTTCAAAGTCTTAAATAATTCTATATTTTCCTACAGTCAAACAAGAAATGCTCTTTCCTATTTCTATATAAAAAGAAAGGTAGCTGATGATAACGTCTCGACTACGCCTCTAGATATTTAACTCTTTACACTACCAGCTTAGACTACCCAGCAATCTCTAACAGTTTCACCCCTTATGATTCATTTATGACATAGAGCTAAGCAGACACCCAACTACATAGCTATAAATAATTGTTATCCTTGTACTATATATTTACTCAATGTACTGAATATGTTTGTAATGTTATATAATATCCACTGTATGTTATACACCTATTGAGATAATAAAATAATAAAATATATCTTTGTCTTCTGTCTTATATTGATCGTTTTTCATTGATGTTGTATAATCTACTAACCTATCACTATCGCTCAAGAACTCCAAAGTCAGCCTACACCAAACATAAACACGTCACCTCCGGGGTCACCGACACGAAATGGCATGGTTAACTCCCCCTGTCTCCCGTGTACATGTGGTGCGCTGCGCACCACACTATATATCTTTGTTAATTTACGAGCCAAATGCTAATCAAATGGACCCTTGTATACTACTAACGTGTTTTCTTTCTGTGTCTGATTGAGTACCTTTTTCTATATTTTCCTTAAGTTCTGGTATTTTATGCTTTCCAAGAGGAGACATATCAGATGGGCCCAAGGGTTTCGATATTGTTTGGGAAAGTACTGGGTCTCCAGTAGTCAGTTCATTGCAAATGCAGCGAAGTTGCTCCTCTTTAGTCGTACAATTCAGGAACCAGTTATTCTTTGGTGCAGGGGGTGGATAAGGAGCCTTCTATATTTCTCCGCTTGTTGCTATACTTTAGTGACCCGTCTGTCATCTAAGGGTTGTAAACCTGTTACTGTTTTATAGAGTCTTGATAGGTGTAGATTTCATAGCACCAGTGATGATAAGGGCAGCTTGGTTCTGTATTCTGTTAATTTTGCTAAGGTGTGATTTGGAAGCTATAGCCCAGGTTGTGACTCCATACTCTAGAATTGGTCTGATTCTTCCTACGTATAGTCTTTTCAAAATATTGCTGTCTGCCCCCCAATCCGTTCCTGCCAATTTCTTTATAATATTTGTTCGCTTTCTGACTTTTTTCCTTGCACTGTCTATCTGATTTTTCCAAGTCATTCTGCGATTCATGGTGACACCAAGATATGTTGGGCTTTGTCAATAGGGAGTGTAGGGTCTTTTATATTCAAGTTTGCAGAGAGTGTGTTTCTTGATAGGCTGAAAATTGTATATGTAGTTTTTTTTTCGTTGATTGATAAGAACCAGGTGTTCGTTCATTTTTCAAGTTCACCTAGGACATCTTGCATCCTGGGGCCAGCCACCGACATACTTTCCTCGCGAGCTCATAACGCCAGATCATCTGCGTATATTGTTGAGTGTATTCTGGGTGGAATGTTCATTACGATGTCATTTATGAAAATTAAAAAGGAGTGTTGGGGACAAGACTCAGCCTTGTGGGACACCTTGTTCGATAGAGACCTTCTTACTTAGTTGACCTTGAACTTGCACTCTGGCCGTTCTATCCTGAAGGTATTGAGAGACACAATTGAATAAACAACGCTGGATGCCAAGTCTAAAAAGCTTGTTCTTTAAACCCTCTCTACAAACCCTATCAAAAGCCTTCTCCATGTCGACCCACACTGCCAGTGTGTTTTTTTTCTTTTCTTGTAGAGCATCCTCTATTTCCTGTGCGATGTAGGTGACCAGGTCTTCAGTTGTTCTGTGCTGACGGAAGTCACTTTGTTGTGGTACGATTTGTTGTTTTGTCTCCAAATGCCACATAAGTCTTCTGTTAACCAGCCTTTCCATGAGTTTACTCAGGTAGCTCAGTAGGCTAATTGGTCTATAGCTACTTGGGTCTAGTGGGTCTTTTCCACACTTGAGGATGGGTACCATAATAGCTTCTTTCCAGATTACAGGCACATGACCTCTCTTCCAGCTAGCATTTATTATCCTGAGAAGCTGGCTCTTGGCTTTCTGTCCCAGATAAAGGAGCATTTCGTTGGAGATTCCATCTTTACCAGGGGAACTTTTGAGCTTCAATCCTTTGAGTGCAACATATAATTCAGTCGGGGTAAAGATGGTCGTCTGATGCTCTTCTGGTGCTAAAGGCATGTGTTTTGCATCTTGGTTTTCCCGCCTTGCAGCTTTCTATTTTCTATTGGAATGTTTATTCTACTGATGTTTTTGTAAGTCTCTATCAGTAGATTTGCTGCCCTTTTGCCTGTGAGGATGTTCTAATTGTGAGTTAATGATATTGGAGGTTGGCAGTTGTTTTCGTCGCTCAGAGTTTTCGCAAGTTTCCATAGTTTATGACCATTTTTGTCTAGATTAAGGCTCTCTGTTTTGTCTATCCAGCTCTGTCTTGCTGATATCATGAACTCACGTCTGTATTTGGCTGAGGCTGTTTAAAGGCAATGTTGCTCTCTATGCTAGGTGTTGTTTCAGCTAATTCTCTGGCAGAGTCCAGTTCCTCTTCTAGTCTTTGTATTTCCTTGCTCCAGTATGGCTTGCAGTTTCTTCTTGCTCCTCTAGGAATGGATTCTTTAGCAGCTCTCAGGATACCATTTGTTAACCGCTCTATCATATTATTGACCTTCTTTTCGTGGGCGCAGTATATGCATCAGTGAGCCTTGCAAACTTTGCCCAATCTGCTCTCTTAAAGTTCCAGCGGGGAGGAGGTATTTGCAACTCCTGTTTGTGAGCAAGAGCCACTGAAAGTTTGACTGGTCTATGGTCACTATCTCCAAGTTGGTTCAGCACTTTTCTGGTTATTTTGATAGATATGTCTCCAGTTGCAAACGCAAGGTCGGGAGTGGAAAGTAGTATACAATGGTGTAACTAAGCCGTATTTTACCCGTAAATTAACAAAGATATATAGTGTGGTGCGCAGCGCACCACATGTACACGAGAGACAAAGGTAGTTAACCATGCCCGTTCGTGTCGGGATGTTGATTTCTCGTGTAGGTGACCCCGGAAGTGGCCTGTTTATGTCTGGTGTCTGCTGACTTTGGAGCGCTTGGTGTACTTGAGCGATAGTGATAGGTTAGTAGATTATACAACATCAATGAAAAACATTAAATTTAAAACAGAAGACGAAGATATATTTTATTCTTTTATTATCTCAATAGGTGTATAACATACAGTGGATATTATATAACATTACAAACATATTTAGTACACTGAGTAAATATATAGTACAGGGATAACCTTTATTTATAGCTATGTAGTTGGGTGTCTGCTTAGTTCTATGTCATAAATGAATCATAAGGGGTGAAACTGTTAGAGATTGCTGGGTAGTCTAAACTGGTAGTGTAAAGAGTTAAATATCTAAAGGCGTAGTCGAGACGTTATCATCAGCTACCTTTCTTTTTATATAGAAATAGGAAAGTGCATTTCTTGTTTGACTGTAGGAAAATATGGAATTATTTAAGACTTTGAAACCTACATTTTTTCCACCCTTGGCCTTTTGCGTGTCGAGAACCTCTAAAAACATATCTTTATCTAATTTGTTGTGTTGCTTGCTTAGCCCTTTACAACTGATTTTGTCATAAGCCCCACTACAATGGTACGTCTTACTACATAAGCTAACAAGAGCTGTCCCTTCGTACTCTAATTTAAAAAGACCCGGAGTTCGTTTGGTGTATGCTTTAACACCCTTACAGTTTATACAGTCTGTATTGCTAATATGCTCATCGCAAAACTCAACGGGAAACCAGTCTTTGTATACGCTATTAAACTCATCCTGCAGACCTGACTTAACTATGTCCTCTAGCTTAGGGCGCTTAAGGCTAAGTATAAACTATCAGTATCTGTTTCACATAACTGAAAGTTGGACCTATCTACAAACTTATCTAAGAACTCGAAATAAAAATCTAACATACGAAGTTTTGCATACTGATAGACGAAGAAACCGATTTGTAGGGGCAAGTCCCAAACAATTTTCTTTTTCTCCATCTCAATTTCAAAAAGATCCTCCCCTATTTCAGTCATCTTTTTAAACCGAGAACTATTAATCATTTTCGATATCTCACCCCCCTGAACGTACGAGACAGCGCTATGATTGGCCTTATCGGTTAGAGTCTTCCCGTAGGCTGAGTTTCCTAAGAGCTTCATCGTATCGCTTACTATAGATTGATTTTCGTCTAGATCACCAGCCCTCCTAGCGTCAGAAACCATTTCGCCAAACTTTTTAAAACAACTAGACGGTTGACATTCTATCACTTTATAAATTTTTGTTACCACCAATCCGTGGTCTAAATACCATTTTAACAGTGGTGTTGCCAACAAAATTTTTTCTCCGACATAACTACCTATTAGGGTGCGACGAGGGGTTGACACCAAGTTATGTTTGAGGGCATATTCACCCATAAACGGTCCAATATCATCACGCGTGACGTCAATATTTTTGAAAATTGGAGTCATCTCACTGAAATGTTCCTTCAGGCGATCGGGGACGTGTAGATCACATTCCACTAAACCAAAACACGTCCCATCTGAAACAGAAGTCAGAATCTGTTTATCACTGAGAGGGAGCCCTTCTTTAGAGTAAGAGGGTCTAGCTCGAGGGATGGCTTTAGAAAGGAAAGCCCTAATGGTTGGGTCAGACTTTTTCAGAGCCTGCCACTCACATTGCCACATAACTTCTACTGGGACTTTGACCTCCTCAGTTAGATAGGTGTGTATCTCACATGTTTTTTCAAACAGCTCGAACAAGGGCTTATTATTAACAGGGTTTCTATCTTTATCTTTGGTGAGGGGACAGTCTCTGTGACCATGGTACAAACAACCATGAAAATTATAACCTCTTCTATTGGATTTATCCCACCCATCCACAGGAATATTTCTATCACCTAACCGAAACTCCCTCCCATTGAACTGAGTTTTCAACTCCACCCCTTTCTGGTGGGCGACCCACGTTAGCCACTCTCTACTTTGTTGGACATAATAGTTATCTTTTTCGACCCTAAATCCGGTCTCCATTCTTCTAATAATTGGGTAATCTGTTGGCATTGGGTTCATCAGAGCCCAAAGATACAACGCATTGGCATCGTATCCTTGGATGGATTGGACCAGCTTTCCTCCCCTAATAAACGTTTTGCCTACCTCGTGATACCTATGGAAAATTATAGAGGGACCTCCAACGATATTAGCCCTAATCATTGTGTGTAGACTAGCCTGTTTGCTCGAACATAAACTAAACATTACACCCCTATCAACGGTCTTAAAAAAATACTTTAAACAAACACCCGGAACCGAAATGGCGTCTTTAAAACAATCCACACCCCGCTCCCCATAAAAACGAACCTGCTGCTCCAAGGCTTCTAAGAAGGGGACTACATCTTTGTTATTATACCAAATCAAAAAGTCCTTAAGGGTCGTCATCTTATTGGCCTTCCAGACCTTTTTACACAGAGCATATTCCTCCTTGGAAATATTAGCATTTTTTAACGACGAATGAAATGCTTCGTGTGGGGGTAACTCCATCTCATTCAACTTGTTTAAATCCGTTATGTACTCGTAACAGAAAACACCCTTTGTCTCCTCTACTTTATAAGCGGCCAGATATTTACTATAGCTAAACCCGGGGGCTAGATAGTTTACTATATCTAAGAATTTTAGATTCTGTGTTGCAATACACATAAAGTTATTGTTTCTTTTAACTATAAACTTGAACGGTTTTGGTACTTTGTAGTCTCCTTCCATTTTATCTTCCTCTTCGGCGTTAACCTCGGTTTCTTCTTCTTCGTCTTCCATACTATCTTCTGCTTCGCCCACGTGGGCAGTGGCATCCATGAAGTGCTTTATTAAATAAGGTTTAATGACGTTGATGTCATATTTCCCCGAGTTAAACCCTATAACTGGAAGCTCTTTTAAATACTCATCAAACTTAGCTATTAGCTTGTCTTTATGCAGATCATGGAGTTGAGTAAAAATACTGGCAAGCCGAGATCGCAATAACGAGTATGCCTTATCAGCGACACTAGTGAGATAATCAACCATCTGACTAACTAAAATTTGTGGGTTACCCTTGGTTATGAAGCATTTTGGGGCCTCCCACCCGGGGACATTTGACGCTATAGAGCAAGAGAGGGGGACGTGTTTGGCTACAAAGGTAGTCGAGTGTGTTTCTTGGGGAACATTCCCATTATCAAAATAACATTCATAATCGAATGTCGCCCTGAATGGGTAAATAAAACACTCTGGAGTACTTATGCCTTCAGCGCTGATCGCGTCCCATACACTTTCAGGTGAAGAGTAAACACCACCCTTATATGTCTCTACACCCATATCCCCATTGCAAGTTTGAGTTATTGAGTTATTTGCGGGTCATCATCATTGCACTCCGAACATGTCCATAGGTGCTCAGATCCCCTCCTCAGCAATTCCCTCAGTGTCCAGCGACTGACGACTCCAGTTCTATGTTGGTTGATAAGTCTTCTTACACGGCCACCAAGTTTCTCATTTCTGGCTGTGCCCATCTTAACTCCCATTTCCATCATCCGAAGAAGCGACGTTGATCTATGTTTGTCGAAGTCCTGTGCTCTTCCCACATCTCGGAGTGCATTGATGACGTCCGCCCGATCCATCGGTTGCCCGTCCTCAACGACAGCGCAGCTAGCCAACCTGTCCGCTCTCTCATTTCCCCGTACTCCCGCATGTCCAGGGACATAGACAAAGGTGACCTTACGTATTTTGGATTTCTGCAACGACTCTACCCATTGCATGCGTACAAAGCCCGCCTCCACTTTTTTTATCATGCTCATCGAATCACTCAGTATACATGCGTGGATGTAGTCTTGTGACTCTAACCATTTGAATGCCTTGGTCACTGCCATCACCTCCATTGTCATGCTACTCGTGGTCATGGCGTATGCACTACTGTCTTCCTTGGCTATTCTGCCTGCCGAACGTGCTGTAAATGCCCATGCACTTTTTTCGTGTCGTCTTACAGATCCGTCTGTATAGATGACTGCATCTTTCTCATCGGTGTTATCGCAGATGAGACCGTTGACCTCAGCATTAACCACGACTGGGTTCTGTTCCCTACTTTTCCTGTCGAGTGTGACAATACATGAGAAAGTACCCTTGAATGACGTAGGCACCGGTATCCACTCCTCACCAACGCTGAGATTGGTAAGCCCACATACCTGTTTGATGACATCTTCTGCTCGGCCCACCCATGATTTGCCTCTTTTTAGCCTGGTACCTTTCTCTGTGTTGAGCACGTGGTGCAATGGATGCTCTGTATCTGTACTAATCTTCAGGTATGCTCGTGCTCTCCAGATCTTGATTCTGTCATCCATGGTTGGAAAGTTAAGAAGATACCTCATTGCCACACAGGGAGTGTCCCTCGTACATCCCAGGATAATGCGCATGGCTTCATTTTGTATTTTCTCCAGCCTATCAATTTGAGTCGTACTGACAGTAAGAATGGTCAGGGCATACTCGATTGGTGCGAGGACTAATCCCTGGAACAGAAGAGTAAGTAGCCTCTGCTCGATGTTGGCAGCTGCCATGACCTTCAAGGCGGCTAATCCTTTGCGGGATTTTGTTATCACATGGTCAACGTGGTCCCGAAAACACAGGCTGCGATCAAACTTAACTCCGAGGTATGTCATCAACTTGTCCCTGGTCACCTCATCAGCTCCCATTCGTACTACCGGTGTGGTCGTATTAACGATATGATTGTTAAGGGAGAACCATGAAACTGATGCTTTATTAGGATTAACCAAGGCACCTGAAACCCCACACCAGGAAGAAATGCGATCGAGTTCGTCTTGCATTGTGGAGGCGATTCCCCGTCTGTCTCTTCCCTGTCGATATACCAGAATATCATCAGCAAAAGTCATAGTTCTTCCCCTCCCATCCAGCTGTTGGGCCGTGATCGTTATTGTGTACACATTAAATAGAACTGGTGACAATGGTGAGCCTTGTGGCAGCCCAGGACAAATGGATGTTGGCTCGGAAGACCAACTTCCACATCTGAGTATCACCTTCCTCTGAAACAGTGCCGCGGCGATCCATCTTATGAGGAAGGGGTTCACCGCCAGTTTGAGAAGCATATGCATGAGATATTCAAATGGTACCCTGTTGTATGCATCCTCCAGATCTATAGCAGCAGCACATGTCTCCTTTCGTCTGTGGAAGCCTTCGAAGACGTCATAGGCAAATACTGCCGCATTGAGCCATGTCTCTTTGTTATATCTATAACCTCCGAGTGTGGATGGGAATACGCGTTTCTGTTCAAGGCGACACGTGAGGACACGGGCAACTATTTTCTCCAGCAGCTTGCCCGCAGTGTTCTGCATTGTGATGATTCTGTAGGCACTGATCTGAGAATGGTCCTTGTTTGGCTTCGGTAGCGGTAGTAAGTAGCTGTGTAGCCACTCCTCCTTAATCTGGCCACTCCGAATACTGGCATTAAACTCATTGGCCAGTGTTGTCAAGTCGTCATCAGCTAAATCGCCTATGTCATCATACCGAACACCATCTGGACCAGGAGCAGTGTTGTGTGACCTTTTAAGTGTCGCGCGAATGGTATCGGTTGTGATTGTGAGATCTTCTTCCAGCCCTACATCCTCACACAAATTTGACAAAGATCCCCGTATCCTCATTCTTACAGCCTCATTTCTTTGGTCCGTCTGCTCAATGTAGCGGGCAAGCAGGGCCTTCCCTTTGCTCTCATCAGATTTGTGCCATATCTGGTCTGTGCTCTGAAAGTCTGGTATACCTCTGTGTCGTGGTGTGCCATTCATGCACTGATGAAGGCGCCAGAATGTGGCTAGCGATTTTTCTGAGCACACTTTTTTACAGAAGTCATCCCATTTGGCATCCTTAGCCTGCTTAGCGCATAGTTTAAAGTGCATCATTTTTTGGTCGACCTCTACTTTCAGACGCTTCAAGAGCTCAGGTTGTGTTCTACCATACCTTCTGACTTTCTGCCATGTCTTGACCGTTTGTCTCTTGCTCCGCCAAGCTTCCTCGACATCTACGTTCCACCAGGGTGGCTGCGTCCATCTCTCCTGCCTCCTACGAGGGGCGCTCTGTTTCCTATGTCTGATTTTGCTAATGACGTCCTGGTCTGTTTTCTCGTAGTTGAATGTGTGGAGCTTTCTTCTCTGGCGTTTGTTTCCGCCTTTCTCAATTAGGAGGACACATGGATAGTGATCACTTCCGTGGAACCCCAGTGCACTCCACCTGCAAACCGGTGCGAAGGTGGAAGACACCAGTGCCAGGTCTATGACACTATCAGAGTCCCCTGTTCGAGTGGCCATTCTTGTTGCCCTTCCATCATTCAAGCACACTAAATCGGCCGATACCAGTGCGTTCTCTAGGTCTTCTCCCTGCTTGTTGGTTATGACGTTGCCCCACTGGTCTCCTCTAGCATTAAAGTCTCCGCAGAAAATGACATTCTCTTCATCGAACTCGAAGAGATTCTGCCATTGTTGTGTGTTCACCTTCCCATTACAGGCATACACATTAACAATCACGAAATGAACTGGGGTCTGCACCCTAACCGCATGTACCTGCAATTCTGCATTGTTCCACGCAGACATAATAACCTCAGCTGCCACCATATTGTTGCGCACAAGGATGGCCTGCCCAAGGTGTCGTCTATTGTAAAAGCAATGAAAGCCAGGAGTACTTACTGTCCTGTCACCAAGAAGAGTTTCTTGCAAAACCATTATATCGGCGCCGCACAGTAGCTTATCAAGAATGGGCCGTCGTTGATTAATGGACCCACAATTCCAATAAGTAACGCGCACATACTTTAGGCCTAGCCTCTCACACTTTGATAGTTTAGTGCCACCCCTCTTGCCCCGTCGTGTTTTTCTTCTTCGATGATGTAGTTTGGGCTGCATCTGAAAACTTACACTTACCGTCGTCTTTAAAGATGAACGTCGCTGAACGTTGTTGCTTTGGATGGCCTAGACTCACGTGCACTTGCTCAGTCGCACGGCCTAGAACCCGTTCCACGTTATAAACTGGCCAGCTCCAGTAACTTGCCCAGCAGCACGCGGAAACACTGTGAGCTTTCTACAAATTAAATGACTTACGCGTCCTTGACAACAGACCGGCATAAACAAACCGCCATTTTTTGACGCGTTCAATAGTGTAACAACAATAATAAGTGATGAAATAAGGAAATTATAACAAAATGCAATGAATCAAAACCATTGCAAGTTTGTTCATGCCTATCCATACGCCAAAACTTTTTCCACAATTTTCCACATATTCCACAAGAAAAACTTTTACTAGCCCTAGAAAGATCGTTTATATAAAAGAAGTGGTTTTTGTAAAGTAAAAGACGGAGAGTTTCACTATAACTACTGCCACTTCTCAGGACAATACGCAAGGCTTGTTCAGAATCAAACTCAAAAATATCTATGTTTATTGAAAAACAATTTTCTAAGAGATACATTTCGGTAAGAGTTACACCTGGAAAGTTACCTAACAGTAGAGACGGATTAAACTGTTTGAAAAGTAGTCTTGAAGCCTTCCTAACATCTTTAACAGAGGTACCTCTATGGATAGCTAGACAACGGAAGAAGCAGAGATTATCATTGTAAACTTTAGAATTAGAGTCGGTTTGAAGGATATTAATACCGTAGTTGGATGCAATGTAGGGTGGGATATCTATCAGACACCCTATAGGATAATCTTGAAGTTTATATATATAAACACTCGTACTGACTAATGCTTCCAATGTATACTTGGTTGTCTCCCTGTTTTTATTTGCATACCCTAATATATCACTTTCATTTAATCTATCAACAAATGTTTCAAAGTCATTTCTGTTGTTAACTAACAAGGGTTTGTCTAACCCTGTCGCGTTATTTGAGCTGGCGTGAAAGTAACGCAACCCCTGTGTCTCCCTATGTCTTAAAACCAGATGATGACTATAATTCACCTTGAAACGCTTTTTCTGGGCTTGGAAGATTGGGTTTACAAGGGTCTTCCAATCTATAGGAGTATCAGGCTGATGAAATATAGTGTACGTGTCCATGTATTTGTTCCTACGTTCATGTGTTCTAATAGCTAACCAGTTGTTCTTATATATCTTCCTAATATCTTGGGGCAACTTATTTAAAGAGTCTATTTCATTAATAAGTCTTGGTCTCTTTGAGGGGTCTTGAGTCGAACTCTTTACTGCCCGCTTGCGTGAGGTTGTCGATACTTGTGGACGTGTTGGTGATACAGGAACTACTGATACAAGAGATACCGAATGCTCTGTCTTGATATGTCTGGCAAGGCTGTCTACTCTTGTATATACGCGTTCACAAACATCACATTTGTATTCCTGACGCTCATGTACACTAGCAACGTGTCGTTTTACGATCCGGCTCCGGGTGAAAGTTTTGGAGCGGAGATGACAAGTGTTAGACATCTGTAGAAAAGAAATTGAAACATTACAACTAAAGAGTAAAGAACAGTAAACATTACAAGAAAAGAAAACAAGAAAAGTAACAATGAGAACTATCGAAATTAGGTTACAAAAGTAACACGTGGATACTAAACCAACTTATCGAAAATAGGTTACTAAAGTAACATACTATAATATTAAAGAACTAAGATAACACTTACTTGTTATGTGTTTGAAGGCACGAAACACATCCTTCGTCAAGAACTGTAAGCGAAAGTCTGATTACAAGCTTCACAGATATATACACTTGAAACACCGGAAGTGTTACTAAAAATAGAACTGACCTCTGAGGCAATACCGGATGTGTTACTAAAAATAGTTTTTGACCGCTGACGCAATACCCGTGGAGTTTCTAAAAAATAGATTTTGACGTATGATGGCAATTTTATGAGTTTACCTCCTGACCATCTTTGGTGACTACGCCCCTGAATTCGACGAAAAGCGTAAATTTTCACTCTAGGCATACCCCAAACTTTATTTTAGACATCCCCATACCAAAATTTACTTAAAATTCACTTTTGAAATTGTAACCCCCCTTACCATTTTTTAGGGTTACGCCCCTGAAATCGATAAAAAATGGAAATATAACCTCAAGGCATACCCCAAACATAATATTTGACACCCCTACATATCAAACTCCATCAAAAAATCAACAAAAACTAGTAGTGGTATAGTGGTTTTTGAGCCGTTCATACTACGCAGATGCACGGTGCAGCACGTGCAATCGATAAAAAAAAATTGAAATATAACTGCAAGGCATACCCCAAACATAATATTTGACACCCCTACATATCAAATTCCAACAAAAAAACTACAAAAAAACAACAAAAAACTAGTAGTGGTAAGGGTTTTTGAGCCGTGCATACTACGCAGATGTACGGTGCAGCACGTGCAATCGATAAAAAAAAATGAAATATAACCTCAAGGCATACCCCAAACATATTTTTTGACACCCCTACATATCAAATTCCAACAAAAAAACAACAAAAAAATAGTAGTAGGGAAGGGTGTTTTCTATAGCTAAACCCGGGGGCTAGATAGTTTACTATATCTAAGAATTTTAAATTCTGTGTTGCAATACACATAAAGTTATTGTTTCTTTTAACTATAAACTTGAACGGTTTTGGTACTTTGTAGTCTCCTTCCATTTTATCTTCCTCTTCGGCGTTAACCTCGGTTTCTTCTTCTTCGTCTTCCATACTATCTTCTGCTTCGCCCACGTGGGCAGTGGCATTCATGAAGTGCTTTATTAAATAAGGTTTAATGACGTTGATGTCATATTTCCCCGAGTTAAACCCTATAACTGGAAGCTCTTTTAAATACTCATCAAACTTAGCTATTAGCTTGTCTTTATGCAGATCATGGAGTTGAGTAAAAATACTGGCAAACCGAGATCGCAATAACGAGTATGCCTTATCAGCGACACTAGTGAGATAATCAACCATCTGACTAACTAAAATGTGTGGGTTACCCTTGGTTATGAAGCATTTTGGGGCCTCCCACCCGGGGACATTTGACGCTATAGAGCAAGAGAGGGGGACGTGTTTGGCTACAAAGGTAGTCGAGTGTGTTTCTTGGGGAACATTCCCATTATCAAAATAACATTCATAATCGAATGTCGCCCTGAATGGGTAAATAAAACACTCTGGAGTACTTATGCCTTCAGCGCTGATCGCGTCCCATACACATATAGGGAAGCAGTTTCTTGAAGCATTTCCGGTCAGTGGTAGTTTCTATCATAATTAGAGTCTTTTAGATCCAGTCTGATTGATTACTTGTTAAAACGTTGCAATGTGTTCTGCGCTAGAGGTCCAGTGCATCCGATTTCAGCCAGCATTTTATTCAGGTTTGCTTTCCTTAACCTTTGATTGTCCCCAATCTTCCTGCAAGGCAGCAGATTGTCTTTTCTGTAGGGGGATTCTGCCCTTAGATGGTCATCCCTCCCAGGCTTACGAGCACCATCTGCCCAAGCTTGATGGAGTAATTAGTTGGTGATTAGACCGTCACCATCATTACAATGACGCAGCACACAAAAATTTCGTACACACAATTTCGCTCCCTTTAGATTCCCAATTACTCTAGTGAAAGCAGCCTACGGCAAACAAAACACGGTGCAAATTCCTTAAAGAGATAAAACTGTGGCTGACGAAGTCTTCTTCTTCTTTTCTCTTTCACTGATACCTAAAAGGTGTCGTGATTTATATCATTTGTCGTTCTTGTGCTGCTCGAATTGTCTGAATTAGTGATTTTCCTTTGTTGTTACATGTCTCTGTCACTGCATCTATCCATCTTCTTCTGGGTCTTCCTCTTGCTGACGAAGTACTTTACATTAATACGTAACATGGAATTAACTTGCGTCAAAGAATTCCAACAACGGTCATGAACAGCACCAATGTGACGTAAAGCGCAGATCAAGTCTAAACGTTGGAAGGTCGCATTCACAACACTTGATTTGTCAAAAAATGACTGTTGCCGGTGTACAACTTCGCATTAGCCGCACATATGTAAAAAGTAGATCATCATTTATACTTTAACGCAGAAAAGTACTGCGGAGAACAGCATTTCGAGTGGACTTTCTGCAGCAATCGAGATAACGTGACACAGATCCACCATCTTAATGGATGTTTAATAGTGATATCATTTGTGATATGATCTATGTTAAAGAAGCATAATGTCTTATGTAAACATGCCATCTCCATACAGTGTATTTTATTATAACACTTTAATTACTGTTTCAAAATAATTATTCCAACCTCAAATACAATAGTAAAGTTTAACCTAAATGTAATTAGTTTTTAAAGCGTTAGCGGTGAAATTTTATAATTTAAAAATGTAATTAAAAATGATTTAGTTACCTCCACCCAGTTTTTAATCGCAGAAAGTACACCGCGACCTTCATATTGGAAACATTGCTTCAGAGCACAGCGCCCTCTCCATGATGACCTTAGAGGGTGGGGGTGACAAGGATTTCAGCCTGGAGGTCCACTTCAGGATCTGGGTGACATGCCTCAAAACCCCATTAATTTTTGCTTTTAGTCGCAATGTGGAAATTATTTATGGAAATTGTGGTATATTTTTAAGCTAAAAGCTGTAACAATACCACATTCGTTTCCCCTCTTATTTTTACTTTGCGATTTCACTTTTAAACAATCGATCTGTTAAAATCAACGCCGTTGAACAAAGTACTTGCATCATACATGCATTACGATAATATAAACGGTGATATGTTAAACAAGACGGCTACTTAATTACTAACGAGGAAATAGTGTGAATATTCTCTAGAAGACTCATGTACTCAAAACGAGTTATTCAAAACGAGAAACAATAAAAATTATTCATGTCAACGTTATTTCTGGCATTTTCAACTCAATGTTTTGCCATGAAACTCGCCTTGCCTGTGTGAAATTTTCTTTTTGCATTAATAGTTTTATTTTAGCTTTGCCCTCCTTTCGTCTCTCAGTAGTGATATCAGATGTATAATCCTCCCGAACAACGATGACAAACAGAAGGTCCTATGTGCACCCTACACACTTTAGAGAACCCTTCACATGGTAAGTCTAGCAATAAAATATCCGCTTTATGTATTGTCGACACACCACCAGAACAGGTACACGCAGGATCTATTTTTATATTATATATTTCGACAAGCAAAAATTTATCAACTAGATCGCCTTGCGTATAACAAAATTCATCACCTCATGTAATATCTTCTATATAAAGGAATTCGACAAATATTTTCTGATCAGTGTGATACTCTATCAGTGTGCTACAATGTTTTAGTATCACACTTATATCACTTTTTTTCTGAAATCATCGAGGTAAAATATAAAAAAAAGTAAAGTGCCCCGATACGCCAAAATGACGTATAGGGAATATGGTGTTAGTGACCATATTTTTTACAGACCTTCGGCACATGATTTTAGGGGTTGTGTGGTTGATATTAGGCCCGTGCTGCTGTACTTCACCAGAACAATCCGGTACCCTTTTAAGGCTGAGTGAACACGGAAGCCGTCAATCAAGATCGACTCTTGTCCTTTGTAGTCCAGTTCATAAACCACTGAGCTATCGCGGCTCCCAAAGTACGATATAAGGTAAATATTATTTATCAAATCATTAGTCAAGAGTGGAATAAAAATGTTTTTTTTTTAAATGATAAAAGCTTGACAAATAAATAAATAACGGTTACAGGTAATTGTATACATATAATAATATAATATACCGCGGAAGGGGTAATTGGTGCATTAACTTAACAATGTTAAACGGAAATCGGAGGTTATAATATTAATAATTTAAGGTATACTGATGATACAGTCTTAATCACTAAGAGTGAAAATGAGTTACAAGAAATGTTAGACAATATAGTGATGGAAAAAAATAATAAATGACTCAGCCTTAATAGCAAAAAGACAGAAGTAATGGTAACAAAAAAGAAAAAAGACATCACCGCAAAGAACAATAAATACAAGTGGAACACTATCACAACAGGTAAACGAATTTAAATATCTGGGAACATTGTTAACCTCAGATTGTAGATATACAACAGAGGTGAGATGCAGAATGGCTCAAACAAAAGCAGCTTTCTAAAAGATGAGGAAGATACTTTGCAATCCATTTTTGACAATAGAAACAAGAAAGAGAATTTAAATGTTATGTAGAGCCAGTTTTAACATACGGTTGTGAATCATGGACAACGAAACAACAGACAAGGAAGTCGTTGGACGCTGTAGAAGAGTAGTTTTACAGAATAATGATGAGAATATCATGGACAGATAAGAAGAGTAATGAAAACGTTCTGAAAAAAGGCCAAAGCAAAATGAGAGCTAATGTATAATATTAGGAAGAAACAATCATCATTTTTTGGCCATGTAATGAGAATGGAACAGCTGGAATATATTGTAACAACTGGGAAAATTGAGGTACGGGGAGATAGAGGGCAGCAAAGAGAAAAGATACTATAGCTTGTTTCATAAGTCGTGCCCAACTTTAAAAATCAATATCTTTTAAACCGCTTTTTATATTTTTTTCAAAATTTGCATGTATAGTTATAATGATTAGAACCCAACAGGGAATTAATTTCATTAAAAACAAACATTTGGTTATTATTATTGCTTATTTGATTTATATAAATTTATAACGACCCATTGATGTAGTCAAAACTTAGTGTTTACAGTATTTAAGTTAAAAATAGCGATTACAAATCCATACACACTCAAATTTACGATTTTGCACGCTTTCCGCGTGAGTTGTCTGACACAATTAGACACTTGTAGTAAACACGAGACATTGTGTGTTCCATTTCCGTTAATTCAGCGGCGTAACGTGGAACCATAACATTTATCATGAGTCTTAAAATGAAATTCTGCAGTTTACAAAACATCGCAATAAAAATGTATGACTATTTTTTCAAAGAGGCTAAACGAGGAAGATTATTTCATTCTTTAGAAAACCCTGAGAATAGGACAAGACACATTTTGGATTTATCTAAACGGTCATTTAATCGCTGGATTCAAGCACGTGACCGTCAATGTTCCAAATATACAAAATCACAAGGAAGAGCAAAAATGTTGGATAATTTCGACAGTGAACTTATTAGAAGTGAAATTCGCAAAATGTTGGGTATGAATGAAACTGTTACAATAAGAAAATTAAAAGTATCGCTGAAAAAGAACAACAGTATTGAAATATCAAAGTCTACATTATGGAGGAATGTGAGAGCTGCAGGCTTTACATTCAGAAAGTATTCCAATGGACGCAACATCATCTGTGAGAAGCCACATATAGTAGTCATGAGAAGCAAGTACTTACGTGAAGTAAAAGAGGTGCGCAAGCAAGATTATGATATTGTGTACTTGGATGAAACATGGATCAATGCTCACCACACTAACCAAAGGGAATGGCAGTCATCAGATGGAAAGATTAAGAGATTAATACCTAGCAGCAAAGGACAGCGCTTGATAATTGCTCATGCAGGTAGTCGACAACATGGACTAATACAGAATGCAGAGCTCATTTTTCTTTCAAAATCCATAGACAATCGGGATTATCACTCTGAGATGAATGGTCACATATTTAGACATTGGATTGAAAATTCTGTTCTCCCAGCACTAGATCGACCATCTTGCCTAATAATGGACAATGCAGCGTACCACAACATTGTTGCACTTGAAGATAAAGTCCCGACGTCATCCAGTACAAAAGATGCGATTAAGATATGGCTCACAAAGGAGCGCATACAATTTAATAACATGTACTTAAAACCTGAATTACTATCTCTAGTAAAGCAAAAACAGAGGACAAAGATTTTTCAAATAGATAAGATTATCCAAGAGCACGGTCATATAAGTTTGAGGCTGCCACCTTACCATGCTCATTTAAATCCAATAGAACTAATCTGGGCAAAATTAAAAAGACAAGTGGCAGATGAAAATACAACATTCAAAATATGCGATGTAAAGACTCTTGCTAATCTCGCTTTATTAAATATAGACAAAGATTATTGGGCTAAATGTGAAGACCACGTCTTAAAACAGGAAGAGGAATATTGGAAAAATGATGGTTTGTGGAATGTTCAACCCCAAACAGTTATTAATCTTTTAGACTCGTCTGATTCAGAATGAAAGTATATAGCCCCCACAATGTTGGCCCCTATATTACCTTAAATTATTTCAACAAACGGTCCTTTTCAGGACCACACAACTATGAAAATTGGACATACAGGTATACCTTCATATTATTATCGTCCGTCCTCGAACTGAGCAGACAATAATTCTCCTGGTGTTTTGTTTTATCCAGTTATTTCCCCATTACGGCCACGCCTTTACCTAGTTAAAATTAATCGTAGACCAGCAACTACGGTAATTTCTATTCTTTAGGGCTTCACAATTTACAATTTTGACAAACATCAAAGAAATATCGCCGCTTTAAGAAAACTGCAGCTGCAAGATATTTGTTAAATATACATTTAAAGGGTCTTTTGCATTCTAATAACATTTGGAAAATTTCAAAAGTATTTAACAAACGGTTAGAGAGTAATAGCGTTTTGAAGTTGGGTAAATGTTTTGAAACGAGCTATAGGCAGCTTAAGAGACTAGCTTGGCACAGGGTGAACAACAGCAAATATAAATAACTGTCGAAATCGAAAGTTGTGGAGAGACATGATCACCTACGCCAGCAGGCAAGGAGATGATGATTAAACGGAAGCATACAGAAGTTACAGACAATCATTTCTCGTTATATATTTTGTTAACAACTCTACGAGGCAGGTGTACAATTTTCTTAATACCTGGGTTGAATCGAGGCGGTATGATTTTGGAGAGTGAAGCCACCGAGTTAACTGTTACACTACTGAGTTTATCAATAGAAGTCATGGTTAAAATTCATTTACCATTTCATATGGGACCATCATTTTTGCATTCGAACAGTGTCCACCATTATCATCACCTCCATCATCATCATGATCATATAGCTTGTCACTGTTGGAATCATGTCCCCATGAAAGTTGTTATGAAGTTGTCTGTCCAACGTCTTCATTAATCAATCCCAGTTCGGCTGTCATGTCTTGCGCTCACATTATTTTTTGGTCATCCACTTTCACGTCTACCTCGGACCATCCCTTTCATAAACGATTTGTTTCTGTGCCATTTTGTCGTTTTACATGACCACATTTTTTTTTATTTTCTTGTTTTATGTTCTTTAATAACCATTTTTCTAAAATATTAAGTTCTTGGAAAATGGACATGTTTGTTCTTTTTCTGTTCACTGTATTGTGAGCATTTTTTTGTGGCATTTTCATCCGCAGACACTTATGAATTATAAATATTTATGTTTCCTATCATACATAATATCTCAATAAAGTGCACTAGCTCTGTGGGATGGTGAGGATAGATGGAATATATTTTACACTAATACTTAATATCAATTCAAATGAATGTGCAAATGTAATGTTTCTTTTTCCCGCGCAGTAGCATAAAACCTGCTCTCTTATCGTTCCAACTTTGGTGCTCGACGTCAACACGTGACTCATGTATCGAGCAACAGTTTCGATGGAATGAGAAGTAGGAAAGGAAAATAATGTGTCGCAGATATCAAAGGCATTTGGTGGGTCCAGCATTGTCGCTTTACAAGTCTGCCAAATACTTCTGATGAATGTGTCCCATATAGGCGCAGTTAATGAAATAATTAAATGATTGGAAAATATTATGTCTGAGCGATATATTTTACAAACATATGCATTCCTATGCCTATCCCTAAACTCATCTCGTGATTGCAACAAAATTGTGCCGTTTCCTTTATTTACATAATTTGTGCCTGTTCCTCCCCTGCATTACCCTGTGGCCATTTGGGGCAAGATAATCCACTATTAAGAAACACTTCTAAATCAGACAGAGTATTTTACTGTTCACATATACATCTCAGACAGTCAAAAATAAAGAGAATATACAAAAACAAACAAAAGAAGCGAAAAGAACAAAGAATAAAAACAAAACAATTAAAAGATCAAGAATCAAGGAAAACCCTAGAAGAAAAAATAACAGAGGAATTCAAGAAATTCCCTAACGAAGTATGCACAGTAGAAGAAGAGTGGAAACAATTAAAGGAAACAGTAATCAACATCTCTAAAATAGTTTGTGGAATGAAGCTAAGGATAAAAGAGGGGGAAAATAGAACCCCGTGATGGAACGAAACAATCAGAGAAGCAATTAGAAAAAAGAAGAAACTGTTTAAAAATTGGAGGGAGAATAAGAACCAAGAAAAATATGAAAAATATGCCTTAGTTCGAAATAAAGTCAAAATTTTGATCAAAGAAGCCAAGCAACAGAATTGGACAGAATTCGGACAAAACATGAGCAGGGACTTCAAGACAGCCACAAGAGATTTCTACAAAGCAGTAAAAGCCACAAGAGCAAGAAAATAAAACCATGATCCTACTGAGCTCATAAATAACAAAAACGAACAGCCAATATCAAATAACCAACATATGCAACAGAGATGGAAAGAATATGTTGAAGACCTGTTAAACATAACAACTACCAATTAGACAACAAAAACCACGCTAGAACTTATAAATACTGAACACAACATCATGAAAGAGGAAATCGAAGAAGTAATCAAATATGCACCAAGAAATAAAGCACCGGGGATAGATAACATACCAATAGAAATAATAGTAGCAGCAGGAGAAATAGGAGTGACATGGCTACACAGAATATTTAATGCAGCATGGCACCAACAACAAGCCCCGGAAGACTGGCAACAAGCAATCATCGTACCAATATGGAAAATGAAAGGTAGCAAAAAAGACTGCAATCAATATAGAGGTATATCTCTTCTCAGCCATGTAGGAAAGCTATACGCCAAAATCTTGGGAAAAAGGCTGAGACCAATAATAGAACCACAGATACGCGATTCTCAAATAGGGTTCCGAAAAAAAAACAGAGGATGTACTGACGCTCTATTCACATTAAAACAACTTGCAGAAAAAACGACAGAACACAATCAAAATTTATACATAGCTTTCATTGATCAGGAAAAAGCATTCGACAGATTAAACAGAGAATAACTGTGGGAGATGCTAACAACATACGGAGTAAGCCAACATCTAACCAACCTAATTAATTAAAAGTCTCACAACAACAGCAGCAGGATACATAGACCACTTCGAAGTTAGATCAGGTGTAAGACAAGGGTGCGTACTATCCCCCCTACTGTTTATTACATACATGGACTATATATGCAAGCTAGCCAACCCATTAGAGACAGAGATCAGTGAACTTTTATTTGCAGACGATCAGGCACTAATACATGAAACAATAGAAGACCTACTAGAACACTTAAACAACTCAACAGCTCAGGAACAAAATACAACATGAAAATCAACACAACAAAACAGAAGTCATGAAAGTCGCCAAAAATAAACAGAACATCAACATAACTATAGAAGGCAGGCAACTAAAACAAGTAGAGGAATTTAAATACCTAGGAAGTCTAATGACAAACGATAATTCTCAAACAGCAGAGATAGAATCAAGATGCAACAAAGTTTGTCAAATCATTGTACAGTTATCACCACTAATGTCCAACAAGGAAATAACTCTGGAGTCAAAACGAACACTATACAACACAATCTTCATCCCAACGTTGTGCTACCAATGCCAGACCTGAACCCTAGATGCAAGAACAATAAGAAAAATAACCTCTACTGAGATTAATTGTGTTAGATGAATGACAGGAAACAGTCTGAGAGATAAGATCAGAAATAAAGAACTGAGAAAAAAGCTAGGAATAGCCCCCGCCATAGAATATATAAGGAAACAACAGATAAAATGGTTTGGTGACAAGGCAGAAAAATCAAAACACAACACAACGAGCCTTCAACAAACGTTGTGAGAACACCAGACCCAAGGGTCGACCACGAAAAAGATGGATCGATGGAATATTAGAAGCACTAGGAAACATAACAGCAGAAGAGGCGAACAGAAGAGCAAAAGACTGCAAATTATATCTCCTCTCGAAGCTGAAAGACAGATGAGGAAGGAAAGTAGAGGAAGAAAATAAGAAATTCAACCTCACATTGGTACTGTTCAGAAATTCGTGCCCACCAAGTTTATTAATTATCTCGGAAACTCTTTCATGAATTTCTGTAATTCTTTTTCATGAAATCATATTTTTTCACCTACTTTAAGCCTGATTTTTTTCTCTACTGTCATGCATTTAGGAAAGATTTTTGTTTCTTTGAGGTATATAAAAATATTATTTTTTTGGTTGTCCTAATTTTTAGGATTTTAAAATACCCACATTTGTTGCAATCCATTCACCGTTTAAAATGGCAAATTTCACGTGCTCTCCGCACAATCTTAGCACCATTTCGCGCACTCTGAACTGTAACTTGTAAGACACAATGCACTGAGAGATTTGTTAGAAAATTAACATAATTTACGGTACAATCTTATGTTTAGAGTACAAGGTTTGATATTTTCCTAAAATTATATAACAATAAACGATTTGTGCTAAATTCAGACTACCTTTGTACTTAAATGTTATAAAATCTTACGGTTGATGAAAAAATAAGATTTTATGGAAAAGAATTACAGAAATTCCTTAAACAGTTTCCAAGTTAATTTATTAACCCTTTGGCACGAATTTTTGAACGAACTATACCAATCACAATTACCTGGCTACTAACTCTGACATTGGCCATCTTAACCATATTCTGGTTATGGACAAAGAAAGACGACTTATGTAATAGTTACCAGCTAGGGTATCGGTAAAAAAGGAGATTGTGGAAAGCGTGCAGAGCATGATAATAGAACATGGGTACAGGAAAGTGTTCAAGATAGAGCGATCTGGAAATTTCTAGAAGGGGGCAAAAAGGGGTGGCGTATGGTTTTGACTGTTGTGACGTATTTGTGTAGCAACTAGGAGGCAAAGGAAATTAGAGTGGCAGAATTTGACTGGATGCGCGAAGGAGCTTGGGATTGCAACTAGGGTGAGATATAAAAAGCTTAGTCAAGCCCACTCTGGGTCGGTCTCTCTCCCTTGGGTCTCTCTTTGTTTAGTACAGGCATAGTCAAGTTCGAGCTCACTCTCTGTAGGAAGTCGTCAAGTCTAGCTGAGTCAATTAGAAACAGTGTCGATTTGATTTGAAGATATGTTGACATGGCTCAGCGCCAGGATCAATGGAATAAACTTACCGCTGCTATATACGCCCAATTATCTGAGAGCGGATTAGCAGGTAGCGGATTAGACACCTTTTTCAAAAACTTAAAGTTAAATAATAATAAAATTCCTACAATTTCCAAGAAATGTATAAAACTGAAACCAATATGTGAGAATGACCAAAGATATCATTTTTTTCGGAAAATCAAATCGTTATATGTATGGACACATCACATCTGAAGTCTGTGATGTGACTGCAGTGTTGGCTTCTGGTATACATACTTAATGCATTCATAAAGTAATGCACCACATCAGTTTTCTCAGGAACCGCTATTTCAAAAAGTATTAAATGTTTACACAGTATATATGGATATGTCATGTAATCATCAGTATCACTAAACATAATCCATATCCCTTTGTACAGCTTTACGCTAGGGCGCTATAAGTGTATGTATTCTTACCCTGTACCAGTCTTAGTCTCGATCGTGTAGCTATTTCGCCGCTGCATGAATCACTCATTCATCATCTTCAAACCCTGTTCCACAGAGGGCATCTTTAAGTGGACCAAAGAGATGGAAATCAGAGGGTGCCAAATCAGGTCTTCACGGTGGATGGGTGAGTACAGTTCAATCCAATCTGATGATTGCTTCCCCTGTTGCCAGACTTGTGTAAGTGCGCGGATTGTCCTGAAGCAGAAGCCGATCTGCTGGATTCTTGTTCGGTCGCACTCTGCGAAAACGTTGACTGAATTGTTCAATGTCTTAATGTAAGCTTGCGAATTGATTGTCTCTCCTCTTGGCAGTACATCCACAAGAATCACACCTTCAATGTTTTAATGTAAGCTTGCGAATTGATTGTCTCTCCTCTTGGCATTACATCCACAAGAATCACACCTTCAATGTCTTAATGTAAGCTTGCGAATTGATTGTCTCTCCTCTTGGCATAACATCCACAAGAATCACACCTTCAATGTCCCAAACGACAGTGACCATGACCTTTCCCGCTGAGGGAGTTGTCTTGAAATTCTTTCTCCGTGGTGAGTACGGATGATGCCACTCCCTTGATTGTCTTTTTGTCTCAGGTTCAACATGAGGTGTCCAGGTTTCGTCAACTGTAACAATCTTAGTCAAAAAGTTCTCTCACTCAACATTGGAACGATTCAACAGTTCAGAAGAAACAGATTTTTTTTCTTTCTTTTTGTGTGAGATTTTGTGGAATCCATCTTGCACAAAACTTAGAGAACCCGAGAGTTTTTATAAATGCATTTGCACTACCACTGCTGACTGACAGCTTTAAGGCCAAATGTTGAATAGTCATTGAGGAAAAACAGCAAGAATTATGCCCTCAGTGCATTTCAACATCTCTGCATTGGTGGCTGTGACAGGCCGTCCACAGCGCGGCCGATCCATAAGACCCGTGTCTCCACTGTCCGATTCTTTTATTCTCTGAACCCAGCGACTTACTGTGCCCCTGTCAACTGCAAAACTTCAATACGCATCACATAGGCTCTTCTGAATGTGTATAGACGTTTTCTTCTCTAAAAAAGAGAAATTCTATCACAATTAGCTGCTTATAACACAAGTTGCTAACATACTCCATTTCAACGGTTTAGTGCAGTCGTATTATTGTTCAGATTGCAGTGCAATTTGGTGCACACAATTGACATATGCTATATTTAAAGAGTGCAAAATGTCATGATTTTATGTTTATTATTAGTTGAGAAAACTGTTGTGGAGCATTACTTTTTGGAACGCCCTTGTATATACATTTCTATTTATCATTAAAAAAAAGTAAAGAGCCCCCGTCACGCCAAGTGGCGTATAGGGAATATGGTGTTAGTGACAATAAATTTTACAGACCTTCAGCACATGATTTTTGGGGTAATGTGGTCGGTATTACGCCAGTGCCGCTTTACTTTCCCAGAAAAATTCGGTACCCATTTAAGGCTGGGTGAACCCGGAAGCCGTCGGTAAGGATCGAACCCTACCTCTTGTCCTTTGTAGTCCAGTTCACTAACCACTGAGCTATCGCGGCTCCCATTCTCTATTCTATTCTATTCATGTAATCAATTGGGCATCCACATAACCGATGCGTCGGACGTCCCAGCATTTCTCGAAGCGTAAGCAAACTGATTGTTCATGTAAGGTGTTGACTATAGATACATCTGCTTTAGAATGCCTGGTAGCCTAGTTATGAAAAGCACCTGACTAAGCGACCGACGTTCGAATAACCCGTGTTCGATTCCCCCTGGAAGCAGTGTGAGTTGTACTCATGGTTGAAAAAAAAATACCCCGCGGTCGACCCAGCCGTTGGCAGAAATGGCTACCTGAGTAGTTTACTGGGTAGGTGAGGAATGCCGCCTCGCATTGTGAGTTTCGATACTTGAAGCGATACAGAAGTCCCCGAATACTTCTGGATATGTGGCCGAGCATAAATGGGTGAAAACTCGCGTGGTAAGACGAGATTCAAGTCTAGTACTTTACCTTTACATCTGTTTTTCCCTCTAAGCACTCCAGATAGACCAAACCCCTTCTCCACCTTTAGACTCCTCAGTTGCTCAATAGATACACCATTGTCTAACCCATTCTCCTCTTCTCTTAAAGAATGAAGAATAGACTTGGCGATATCCTCTTTGTCGAGAGTAAGGTCACACTCTGTGCCAGAGCTGCCAGCGAGCTTATCGGCTATTTCATTGCCTATACACCAGAGTGTCAAAGACAGTACACCCATGATAACGCGTTAACTTTGGAATAATCTAAAAGTTGCACCCACTCCCACCGCAGACACTGTCAATCTTCTGCAGTATATTTTGCGAGTCAGTATCAAAGACTGTGTCTCTCTCTGCGATCAGGACTCAATCAGAGTAGGACTCCAGACTATCAAACGAAGACAGCTGTCTGTTTAAGAATGTTAGATCCACTCCGCTTGAATACCTGTTAAAACGTTGCACTGTGTTCTGCGCCAGTGGCCCAGTGCATCCGATTTCAGCCAGCATTTTGTTCAGGTTTGCTTTCCTTAGCCTTTGTTTGTCCCCAATCTTCCTGCAAGGCAGCAGATAATCTTTTCTGTAGGGGGATTCTGCCCTTAGATGGTCGGCCCTCCCAGGTTTACGAGCACCATTTAACACAGACATGCGACTTGGAATATGAGGAAACTGCAACAAGGACCACTTTTTCATGCATAGCCTTCAATTTTTCCCGCCGCCAATCCCCATATACCGGTAATTCACGTCCTCTTGAAAATGATGATTGTCGTAGCACTTGTTAATGTTAGGCCATCGTTGTTGACTCCAATTCCGAACATATAGACTCACAGTTAGTCGTCAAATTATCCCCTTCGCACATCAAACAGCAGACCGTAAGATTAGCGTACGGCCGGTCTAGGGAACCATTACGATGACGTAGCACACAACAATGCCCAACACACAATCTCGCTCCCTTTAGATTTCTGATTACTCCTAGTGTACGTAGCCTACGACGAACAAAACACGAAGCAAATTCCCCAAAGAGACAAAACTGCGGCTGACAAAGTAGTTTATATTAATAAGTAAAATGGAAAAAACTTGCGTCAAGGAATTCCAACAACGGTCATGAACAGCACCAATGTGACGTAAAGCGCAGATCAAGTCTAGACGGTTGAAGGTCTCATTCACAACACTTGATTTGTCAAAACCGGACTGTTGTCGGCCTAGGACCTCGCTTTAGCGGCACTGATGTATTAATTATATCATCATTTTTACTTTAACACAGAAAAGTGCAACGGAGAACCGAAATTAATCAGACCCTGGATACACTTTCTGCAGCGATCGAGAGGACGTGGACTAGATCCGCCATCTTGGAGACGGAAGTCTGTGTGATCCATGTTATGTGTAATCAACCACGTTATCGCGCCGTTAATGCTTTTATCTCTATTCTCATGCTGGAAACCGTAATGCTACATCTGCCAGATTCCCTAGCCATTTCTCTGCCAAGTTGGTATGCTTCAAATCGCTGCGCTGTCCACGGGATACAGGACAATCCTTGTAGATAATCGGATCGTGAGATTAGGACACTCTTTCGATGGATTCCCGTATTAGAACTTCGGTAACAACATCGATCCAATTGCGACACTCCATGCCGAGCAGAATTGAGTTGACCAGAGGGTGAGCATACCCAAAAGATAATTTAGTGCTGATAGTACCACAGCCTGCATGTACCGTTTACTGGAGGTCCGCCTTGGCCATTATCTTGATCGCGCTGACCCCTCTCCTTGTCTTTTGAATGACTTTCCTCACGTGTTGATAGAAAGAAATGGACCTATCAAATGTTATTTTCAAATAATTAAAAGTCGGACTCCTCACGATGGTTGCACCATTGCAGTTTATGACTGGGAGGATGTATTTAACTATTTTGTTGTTCAGCGAACACCACATTACTGAAGCTTTGTTTATGTTAATGAGTGCTTTGTAGCTTTTGCACCAAGTGGTTATCTGATTCACGCTTTCCTGTAATTACCTAGCCATTTCTGCTCTATCGCGACTGTGTGCATACGTCATAATGTCATCTGCAAAGACGAGAGAGAGCGACCCTGCCTGGCACTATTCAGTTGCGCTACCCTGGCAGTGCATATATTTAACAAAGCAGGTGATAACGGCGACCTTTGAGGCAACCCCGGCGATATATATCTCAGCTGAGATGCCCAGGCACCGAAACGTAGCAACAATTATCTTCGCACCTGCACCGATGCCATCCAGTGCACCAGCCGTGAGTCAAATCCTGTCTCACTAAGTAGGTGTACAACTGTGCCACAGTCTACTCGACTCTATGCATCTCAAGGCAGGTAATGCCGACTCCTCTTCTCTTTGGAAGGACTCGTAGACGTTATAAGCAAGGATGGAAACATTAGCAGCAGTGTCCCTACCCTACCTATATCCATCTTATGTATTTGACAAAAATCCTTTGGTCTCAAGGTACGCCACTAGCTTTTTGAAGATGTTTTTCCTAGAATCTCTCCATAGACGTTCTGCAGATTAATAATGTTATATATATATATATATATATATATATATATATATATATATATATATATATATATATATATATATATACATATAAACACACACACATACATACACATATTCATCCAAGTTTCGCTTTCTCTCCTTAATTCACTGAAGACGAGCGGATTATATTTGAACCCAGCAAAGAAAATCCGAAATTTTAATATGGTATTGAAATCTTTTAACAGACCTTAGGATATGTAAAACGCCAAATTAACGACATTTTTTTTTTATTTAAAAAAAAAGAGTTTATATATATATATATATATATATATATATATATATATATATATATATATTTGGCCTTTGGACTTGACTTAATCCCCTTGTTAGCCGTGAGCTATGAGCGCTTTACAGCTTAATGCCTCTCGCATGAAGGCGCAGGTCCTTCTCAGTTGTACAGCTGCAGAGTACAGTGTGTTATTGATGGATGGATGTAGTGGGAGTAACATACCACGTCGATTTTGTAAATGGGGACAGTGTAGTAGCAGGTGATCTACTGTCTCAGATTGTTGACGACAGTGTCTGCAGATTGGATCATGTTGTGTTTTTATTCTGCTTAGGTGTTGATTGGTAGGAGCATGGCCTGTTCTCAGCTGGAATATCAGGCTTTCATCCCTTCGCCTCAGCTCCCGCACAGGGTCGAGGGGGTCTGGTTTTGTTTGATATCTGTAGAGTAGGCGTCCAGGCTTAGCTGAAGCCCACATATTTAACCATTCCTCGTGGTAGTTGTTTCTCAAAATTTGCTTGCATGTTTTGAGGCTAGGTTGAACAGGAAGCTGTGGTAGAGATGCTCCCAGTGTAGCCAACCTATCCGCTCTCTCATTTCCTGCAATGCCGATGTGACCAGAGATCCATTGTAGGGTTACAGCCACACCATAGGTAGTGGAGAGTTGGTTGGATAAAGATATTATATTGGAAACATCGGATGTTAGTCTGTTTTCAATTGCTTCGAGTGCTGATTTTGAATCCGAGAAAATGTATATATCTTCCGGTGCGATGGTGTCACATTCAAAGTCTACAAATTTCCTTCTGAGTGCTCTCTATATAGCTATAATTTCTGCAGAGTAATTGGAGCAGCATTCTCCGCAAGGACAGTAAATTTGGGGGTAGTTGTCTGGGTGAGAGTAGGGATACTTTACAACAGCACCGTAACCAGCATTTAGGGTGGCCGTGAATGCAGATCCATCCGTATAAATGTGGACGGCATTGCGTGGATAGTGGTCAATGGCTTCCAGTGCTATGGCTTTGAGTATGGAAGGTAGAGTATTTCTATCTGCTATGGGGTCGGAGAGCTCTGTCCTGACATCGGGGACAACTATTTGACGGCAAAGTGCTTCAGGGCGGATAGGCATATCTTGAAGTCTGTCTGCTGGAAGGTGATGTTTGGAACTGTAGCTAGTTACATGGTCTAAAAAGGATGATTTCTTGATTAGAGTTTTCTGCCGCCACTTTTCTACCATAATGCGATTTCCCCCTGTTGGTTCCGTCCGCAAATATCTCTCGTAGGTTTCCACTACAGTACGTTCTCTTCGAATGCCAAGAGGTTCGATGTTATTGTGTATTTCGCAAGCATTATTTGGAGTTGATTTCATGACACCGCTAATAAATCTCAGAGCTTGATTTTGAATTTTATCTAAGCTTTGGAGTAGAGTCTTGCTAGCAATAGATTGCAGAGGTAGTGAATAGTCTATTACTTATCGCACGTAATCAATATAGAGTTGACGCAGTGTGTGTTGGTCTACCCCCCATTCACAAGTGGCGAGGTGCTTGATGATCCTGAGTCTAATTGTGGTTTTCTCTATGAGCTTGTTTATGTGTTCTTTCAGAGATAGACTTCGGTCTAAGTCAACTCCAAGGTATCTCGGATATTTGTCGTAGTTTAGTTTCTCTCCGTTCATCCGGACATCTATTTCTTCCCCTTTGACTTTGTTGCTTAGGGTAAACATACTGTAGACTGTCTTCTCAGTGCTCGGCTCTAACTTCCAGAACTGGTAGTAAGCAGCAATGGTAGTGAGGTTCGTATTTATGTTATGGGTAAGGGCTCGAATATTCTTGCCTCTTACCCAGATGGCAAGGTCGTCCGCAAAAAGTGCCTTACGACATGTGATATATTCTGGCAAGTCATTTATAAACATAAGGAACAATGTGCAACTTAGGGCTGATCCTTGAGGTAGGCCTTCCTCCAAGGTTCTTTGTTAGGAAGTTGTTCCCGTGTATGTTGTTTGTATTGTTCAATTACAAAAGAAGCCCTTTATCCACTTGTACATTCGTCCTGATATTCCTATTTTTTTGCAGTTTAAATAGAAGACCTTATCTCCAGACTCTGCCATACGCTTGCTTCAGGTCAATGAGTGTGGCTAGTACATGTTTTTGCTCTTGAAATGAGTCACCTATATCTTGAGTGAGTCTTATCAGCTGGTCCATGGTACGCTTGTTCTTTCTGAAGCCTGTTTGATAATTGTTGAGTGACTTCGTGTTCTCAAGTCACCAGTACAGCCTTTCGTTGACCATTCGTTCTGCTATTTTCCCCAGATTAGAGGTCAGGGATATTGGTCTGTAACTGCTGAGGTCGTTGGGATCTTTCCCTTTCTTTAGTAAGGGTGTTACATTAGCTTTCTTCCACTGAGCCGGCAGCTTACCCTCTCTCCACGTTATGTTGATAAACTCTAAGATGACATCAAGTTCTTTGATTGAGAGGTTGGTAATAAGTTCGTTGGTCAGTCTATCGGGGCCAGCAGATTTCCCCTTTTTACACTTATCAAGGGCAGCTTTTAGCTCTGGAAGGGTGAAATCTTTTTCAAAGACTTCAAAGCTTACTGTATGGCGCTTTTCCATTTCTTTGGTGAGTTTGTTAATAGCGTAGTCTAGTCTTTGGTTGTCTCGTTGTTTCTTGATACTGACGAAGTAATTGTTAAGGGCTTCTGCTTTCTGTGTACTAGCTGGTATTACTTCCGAATCCGCCTTTAGTGGCACAATGTTCCAGCGTTTTTTTTCCCCGATAGGTTAGAAATAAGACGCCATGCTTGCTTGCCTTCCTTTCTTAAATCTAGGTTTTCACATTTTTTTATCCATGTTATCTTCTTTGCCTTAGCGCTTAGTAGTTTAACCTTCGCAGTCAATCTGTTGTAATTTGTTTTGTTGGCGGGGATTGGATGTTTCTCGACTAATCTTCTTGCTTTTTTTTTCCTTTCTTTGACAATGCACTTTAGTTCTTCATTCCAGAACGGTTTGAATTTACTACGGCGTCCTCGGGGGATGGACTGTTTAGCCGATTACCGCCGAAGCTGCGGTAATGTTGTTATAGACAGTGTCAATATCAGCTCTTTTATCTATCTCTTGAAATCCTTGGTTTACTAGGTTCCGGAATGTTGCCCAATCAGCTTTTTTTTATAATTGAATGGCACTGTTTCAGGACAATTACTTTTGGTTTCTTTATTGTTGGAGATTTCTAGTAATTTGGCGTCTTCACAGACGGTTGGTAGCAAGCAATCATGGTAAGTCAGTAGTTTGGTAAAGCATTATCATTAGTGTCATACTGAGTACTGCTTTAGTAAACATCTTTTCTAGTGGATAAATTTGCCAATCCTGGACAGAAAGATCCATCCACAGAACGAGCAAGATGTACGATTTGTCTCCTTTCTCTTGCGCCTTTTGTCTTCTGAATTTGACATCAGCACTGTCTTGAAAGTTGCTGTGCCAGATTTTATGTTTGCTCTCCATGTGCTACGATCCGCAGCCACATTTTCCCAGTTCCATTCACTTATAGAAAATTCCCTCAAGGAAGCCCTGCAAACATCCTTATATCTCAGCACTGGTCTGCCCTTTGGTCTCTTTCCGTCCATAAGTTTGCCATACAATATTTGTTTGGGAATATGATTGTTTGCCATTCTTCTTACATAGCCCAGCCACCTTAGTCTACGAATCCGAAGTGTTGCCATGATCGATGGGAGATTGGCTCGTTGTAAGACATTAGAGTACAATGTTCATGGGTACAACGAATATGTTCTTACCACAGCCAAGTATTGAGAAGACCAGAGGGTAGAAAGGAAAACCCGGGAAAACCTCCACTAGCGTAACGTCTTCAGCTATGCGAGTCATAGATGGCTGACGTAAATCTACTAATAACCACCCTGATCACAAAGCTGAAAACGTCACGCTAGTGGGGGGTTTTTCTGAATTCCCTCCCTGCTCTCTGGCCTTCTCTATAGTTGGTTGTGGTTCTTACAGTGTGTCATAACGTCGTCTTCGTCAAACTCTTATAACAACGTGTTGTTCTAATTAAACTCTTATATCAACGATTTTCGGCACACTCTGAAAACGATACCTCTGTGTGAAAACTCATAATAACATGCTAGTGAAAAGTATCATAATTATGCCAAATAAAGACGCTCACAAGAACACGAAAATAAGGTTAAAATGTGTGCAACTAATAACAGGATCGTTATACAAACTCTCATCACAGTGCTGGACAATAAGGAAAAGATTAAGGCACAACCAAAAGTATAAATATATGCATGAGACATGTGTGTGTATGTTTAAGCAATAATAATTTAAAATTAAATATGGAACTGGTTGGAATGTTTTGTTCATGGTGCATCCAACGGCGATCAGTTACGTTTCCACAGCTATTGGAAAAGAAGTGTTTTTGTTTTCCTGGAAAAGTATCACCATGTGAATTTTTCTTAAAATTAGAAATAAGGATTGAAAATAGATGGCGTGATACTCTTAGTGGCTTGTCTCTATTAGACTTGTTGCCCATTACTGAAATGCAATAAGAATAAGAACCATTTACAGTGCATAACACATTGAAAAGCAAAAACCTTTTGTACTTAACTTCATCGACTTCAAAAAAGCATTTGATAGTATTCATAGAGATTCTTTGTGGAAAATTCTGAAGCAATATGGTTTACCATCAAAAATAAATATTATCAAAGACATGTATGATGGTTACACATGTGCAGTTCGAACAGAGGAAGGACTGAGCGAATGTTTCCCAATAGAAACTGGGGTTAAACAAGGATGTATTTTATCGCCCTTGTTATTTGGAATTGTTATGGACTTCATAATGAAGAAATGCTGCACTGGTAATAAAGGCATCGAATGGATACAAGGAGACCATTTGGAGGACCTCGACTTTGCTGATGACATAGTTCTCATCAGCAGTCAGATAAAAACGATGCAGGAAAACACAAATGAACTATCATCAATAGCCAGCAAAATTGGGCTTGATGTCAATCATGAAAAGACTAAAGTCATGAAAAGTTTAATTCCAACAAGTGACAAAATATACATGGAAAACAAACCAGTAGAAGAGATCGATCACTTTATCTATCTTGGAAGTCACATTGATCGAGAAGGGGATACGAGCAAAGAAATTAGAATCAGACTGGCTAAAGCAGCAATGTCTTTCAGAAGCCTTGAAAAGTTGTGGAAATCAAAACTCATTAGCACAAACACAAAACTTAGGCTATTCAAATCAAATGTACTTTCAACCCTTACGTATGCGTGTGAAAGCTGGAAAACAACAAGAGATATAGAAACAAAGTTGAACGCATTCGAAAATAAATGTCTAAGGAAAATACTTGGTATAGAATGGAACGAATTCAAAACAAACGAGGAAATTAGAGAAATCGCCAATCAACCACTAATATCTTCAGTAATAAAGAAAAGACGATGGTCATACGTTGGACATGTGATGAGAAGAGATAATAATCGAATAGCAAAGCAAGCCCTCATATGGGAAACAACAGGTAAAAGAAAAAGAGGAAGACCCAGGGAGACACTGAGAAGAACATTGATGAGAGAGGCAAGAGCAGCAGGAATCGGCTCCCTCAATGAGATAGAACTGCTTGCACAGAACAGAGACAGATGGCGAGATTTGATAAAATATCTTTAAAAGAAAACTGCTAGAACAAAAATTCATATAGGAGAAGGTGTATCTTGGTCTACGCCCTATGGGCCGGTTACGGCTCGAAAGGTCAATAGATAGACAGTGCATCAAGAAAACTGGAAGATGTCAATGCTAAAAGTTTACATATATTTGAGGTATCTTCTCGCGTAACTTAATGTGTAAACTACAGCACAGTCTTTCCGTCAACTTTATAATATCAGTGTTGAATACTGAGATTTAATGAATAGAGAAATTAAATCTATCACATCTGCGCTAAACGCAGAGCAGCAGTTGGGTTGAAAGTGGTCAGCAACTTATAGCTGACTGACTACTATTCGTCAGGATCAGCAGCACCATGTGATCAAAATCAAAGTGCAATTCTCCGCGGGGGCTCTAGCGAGCGAGTGGGGATCGAGAGGAAAGGCAACCCCATAATCAACAATACATTGATGAAGTCGAATAAGCTAGGCCGAGAAGCACATGCATTAAAGACTAGTGAAAACCACAACAATGTTATCATTTGATATACTTTTAAAAACGGAGGCAGAAGAGGAAGTATTAGAAACTGACACAGAAGAGGAAGTATTATAAACGGACGCAGAAGGGGGAGTATTATAAACGGACACAGAAGAGGGAGTATTATAAACGAACGCAGAAGAGGGAGTATTATAAACAGAGGCAGAAGAGGGAGTATTATAAACGGACGTAGAAGAGGGAGTATTATAAACGGACGCAGAAGAGGGAGTATTATAAACGGACACAGAAGAGGGAGTATTAGAAACTGACACAGAAGAGGAAGTATTATAAACGGACGCAGAAGGGGGAGTATTATAAACGGACGCAGAAGAGGGAGTATTATAAACGGGCACAGAAGAGGAAGTATTAGAAACTGACACAGAAGAGGGAGTATTATAAACGGACGCAGAAGAGGAAGGATTATAAACGGACGCAGAAGAGGAAGTATTATAAACGGACACAGAAGAGGGAGTATTATAAACGGACGCAGAAGAGGAAGTATTATAAACGGACACAGAAGAGGGAGTATTATAAACGGACACAGAAGAGGAAGTATGATAAACGGACGCAGAAGAGGAAGTATTATAAACGGACGCAGAAGAGGAAGTATTATAAACGGACACAGAAGAGGAAGTATTATAAACGGACACAGAAGAGGAAGTATTATAAACTGACACAGAAGAGGAAGTATTATAAACGGACGCAGAAGAGGGAGTATTATAAACGGACGCAGAAGAGGGAGTATTATAAACGGACACAGAAGAGGAAGTATTAGAAACTGACACAGAAGAGGGAGTATTATAAACGGACGCAGAAGAGGAAGAATTATAAACGGACGCAGAAGAGGAAGTATTATAAACGGACACAGAAGAGGGAGTATTATAAACGGACGCAGAAGAGGAAGTATTATAAACGGACACAGAAGAGGGAGTATTATAAACGGACACAGAAGAGGAAGTATGATAAACGGACGCAGAAGAGGAAGTATTATAAACGGACGCAGAAGAGGAAGTATTATAAACGGACACAGAAGAGGAAGTATTATAAACGGACACAGAAGAGGAAGTATTATAAACGGACGCAGAAGAGGAAGTATTATAAACGGGCACAGAAGAGGGAGTATTATAAACGGACACAGAAGAGGAAGTATGATAAACGGACGCAGAAGAGGAAGTATTATAAACGGACGCAGAAGAGGAAGTATTATAAACGGACACAGAAGAGGAAGTATTATAAACGGACACAGAAGAGGAAGTATTATAAACTCACACAGAAGAGGAAGTATTATAAACGGACGCAGAAGGGGGAGTATTATAAACGGACGCAGAAGAGGGAGTATTATAAACGGACACAGAAGAGGAAGTATTAGAAACTGACACAGAAGAGGGAGTATTATAAACGGACGCAGAAGAGGAAGGATTATAAACGGACGCAGAAGAGGAAGTATTATAAACGGACACAGAAGAGGGAGTATTATAAACGGACGCAGAAGAGGAAGTATTATAAACGGACACAGAAGAGGGAGTATTATAAACGGACACAGAAGAGGAAGTATGATAAACGGACGCAGAAGAGGAAGTATTATAAACGGACGCAGAAGAGGAAGTATTATAAACGGACACAGAAGAGGAAGTATTATAAACGGACACAGAAGAGGAAGTATTATAAACGGACGCAGAAGAGGAAGTATTATAAACGGACAGTGAAGAGGAAGTATTATAAACGGACGCAGAAGAGGAAGTACTATAAACGGACGCAGAAGAGGAAGTATTATAAACGGACGCAGGAGAGGAAGTATTATAAACGGACGCAGAAGAGAAAGTATTAAAAAAGCATTGAGATGAGGACGCCAGTAGCGTCGTGGTAACATTGCTGACTGACTAGTGAGATAATTAATGTGGTTTCGAAGTCAACCTGAAGCTCTCAAGTCCACCCAGCTCAAAAGAGAATTAGATAGGCTGAGTCCAAAAAAAAGGTAATAAGAGCACTGGCCCAGCCTCCAAATGCTATTGTCTAGTCAGGTCAAACACTATTTCACTCTTTTAATACATTATATGTGTGTGTGTGTGTACGTGTGTGTATTGGACCATTACTTCTTTTTAAAAGAGCTTACCAATTTGGATTTGATACATTAAATGACTAATAGACTTTACATAAATTATAATGTTAGATCAGGAAACAATAACTCACATACTCTGTCCACATAACATGAGAATCGCAAGCAGCATCCCACCGCAAGCATTAACAACTGCATGCGACAACAAAAGAGATAAAGAACATCTATCAAACGATAGATTCGCAAACTGTGAAATAGCATATAATTGTACACGTTTCTATATATATGAATAAGATGGCTGAGCTGTGTAAAATGCACTCAAATTATAATGGATATTGTAAGCGACAAATGAAGTGTCTTGTTATTGATGAATGAATTGCTGGGAATGTGAAAGGCAGACTGTCTGGAGCTCTAGAGCGAACGGTTATTGATTATTTTATAGAGAGAACGCCACTGTAGCTTTAAGGTTAAGGTGCTGACCTCAAGTACAAAACTTTCTCGTTGTAATTCCAAATGCAGCGTTCTGATTTCTCCAACAGACTCTGATCCCAGATTAGATTAAATCGAGTCCTACTGGAGGCGGATGATAAACTATAGGTCTCGTTTAAAACTTAAAAAGATGTTGGTTGTTGCTGCCTGGAAAGAAATTCAAATGCAGAGATTCCTACCATCATAGAAAAGAAATGTGGAGCACCTGCACCAGCTTTCTGGAAGAGTCACAAGGATTCATGTGGGTGCTACAACGTTCCTGCATTGTGAGAGGTTTTCCGGTGTAATTAGGCTAGTGATCAGTGTGAATGCTGTCAGGTTAATGATCAGTGTGAATAATGTCAGGCTAGTGATCAGTGTGAATAATGTCAGGCTTGTGATCAGTGTGAATGCTGTCGGGCTAGTGATCAGTGTGAATAATGTCAGGCTTGTGATCAGTGTGAATGCTGTCGGGCTAGTGATCAGTGTGAATAATGTCAGACTAGTGATCAGTGTGAATGCTGTCAGGCTAGTGATCAGTGTGAATGTCAGGCTAGTGATCAGTGTGAATAATGTCAGGCTAGTAATAAGTGTGAATGCTTTCCAAACACAGTGATGATTCCACATACAATCTACTTTAAATAGGCCTGTGCGCAAAAGGGAAACCCCGGAGAACCTCTCATTCGCGTGACGTATTCAGCTATAGGAACCATTTATAATTTTACTAAGACCTGTGGACTGAGAAGGAAATCCCGAAATCACCTAAACTTTGTGACGTCTTCAGGTGTGTTAGCTATAGACGGCTGAAGTCTTTTAACTACAACCGTCTCTGCTCGAAAAGCTGAAAACATCATGCAATTTGAGGGACACCTTTCAGCCATCGGGCCTTATTAATAATGTAGATGGCTGTGTATGAACTATAGATGGCTGACATAACTCTAGCCAGAATCGCCCCTGGTTACAAAGCTGAAAACGTTCAGCTAATGAGAGGTTTCCTTTTCTGTGCCCATGTCTATCTATGTAAAGTAAAGTAGGCTACACACCTTTCCCATTGCATTTTTATTAGCGGTTTGCGCTGCATTTTGTGTGTGTGCACTTTTCGGTCCAGTTTAAGCAATAATTTTAAGTAATAATAAGTTAAAATTAATTTAAATATATGAAATAAAATTAAATTTAAAAAGATATAAATACATCAGAAATACAAAAACCAATACTTTCTCATTAGCATTAATTAACTAAAACATCACTACTAAAGTACAAGCAATTAAGTAAAACGAATTAGGACCAGGACCGTGAAGCTTTAATGAGACGATAACAAATTGTCCATAATCTATTATTTTCGGACTGTAGAATTGGACTGTAAAATGTCACTTTTAGGTCTAAAGAGGTAGTTAGTTATATATCAACTTTACAAAACATTAATATCTTATACATTTATGTGAATCGGAATGGTCGGGACGCATCCCGGTAAAACTTTTAGGATTTCAACAGCCCTGAAATACATATTTTATAATTAACTGAGTGGAACAATTAGAACAGGTAAATGAATTTAAATAAATATATGGGAACATTGTTAACCTCAGATGGAAGAACAGAAGAGAGATGCAGAATGGCTCAGGCAAAAGCAACTTTCCAAAAAATTGAGGAAGATACTGTGCAATCCATTTAGACAAAAGAAACATGAAAAAGAATTCCTTAATGTTATGTAGAGCCAGTCTTAACATATGGATGCGTTTCATTGACAATAGGACAACAGACAAGAAAATCACTGGAAGCTGTAGAAATGTGGTTTTGCAGAAGAATATTCAGAATACCATGGATTGCTTAAACGAGTAATGAAAACGTTCTGAAAGTGGCCAAAACAAAAAGAGAACTAATATCCAATATTAGGAAGTAATATTCATCATTTTTTTTTTTTTGGCCATGTAATGAGAAGGGAACAGCTGGAATATATTGCAATAACTGGAAAAATTGAGGGACGAAGATATAGAGGGAAGCAAAGAGAAAAAATACCAGACAGCTTAAGACAATGGCTTGGCAGAAGGTCAACAACAGAAAGGATAAATAACTGTCGAGATCGAAAGTTGTGAAAGAAACATGATCACGTACGCCAGCAGGCACGGTGCTTGATGATGATGATGACGAGTAACTGAAAACTAGAATTGCTGAAGAATAACACACACGTTTTATGATGGTTAACAAAGGTGATACAAATATAGATACACAAGAGGTTTAGAAGCCTATTATATATTACTATCTTTTTGTTGTGCTTGTTTTATGGGACAAGATACTAGAGTCCCAGTAAACTTTTTTTTTAAAGCACTGTCTGTAACAATAAGAATATTTTATTCAAATAAAATAAGCAACCAAGAACTGCTACATATCCTAAAAAAAACGTGCATCATACAATCAAAATAAAAGTAGGCCCAATAAAGAAATGCAGACGATGGAACCTGAAAGGTAACGAGCTGAGATGGGCGCCAGAAACAAACACAAGAATTCTTTCTCCTTATTTCTCTCTCTCTTTCTCTTTCATTCGGAGGATTATAAAGGGAATATTTTTAAAGTGACAAATTAAGGTTAATCAGGTCGGGAATATATATATATATATATATATATATATATATATATATATATATATATATATATATATATATATATATATATATATATATATATATGGTGTATTGGTCACCGACATCTTTAACGGTTTGTCATCACGGAAAAAGTGTTAGAAACAAAAAAGTTTAAAATACATTTTACCCAGTTTTTACCTTAGCAATGAGAACACAGATAGCAGGTAAAGATCATTGATCGTCTATTTATATTCTATGCCAAAAGACACGAAGCAAGTCGATAAATTAAATAATACCCAAAAGCAAATAATACTATAATAATTATAATCAATCACTATCATTCAAAGAACCTTCGTTATATTACTTGGAAATATAGTATCTTTATCAACTTTATGTCTGACACAATCAACACAAATGCTACATTTTAATGTCGCAAGTAAATCGGTAAATGTAAGCAGTACTTACCTTCAAAGTTTCCATAATTGAAATTGTATTTTCACTTGAACAAGTAATTTTCAAGTAAACAAGTATTTTCAAGTAACATCGAAAGAAGGACAAATCAGCCTACGACAACCTGCACCACCAAAGCAAGAGACAGAGCAGAATGACGCTCCATGGTAGCCAACCTCGTTGCGGAGACGGCACTCGATGATGATGATGATTTTCACTTGAAACTGCCTATCAGTGTTGATTTCTTACAATAAACACAAAGTAATAGTGGTATCCAACGATGTTCTTTTTGGAAACAATATGGTTGAGCCGAGTTTGAAATTGATGTTTTTGTTGACGAATGGTAGTAAATGTTATGATGGGCAGGCTGATATTCACAATTCAAGAAGAATATCCATAAGTAAAAAACAAAATGTCTTGTAATATTTTAAGCACGAAAATCAGCCGAATCCACTTAATTCATTACGAAATAAGTATTTTTCTTATCAATTCGTCGAAATAATATGAGAAGTAGTTTCTTTAGTCTTTATAATAATCATCTTTTTTACTAAATTATTTGATTTACGATATGATACGGATTAATTGATGGTGATGATTTACGACAAATTGATATAATTTGAACTGTTCGTGGGAGTGAAACCAGCGCTCATATAGTTCGCCAAGAACTTGAAGAACCTATCAATTACTGCTATCTTAAGATTTTAACGAATTGTTACCGATTCCATCAATGTTCCTGCTCATTCTCAATGCTATAATTGATATAATTTATGACACTTCTATGCGAGTTCAGTTCTGAGTTCATTAGACAAATTATTTGTCATGTTTGTATTGTCTGTCATTCCCTGAAATTTGAAAATGAAATCCTTTTTCTTCGCTTGAACTCTTGAAAATGCTGCATTACTGCCAGAAAATTAAAAACCACATGCTGAATAGCCAGACTACATTCATCAGAAATTAGATTGAAAAAAAAACGGTATAATTTGAATAATAAAATCACAGTTTTGAACTGACAAAAACGGTATAATTTGAATAAAATCACAGTTTTGAACTGACAAAAACGGTATAATTTGAATAAAATCACAGTTTTGAACTGACAAAAACGGTATAATTTGAATAAAATCACAGTTTTGAACTGACAAAAACGGTATAATTTGAATAAAATCACAGTTTTGAACTGACAAAAACGGTATAATTTGAATAATAAAATCACAGTTTTGAACTGACAAAAACGGTATAATTTGAATAATAAAATCACAGTTTTGAACTGACAAAAACGGTATAATTTGAATAACAAAATCACAGTTTTGAACTGACAAAAACGGTATAATTTGAATAATAAAATCACAGTTTTAAACATAGACCGATATGAACACTACTTACTTCTCGTCTGCTGCACGACTCGTCACTTCTGCTTGAATAGTTTTTTTGTTGCCAGAATTTGCACACACTGAAAGCCAAATTAAACAGACGTGATGGTCACACAATTCAAGCAAGACAAAAGAGATTTATTGGGACATTAAGTTATTGAGTTATTTAATTATTTGCGGGTCATCATCATTGCACTCCAAACATGTCAATAGGTACTCAGATCCCCTCCTTAGCAAGTCTCGCAGTGTCCAGCGATTGATGACTCCAGTTCTGTGTTGGCTGATCAGTCTTCTTACATGCCAACTAAGTTTCTCGTTTCTGGCAGTGCCCATCTTAACCCCCATCTCTTTCATTTGAAGGAGTGACGTGGGTTCATAGTTGTTGAAGTCCTGTGTCCTTCCCATATTTCGGAGGGCATTAATGATGTCCGTCCGATCCACTGGTTGATTGTCCTCAATTATAGCGCAGCTAGCCAACATGTCCGCTCTTTCATTTCGCCGTACTCCAAATGTCCTAGGACGTAGACATAGGTGACCTTACGTATTTTTGACATCTGCAATGACTCTACCCATTGCCTGCGTTCAGAGCCCGCCTCCACTTCTTTTTAACATGCTGATCGAATCACTCATTATGCAGGCGCGGGTGTAGTCTTTTGATTCTACCCAGAAGAATGCCTAGGTCAATGCCATCACCTCCATCGTCATGCTACTCGTGGTCATAACGTATGCAACTCTGTCTTCGGCTTGCTGCAGGAGCTACTGAGATTAGTGCTCTGTGCTCACCGTGAGCTGTGTTTCATAGGATGGTGTTTCTATATTCAGATTGCTTGCGATGAATGATGATATCGTATGACGAAGGACAGTTCAGTTGCGTTCACTGTTGGTGTTACTATGCCTTATGTCTTTTGACGTGTGCTATATTTTGCTATGATGGGGTCTGCAACGTCTTTTTTTTTTTTTTTTTTTTTTTTTGGATATTCGATGAAATGTTAATTCTGATGATTCTACTGGCACGGGCGGTTGAGCAATTATGGATTTTATTTCGTTTGCAGTAATACCGGGGCCTTCTAGTAACTATAACTATGACCACTGTATTCCTTGACTATTCTGCCTGCCGAGCGTGCTGTAAATGCCTATGCACTCCTTTGGTGTCGTTTTACAGATCCGTCTGTATAGATTGCATCTTTTTCATCAACTGTAATCCCAAATAAAACCGTTGACCTCCGCATTGACCACGACTGAGTTCTGTTCCCTACATTTCCTGTCGAATGTGACAATACACGAGAATGGCCTTCTGAATGACGTAGGTACCAGTATCTACTCCTCGCCAGCGTTGATATTGGTAAGCCCGCAAACCTGTTTGATGACATCTTCTGCTCGGTCCATCCATGATTTGCTTCTTTTTAGCGTGACACTTTTCTCTGTGTTGAGCTCGTGGTGCAATGGGTGCTCTTTATCTGCACCTATCTTCAGGTATGCTCGTGTCCTCCAGATCTTGATTCTGTCATCCATGGTTGAAAAATCAAGAATAGATCTCATTGCTACACAGGGAGTGTCCCTCGCACACCCCCAAGATAATGCGCATAGCTTCTTTCTGTATTTTCTCCAGCCTCTTAAATTGCTTCGTACTGATTGTAAGAATTGCCACGGCATACTCGATTGGTGCGAGGACTAGTCCATGGAACAGAAGGGTAAGTAGCCTCTGCTCGATGTTGGCAGCTCCTATGATTTTCAGGGCTTTTTTGGGACATATTAAAAGACACAACAGTCTACTAAAAGTAATATTGAAAGGGAAAATCCAAGGTAAAAGAGGCAGAGGCAGACCAGGACTAACATAGACGAGTAACATCAAAACATGGACAAGTCAGCCTATGACAACCTGCACCATCAAAGCAAGAGACAGATGGTTGCTAACCTTCCATGCGGTGACGGCACTCATTGGTGATGATGATGGTGGTGGCGGTGGTGGCCACATACATTTTTAACAGTTTGTCGTCACGGTAAAGAAGTGGATGAAATTAAACATTTTTTAAAATTAATTATCTATTTTATTAAGTAATTATTTCACTAATTTAAGTACTTCTTACATTTATCAATTTATTAATTATTAATCATGCATTGCATTGATCTATACCTACTGATTGTAACAAAGAGCAAAGGCTCTGAAAACAAATGCTTCAGGAAAATACTTCGTATACCATGGAATGAATTCAATACTAGTGCAGAAATAGAAGACACGAGAAAGCATCCAACAATTTTATATATAATCAAGAGAAGAAGGTGGTCATAAGTTGGTCATTTAACGAGTAGAGACAACAACAGAATCTCAAAGTAACCCCTCAAATGGGACCAGAGGATAAAAGAAAATAGACCGACCTAGAGAAACACTAAAAAGAACATTGTGATTAGAAACAACAGCAGGCACCAAGACCCTCGTCGAAATTGAACAACTCGACCAAAACAGAGCCGTGTGGCGGGTCATGTACAAGGTCTGACAATTGATAACAAATACCGTTGGACACAAGACTAGAATTTCTGCCCCATATGCTGTCTTCGGCTCGAAAGGACAATAGATAGAAAAGCCAAATATTTGCTTATAATTTAATTAACTATTCATATATCAAGAAATATGCTTGCTGGTGTGGATGATCGTGTCTCCGCACAACTATTTTTTAAAATACATTTTCATAGTTATTACGCACAGATCACAACACGACATACTATAACAATGTCTTGGCATGACACAGAGTGTAAATAATCACTGACTGTGAAATGTTGCTTACACAAGTTTATTAGGTCGTCGGTTATACAAGAGAAGGTTTTAATGGAGTACATCTCAAATTAAGTTTTAATTCTAAAATTAATGTTCTTGGTCTGGATGCATACAATCACCGGTAGTTATTGAGACATCTCTTCATACATATTGTCTGAGTCATTTCTAATTATATTTTTCATTCTATCAAAGTAGCGCAACTCGTCTTGCTCTACACTTGCTATGCTATATCTATGTCTTGACTTATTCACTGCAACTCTTAATCTACTTACTATTATTCTCTGGAGCACAAAACTTATAAATAAAACTTGGAACACTTCTGAATTAAACTATTTCTTCCTGATTGATATATCTCCTTATACACCTCTATTTGATAAAAACTGTTTGGAAGTCAAATACTATAAAAACTCACGTCTGCCTACAGGCAGTTTCGGCCAAAGCTGGACTAACCTCGTCTACTTCACATTTTCTGGGTATTTATCTATCTCGATATTCTGTCTACTTATGTAAATGCATGATGTTAAATAGGAGCCGCGATAGCTCAGTGGTTAGTGAGCTGAATTACAAAGGACAAGAGGTAGGGTTCGATCCCAATCGACGGCTTCAGGTTCACCCAGCTTTTAATGGGTACCGGATTTTTCTGGGAAAATAAAGGGGCACGGGCGTAATACCGACCATATTACTCCAAAAATACCTCTGCATCATATGCATAATTTATTGGCATAGTAACTGATCCGGGGTCTCTCTGCCAATCATGGAATACGAAGTTCAACTTTGGATGAATTTTGTGTCAAATTTTGCAAGACAAAACTCCACCTTGACATTATAGTTAACCTCTGAGTTTTAAAAATAATGCTAACATGCACCCTAAGAGTGACATGTTTCTAAAAATGTAACCTGCCCCCGAGTTTATTTATCAACATAATTTCTAAACTAAATTATAATCAATCAATCATTAATTATTGGTGAAGTTATCGAAGTAAGTAGATTGAGATTTAGAATAACTTATAATTTTAAACAGGGTGGCTAAGGAAACAAACTTGAGAACCACTGTTTAGTCAATAGTCTCTGATACATACATTCTATAGCTTCCTAAAAGCGTCTGAGCTAAAGTCTAAAATGTAAGCAAGTGTTAACTCTTAAACCAGTATGTGTTGCACCTTCAAGCTTGTTATTTTAACGGTAATTAAAAAAAAGTGTAAAAATTCGCAGAACTAATATGGTTAGAGAAGCACACATCTAATCAAGCGCAACGCTGCAACTGTTATGTCCCATATGATTTATAATTTAGTACATCTGGAGTTTAGTTTAGTTTAGTTTAGTTTAGTTCAGTTCAGTCTTGTTTTTTTTTTTTTTTTTTTTTTGTGTTGTCCACAACTCATCTTTATTACACAACGGACAACTCCATAGAGCCCAGATCTCCTTGTCAGCATGTTCCCCAGTATGAAGAACGCCCGCCAAACACATATGAAGTTACTGAAGATGGTTTCAGCTCAGACGCACGAACTCCCTAACACCTGACACCGGTGAAAACATTTACCTAAACCTCCTTGGTCGCCACTTACAACATGCAGGGTAGATGAAAGTGGCTCTATTCTTCTCTCCCCTTACTGTGATCAATGGCACTATAGTTTCGCGGGCGAGCAATTCAGTCCACGAACTAGTTTTTTTTTTTTTTGTTTGTTTGTTTTTTACTAGTTTTGATTCTATATCTATTGTTCCTAAGTTTACTAACTTTTTTTTCGTTATGGGCTCCGTATATAACATATTTGAAGTTATACATTAAGTTAAATAATTATATTTTGTATGGTGTTATACTTAACAAAAGGCACTTTCTTCAGTCTACAGCTATCAACTTGATTTTCCAACTTGCTCGCGTTATTCAGTTATTCAGTTATTTCTAAGTTTCTTTCATAAATTTGCACCTTAGACATGTGCTAATGACATTATACGCTTAATGCAGTAATATTACAATTACGTAATACACGTATCTTCTCGACAGCAACATAAGATTGTGAATCATGGACAATCTCGCAAACAGCAAAGAAGAAAATTGATTCATTCGAAAGAAAGTACTACAGAAAAATTGTTTGGATACCTTGGATAATTAAAAAGAACAATGAAAACATACTAAAAGAATTATACATAAAAATGGTATGTCTTACAAACACCAATCTACGTGGGAAATTAAAGTAATATGGTCACGTCAAAAGACAAAGTGCTTGAAGGAACAATAATGGAAGGCGTGGTTCCTGGGTGACTCATCAGGGACAGATCAAGAAGAAATTGGTTTCAAGACATGAAGGAGACCTTGAACATAACAACAGAAGAAGTTGGAGATGTGACTAGAGATTTTTTGAGACGGGCTGTAGTGAATGCAACGTTCTACAAAGAACATGCGAACTTTTATGAAACATGATGATGAGTATACATAATTATTATGGAATACTGGACTAAAGTCCAGTGAGTTATTCTAAACCTAGAGCGGGACATCTTTTATTATGAATGACCTAACCTGACTTTCCTGCAAACAGAAATCTACTTCCGATTTAATACACCACTGAATAAATGACAGTTGTAAACGTTCCTTCATTTCCATTATCGTTTACGGTTGATGTCACAGCAGTTGAAACGTTTGAGTTGAAACATTGATTTGTTCAGTCTTGTCTTGACAGCTAAACTAAAACGTCCTATTTTTAGTTATTTTATTCTCTACATCAGCTTTGTCGCGGCTCCGCATGATTGTATTTGTTTCAATGCCTGTTCCCATAGACATCACATTGCTCAAGCGAAAACCCGTATGTGCACAGTCGCTTACAGCAAATATTGAAGTATTGGCACATTGACTATTTCATTAACTCGCTGGTCGGGTACACGCCCAGCTCGTATTTACATGCTGTTATGTAAGCTGGCTCGACGTTGCGTTGCAAATTGTTGCAGTCTCAAAGATTACATTCAGATAGTTTGCCGTGCCGATATCTAACGAACAACTGTTGACAACCTTCAAGACATGGGTCGTGTGCCTGCACATTAATCCTAAGGCCTGCGTTTCTGAGACTAATCTAGAAGCTCTTTGCTGCCATAAACACCAAGACCAAATTAAGGTCAAGTTCACAGAAAGTTGAAACACACAATTACCACATTATCCTTTGCAAATTTAATATCATTTCGAGCTTATATTTTTCTTCAAATTGACCCTAGACACTCAAGAACAATAAGAAAAATAACTATTATGAAGATGAACTGTGTTAGACCAGTGATAGAAAACAGCATGAGAGATTAGATCAGAAATAACGAACTGAAAACAGCTTGCAATAATTTCAGTTACAGAGTATATCAAGAAACATGAGAGAAAATGGTTTGGCCACATGATAAGACAGAAAGATCAAAACACAACATAAGGAGCCTTTAGTTCGAGCCTTTAATAAACGTTGCGAGAACACCAAACTCAAGGGCCGACTACAAAAAAGATGGATTGGTGGAATATTATAAACACTAAGGAAACATAGCAGCAAAGGCAACAGAAGAATAAAAGACCGCAAATTGTATCTCGACTCGACACTGAAATGCAAATTAAGAAGGAACGAAGAATGAGAAGAGGAGGAGGAAGAAGAAGAGGAAAGGAAGAGAAGGAACACGATAAAGAAGATGCTAGACTAGACCACGGCTAACTATAGTACTCTACAATAGACTGTGGACCAGACTTTATGTCCATCATCATCATGCACCATACCGGTTGGCGTAGGCGATCATGCCCTTCCACAATCTTTTATCAACCGCGCATCGTATCAATTCTGTTGTTTACTGTTTTCCGTGCCATGACATCAAGCTATCTAAAATTTTCTCTCTTTGTCGTCCGTGATCTCTCTTTCCCTGTACGTTGCCAGTTGTAACCAAGTATTCCAACTTTTCTATCCTCATGATGTGCCCCAAAAATGTCGATTGTTTCGATATTTCAGGAGATCCCTTTTTGTGTTAGACTCTTTGGGAATGTCCTAGTTGGTCCAGGGAACCTTCAACATTCTTCAGAGAAATCCCATCTCTGTGGCCTCAAATCGTCTTTTTATTCGTTTGTCTACTGCCCATAAATCGCTTCCATAGGTCAGAATTGGTTCTATATATCACCGTTGAACTCTTGTTCTCACCTCTATTGACATATTTTTGTTGCACAAGACGTTTTTCATTTTCTGAAATGCTATTTTGGCCTGAGCTATTCTGCTTTTTATTTCTGTGGTGCATCTTCCATCTGATGTTATTATTGTGCCTAAGTATTTGAAACGTTGCACTTGTTTCAGATTTGTACTGTTTATTTTTATCCTGCATGATGGTGATGGTTGTTTCTTCGATATGACCACTACTTTTGTTTTCTTACTATTCAGATTGATGCTTTTCTTGTTGCTTTCTTTTACTATTATGTCTATCATTTCTTGCAGTTCTTTCTCCGTCTCGACTATTAAGACTGTGTCGTGATGATATAATGATGATACTGTGTCATTCGCATATCGCAAATTATTTATGTTGTGACCATGGACTTCAATTCCTTTTTTTGTCTACTATTGATCTCATAATATTTTCGCTGTAAAGTGAGAGCAAATCCGGTGACACGACATTCTTTGGCTCCTTGTTTTATATTTTTGTACTGGCCTGTTTAGTTGCTAATTCTTGTGACTGCTCTTTCTTGCCAGTGCATATATTTTTATTATTCTCAGATCCTTGCCATCAATGTTTAATTTCTCCCGGTATATTTATTATTTCCACATGCTTTACTTTGTCAAATACGCTTATGTAATCTATAAAGTATATATATATATATATATATATATATATATATTTACCTCTATAGTTCTTTCTATTAATGTTTTCAGGATTTATATTGCATTACTGGTGCCCTTTCCTTCCACAAATCCACATTGTTCCTCACTTATTTATGGTTTTACGTTTTTCCATACACGTCTCATGATGATTCTTAGTAATATTTTGTTTGTATTGCTCATGAGACTAATTGTGCGATGGTCTTCGCAATCATTAGCGCCTGACCTCTTTGGGATGGCTACAAAGATAGGTTTTAGTAAATTTTTGGGTATGTGTCCGTGTTATATATGTCATTGGGACTGGTTGGTCTCGAGGCAAGACGCCGGCTTCGAGACAGAGAGGTTGCGGGTTCAAATCCCGGCTACACCAGTTGAAATTTGTTTTTATGATTTCTTTCTGCGGCAACCACCCCTGGTCTTAGCAGCGACGCCCGGTTTGAAACGTCAATTACTCATCGACAGAAAAAAAACATGAGTACCTCCGAAGTCGGAGTTATCTGCCTGTGCGGCGAGGGACCCTTATGCACACGACTGCCAGCGAAAAATGGATTAACACGCAAAATTAAGTTCCTAGTCACTAGGGACTTCGTCAGAAGTAAAAGCTAGCGAACGAAAAAAAAATATATATATGTTACTGAGTATTTTTGTTTTAACTTGTACTCCCAGTTATCTTAATGCATTTATCTCATCTATTGTTATATTATCGAGACCTGGAGATTTGCCTCTCTTCATGTGTTGAATTCCCTCCCTCAATTCACTCTGCATTATTGGTGGGCCTGTGTTTTTGTTTGAATTGTTTAGCTCTGGTCTTTCACCATCATAAAGTTGACTGATATATTCTGTCCATCTATCCATTATCTTCTCTTCTCCCATTATTATATTTCCTTCCTCTGATATCACACATCCCATGAAACTGTGACTTCTTTTCTTCCTGTTAATTCATTCACTGACTGTGCATAAATTGTGTGTTTTTCTTTTACTGTTTTTTTTTCATTTAATAAAAATTATGTGTATGTGTCGTGTATGTTTTTTTTCCTGCTGAAGGCCTATTGAGCCGAAACTTCGTTCTGGTTTGTGGTGTCCACTTGTTACCTGAAACTTTAACCACAACGTTTTTTTATCTATTTTTTTCACTGATTATACCTCTTTTGAAGTTTCTTGTATCGATTGTTTGAGCATTTCCCACTTCTCCTCGATGTTCTGTATTTTCTCAACAGCATTATATCGATGTTTTACTACTATGCTACTGTGCACTCCGTGAGCTGTGTGTCTCATCCGTTTTGATCATGTTTCGATATTCCAATTGTTTACGATGAATGGTGATATCGTATGACAGGGAACAATTGGCTGTGTTCACTTTCGGCGCAGTTTCGCCTTATGTCGTTTGGCGTGTGCTGAAACTGCAACGATGGGTACTACAGTTACCTTTCTTTGTTTGGGAGATGAGATATTAATTCGGATGATTACGCTGGCACGGGCGGTTGAGCAATTATGGATTTTAATTCGTTTACAGTGGTACCGGAGCCTTCCATAATCAAATAACGAAAATAACTTATAAAAAGTGATCCCATCACTAAATATATAGACTACACTCAGATCAGGATTTAGACTTGATGAGACCCTAAGCTGGCTATATGAAACTTTGAGGCTCCCTCCTAAAAAAAAAGCCACCAAAAAGTCTGTAACGCAGATGTATATAAAAACAAATGTAAGGCTCCCTTTGCCCTAGGCTGTAGCTTATTTAGCCTTTAAAAAAGTAAAGTAAAGTACCCGCGTCACGTATGGCGTATAGGGAATATGGTGTTAGCGACCCTAAATTTTACAGACCTTCAGCACATGATTTTTTGGGTAATGTGGTTGGTATTACGCCCGTGCCGCTTTACTTTCCAGAAAAAAATCCGGTACCCATTAAAGGCTGGGTGAACCCGGAAGCCGTCGGTTGGGATCGAACCTTACCTCTTGTCCTTTGTAGTCCAGTTCACTAACCACTGAGCTATCGCGGCTCCCGCTTATTTAGCCTAGGAGGTCTAAATTCGGACCTGTACTACATTTTTGTCACAGGAGTTTGTTTAGAAACGCCACGTCATCACGATTTCTTTTAAAAAAATCTGACTGTCCTACAGTATAGTCCTCCTATTTGTAGACAAATAATAATAAATGAATATCATAGAGGGAAAGGTCCGAGACGTTAGATCAGCGAATAACATCAGGGGAAGAGGTATGTTTACAACACTCTGAAAAAAATCACAAATAATAAACAACAACAACAGACAAAGAATAATAGATGGTTTGAAGCGGGATAGAACCCGTATTCCTCGTCAAGGCGCCTTGCCACGAGAACCAAACGCTAGAGCACACAGCCAACCCAGCTATCTAAAAATGTTGCTATCATTGGCGTTGTCTTACACGTATGTGTACTCATGACTATAGCATAGAGTTACGAACACAACTCAGGATTAAATTGTTTTTTTTTTTATCTTCTGATTTTCCTTTTAAGACAAACATCTCCCGTTGGAGCTAAATACTTGACCTCTTCACCAGAAGGTATTCCGCTGATCTATCGCCTCGGAAGTTTCCCTCTATAATAATATTCATTTATTATTATTTGTCTCCAGTCTAAACCACTGGAAACTACTATTCGTGCTGTTCCGTCCTATAATTGGTTGTCTGCAACACACAAGTATTCAGCCCTGCTGGAGATGCTGGTCTTAATAGGAAAATATAGATGTACAATTTATTCCCGAGTTGTGTTCGTAACCCAATATTATAGTCATGAGTACACATGCGTGAAAGACATCGCCAATGATAAATATCTTTTTAGATACCTAAGTTGGTCGTGTGCTCTAGCGTTTGGTTCTCGTGGCAAGGAGCTATGCCGAAGAGTACGGGTTCGATCTTCCTTCGGACAATCTATTGTTCTTTGTTTTTTGTTGTTGTTTATTATTTGTGATTTTTTTTTCCGAGTGTTGTAAACATACCTCTTCCCTTGAAGTTATTCGCCATACACACATAGACCTACAGTGTTTATTTGTTTTCAGCGAATTGAAACATCATCATCATCATCAAGTACCATGCCTGCTGGCGTAGATGATCTCGACAATTATTATAATTTATGTTGTTGACCTTCTTCCAAGTCATTCTTTTAAGCTGTCTGATATCTTTTCTCTTTGCTTCCCCCTATATCTTCGCCCCTCAATTTTCCTAGTGGTTACAATATACTCATAGCTGTTCCCTTCTCATAGCATGGCAAAACAATTATGATTGTTTCTTCCTAATATTGGATATTAGTTCTATTTTTGCTTTGGCCTCTTTCAGAACGCTTTCATTGCTCTTCTTATCTGTCCATGGTATTCGCAACATTCAACTGTAAAGCCACATTTCTACAGCCTCCAGTTGTTTTCATGTGTGTTGTCCTATTGTCCATGATTTACATCTATATGTTAAGACTAGCTTTACATAACGTTTAAGAACTCTTTTCTTGTTTCTATTGTCAAAAATGGAGTGCACAGTATCTTCCAATTGAAACATACCAGCTTGATTAACCGTGGGTTTACTGTTCATATATTAAAGAATGGGGTTAAAGAGCAGTGTAGCATTCTTACCCCCGAAGTAGCGAGACCTCCTCGAAAAAAAAATGCTTACCTGCCTTTGTATCATTAAAATCAGTCATGAGAGAAGATGCTTGAGAAAACAGTGTCGAGAGGTTACTATTTATGATCAACACTATCTTTTTACAACTACTACTGGAGAAGTACAAAGAACATTTTTGACAATAGAAACAAGAAAAAGAGTTCTTAAATGTTATGTAGAGCCAGTCTTAACATATGGATGCGAATCATGTACAATAGGACAACTGACAAGAAAATCACTGGAGTCTGTAGAAATGTGGTTTTACAGAAGAATGTTGAGAGTATCATGGACAGCTAAGAAGAGTAATGAAGATGTTCTGAGAGAGGTCAAAACAAAAAGAGAGCTAATTTCCAATATTAGGAAGAAACAATCATCATTTTTTGGCCATGTGAAAAGAACAACGGTGGCTCTGAAGAGAACAACTGGAATATATTGTAACAACTGGAAAAATTGAGGGACGAAAAGATAGAGGGAAGCAAAGAGAAAAATTAACAGACAGCTTAAGAGAATGGCTCGGCAGAAGGTCAACAACAGAAATGATAAATAGCTGCCGAGATCGAAAGTTTGTGGAGAGACATGATCACCTACGCCAGTAGGCCCGGTACTTGATGATGATGATGACTGGAGAAGTAAATGGCCATACATAGACTTGTACACATTCTGTAGTTGAAAACTCTTCTCTCCAGCATCTTTGATTTGGAAGATCACTCTTGTTATTAACCCGCGTGATTTTTTTATTATTTTAAGTGTACACGCCCATATTATACTGTATATATAAAGCTCTTTCATCACAACAAGCAGTCAGCCGTTAAGACTAGGCGTTGGAACAAATGCAGTAATAATTTGACCTGAAACAATTTATATATGTTGGTTTTTTTTTAATATAACAATATGGATACAAATATTTTACACCTCTCATGTGTCACGAACACGCTTCTTCTTCAATTTAAACGATTAGTGGAATAATTTAGGTAAAATAATAGGAAACGAGGGAGACCTAGTCCATGTTTTCCTGAACTTGGCAACTGTTATCTGGCAAGACACAGACGTCAAGATGGTGAACATGGCGGAAGTCAAGGTACCGTTGTCGTTTGACTAACAGGATTTATTACAATTGCTAAACCTTATACAGGACCAATATTATTTCTTATTGTTGTTTTGACAACATTCATTGTGTAATTTACATTTTATTTCAGACTGAAATCATCGAAGGTTGCCATGCTCCTGTTTTGCTTCCGAACGGAGATGGATGGCGTAAGTTTTGCTTTGTGATTGTCTCAGTAACTTGAGTAACCTCCCTTACTCTGGAATATTCTCGGCGCTGCATTTAAAAACACTTTTATTTTGGTGTGTGGGGGCCAGTGGCTGAAAAGATCGTATCTTGTGTTTATTTTACATATAATAGCGGCAGGCTTACTCGACTATGATATTCCACAGATTCATTCAATTTCTCTGTCAGTGTTAGTGTTTTGGTTTCTCTATTTTTATTTTTTTCTCTAATATCACTTGACAGAGTTGACACACACACTCCACAGCCACAGTGCCACACTCCCACTGACTACTTTAAGTTTAAGTCTTTAACTAACTACTCTAACACACACAATACACAGTCTCAGACACACACAGTTGCAGTCTGAGTCATCACATCATTCCTAAGGTACAGATATTAAGTGTGCATAGTATGATAGTTGTTAAGTTGTATTTTTGTGCAGCTAGCTGTGATGTCTTCTTACACCTTTTACAGTTTACCTAACAGTATATAACACCTACACGTTCGACTTAATAATTAGTGTGTCATATTTGTGTACTGAGTTTGCCTTTCCTCATGATACATACTTTGTCAGAATTATTAGCCTGCTAACAGAGTTACCACAGTGAGGTGGAGTAGGGTCTTGATCAATTGTTAGTTGCTAAACTTAACTCAGAATAGAACTGTCAGTTATAAGTTGCTGACTTTTTACAGCTCACTGACTTATTATCTGGTGTCATGGACTCGATTGAAAAGTAGAATAACACCACAGGACCCAGGATTTTTGCTCAAGCATGTACACACCACCTTTAATAGGCTGTTCAATTTGATGTTGGAGTGGGTGTCCGGTTAGCGCAATCGATAGGCGGTTGGCTTACCACGGCAACAGCCGGGGTTCGTACCCTGGCGAGGACACCTGGGTTTTACTAATTCCCTAAAAATTAGTACCTCTGAAGTCGGAGTAAATCTGCCTGCATGGCGAGGGGCATCCTGTAATGGGATAAAACAGACTTTACACGCAAAATTCAGTCCCACAAAATTGAGTGGGTGGGACTTCGTCAGAGGTCAAAGCTGACGAAAGCGAACGAACGATGTTGGAGTTTTTCTTCTCCTAAAATGGATGCCAGTATCATGCCAGCATGTGTGGTTTCTGTCTAGATATTCTTCTATAGCCTTACCTTCTCCCAATGTAGTAGATTTCAGTGGTTTGTCTTCAGCAATGTCTTTCCACATGGATAGAGCTTTGAATGTTCTTTTACTCAACGCTTACTCACATGGCTTCCTCTGTCATTAGGCACTTGAGGTGTTTTCTAGTCGTGTAAGAGTTATATCTGTCCCATCCTGGTAAGAGGCATTCCGGTCTTTAGTTCATTTGACTTAGATTTACAGTCCCTTTGCCATGACAAAATCCACAATCCATTGCAGTCTATGACTGCTGTCCCATCACTTCTGTTTCATTTCCACACCCTCTGGCCAGATTTAGCACCATGGTCCCTTGTAAGCTGAACACAGAGATGTTCTGTACTCCAGTTTCACATGGCCATTTGTGAACACTATGAGGTGATGAAGAGAACTTGGGAAAACTTTACAGTTGCTGATTCTTAGGCAAAGAATGCTGGATTTATAACATTTGGTGCATGGTGGGGGTCACATCATTGCTGATGTTCAACTTTATTTTCCACTGTGAATGATATTTATTTTAAAAATAGATTTGGTATGACTGCAAGTCAGATGACGGCAGAACTGTTTCATTTTGCAGCCTGTTTCTAATTGTGCATTCAACCTCTTATTTCTGTCAATTCCTCAATGAGAAGGTAGCCACTGGGTTTGGTTGTTGTTTTCTTAGAGGGATTTATTTATTCCATTTTTATGTATTGGAGTGACTGTCCATGACATGATTATTACAGATGATGATAAATGATTGTGGCTGGTGAATAGTACTCTCTGTCCTGATGTTTATTTTTTGTCTTGGTGAAGATCTCTCAATTGCCTGGAATAATTCAATTGATTCTACTCTGAAGTTTAAGATGATCCCTATTGGGATATGCCTTAGGCATCTATACAGAGAGTAAACATTTGCTGAACTCCAGTTGGCCAAAGAAGGCTAAAAGAGGCTGAAATGATGGAAAGTTAGAATTGAAAGATAGTCTCAAGACAGACAGCAGCAGTGGACATCTCTAGTGATGCCATTATCTGCCAGAGGGCAAAAAGAGGATAATGTATGTCCTGATTGCCTTTCATTTGTCCCTCTCTGTATGATGTATCAAATGAATACACCTTCTCCCCCATTTTTTATGGTTGCTTCTGCTGATCTATCTATGTTCACTCTTTGCTGCTGTATTTGTTGTGGACCTTCTCTTTGGTTGATGTTTTAATTCTTGATAGATGGAGGATGGGTGGCAGTCTTTATTTCTGATGCTTAGTATGTTTGTTTCATTGATTCCTTCCTGTGATCTTTCTCATTTTCATAATTTTTCAACATTTACATCTCTGTGGGGTTGCGTGTGAGGGTGTTTTCATGCCGGTTGTGCATTGGTTTGAGTAATGTTTAAAGTTTTTTATTAGTTCAGTTTTATGAAGATCCTACCTTGAATTTTGGTTTCAGATAGATGATTTGACATGTGGAGAAATTTTGCACTATGTTTTAGGGCTTACTTCTCTTGCCTTGTCATCCAGGGATCTAATGTTGATGTGTTTCCCCCGAGTCCAAATTGGGGTAGATGCCTACAGTGTAGAGTCTCAGAGTTGCATTTTGAGCTTTTTGGTAGACACCCTGTTTTGGTCTTTGACACAGTTGGCCATGATCTGTTGTTATATTCAAGTGCAAAGCTAACTGTCTGTATATACATATCTGCTACTGTTCACTTACCTGTTTGTTCAAACCAGCTTTATCATGAGTTATGATTTCTGGATTTCCCTTCTTTCAGTGTTTTCTAGGTGATTCACTTGTCCTTCATGACACCAATGCATGTGAGATTTTTATCTCAGAGGAAGTTCTTTTCCATCAAGCTGTAGTCTAATTTTAGGGCATATGAAGGGCTGAAACATTTTTATTAGTCGATTTTGTTGAGTGTTTCATGGATACAAGTTTCTGCGATGAGCAGGTGTTTTGATGATGCTCAGAAAACAAAGTCATCAGTATGGACACCCCATGTGTTATAGTTTGGAAAGTAATCTATTTTGTCATTTATGTTAATATTAACAAATGCGGAGCACTCCTTTTTGGGGAAATACCTTGTTGTAGTGTCATGTGGTGACTGGAAGTACTATCCAGTTATACTCTTGCAGTGCAATGCTGGAGGAAATTTTGTATCCATCAGTGCATTTTACCTTAAACTTAGCTGTTTTTCAATTTTGGGAGTGGCTTCTCTTTCCATATTTTGTCAAATGCCTTTATCTGGTCTCTGCATGTTATGAATGTGAATTTTCACTACAGTATAGGTTTACCTTAGGTTTTTGGAGATGAATAAGTGATGGAAATGTTCAATGGCCAAAACAATTGTTTTTATTAATATGAAATGAATGGTAACATTTTGATGTGTGCTGCACTGATGCAGTGACTGTGTACTTGATTTTTACTAAATGAAATCAGCAACCAAGAACTGCTCAGAAGTTTCAATCAAAGATGTGCGCACAATGAGAACAGCCAAATGATGTAGCTGGATTTGTCATGTGCTCAAAAGAAATCCAAAATTAATCACAATAGCTGCTGTTCACTTGAACTCCATGGGAAAGTGAGGCAGGCCAAGGACAACCTGGTAGTGGATATTATAAACATATATAAATAATGTTGGTTGACCATGGGTACCAGGTAGCTGCAAACCATGTGAAATGGAGAAACTTTGTTATAGCCCTGCTAGACAACATAAGGTATACTGGATAAGAAAGTATAAAGAAGAAGAAAGATTTTACTGGATGTGCTTATCCTACAGTTAATTTTTGCATTGTAAAGCCAGCCTGCTGATGATCATTACATTGCTCACAACTTTTCAAAATGGAGGAACCATTCTTAAATTGTATGGTATTGTTACAGATAATAACAAATAGAAACTAATACAGTTATCTGCTCAGGTCCACTGCTCAAACAAACAAAAATAATGCATTCACTTATAAAATCTTATACCACTTATCTTTTTTTGCTTTCCCAGATTCCGCTGAAATACTTAGTATTAAAGAAGTCAATGGGAAGCCCCTGTATTACATTCATTATGAAGATTGTAAGTTTTATTCCTTGATTTTAAAATTTGGTATAAAAATTGTATTTTACTCAATATACTGCCATGCTATAATTCACAAAGTTTATAATATGTACAGTATAAATATAATAGTTCATAAGTGGTAAAATGTATTAATTAGAAATGGTATCTAGTTAAGATTTTCCCAAAAATTTAACTTTCTGACATTTTGATGTTGTTCTTTACTCTAATATCAATTGATCTTATTGTGATTCTTGATCAGTTCAGATGTGAATGTTAAATTATTTTTTGATTAACTTCAAAATTTAATCCTGATTTAATGACATTGTTTGATGTTTAAAATATTTTATGTCACAGATAATAAACGGCTGGATGAGTGGGTGCCGGTGAGAGAATGGATCTTTCTAAGCTTGAGCAGCCAAAGAAGGATGTTAAAACTCCCATCAAGAAAGTTGAAGGAACTGCTGTGATCCCAAGAGTCATCAATGGTGGCCCTAGCTCAAGACCATCGAGTCCAGAGAGAGATATAGTATGTTTGCAATACTCATTATTTATTTAATTTTACACACAATTAGAAATTGTTATTTTCTGTTCATAACCTTAGCTTGTAGTTTGTAACAAAACTTTTATCAGGAAATATTTTTTTTTAAGTCTATTAACTCTATAATATAATTCCGTCGTAAAGATTGCCGCCTCAAAGTACAAATTCTTGAAATTTTACAGTTTTCTGAACATCCCTCCCCAATCCTATACCTTCCTAATTACTACTTTCTGTGTTACTTTTGATGTTGTATTTTTTTTTTTTTCTCAAGTTTATATATATATATATATATATAAATTTAATCAATTTCAAGAAATTCATTTTTTTTCTCATAATGGAGGAAATCTCCTCGGCCATCTGCGAGACATCAAACAAACCTTTGTAACACTGAATAGCCAGTGAATGAAGCTTTGTGGTAGCCGAACATACAGCTGGATTGACTGACTTTTGACAGCCGTGTGAATAGACATGTATCGCTTCTTGTAGTCATGGCGCAATGCATAAAATTTATGGCCATAAATCTAATGTAAGTAAAAAGTAAAGTACCCCGTCACGCCAAGTGGCCTATAGGGAATATGGTGTTAGTGACCATAAATTGTACAGACCTTCAGCATGTGATTTTGGGGGTAATGTGGTCGGTATTGCACCCGTGCCGTTTTACTATTCCATTAAAAAAAAAAGGTACCCATTAAAGGCTGAGTGAACCGGAAGCCGTCGGTTGGGATCAAACCCTACCTCTTGTCCTTTGTAGTCCAGTTCACTAACCACTGAGCTATCGCAGCTCCCTAATCTAAAGTAACCCAGGAAATTATTACATCATCAGATTTCGTGTGTCTGTTTGGGTAAACACACATTTGTGTAGCAAAAGTTCAAAGAAAAAACTATTTTTGGAACCCAAATGTAACATTTAATGGTAGTAATTTTTGCAACGCAATGGTGAAAAGAAAATCTTGTAAGGGAATATACAAGGTAATAGAGGCAGACCAAGATTAGCATGGATCATTAACATCAAAAGATGGACAAGTCAGCCTGTGATGACCTGCACTATCAATGCAAGTGACAGTGGAATGGCACTCTATGGTAGCCGACCTTTTGACATTGAGATGGCATTTAAAGATGATGATGATTGAAGTTGAAAACTGTTTTATTTAATTGTAAAATATGAGACTGAAAGTAAGTTTATTCTAGAAGGTTGCATCTTTTAATAAGATAGGTTTATTAATAAAACATATTTGTTATGACTTATTATCTTACTTTCAGTATGAGAATGGTACCATGCAAAGTCTTGGCCTCAGTAATTCTGGAGCTATGAAAGTCAATATATGTGGAGGGATTGGTGCGTTTGGGAGTCGTAAACGGAAACAAGAAGATGATGTAAGTATATTTGACAGATCTGCTGAAGCTCTTACAGGAACTGCATTAACACATTCATTACCAAGGAATTTAACATGCCATGGCCACGCCATTTTTCATAATTTGTTTAAAATTTGAAATAATCCTGGGAGAATAAATTAAAATTGGTTTATTTGACATTTTGCCCAGTAAGTTGGAAAAGAGGTTAAATAAGAGAATTAAAAGGTTCTTGTGGAAATAATTTCGGAAATCTCAATAAATTAGAAGCCGCAAAACACTGCTATGGGGTTCTCACATCGGTCACTAGAGTCACATTTTGTGGCTCATGGTATGAAATGTTCATATGTTTTCATTAAGTATTCAGTTGGTGAGATTTGTGCAAGTTAGTTGCATACAAATCTTTATTAATTTTTTATTTTCCTGAGAGTAAATCTTATAGCATTTCTTAACTTTTTTCTCCAAAATTCTTTGTGGACTCTAACTCACTCTGTATCTCTCCCCCCATGAAAAAGAGAGTGACCATCCAGTGGCCTGATTTTTATAATTGTGTAATATCTTTATCAGTTATAAACTTAACATTGTTTCAAGAGATGTAACTAAAAATTGTATATTCGTGGTTCTATCAAATATATAATAAAATTAATTATCCTATTTGTAGCAGATGTTACATACAATTTAACTTTGTTTACACTTTTTGTTTAACATTTTAAGTTTAAAGTTTAACTGAGCACATATGTGGTAGAGTTCTTGTTAGGGTATTCACAGAGAATGTATGAACACATAGCAGACACATAAGTCCAGCATGTGGAGAATCAGCAATTTGAAATTTATTGTTGTGTCTCCTATACCTCAATATAATTTCTAACAACATAGTTCTTAATCATCGTAGAAACAATTTTTATAGTTGTATTAACTTCTGGTCTTCTTATAGCGTCTCTATACAGCACAAATCTTATAGTTTACATAATTTACTTAAGTTTACTTGGCCTTCTTACAAGCATGTAACCAAATCTATGGTGTCAATGTCTATGAACTGCTTAGCACATTTGAAATAAACATTTACCAAGTTCTGACTACTTTACTATACTGAGCTTGTCTGCCATTTCACACACTTGTGTTAATTTTACAACTCCTTTGTTATATCCTCATAATCTTCTAGTATCAAAGTTAAACTCATTGTTGACTCTATCAGCATATGACCATTTATTGCTGGTAGAAAGGCATTGTTCTTCTAAATAGTAGACCTGATACAGAATGTGTAAATTAGCAGTAGATAATAGTGATAATATTTTCGGCCCTAAAACAACAACACAAATAGGATTCTGGAATGTACGAACACTGGCCGTGCCGTGCCGACGAAACAAACACAAGTCACGAGCGAGATGGATAGATACGATCAATACTTGGTATAGCGTGGAACGAATTCAAAACAAATGAGGAAATTGGAGAAATCGCCAATCAACCATTATTCTCCACTATCATTCTCCACTGGTGTAACTACTAGCCTTTGGGTTTCAGTTTCCTCCAAATATCTACCTTATCTAAACTTTGCCACACAAATCATTTACACCTTTATTTTTATTCACAATTTTGTATTTACTTTGCAGGGTGATTCACAGGATGTTCCATCAACTCCAAGACAGACAGGCAGTATGGTTGCACATCATGATGATATTATAACTCGTATGAAGAACATTAACCTCATAGAATTTGGCAGGTGGCAAATTAAACCTTGGTATTTTTCCCCGTATCCTCAGGTATAAATAACTTTCATACCCATTCATGACTCTTATAGATATCATGTTTCTATTGCATTGTACATTCGCCTTATTAAAATGAGTGGCTCTGTGATACCAATGGTGAGATACTCTGTTATATATGATAGTAGTTGCTATATAAAGATGTTAACATACTGACTAATATGTAATAAAATGCCTTGCTTTTCAAATGAGTCTTTTAGGGAGTTTATGGCTTACTTGACTTACATTCATTTTACCTTGCAGCTCCTCGGGGAGCAAAGGGCTGCAGCCACACTCTGCCAACAGACCTGGTTTTGTGCTACTTTCTCCAGTTGAACCAACATCCATCCTGCAGCCTTTGATTCTGTCTCAGTTCTTCTCCAGGTCTGCTTGGGCCTTCCAACTGTCCTAGTTCCTTGTGAATTCCACTTCATTAACTATAGTCAGTTTATATAACAAATTTATGGATGTATATCTATAGATGACCATTGTGTAGTTTGCCCAGAACAATAAATAGCTACGGGTTGCTGCCATGTCTTAACCCTAGATTTTTTTTTAAAAACTATCTTTACGACACATAGTACCGTTGCTGGTGTATGTCGGGGGGCAACGATAGAACCCGAGGGATAAAGGCCGCTTGGTCAAGTAGTCACCACGACGTGTGAGACTCAGGATTTTTACCACCCCCCCCCCCCCCCCCCCCCCCCGATTAAAAAAATCCTTTCTGTCTACCGCGGGCTTCGAACACCATACGCCGGCTTTTCAGCTAGCGGAACAGTGGTTTTAGCCGCACGGCCACGCGCACCTCAACCCTAGATTATGATACCTATATGTGGATCATGTTTTCATACCATCATAAAATTACTACCACTTAATTGTTACATTTTGTGTTCAGATAAGAAGATTTTCTTTGAACTTTTGCCGCACAGATGTGTGTTTATTCAGGCAAACACATGGGATTTTCCTTAGGATACGTTGGACAATGAAAACATGATGTGAAAACTTGCTAAAAGACCAGAACATTAAAGAGAGGTGGTTTATTAACAACTTCTAACAGAGGAAATTAAAATGCTATAGCCACATAAAAAAAGACACAGCGGGCTGGAAAGAACTATAATGGAAGCATGGTTCCAGGAAGACAAGACAGGAACAGACCAAGATGAAGATTGTTTCAAGACATTAAAGAGACCTTGAACATGACAACAAAAGTGTTAGATCTGGCAAGAGAATCTTTCAGATGAGCTGTGGTGAGTGTAACATTCTGCAAGGGACATGCTGCACACATGGCGATGAAATAGGTTTAAAATGTCACCTTTATGATGACTTTTTGCAGGTTTTTTTTTTTAAAACAAAATATGTTATGTTGTTCAATTATGGCACATAATATTTTTTTTTTAATATTGTGATTTTTATGGCATTATTCCATTTTTGAGTTCTGCTGTAGAGTTTGTTTGAGGGGAAAACAAGTTATGGTTTTTATTTCACCCCCTGGGGGAAACAGGACTCCTTGCCCTACAGGGAATTGAAACCACCTTCTCCGAATTAAAAAGTAATTGGTACAGTCCATTCACCCACCTGCTCCTTCTTTCAACTAGTAATTTTTAAACATCTCTTACTTTTTTGGTACACCTTTACATGTCAATCTTAATAAGTTAAAGAAATCATTGATTAGTTCAAGACTGATGACATCCCATACAACTTGTTCAGATGTGGACTGGTGATGACCATTTGAGCTATAGTAAACAATTTTTCTGGTAACCCTGGTATTATGTATTCCTTTTGTTAATACTTTTATTATTAACTCTTGTTTGGACTTCTCTTAGCTTATACTATTATCTGGGCTGGTATAGTTAACCGCCTTCCTTTACCAACTTGTATATCTCATCATTTCCAGGATTTTAAAAATTTTTATTAAATATGAAATTTTACAATTTTAAGATTGCTATGTTATAGTATATTTAAATTTCATTTCACACACTGAACTTTATATCTAATCCTTTATTGCTGAAGACATTATGGTTTCTAATTTCCCAGTTATAATTTTTTTTATTGGCATGATCTACATTAATATTGCTAATTTAAAATAATAAGTTCAACATTACTGATTATCTTTAATTTCTTTGCCACAATTAGGAGCTGACTTCATTGCCCATCTTATACATTTGTGAATATTGTCTGAAGTACCTCAAGAGTTCCAAATGCTTAGAAAGGCATTTAGTAAGTACAGATTACGATTTAGGTCCATTCCAGTTAAAGCCAAGTATAATGGACAGAATTACAAAATTACACTTTAAGATTAAAATATATATGTATATCTATCTATCTATTGACCTTTCGAGCCGAAGCCGGCCCATAGGGCGTAGACCAAGATACTCCTTCATCTGAATTTTTGTTCTAGCAGTTTTCAATTCTTTTAAAGATATTTTATCAAATCTCGCCATTTGTCTCTGTTCTGTGTAAGCAGCTCTATCTCATTGAGGGAGCCGATTCCTGCTGCTCTTGCCTCTCTCATCAATGTTCTTCTCAGCATCTCTCTGGGTCTTTCTCTTTTTCTCTTACCTGTTGTTTCCCTCATCAGGGCTTACTTTGCTATTCGATTATTATCTCTTCTCATCACATGCCCAACATATGACCATCGTCTTTTCTTGATTACTGATGATATTAGTGGTTGATTGGCGATTTCTCTAATTTCCTCGTTTGTTTTGAATTCATTCCACGCTATACCAAGTATTTTCCTTAGACATTTATTTTCGAATGCGTTCAACTTTGTTTCTATATCTCTTGTTGTTTTCCAGCTTTCACACGCATACGTAAGGGTTGATAGTACATTTGATTTGAATAGTCTAAGTTTTGTGTTTGTGCTGATGAGTTTTGATTTCCACAACTTTTCAAGGCTTCTGAAAGACATTGCTGCTTTAGCTATTCTGATTCTAATTTCTTTGCTTGCATCCCTTCTCAATCAATGTGACTTCCAAGATAGATAAAGTGATCGATCTCTTCCACTGGTTTGTTTTTCATGTATATTTTGTCATCTGTTGGAATTAAGCTTTTCATGACTTTAGTCTTTTCATGATTGATCTCAAGCCCAATTTTGCTGGCTATTGATGATAGTTCATTTGTGTTTTCCTGCATCGTTTTTATCTGACTGCTGATGAGAACTATGTCATCAGCAAAGTCGAGGTCCTCCAAATGGTCTCCTTGTATTCATTCGATGCCTTTATTACCAGTGCAGCATTTATTCATTATGAAGTCTATAACAACTCCAAATAACAAGGGCGATAAAATACATCCTTGTTTAACCCCGGTTTCTATTGGGAAACATTCGCTCAGTCCTTCCTCTGTTCGAACTGCACATGTGTAACCATCATACATGTCTTTAATAATATTTATGATTTTTTATGGTAAGCCATGTTGCTTCAGAATTTTCCACAAAGAATCTCTTTGAATACTATCAAATGCTTTTTTGAAGTCGATGAAGTTAAGTACCAAAGGTTTTTGCTTTTCAATGTGTTCCTCCAATATAAGTCGTAGAGTAAAAATGTGATCAAAGCCGCTTCTCCCTTTTCTAAAACTATATATGTACCGGAAACTATATATGTATATATATATATATGTGTGTGTGTGTGTATATATATATATATATATATATATATATATATATATATATATATATATATATATATATATATATATACCATGGACAGCTAAGAAGAGTAATGAAGATGTTCTGAAAGAGGTCAAAGCAAAAAGAGAGCTAATTTCCAATATTAGGATGAAACAATCATCATTTTTTTGGCCATGTAATGAGAAGAGAACAACTGGAATATATTGTAACAACTGGAAAAATTGAGGGACGAGAGATAGAGGGAAGCAAAGAGTAAAAATAACAGACAGCTTAAGAGAATGGCTTGGCCGGAGGTCAACAACAGAAATGATAAATAGCTGCCGAGATCGAAAATTGAGGAGAGACATGATCACCTACGCCAGTAGGCCTGGTACTTGATGATGATGATGATGATATATATATATATATATCATTGAATGCTGTCTCTGCATCGAAAGTTGACTACCATGGATCGCCATTCCACTCTGTGTCTCTTGCTTTGATAGTGCAGCTTGTTATAAGTTGAATTGTCCATCTTTTGTTGTTATTCCTCCATATTAGTCTTGGTCTGCCACTTTTACCTGGTATTTTCCGTTCTAAGATTACTTTTAGAAGGCTGCTGTGTCTTTTAATATGCCCCAAAAATCTCATTTGTCTTGTTTGAACTGTGTTTAGTAGTTTCATTTTTAGATTTATAACTTCATCATTTGTATATCTTTTGTGTGTGCGTGCATAATAATTTATATCATATTAACATAAATCTGAAGTAAGCTTGCTACATAAAATTTCTATTTTTTGTTTTTGATCAAATATATTTTATCTTATAACTATAGATTATCACATAGACTTTCATGCCTTAGTCTGTGTGCAATCTTTTAACCTTGCTACTATACTATGTTAATATGCACAATAGAAATATGAGTAGATATGTGTTGTTAGGTCAATTTTCTTTTCTGATTATGTAGGAAACTTGTGCAGTGCACAAACTCCATCACAGTAAAAAGGGCCTTAGTGGCAGTTAAGGCAAATTTTTAGTTTAATATTTTAGTGATGGTAGGATTTTGTGACATTTTTAGCTCAGGAAAGTGGCCAATGCTCTACTCTTAGAATTACAAGTGTAGAGAGTTCTTTTATATCTTGAACTTAAATCTGACAACTTATGTTTTATCTCATCCCTTTCATATTAAACCAGGCACATACTCTCAGCTTTCTAATGGGTCTACACATTACTGAATTGTTAACTGAACAAACATTTCTTACAGGCAAAATGTCTTTACAAACATCCACCAGGAAATGAAATCTACAGAAAAGATAAGATCTCAGTGTTTGAAATTGATGGCAGAAAAAATAAGGTAAATTTGACAGCTTATTTTTAGCATAATTGTAGTGAGAATGAACACTTTTGGTGCTAATTCTGAACAATAGCCCATTCCAAATATACTCAGAAATGGGTGATTTGAAAATATTTGGTCAAGTTAGTTATACACTTGAAATGGCTTGTGTTTTTTTACTCAAAGAAATGTTGTTTGCACAAAAGAAACTTCATCTTCACAAATGATACAAGAAAAATTAGGGAGATTTCTAATCTAAATACAAATATAGGTATGAAAATTACTCAGATTTGCAGTATACATTTTTTTTAATGTAAGCCATTTGGCTTATAGACAGTGTAATATTAGTTGGAGGTCATAAAATAAATAGCCTGAGGTATGCTGATAAAGAAAGGTAACGTACCACCCCCCCCCCCCCCCCCCCCCCCCCCCCCCCCCCTTCACATCACTTGGTGTATAGGGAATATGGTGTTAATGACCATAATTTTTATAGACCTTCGGCACATGATTTTTGAGGTAATGTGGTCAGTATTAATGCCTATGCTGCTTTACTTTCCCAGAAAAAATCCAGTATCCATTTAACCCTACCAGACCTGAGGCCCTGAACCTAACTGTTCCATATACCTGGGCTCCTGAGCATTAAATAGGAAAAAACCAACATGATATAGAAAAATGTTAGTTACATGCAAACAAGTGGTTAAGATAAGATAGAACTTGGAGACATTGTAGAAAATATGTCTACCTTTCATCTAGCACCAATCCAATGTTCCACCTTTGTGTGTCAATCCACCCAGCAGGATGAGCCTTGTTTCACACTGAGGTACCCCCCATCATCTATTTGAGGGACACACCCAGCATCTCTTACTATCGATCTAGCTCTAGATCTATAAAGTTCAAAATTCTCCTATCACTTGAACTCTCACTTTCTGTGTCACTTGAACTGGAAACATATTTTAAATTAAAATCTGACTCCTCAAAGTCTAAATCAACTAAAGTTTCGATCACCTGTTGGAATGTGAAAAGCCTAGACCTACTTTGCTTTCCTGTTGAAGTGCTTGGTTCATCAGTCGCTCGTTTCATTGTCAATTTTCATAATTTTTCTCATGTCAAACCACACAAAGTAAGTTCATAAACATTGGGGCAGACATTTGCAATGGCTAACCATGAGGTTTGACCACAATTGGTTAGTTATTTTTAATTTGTGACGCATTTTTTCGTGTACTAGGCAAAGTACCGAAATTTAGGGACAGCAGCATAGCAGCAGATTCGGAAATTACCAGAAACTAGGGACAGCGGCCTGGTAGGGTTATGGCTGGGTGAACCCGGAAGCCAATGATCAGGATTAAACCCTACTTCTTGTCCATTGTAGTCCAGTTCACTAACCACTGAGCTATCATGTATCCTGGGGTATGCTGATGATACAGTCTTAATAACTAAGAGTGAAAATGAGTTACAAGAAATGTTAAACATTATAGTGAAGGAAAGCAAAAATAAAGGACTCAGCCTTAATAGCAAAAAGTCAGAAGTAATGGTAGCAATAAAGAAAAAGACATCACCACAATGCACAATAAAGACAAGTGGAACAGTATTAAAACAGGTAAATGAATTTAAATATCTGGAAACAATGTTAACCTGAGATGGTAGATGTACAACAAAGTTGAGAGGCAGAATGGCTCAGGCAAAAGCAGCTTGGAAGATGAGGAAGATACTGTACAATCCATTTTTGACAATATAAACAAGAAAAAGAGATCTTAATTGTTATGTAAAGGCATCCTTAACATATGGATGTGAATCATGGACAATAGGACAAACAGACAAGAAAATCACTGGAGTCTGTACAAATGTGGTTTAACAGAAGAATATTGAGAATATCAAGGACAGCTAAGAAAGTAATGAAAATATTCTAAAAGAGGTCAAAGCAAAACGAGAGCTAATTTCCAAAATTAGGAAGAGACAATCATTAATTTTTGGCCATGCAATGAGAAACAACTGGAATATATTGTAATAATTGGGAAAATGGAGGAAGAATAGATAGAAGGGAGAAAAGATACCAGACAGCTTAAGAGAATGACTTGACAGAAGGTCAACAACAGAAATAATAAATAACTGTTGAGATCGAAAGTCGTGGAGAGACATGATTACCTATGCTAGCAGACATTGTACTTGATGATGATGAATATTAGTTCCCATATTGTCACATGACCTTCGCTTATGTGCAGGTGATGTTATAGGCTACTTTTGTTACCCAAAGAAAAATCTCGCTTTACACATTATGGCTGAACCCTGAAGTTGTGTATTTAAAAGAAAAAAAAAAGTACTGCCATTTTTTAGAATTGAACCTGCACCCACCTGTACAGTAGATGAGTACACTAACCACTTGTTCTATGGCTTCCCTTTATATATAAAGATTTATTGAAAACAAAGCATTAATGAAGAGATTATAGCTCAGCCTAAATGTTATAGAAATTGATAGTGCATTCATTATACATTCTCTTCTTTCATTGTCCTTCTATCTTACTCTGTTTTCATTCTCACATGAATTAATTGTGCAATTATAACAAGCTGACAAATCTGCCTTTATATTTTTGCAGCAATATGCTCAACATCTGTGTCTGCTGGCAAAGCTCTTTCTAGATCACAAAACCCTCTACTTTGATACAGACCCGTTCCTCTTCTACTGCATGTGTGAACATGACACCAGGGGCTATCATCTGGTGGGATTTTTTTCAAAGGTACTGTTTTATTATTGTTGTTGTTATTCCCCCTTGTTATATATATATATATATATATATATATATATGACACTTTTGTCAGTTGCCTCAAAGTTATTCTGCAAAATCATCCTAAATAGAATAAAGGATTCAATAGATACAGTAATGCGGGAAGAACAGGCTGGGTTTAGGAAAGGGAGAAGCTACCTTGACCACGTTTCCACTCTACGACTTATATTGGAGGAACACATTGAAAAGCAAAAACCTTTTGTACTTAACTTCATCGACTTCAAAAAGACATTTGATAGTATTCAAAGAGATTCTTTGTGGAAAATTCTGAAGCAATATGGCTTACCATCAAAATTTATAAATATTATCCAAGACATGTATGATGGTTACACATGTGCAGTTCGAACAGAGAAAGGACTGAGCGAATATTTCCCAATAGAAACTGGGGTTAAACAAGGATGTATTTTATCGCCCTTGTTATTTGGAATTGTTATGGACTTCTTAATGGAGAAATCCTGCACTGGTAATGAAGGCATCAAATGGATACAAGGAGACCATTTGGAGGACCTCGACTTTGCTGATGACATAGTTCATAGAGAAGGGGATGCAAGCAAAGAAATTAGAATCAGAATAGCTAAAGCAGCAATGTCTTTCAGAAGCCTTGAAAAGTTGTGGAAATCAAAACTCATCAGCACAAACACAAAACTTAGACTATTCAAATCAAATCAATACTATCAACCCTTACGTATGCGTGTGAAAGCTGGAAAACAACAAGAGATATAGAAACAAAGTTGAACGCATTTGAAAATAAATGTCTAATGAAAATACTTGGTATAGCGTGGAATGAATTCAAAACAAACGAGGAAATTAGAGAAATCGCCAATCAACCACTAATATCTTCAGTAAGACGATGGTCATATGTTGGACATGTGATGAGAAGAGATAATAACCGAATAGCAAAGCAAGCCCTCATATGGGAAACAACAGGTAAGAGAAAAAGAGGAAGACCCAGGGAGACACTGAGAAGAACATTGATGAGAGAGGCAAGAGCAGCAGGATTCGGCTCCCTCAGTGAGATAGAGCTGCTTGCACAGAACAGAGACAGATGGCGAGATTTTATTAAATATCTTTAAAAGAAAACTGCTAGAACAAAAATTCAGATAGGAGAAGGTGTATCTTGGTCTACGCCCTATGGGCCGGCTAAGGCTCGAAAGGTCAATAGATAGAGAGATAGATATATATATATATATATATATATATGTTTTAACAATCTTTATAACATTTTATAGTGCAGATGAAGTGCATGAAATCATATTCACCTTTATGAGTTCCAGCATTAACAATAAGCCTTCCTTTGATGTCAGAATCATTCAACAAACACAACACATTGGTAAAGCACCAGTAACAAAATATAGATTTGTAAAAAGTATCATCATCATGTGCATTACCAGCTGGCATAGGCGATCATGTCCTTCCACAATCTTCTATCTACAGTGCATTGTATCAGTTCTGTTGTTGACTTTTTTCCATGACATGACACCAAGCTATCGGTATTTTCTCTCTTTGTTGTCCGCAATCTCACTTTCCTTTTATTTTGTCAGTTGTAACCAAGTATTCCAACTTTCCTCTTCTCATGATGTGCCCAAAAAATGTTGATTGTTTCTTCCTGATGTTTTTTAGGAGTTCCCTTTTTGTGTTGGTAAAAGTAAAGTAAAGTACCCCCGTCACGCCAAGTGGCTTATAGGTAATATGGTGTTAGTGACCATAAATTTTACAGACCTTCGGCACTTGATTTTTGGGGTAATGAGGTCAGTATTACGCCCGTGTCACTTTACTTTCCCAGAAAAAAATCCGGTACCCATTAAAGGCTGGTTGAACCCAGAAGCTGTCGGTTGGGATCGAATTCTACCTCTTGTCCTTTGTAGTCCAGTTCACTAACCACTGAGCTATCGCGTCTACCTTTTTTTGTGTTGGCCTCTTTGAGAATATCCTCATTGGTCTTTTTAGCTGTCCAGGAAACTTTCAACATTCTTCTGAGAAATCCCATCTCTGTGTCATCTAATCGTCTTTTCATTTGTTTGTCTACTGTCCATGAATTGCTTCCATAGGTCGGAATTGGTTTTATATAGCACCGATGAACTCTCTTTCTCACTTCTATTGACATAGATCTGTTGCATAAGATGTTTTTCATTTTCTGAAATGTTATTTTGGCCTGAGCTATTCTGCTTTTTATTTCTGTGGTGCATCTCCCATCTGATATTATTGTGCCCAAGTATATGAAGCGTTGCACTTGTTTCAGATTTGTCCTGTTTATTTTTATGATGGTGATGATTGTTTCTTTGATATGACCATTACTTCTGTTTTCTTACTATTCAGACTGAGACCTTTCTTGTTGCTTTCTTTTACTATTATGTCTATCATTTCTTGTAGTTCGTTCTCTGTCTCTGCTATTAAGACTGTCATCCGCTTATAGCAAATTATTTATGTTGTGACCGTTTACTTCAATTCCTTTTTTTGTTTACTATTCATTTCATAATATGCTCGCTGTAAAGTGAAAATAAATCTGGCAATTTGTAAAGTGAAAACAAATCTGGCAACAGAACACAGCCTTGTCTGACTCCTTGTTTTATATATTGGAATTGTCTTGTTTGGTTGCTAATCCGTAAAGCTGCTGTTTGTTGCCAGTACATGTTTTTTATGATTCACAGATCCTTGTCATCAATGTTTAATTTCTCCAGCATATTGATTATTTCCACATGTTTTACTTTGTCAAATGTTTTTGTATAGTCTATAAAGCACATAAATAGATCTTTCTTTACCTCTATAGATCTTTCTATCAAGTAAAAAGTATATGATGAAATAAATCATTTGATAAAACACCTAACTTCATGAACAGTCAGCTTATATTCTCAGTACTTTTTGTATGATAGTAAGGCATAGATTTCATATGCTCATCAGGAGCATCAACAGGATGCACTCCACCAGTGCTGCCTAAGAAGAATCCTGGGCATTAGATGACAAAATCATTATCAAACATTGCTTCTTTCCGTAAGGGAGATTTTTATCGACGCAATGGAAGAGATTTTAGAGACAAAATTGTTCATGGTTTTAAGAATCAATCTACATATTTATATTTATTTAACACATAATATATTATATATGAATGTTTAGATAATTTAACAAGGTATTAGATTTCACCAATATCAAGATGATACATGACATGTAAAAAGAATATGGTTTGATGACGTTCACACTAATCAGATTGAGCGTGGCGCACTATGCGGCGAAATGTACATTGCCAAAATCAGCATGGCGCACAGTGCAGTGAAACGTACGGAAAGAGTTAAGATAGTAAACACAAATAGCATATATTCCCTGATAAGCCAACATCATTTGAGATATAGGGAATGACAGAATTCCAAATGACTTTCTGTACAGTGGGCTGGTAACCAATCAACCAACTAATATTGCATTTGTAAGATGCCTACTTGTGGTACATAAGCAGTTCAACATTGACAACAAAATTCTGGAAATAAGAAATAAAGATAGAATTGGTGTACATTGGTAAAGAAGATAGTGAAGACTGGAGATGAAAAAAAAAAATGAGAAAACATTTGGCAAGAAAGGAGAACATACATGAATGAAGATGCTGTAAAAACGCCATCATCCTCAACATAAAACATCTGTTCTAAATGTGGGGGTGACTGCCATACTAAAATGTTGTTATGGATCCTAAAGCCTTTGAGCTGACCCACTTTGTCCAAACGCCATGTTAATATATTTCTGAGTTCCCTTGTAGTTCCGTACAAGGTGTTCCATTAATCTTTGAGGAGGTAGAATTGCTCTTATGATAGTGAGCTTTGAACGGTCAAAAAGATGTTCTACTCTTTCATGTGGGTGTTCACAGAGTGTACATGCTTGAGTTTGGTGACATCGACATATCTCTGAAGATAGAGACTTATTATTGTTATATAGACAAGACTTCCAGTCAATATTACGGATAGGTGGCAGGAGCCATTGAGACTTTGTCTGAAAATTGTTCCTTGTTGCAGTTTCTTCATATTCCAAGTCCGGATTCCACTGGCACAGACAGTTGAGCAATTATGGATTTTAATCCATTTGTAGTGATAAGGGGCCTGAGTTTATTAATTCAGACAATACTACTGATGCAGGCAGATGAACAATTATTGATTTTAATTCATTTGCAGTGATACCAGTGCCTTCAACTAACAACAACCATGTAAAGGCAAATGTGGTTTTTTTTTTCTAAAGGTAATATTATATTAGGTGACTAATGTGATGCATTGATTTTTTTCTTTTTACTTAGGAGAAGGAGTCAGCAGAAGATTTTAATGTAGCATGTATATTGACATTACCTCCTTACCAGAGAAAGGGCTATGGAAAACTGCTGATTGAATTTAGTAAGTAGCTGATTCATATTTTAGTCTCCTTTTTAATTTAGTTCCTGCATTATAATAACACTTTTATTCAATCAAATCTGTTATAAAGGAGATCTAACTTGATTGCTTTCTTAATTGGTCAGTGGATGAATGATTGAGATATCTCTACTGCATTCTGGTTCAAAGTTGTGTATAGTAACCTTCCTGTCATTGGATGTTAATACTGTTAAATCTCAAGAACACGTGATTAATTAAGACTTAATATCTTTAGCATTGTCCTTTTTTTTTTTATTTTATTTTTTTTTTTTTATGTCTTTGTAGTTGATATTATGATCCGCAGTCTATATTTATTTTGTTTTGTGAATGCTGTTGCAGATAAATTTGTTTTAATATTTTGTTATTATATTGTCAGTCACAGTGGCACACTTGCTCTTTATTTAAAACATCAATCTTACTTTTATGCAGCCAAATACAGAATTCTTCCAACAAGGTCTGACCAAAATTTTTGTCTCGCTCGTCCGCCACTTCCAGATAAATTGTGCTTGGACTATAATTTATATTCTATCTATCTATTGTCCTTTTAAGCCGGAGACGGCACATAGGGCAGAACCACAATCTTAAAAACAGAAACCTTGTGTGCCAAAATGTCACATATTGCAGAGATCACTGCTTCCAAAATATAATTTATATTACGGCCCACTTATTTCATGATGTTTAACCTCTGTTATTAACAATGATATTAATTATTTATTAATATAACAATATATTTTAATAATTCTGTGTGTAAAAAGTGAGTCTTAATTTTTTTCTTATATAATTGTTAATTAAATATTTGTACTTTATGTAGGTATATATATTTTTTTTTGTTCGCCTGTGATAAAAGCATGCAGCACAATATAATATTTTAGTGTCCACATATTTCTCAACATTTAATCTCTGTTATTAATAGAGATCTAAAATATTTGTTAACACAAGAATAGAGTTTAACCCCTAGATTACCATAAAAAAAAAAGTAAAGTACCCCCGTCACGCCAAGTGGCGTACAGGGAATATGGTGTTAGTGACCATACATTTTACAGACTTTCAGCACATGATTTTTGGGGTAATGTGGTCGGTATTACGCCCATGCCGCTTTACTTTCCCAGATAAAATCCGGTACCCATTTACGGCTGGGTGAACCCGGAAGCTGTCGGTTGGGATCGAACCCTACCTCTTGTCCTTTGTAGTCTAGTTCACTAACCACTGAGCTATCACGGCTCCCTTAGATTACCATACCGTAGTAAAAATTAGTACATCAAAGCACAGTTTCTTCAAAATTTGACTCATTTCCATTTTCAGACATTAACTGTGTACTTTTCTATTTACTTCTTCCTGTGACCTCTGAGTGTTTACTTTGTTTCCATTGCGCTGTGGACAAATTTTTTTTTTTCCCGCTCTTGAGATCGTGTGATACGCTGCATTGATTAAAGCAGTAAAAAATCATCAAATTTTCAAGAAATTGGTTTTTCTTTAAATAAAAGTTTTTCCTTTTCAGGAAAATTTGCTTGGTTGTCAGCAGACAACATACAACTTTTTGTGAATTGGGAAACACAGCGAATAACACTATTCAGCAGCCAAACATACTGATGGACTTAATGGCGACCATACTGATGGACATTGTAATATGTCTGGTAAATGAGGTAGAATTCAGGTCATAAATCAACCTGAGCCAGGAATTTCAAGTCCCGTGTTTTGCCTAGTGTGAACACACTGGACTGTGTCAAAAGTTCAGAAAAATTAATATTTTTAGAGCACCATATGTTTCATTTAAGTGGTAATAATTTTTACTGCGGTATTGTAACTGGGAGAGTTGAGCTCTGTATCGTAATCTAGGGTTAACCTTTAAGCGCCGTTAAATCTATCAGTATGTTTGGCTACCTCATAGCCTTATTTGCTGTTTCCCTGAGTTACAAAGGATTGTTTGATTCTAGAAAATGTTCCTGTCACAGCAAGCAAAAAAAAAAAAAAAAAAAAAAAAGGGTAAACAACCAATTTCTTGAAAATTGATAATTCCTCTTTCCTGTGACACACACACACATACAAACAATGTATCTCACAAATTGAAGAGTAAAAATCTTATTAAGATATCTTATAAAACAAATCAAATCCAACACCCATGGATCACCGAAAGTAGTAATTAGGAAAGTGCACAGAAGGAGGTAATGTTTGACCACGGCAAAGTGTCAAATTTTAATGCTGTAAATTTTACAATGGTATCATAATCTAGGGTTAATAGTTCTGTGAGTAAAAAATGAAAGTCTGACTGTTTCTCTTAGAGTCATTTGTGAGATATTTGTACTTTAAGAAGGTCTATGTTTTTTGCTTGATGGGGATAAAATGTATAACACTGGGCTAGTGAATAAGCAATTATTCATTGTTATTTAACAAATTGGCAACGCTAATTAAATCAGTAGTGACAGAAAAACAAACATTAGATTGGAGTCAAATATAAATAAGTAGTTAAGAGTAGCTGGCATCATGTGAACAGTAACTGTTTTGATGGCCACAACTCTGTGAAGGTGGGAAAAGATAATGAAAGCGCCCGCAGGCAGTACTCCTGAATGTAGGTTAGAAACACCAGATTTTCTAGCCTAATGGCCTCCTAGGCTGGCAGCGGAAGTACCTCATTTTCATCATTGTGACCTAGATTGTTTCATTTAAAGAGTATACCATGATCAGCTGTGCAGTGTATATAATATGCTCCCAGTGCAATCAAATATTACACAGGGCTTACAATTTACCACATAAGTCTCTATTCTGGATGTGCTTTTCAACATCAGGGTAAAAAGTCAATGCTCACTATTTTTGCCTGTGTTCCCACAAGGTCAGCCTCTTTTTCCTGTTGTTTCCCATATAAATAGTTTTTTTGTGATTCGCTAGTTATTTCTTCTCATCACATAGCCAGCAAATGATCACCTTCTCTTCCTGACTATTAATAATACTGTCGATTGTTGTACTTTTATTTCTGTACTTGTGAATTAATTACATGTACAAAGTATTCCTAGAGTTTTTTAATACATCTAGTTTATCAGTTGGAGTTATAGAAGGTTAAATATTTATTTAGAGGGAAATTCAGAGTTGAGAGATAACCGCTTGGCCTAGTTTACAATTATTGTTGTTATTTAAACTTAATATATCAAGCCGTAAGGTACTTTTCCAACCCAAAGGGTTGATTTTGGTTTAGATTGCCATTTTTCTTTTTTATTTTAAATTTGAACTATTTATCTGTCCATTTTTAAAATTCCTGGAAAACATTAATAAATTCTAGAAATATTGTTTTATTTTATGGTTTTCAAATACAGCTTGTCTTTAGTTTTATCTTTATTAGTATAACCTCTTGCAACATCATGGTTAAATCTTGTGTTGATTTTTTTTGTAAGGAAGAAAGTAGTTCTAAAGTTTCTGTCACATCCTTTAAATCTGTAATTTTAAAGTGCACAATCTTTAATAATTATGAATCTTTAAAAAATGGTTATGCCTGCTGTAAAATTCTATAGTTACTTTTGTTAATCAATTATTTGAACATATAGTTTGTTCATATTTTCAGGTTGTGTTGATTTGATTGCTCCTGTGACGTAAATCTCTCAGTTAAATTTTATATTGTAATCTTTTCATAATTTGATTCTGAAGTTTTCATTTACCAAGAGTGGTATTTCATAATCCAGTGCATAACTTTTTAAATATTGGTTAGGCTAATTTTCAATGGAAGCAGCAATGGCAGAGTGACTAGTGCATTGGTTGATATCAAGAAGATTCTGTGTTCAATTCTCAGATATTTTGTTTGTTTGTTGTTGTTTATTTAATTTTATAATCATTACAACTTTGAGGTTCACCCAGCCTCTAAAAATGTGATCCAGAGATTTTAATTTAACAAGACTCATAAAATAAGCTGATGTCACTGAATTAGGCTTGGTTGACATTTTACTCTTCATGTACTTTTTGCCTACTAATTTTTTTTTCTATTAGTCTTTCATTGCTGGGCTTTTTTTAATGTTAATTTACAACCTAATATTAATTCGTCCCTTATAATTCTTTGGGATTTAGTTTTAAAAAGGAAATATTGTAAAATGTAATTTAGTTTTTAAAAATCTGTTGCTTTTTCTTTGAGATTTTTAGGATTGTAGATGTTTTATTTCCAAAGATTTATGTCAATTATTCACTTTTCAACCCCATGGAGCACAGGTTTTCAATGTGTTTTTCCCTCCCAACATTTTATATTGTCAATATTGACATCCATTTATCTGGCCTGCTCATATAACTTCTGTCTCTCTTATTTTACCTGTCAGTAAAGTACACATTCAGGGGATGTGTGGTGCTGAGATATACTAATTTTATGCATTTTGTAAATATTTTTTTAATTTAATGGCTTGTTGACTTCTATTTTCCCTACTTTTAAGTTTTTTGAAAATACCTCTTTTCAATCAGAAAAAGAAATCCTTTATTACATTCACATGTGAGTGTTTTTGCTTGAAAAAATGTCACTTTTAACACCTCAATAAGCAGTGTTCCTATATTTAGAACATTGACAAGTTGCATACCATTGTAATGGCAATCCTGTGCTCCACCTATTTCTTGATTTTTCTCACATTTAATCTCAATTCTGACTAACTAAAAGTAAGACTACCCTTTTACGGAGTTCTTCATACTGGGAAGAAAACGTAAAATACATTAATGGCAAAAATATCTTGCATGATTCAAGAATGACAGTGGGAAATCTCTTACTTTCTTAAATGTGCTAAAAATATCTTGTATACAAACATTGCCAATTCTGGTGGCAAGTTAAAAGAGGACAAAAGTTCTGCTTTTATTTGTGTATATATCTCAAACTTTCAATTACATGGAGGCTGTGAGTACACTTTCAATCTTAGTGTATTTATAGCTTGTATCCACCATTGTTGTCACTCGCGTGGACAGAAAATTATTTCCCCAGCATCTTTTCATATCACTTTAGACTTAGCACATTTAAACACTGGTATGTTATACATGGTTTATATTGAGATTTTGTTTATAGTAAATAGAGTTTTTTTGAGTGACTGCCTGGGCAAAATAGTCAGCAATAACCTACCCACATTGTGGAACCCAGGTTGTGAGATGGAGTACATGCCCTTGGCCCAGGATTCTCCTCAGATTTTCTCAAGAATGATATCAAAGCACTTATAGATTCATTCAATGTGCTGTGATGATGACCCTAATACAAGCAAACAAATATTTTTCTATTCTATGAGTTACTGCTGTGATCCCACCAATAATTATTGATTACACAAGTAGGGAATGGGCAAATAAATTTAGTGCTGCGGTAAAACTGGTAGCAAGGAGCCAGTAGTAGGGTGTAATGCACATTCCTAAAACTACACCCATAGTAAAAAGTATATAATCAAATTGGTACATTGTCTGAAAACATCTTCACTTATTCATTATATACAAAGAGTAGATATATGCCAATAAAATCTGTTGCCTTGATGTGTATTAACATAATAAAATAATAAATTCCACTTTTGACAGCTGTCTATCTTGATTTTATTGGAAATGGGATCATGTTAACATAGACAAATCACCTTTTAGAGCTACAGTCAATATGTTATCATTTCATATGAAAATAACTTACTGAAGTCATTTAATCAACAATTTTGTTTGTGTGTGTGTGTAGCCCTTCGCATTCCTCGGCAGCAACATTTTGTAGATCCAAATTGTGAGACCTTATGCAATGGGATAATAGTTTCTGTTTTGTAATTCTTCTTACTTTCTGCTCACCAAACAACAGCTTTCCATTTTCTAGTGTTTTGGGTACTTGGTTGCTTCCCTTATCAATCCCTACTCTCAGGAAAAACTGACAATGTTACTACAACTACCAAGAAAACAAGGAGTAGGCTCTTGGGCAACCATGGGTCACTGATCACTTGCAAAATGTTTATGGTTAACATGCGTTTATTTTTTTTTTTAATTATTTTTTTTTTTTAAGGCATGACAATGTCCTGTTTTTTTTTGTATCTTCGTTCGCCAGTATTTACCTCTGACGAAGTCCCTAGAGACTAGGAACTGAATTTTGTGTGTTAATCCATTTTTCCCTGGCAGCCGTGCGTACAGAGGTCCCTTGCCACACAGGCAGATAACTCCGACTTCGGAGGTACTCATATTTTTTCAGTCGATGAGTAATTGACATTTCAAGCCGGGCCTCGCTGCTGAGACCAGGGGTGGTTGCCGCAGAGAGAAATCATGAATAAAAATCCCAACCAGTATTGCTGGTTATTTGAACCCACAACCTCTCTGTCTCGAGGCCGGCGTTTTGCCTCGAGACCAACCAGTCCTGTTTTGATTACTCAGAAGAATCATTTTTTGCTTAGCATTTATTTGATTTATCTTTATCTTCATTGGAAAAATACAGGTTACGAGTTGTCCAAAGTTGAAGGCAAAACTGGTTCACCTGAAAAGCCATTGTCAGATTTGGGTCTTCTGTCATATCGGAGTTACTGGTCACAAACTATTCTGGAAATTTTACTCAATTTAAAACCTAATGAAGCAGGAGAAAGACCATGCATTACCATAAAGTAAGTATTTTTTTATGTTTTTGATTGAAAAACTAAACTTAATTGTTGAAATGGAGAAACATATTTCTTGTGTGCGTAGTCCACGTATTATTGTTCAATTTCACTGTAAATTACTGAGGTGTGGTCTACACAATGTTTATTTTCTTTAAGGTATTATAATCATTTCAATGTTTGGTCTTGCACTTCTTTACTTGTGTTGTTTCCATCCAAAGTGGATGTTTTGTATTGCTGGTCTATTCTTTTTGTTCAATCTACCAATATGTGTGAATCATGTTATTACTCTATTCTCTTGCTGAAGTTGTTGCACTATTATAAATTCTCAAATTTTCTATGTTTTAAGACAGTGAGATACCATAAATGTTTTCTTATTCTTCTTCTGTCACCCATTAAGTGGGCGTGGATGCGTCCAGCCCAGCACATCCGTTTTGAGCATGGGTAGATTTCTGATTTAACCATTTTTGCCCTGGCCAGCTGGACCATTTTGTGGCCAGGTCTTTCAACTCCCAATGGTTCTTTAATGCATACAGAGTACATTTGGGACCTACTGTTTATTTGCTGTTATCCAAGATGGCTAAACACCAGATCTCATTTCCCAGAGACCAAGGAAGGGTGTAAAGTCATGAAGTAACCATTGATTTACATTAAATAAAAGAAAAAACTGAAAGTGTACCAGATTTGCATTTTTCAGTGGTGCATATTCCATTAACCCTGAACAATCTTAGACATAGCGAAGTGATGTGGACCTTCCCGGGCAATCTAAAGTATGTTCAGACATTACACTACATACACCATCAGTGCCCAGGATCATCCTAATTGAGCTTATTTTGCTATTTGGAATACAGAATAGAGGAACAATACACATTCAAGCTGGCTAAATACAAAGACCTTGTTTAAAACTGAACTTGGTTAGTGGGGATCACCAACAAAGATAATAACAGAAGTTGGTGTAAGAGGTCTGGTGGCAACATCAATGTTTGACATATTGACTTTACATTATGGTTCCAATGTTAAAATTGCTGCCTCAAAATACATCATGATCATCAAGTACCAGGCCTGCTGGCGTAGGTGATCATGTCTCTCCACAACTTTCGATCTCAACAGTTATTTATCATTTCTGTTGTTGATCTTCTACCAAGCCATTCTCTTAAGCTGTCTGGTATTTTTTCTCTTCGTCCCTCAATTTTTCCAGTTGTTACAATATATTTCAGTTGTTCTCTTCTCATTACATGGCCAAAAAATAATGATTGTTTCTTCCTAATATTGGAAATTAGCTCTCTTTTTGCTTTGACCTCTTTCAGAACATTTTCATTACTCTTCTTAGCTGTCCATGGTATTCTCAACATTCTTCTGTAAAACCACATATCTACAGACTACAGTGATTTTCTTGTCTGTTGTCCTATTGTCCATGATTCACATCCATATGTTAAGACTACCTCTACACAACATTTAAGAACTCATTTCCTCAAAATACAAATTCATTAAATTTGACACTTTACTGTGGACAAAAAACATGCACGTACACAAACACCTCCCTATGCCCATTCAACTTTCTTAATTACTACTTCCAGTGACCCTTGAGTGTTGGATTTGTTTTCTTTGATTTTGATTTTTTTTTTCAGGTGCGTCATAAAAAGTATGATGGTAGAAAGGGGGGCTGGTTTTTTTTTTTAATAAATTTCACTAATTTTCAAGTCGCTAATTGACACTAATTTTATTTTTAATATTCTTATATGGTGCAGAAACATGGACATTAGACAAGAAAACAGAACAGAGAATTGAAGCCTTTGAAATGTAGAAGAATAGGTAGAATTGGATGGAAGGAAAAGAAAACAAATGATGAAGTCTTAAAACAACTAAAAATGAAAAGAGAACTACTAAGCACAATTCAAGAATTCAAACAAGACAAATGCGATTTTTGGTCCATGTTAAAAGACACAACAGCCTACTAAAAGTAATCCTGGAGGGGGAAAATACAAGGTAAAAGAGGCAGACCAAGACTAACATGGACGAGTAACACCAAAAGATGGACAAATCAGCCTATGACAAGCTGCACCATCAAAGCTAGAGACAGAGCAGAATGGCGCTCCATGGTAGCCAACCTTCGTTGCGAAAACGGCACTTGATGGTGATGATGAATTTTCAAGATATTGTTTTTTTTTTCTTTTGATGGGGGAAATCTCATCGGCCGTCAGCGAGACATCAAACAAACCTTTGTAACATGGGATAGACAGCAAACAACATTTTGGGGGAGACCGCCTTAAGTAGACCATAAGAATATCACATCAGAAGGGGTGATGCCAGACAAGAGTGTAATGCAGAGAGCCATAGAAGACTGGTAAATCAACACAGAACTGGAGTTGCACTGCATGTGGACTGATGTACTGAGGAAGAGATCTAAACACTTTTGGAATTGCCCAATGTGCAGTAAAGTGATATGTTGACTAACTATAGGGTGTTTATAAAGTCTCACTACACTTGGTATCTAGGTCAATTTGAAAAAAATGTTTATGACGTCATCACAATATGTGCTCAATGGTAAGTTCACTTGTTGCGACAGTTTTCTTAATGACTTGTCTGGACTTTTAAGGATTCTGTCTTGGATATCTAAACATATTTCATCATTCACAGCAGGCCTACCAGATCGTGGAGCATCTTCCACATTTCCAGTAGCAATAAACTTATTCAACAAATTTCATTGACAGTGGGAGCACATATTGTGATGACGTCATAAACATTTTTTTTTTCAAATTGACCTAGATACCAAGTGTAGTGAGACTTTATAAACACCCTGTAGTTATTGAGGTATCCCAATACTATGATAAAAGCATCAACCAGTGCTGTCAAGTAGGATTGTGACTGGTAATTTTAAATAGATGTGAACAGTGGACTTCATCAGAGAATTTCATGTAAAATATATTTTCAACCAATATAGGCTGATAGTGTATAGAGGTTGATAGTGTAGTCTGATAATATATTCAGTCAAGGCGCTTCATGAGCTTTCATGCTCAGAATTTTGCAGGAAACTAATGCCTGGGAATCATGACCAGGTGGGCAAAAATATTAGTTCAAAGTTTCTACTTTTGATTATCTGATTGTCTTCTGTTGTAAACCTCTATATAAAGTGTTTCCTATCTTGTATCTGGAGATTAATTAACTAAACATAAGTGACAATTTGTGTTGTTTAAAGTGAAATTTTGTACACATTTACATTGACTTTTTTTTTACCAGTTATTATTTGAGCTCAAAAAGCTGAGGAGTTTTATCACAATACGGATAATGATATGTGTAATCAATGGGAAAAGGCATTTTAAAGTGGTGAGCTTCATTTCAAGTAAAAAAAGGAAATTGTAAAACATATTGTTAGCTTTATATTATAATGGGATCACTCAATAATCACAATTTTTATGTTGCAATTAAAAGACTGTGGATTTGATTCTTGGTCCTTCCAGTGCCGTTACCATTTCTGTCATTTCAATATTAGTCTTGAATTCATTCTATTGTAGGCAGAGTATTTTTGTTAGCACTTGTCTAGACAGCGCAAAGGGGTTCATAGAGTCTCCCGCCAATTGACTCTATTCTGGGCAAGCTTGTTTGATTGTAGAGAGTGAGTCTATGTTTGCCAACCTTACCTCTTTTTGTTAGAATTCTTTTCAGTGTTTCTCGAGATCATCGTCTTTTTCTCTGATTTGATGTTTCCTATTTGAGAACCTGTTTAGTACTTCTCTGATTATTTCTTTTAAATTCACACCCGATATATTTCTTTTCTTAATAGTAGTAAGAGATAAATGGTTGTGTGGCCATTTCTCTTATCTCAGCATTAGTCTCGAATTTATTCCATTTAATGGAAAGTATCTTTCTTAGACTTTTGTCTTCAAATGTGTTGAGTTTTTTCTCAATCTTATTTGTTGCTTTCTCCTGCGTTGAAAATTATAAGTTTTGTTTCCTTGCTGAAAATCTTTGATCGCCATATTTTTGCATGTTTTTTTTTTAAACTTAAAGCCACCTTTGCCATTCTGGTTGTGATCTAGTTTTTCTCACTCTTGGTCTATGCTGCTACTAAGGTATGTAAAGTAATCCACTTCCTGCACCTTCTTCCCATCCATGTAAATATTACCTTTTGATAGAGCCCCATTTGTCATTATTTTAATCTTCCCTTTCAAGTCCTATTCTGCCAACCAATGATGATAGAAAATCTATGGTGTCCTGTATCTTATGCATACTATCACTAAGGACCACAATGTCGTCTGCAAAATCCAGATATCCCAGTTGAGTCCCATTGAGCCACTTAATACTGTTTTTGCCAGTACAGCAGTTCCTCATTATGTAATCAATGGATGCTCGAAACAATATGTATGTTTTAAAATGCTTCCCAGTTTAACTCCCATTTCGATCTGGAAACAATCACTCAATCCTTCCTCAGTACAAACTGCACATACACAGCCATTGTGTAGATCTTTTATGATGTTAATCACTTTCTGTGCTGTTCCGTATTGTTTCATACCATAAAGAAATTTGGTGTATGCTGTCAAATGCCTAAATTTAGCCTATGTAATTAAAGACTAACAGTTACTGTTTTTCTACATGCATCTCAAAGTATATTTGTTAAAGTGATTGTTTTTGTCATGGTAACTTCTCCCTGTTCTAAATTCTACCTGTTCTTCACACAAAACATTGACAACTTAATTTAAAAAATAATTCCTATTTTCTAGCTTCCAGGAACTCTTTCCTCTACAGATCTTGTTGAATGCGTCTATTATGGAAACTTAAGTTGTGTGTGTTAATTTATTTTATCATCATTGTATTTATTCCATCTTCACCTTTTTATTAGCCATTTGTTTCACCGTCAATTCCAATTCTGTGGTTTTGATATCCTCTTATATCGGTGTCCAATAGCGGGACTTATGTGACTTTATCAAATTGCAGTGGTTGACTCAAATGTGGACGATTTAGAATTGAAGTGTTCGGTCCAGCATGCTCTTTTATCTTGACTTAAAGAACAAAACAGGCCCTACTTTGTATGTAAACAAGTTTGTTAGTTGTTTGTGCACATTATATAAAGTTCTACTATTTCCTACCCTTGAGGCTATTTCAGCTTAACCTGCCAGATTATCTTTATACATTCTATCTCTTTTGGCCAAACTTTTTTACTTTGTTGTCAGGGTATTTGTACATAATTTTTGTTAACTTTTCTCGAGATCAGTCGTAACATTTAACAAGACTGATTTTGTCTGGTGCCTATTTTTATAATATACTGAAGGGAGGTCAAAAAGTAATGCACACCAAAGTTTTTCTCGGCTAATAATAAAGATAGGAATATGAAATTTTGCACACTTGGAATATGACATGTTCCAATTATGTGCACCAAATTGCACAGCATTCTGATAAATATTATGCAATCTATGAACCGTTAAAATGGAGCTTGTCAACAATGTCCGTTACAAACAGCGAATTGTCATAGAATTTCTGGTTGCGGAAAAAGAAACTGTGGCAAACATTCATAAACGACTGTGTGCAGTGTACTAATGTTCTGCAGTCGATAGGAGCACAGTTAGTCGCTGGGTTCAGAGAATTAAAGCTGCAGAAAGTGTACGAGTGGAGCTGCATGATTTACCGCGTTCTGGGCGTGTTGCCTCGGCTACCAGCACAGACATGTTAAACTGGGCTGATGCCATTATTCGTAAGGATAGGCGTATCACTAGTCAGCAATTGGCATTGCAGCTTACAGTCAGCAAGGGAAGTGCAATCGCAATTTTTAAAACTCTCGGATATTCAAAGATTTGCGCTCGATGGGTTCCTCGGTGCCTAACAAATGATCACAGAGTTCAAAGGAAAACATTCTGTTCTGAATTGTTGGAGCGTTTCGGTGTTGAAGGAGAAATGTTTTTGTCAAAAATTGTTACCGGTGATGAAACGTGGGCACATTATTATGAGCCTGAAACAAAAATGCATTTAATGGAATGGCATCATCCGCAGTCACCAAAAAGAAAAAAAATTCAAAACATCTCCATCAGCCGGAAAGGTGATGATCACTGTCTTATGGGACATTGATGGTGTGATTCTTGTTGATGTAATGACAAGAGGTGAGACAATCAACTCGACAGCTTACATCAATACACTGACAAAACTCAAAAATCGGTTCCACAGAGTTCGGCCTAATAAGCCATCTGCAGATTTTGTTGCTTCAACATGACAATGCACGCCCTCACACAAGTCTGGTAACACGGGAAGCAATCAACAAATTTGGTTGGACTGTACTGCCCCATCCTCCTTACAGCCCTGATCTGGCTTCCTCAGATTTCCATCTGTTTGGACCACTCAAAAAATTCCTGCGTGGGACACACTTTGACAATGATGAGGATGTGATGCGTGCAGTTAAAAAATGGCTACGCGAGCAGGACAAAACTTGGTACAAACGAGGCATTCATGACCTAGTTTCGCGTTGGCGTAAGGCAATACGCTTGGACGAGGATTATGTTGAAAAATAGGTAGTGTAAAGGGGATGTTCAGCTACAATCTGTGAAAATTTCACACATTTTGCCCGAATAGTTTCCGAGAAAAAAATTGGTGTGCATTACTTTTTGACCTCCCTACGTACTTCCAAGTGATGTCTGAGCTCCATGCTTTTCTGTTGGTTTATTTGAATTCAGCAATTGAATCTGCTGATATCAGTATGGCTGTGTTGTAATGATTTCATAAATCATCTCAATCACTCAGAGCTGCAAATCAATTACTGAGCGCTTTGGGGACTACAGTGAATAATAAAACACCAAACAGCAGAAATAATGTAAATAATGAAAGAAGAGTTAAAAAAAAAATTTTTTTAATCATGTTATTATACAAAAAATCCTCTCTTCGAGGACAATACAAGACAGAAGCTGTAATGAAACACCAAACAGCAGAAATAATGTAAGTAATGACAGCAAATTTTGTAAAAACTTTTTTTGGCCAAAAGGACCTCATCAAGGACAGGACAACAAGACAAAGGCAATATGAAACACCAAACCACACAGAGAAAAAATAAACACAGTGCTCTCTATCCTTTCCAAAGCACTGGCCACAGTGTGTAAATCATGAATGATAAAAATGTTGCCTTGCTTGAGGTGATCATTTGCCCAGCAGCATATAGTGGCCGGAGAAGGCAGTCAAACAGTTAAGAGTACACCATGCCCTAGATTTATCCAACATGGAGAAAAGTAACACAGCTTTGCCAGTTTGGTGTGTTCTGGCTTTAAAATATATAGCCTTAGGTCATCAGCCAAGAAAAAAACACACAATTGTATAGCTGATTGTATAATAACGGGGAATGTATAGCTGATTGTATAATAGCGGGGAATGTATAGTTGAGTGTATATAATGGCGGAGAATGTATAGCTAGATGTATGGCGGGGGAATTGCACACCAGGAGATGGGGAAGTGGAAAAGTTAGGCACAAATGCACACTGAAGCAGAAATGACGAAAAATAAAACTTATGACGTAGGGATAGGGAGACGGTTGTGAGGGGACAACGAACATAGTCAGTTAGAGATTGGTAGCTGTGGAGTACAGATGGACAACGAACATAGAGTTAGAGATTGGTAGCCATGGAGTACAGATGTACAACAAACATAGAGTTAGAGATTGGTAGCTGTGGAGTACAGATGGACAACAAACATAGAGTTAGAGATTGGTAGCCGTGGAGTACAGATGGACAACGAAGACAGAAAGCGGATGGGCATTCGGAGAACCTAAGAGAAGAGAGCAGCCGAGATGGAACACCAAGCATAACCAAGTAGAGGGGGAACCTGAGGGTAGGATGGATCGGTAGTGGAGATGAATAGATGAATTCAGCAATAGGCATTTAGGAAATGGAAGAACAATAGAGCCGGCAATAGAAATAGTTAGGGTAAGGAGAGGCCGTTCGATGGGGAACGGTCTCACATGAATTAGTTTTCAAGGAATAGTTAGGGTAAGGAGAGGCCGTTTGATGGGGAACGGTCTCACATAGGTTGAAGCTGAGTCAGAATAGAAAATAATGAGATAGAAGAGGATAGATGTAGCAGAGAATGAATGGAGTGTAAATAGAACGATGAACTGAATTGATAGACCGACATGTATTAGTTCACTAGTGTAATAAAAGGCTGCCAATCAAATAAAATCATGAAGTTGTTTTGTGACGTTGTTATCAGCTGTCATACGTTCATCAATTGAACGCTTGTTTCGTTTGTTAGTGAAATGACACGAAAAGTATATAATACAAAGATTAACGGTCAACATGAAGGTCGATAGAAGGTCGGAAGTGTTGGTTGAGATCTGAAATATACAAGATAGACGAAGAAGACTTATGAAACAAGGAAGAAAAGAAAAAGATACAATACAAAGTGGAGTCCTGACATAACCAGTTTTCAGGAAAAAACTCGTTTCGAGAAAGGGCACAAAATGGTGCCTGTCATAACAAGTTTCAGGGGAAAACTCGTTTTTTGAAGAAAAGTAAGGGCACAAAAGGAGTCCTTTCATAAAGTAGCCATGACACAAAAGTTTCTGGGAAAACATGATTCATGAAGAAAAGAAAGGGCACAAATGTATGGAAGGAAAGATGGAATGATAGAAAAATAGAGATTCAAATTTACTTCAAAGGGAGAAATAGAACCAGTTTTATAATTTAACATTTGTTTACAAAGGAATCTAATGTAGTCTTTGAGATAGCAAGAAACCAAACCAGTAAATGATATAATGCAAATATTTATGGTTCACATGGATTAAAATGAAATCCTATCAAAATGCACTTTGAAAAATGTCCAATATTTACACTCAGGCTTCTACAGAGTAGCAGATCAATATATCAATATGTTGCAATTTAGATAGTATGTAATATCTTTTATATATAAAGATATTTAATCTCTTTTGTTTATTCCATCCCTGAAGAAATATATTTTCATTCAAACATTAAACTTGACTCTCATGAAGTACATTTAAAGTTTCCTAATGCTTTTTTTTTTAAACACAGTTTTCAAGTTATAGTTGGTTTTAATTTTTACTGCAGTTCTTTTCATATTCTGTAGTCCATTAGTTCTTTCAAAAGCAGTTAATTCTAATACATCATCTGTTCTTTTGATCTTTAAATAAAAGCATTTTCTGATAGATCAGTTGTACTTTCAATCTTCCACGGAAGGAATTCCACTGCTGTCAGAAGTCGCATAGTGCTTGTCATGTTCCTCACTGTAAGTTTCTATCCTTGGTGAGCTTTTTAAATCTCTCTTAGAGTCTGTGGCTGCTATTTTTGCCCTCTTTGTTGATGTTCTTCTTAATGACTCTGAGATTAGTCTAATTTTTGTTTCCTATTTAAGTGCTTAGCTTCTGATTCTCTTATTATATCTACTCATCATATGCCATAGCAGCTGGTTATTGTGAATTAGTTGCTCTATCAATACCAGCTTACTATGGTAAAACATTACTAGATACAACCGTTTAAAATGTCAGATGATATACAGATGGGGTTTTCCTTATTTTTTTATGTTTCTAACAGTGAGATATCAGAGATGACCAGTATCAAAAAAGATGATGTGATTTCAACACTCCAGCACCTGAATCTCATAAATTATTACAAGGGTCAATACATTATCACATTGTCAGAAGAACAAATACACACTCAGGAGAGAGCCATGGCCAAAAGACCAATCCGTATAGACTCCAAATGTCTTCACTGGCAACCAAAGGACTGGAGTAAAAGAGGAAAGTGGTAGATGTCCGTATTGGTGTTAAGTAAAGCTGAATGAATGCATGGCTGACAGAGAACATAGCTGACCATATTTTTAAACAAAATTTGTGTCATAATGAACTCAAATTTGACCAGGAGCTCAAAGCATAATTCAAATCATAAAGACTAATGAATCGTTAAATTATTGTGAAGTTATTGACTGGTGTGTTGTTTTAATCTTCTTTTTCTTAGTCACACACAGATAAAACACTGGTCATGAACAGCAACAATCAAAGATCTCCATTTAACGAAGTCTATTGCCATAATTCACATGGTGTCCCCTATCTGATCTATGCTTGTGTGTAGTGGGGTTACACATGTAAGAGCATAAATCATTACAATGAGGGGATAACTTAAGATCACTCTGAAACTTCTTCAAACCATCAACATTATACAAGTGAACATAAAAAGAAAGATAATATTAGACCTAATTAAAACCTATCAAACAATATCTGCTAGAAGTCAGCTACCAGAAGAGGAAACCAATTTACAAGTAATTGAAGGGATAGTGAAATTAGATAGAAGAGGTAACTTTCTAGTAATGAGTATTAATCAATCAGCAGGTAGAATGTGGTAAATTTTAAAAAGAGACAGCAATAACACAAATACACAACATGCTGCACAAGTGTACTTCTGTTAGTGTTCTCTGCCAGGTTGTAACATACATGTTGGTGACAACGATTGCATCAAAAAATAAAATATAAGCACTTAGTAATTGATGCTTAAAAAGGATTCTTCAATTTGTACTCTATTTTCATCCAGTGATTTTTTTTTCTTTTTCCACTCTTAAGAGTATTGATGCATGTATTAAATTTACAATTACTGCAATGTCTGCATCTTACAGCCAAACACATTCAACTCAATACTTTTGAGAGGTGTTTCCTCTTTCTCACTCTTTTCAGTCACCTCTCACTTTTACCAAACTAGTTAGTCTGTTTCCAGGGCTGTCTTGGGAGTGTTGAGTGTGATTCTCTACAATCTGGCTGCACTTATCCTCGTGCCAACAGTCAGCTATGGGTCTTTGATTTCACTTCACTCACTGTCCAGCATCTTGATTCCTCTTTATACATGTGTAAGTCTTTGTCAGGACATGAGTGTCAGTGATAGTATCAGCTTGACTCAATAATCAGAGTAGTTCTATGCCTTTTCCCTGTGTTATTGTTCCATGCAATAAACTATCACCTTGGTAGAACCACCGCTCTTAGAAAAGTATAGATGTTCAGCTGTGGAGCCCAAATGTCTAGTATTTAAATGTGTTTCTTTGTTATCCTATCTCTTTTTCCCATGTTCTAACTTTCTTTTCCCTGAAGCCTCCTTTCCATATTCTTTTCAGCTGTTAATATAATTTCTAACATTCTTCTACATAATTATGCATCTCAAATAAAAAATGTTCACAATAAATATAGAGGAGAGATAAGCTTTATAGATGTGAATTCTTAACCTCCAACTTCCCTTATCCTTCCCCTCCTCCTGTTTGATAAATGAAGAGTATATAGGCTACAATGGAGTTTGCCAGAATGAGATTTTAAAAAAAAGATTAGAGCAACATAAAAATTAAAACCATGAGCAACATGAGACACAACATCAGCAAGACATTAAAATTACTGAGGGCATGTATCTTCCCGAAAGCAACATGTGGTGAGGAATCATGGACAATCTCACAAACAGCAAGGAAGAAAACTAATTCATTCGAAACAAAATGCTGCAGAAAAATCCTTAAGATAACTTGGATAATAAAAAAGAGCAATGAAAACTTACTAAAAGATTTAGACTTTAAAAAGAACTGGCTTACAACACCATTTTACAGAGGAAATTAAAATACTATGGCCACGTCAAAAGACACAGTGAGCTGGAAAGTACAATGATTGAAGGCATGGTACCTGGGCGATGCAGCAGTGGCAGACCAAGAAGAGAGTAGTTTCCAGACATCAAAGAGACCTTCAACATGACAACAGAAGAAGTAGGAAATCTGGCTAGAAACAGATTCTTTCAGACAGGATGTGGTGAATATAGTGTTCTGCAAAGGACATGTGACCTGATGATGATAAGGCTACTCATTCTATCAGCATCTCACTGTTAACTCATCTGTCTCCCTTATCCTTCCCCTCCTCCTGTTTGTTCTTCACTTAATATATAATTTTGTTATTATGTTTGCAGGACAATTCTGCTAAATAAACAAGATTTAATGCTAAGTTAAATCATTAATTATCTCTACTAATCTGAAACTGTGTACATTATTATTAAAGTGAGTAACAAACATAAGATTTATGCAGTTTTACAAAGCGCACTAGCATACAAGTTCAGTGCTTCTCTCAAAATACATTTATTAAGAGTAGAATATATGAAAGCAGGACACAGGGATGAGCTTTTTAAATTCGCTCAATGAAATTTTAGGTTCCCCTTTAGGTTCCATTTTTAACTTTTACTCTTTTTTTCTTTTTCTTCCACTCAGGGCCAATGTTCTTTACAGTTCCCATGGTCTCATCCTCTCTATGTATTATTAAACCTTCCCAGTGTTATATTGATGAATGTGTTTACTTTAATATTTTGGGGGGGGGGGGGTAAATGGGGCAGGAAAATAAATGCCAATTGTCCTGAGCAGTCACCATAAGGTGTTTGGAACTTTGCAGGATAAGGCTGAACAAATTGTTTTGATTCTAAAGAGTCATCAATGGGGACAAAGACAGGGAAAACAGAACATCTTTCATTGAGTTGAGATTTCTGTTTTGTTTGTGTTTGTACCTTGTTTATGAACCTTTAGAGTCAAAATATTAGTTTGTTTAGTCTATTATTATCTATTAGAACTGAACCATTCTATTTTTATTATTTTGTTATTGACACCAGCTTTGCCACAGCTCTAAGTGGCTTCTTGTCTGTTCCCACTACTGTGCAATACACACAGTTTTTCTTTATGAGTAGTCCCCATCACTGCAGGTTTTAGATTTTTTTTTATAAAGCCATTTAGTAGAAACTGCTGAAAACTTGTTAGCATCGTTATGTTAAACTACTGAACAATTTGTCTTTAGAACACTTGACATGTTTTATTTAATAATTAATCACAAGTGTAGTAGTGCATTGCTTTGTGATTGCATGTGTATGTCAGGTTGCTATGTAAGATGTCTATGTTTCATTTATTCATTGAGTCTGCCTCAACTGAATTTGTATATTCACAATTCATTCTACATTATTTTGTCACAGAACACATGTGTAAATAGATTATCAGTAAAATCTTATTTATATAATCAAATTGTATGTGTTTTTGTGTGTAATTATGGTTAAGCCATTTACATTTCCTCCAGATGGTTAAAATGGGAGCCGCGATAGCTCCCGAACTGGACTACAAAGGACAAGAGGTAGGGTTCAATCTCAACTGACGGCTTCCGGTTCACCCAGCCTTTAATGGGTACCAGATTTTTTTCTGGGAAAGTAAAACGGCATGGGCGTAATACCGATCACATTACCCCAAAAATAATGTGCCGAAGGTCTGTAAAATTTATGGTCACTAACGCCATATTCCCTATACGCCACTTGGCGTGACGGGATTACTTTGCTTTTTTTTTAGATGGTTAAAATGAGGCTGATGTTGTTTCTGTAGTAACTGCCCTACACTAGAGTGATCATAACCATAACCTAACACTATCTCCTCCAACAGAGATATATTTCCATGGCAAAACTTGTAGTGAAATTATTTCTTCTGAAATTATTATTTTTTTTTTTAAGCGTTCGCCAGCTTTCACCTCTAGCAAAGTCCCTAGAACCTAGGAACTGAATTTTGCTTGTCAATCCGTTTTTTCCTGGCAGCCATGTACACAGGGGTCCCTCGCCATACAGGCAGATAACTGTCTTTGGATGTGCTCATATTTTTTTGTTGGTGCGTAATTGACGTTTCAAGTTGGGTCTCCCTGCTGAGACCAGGGCTGGTTACCGCAGATAGAGATATTACAAATTAAAATCCCAACTGGTTCAACCAGGATTTCAACTCACAACCACTGTTTCAAGGTCAACTACTTGCCTTGAGACCAACCAGTCCCCCCCTTCTGAAATGTATAAAATTCTGTGGTGCCTGACAGACCATGAGTATCACAGACATCTCTGCCCATGATAAATATTCTTAACCTCAGACCTGGTAAAAGAATTGAAATGAGGTCATGAGATACACAGCTAAGAATGGAAGATAAAGATCTAAAAGAATGGCTTTGCGTGGAGCTTCTGAAAAAATTACTTAAAGGCATATGACGGCAACTGTCTTGTATGTCAAAGGTCACAAAATAGCATTGGCTACACGCTCGTGAGTCACCTGTATGTAAAATGCAGTCTTTACCATAAGCTTTGGCAGTCACTGACATGACTTACACCTTGCTGCTGCTCGTGGAGCAAATGACTGCAACCACACTATGCCAACAGAGCCAGGTCTGTGCTACCTTCTCTAACTGAGCCCACTTCCATTCTTCAGCCTTTGCTTCTGTCTCGACAAAACTTCTCCATGTCTGTTTGGGTCTTCTAATTTTCCTTGTGGTTTGCAGTTCATTGACTGTCTTGCAAAAATGCTTGATGATCTTTACAACGGGTGGCCAATCCATCCCTGTTTCCTTTTTTTGATCTCAATTCTACTGGTAATCTTCTGTCACTGAGGGCACCAATTTAGTTTCTTGAAGGGGTTGAAACACCAGACAAGCGGTCAGTGACAGAGTAAACTGCTGCTGCTGATGTCAGGGTCATTAAATCACAACTAATAAACATCTTATTTCATCTCCCCTAAATCACAACTAATCGACATTATTTCATCTCCCCTAAATCACAACTAATCGACATCTTATTTCATCCCCCCCATAAATCACAACTAATTTACATCTTATTTCATCTCCCCTAAATCACAACTAAGCAACATCTTATTTCATCTCCCCCATAAATCACAACTAATTTACATCTTATTTCATCTCCCCCATACATCACAATTAATCAACATCTTATTTCATCTCCCCCATAAATCACAATTAATCAACATCTTATTTCATCTCCCCTAAATCACAACTAAGCAACATCTTACTTCATATCCACTAAATCACAACTAAGCAACATCTTATTTCATCTCCACTAAATCACAACTAAGCAACATCGTATTTCATCTCCACTAAATCACAACTAAGTAACATCGTATTTCATCTCCACTAAATCATAACTAATCTTCCTGGAATAAATCTGGCCAAGTGAATAGTTCTCAGATAAATTCATTATGGTACTGTCCCAATTCTGGGACCTCATGCAATCTCAAAAATCAAAATAAAATGCCTTGAAGTTAGATGAATTCACTGACAGCCACCAAATATCACTGTTTGTTGCAGAGACGACGTACCACAAATCCTGTCAAATTTAACGCACTTTTGAAGGAGGACAAAGGAATGGAGTAATCTTAGGACAAACAGAGAAGAAGTGACTCCAGGAGAAAATTAATTTGGCTACTGTATATTGAGCTGGAAAGAAAAGACGATGGTCATATGTTGGACATGTGATGAGAAGAGATAATAACCGAATAGCAAAGCAGGCCCTCATATGGGAAACAACAGGTAAGAGAAAAAGAGGAAGACACTGAGAAGAACATTGATGAGAGAGGCAAGAGCAACAGCATTCGGCTCCCTCAATGAGATAGAGCTGCTTGCACAGAATAGAGACAAATGGCGAGATTTGATAAAAAATCTTTAAAAGAAAACTGCTAGAACAAAAATTCAGATATGAGAAGGTGTATCTTGGTCTACGCCCTATGGGCCGGCAACGGCTCGAAAGGTCAATAGATAGATAGATATTGAGCTGGGGGGAATTGATGCACTTTGTGTAAGCTGTAATCATGTTCAATTATGGTTAATGACATTCATTTCAAATTCTAACTACAAACGGAGAGTTGCTTTGAGGAAAAGTTTAAGAAAACTAAAAGCTAGGGAAACAAAACCTACATTGAAGGCTAAAGCATTGGTGTGTAATGTGCAGAGCAGCTCAGCGCAACCTATTAATATGTGAAAGAAGAAGAAATTGTATGCTTGGATAACTTTGTGCGTTTGTGTGCACTTTGATATTGATTCATACTTAGGTTATAATCTCACCACCTCACAGTGGGAGACTTTTAATGTAGGGATAGGTATTCATTAACACAAAAGTAGTAATAATAAATATGAAATGTTTGTGCAAATACATACAGTAGACTCTATTATCAGGGAGACCTTCCAAACAATTCTATGAGCTCTAATGTCTGACCAAAGATGTTATTTTTTCGGAAAATCAATTCGTTATATGTATGTACATATCACATCTGATGTCAGTGATATGACTACCATGTGTTCCTGATGTCCCATTACAATGTTGCTCGTGACGTGATTGTAGTGTGTTTCTGGATTAATATTCCAGCATTGCCAATATTTAGGATGTTATTAAATAATGTTTTACAATGGTTTGTGGTTATAATGTCGAAGCGGAAAATAGTTGTTCTTTCGATCACTCACGCTATCTTTTTAAATAGAGAACAGGCAAATAATTGCAGTTCTGCGGTAAAGCTGGTTGCATAGGGCCAATGGTGGAGTGTAACGTACACTTCTACCATGTATGGTGACAGCTTTACAAAAAAAAACACAACAATCTGACATTTCGACCTGTATGTGGCCTTCTTCAGAAAACGAGAACAACAACTGATGAAACACAGATAAAGTCCACTACAGCTAGGAAGATCGGGACAGGTGCCGAAACGTCATTATTTTGTAGAGTTTCTTTTTTGTAAAGCTGTCACCATACCTTATAGTAGTGTATGTTACACACCACTATGGGCTCCTATCTTTTTCAATACTGTACCTACACTTTTAGCTTCATATATATATATATATATATATATATATATATCACCAGGATTTGCCATTCATTCTGGCTAATTGACTCTATTGAGTTACTTACGGGTCATTATCATTGCACTCCGAACATGTCTGTAGGTGCTCAGACCCCCTCCTCAGCAAGTCCCGGAGTGTCAAGAGATTGATGACTCCAGTTCTGTGTTGGTTGATAAGTCACTTATACGCCCACTAAGTTTCTAATTTCTGGCTGTGCCCATCTTAACTCCCATCTCTTTCATCCGAAAGAGTGATGTCCCCTTCCCACATCTCGAAGGGCATTGATGACGTCCGCCCGATCAATTTGGTTGGCCGTCTTCAACGACAGCACAGCTAGCCAACCTGTCCGCTTTTATATTTTCCCCTACTCCTGCATGTCCTGGGACGTAGACAAAGGTGACCCAACGTATTTTTTTTTATTTCTGTAATAACTTTCCCCATTGCCTGCTTACAGAGCCCGCCTCCGCTTTTCTTATGCTCATCGAATTACTCAGTAAACAGGGGTGGGTGTAACCTTTTGACTCTAATTAGTTGAATGCCCTGGTCACTGCCATCACCTCCACCGTCAGGCTACTTGTGGTGATAACATATGCACCACTGTCTTCTTTGACTATTCTGCCTGCCGAACGTGCTGTAAATGTCCTTGCACTCATTTGGTGTCGTATTACGTATCCGTGTGTGTAGATGACACTGTATGTTTGTATATATATATATAGACACATTACGATACAGTCCCACTTTTTGAGCCCGACGTGGGTTTATTTAAGTGTTAACAAAGACTAGGAAGCGAAGGCGCGCCTCCCAGCTACAGAGCTAAAAGTTATCAGCGACCCACAGCTGATGGTTTGCGCTAGAATCGGTGAACCAGAACCATCCAGACCCTGCTCCACCTCTCCGTGGTGCCTCCAGTAACAGACTAACCTGTCTAGTGTGGCCAAGCGAGTAGGGGTCGAAGAGGGACGACAACCCGGCACTCAAAAATGTCGTGCTGAAGTCGGATGTGTTGGACCGAAAGACGCAAATTCTACAATTATACTGCAAACCACAACACAGCGCAGACACGTCTACTTAACATGCTTTTAATGGCGGATGGTGAATAGGTGCAATCCTTTATTCATCTTTCCTTTTCCTCAGGCGAACGCAAGCAACAAAGACCACAGTCGATATATAAAGTACAAGTGAGAGTCCTTGATCGATCCCTGATGGGATTAACATTTTTTTTGTTCCTTTTGAATGTGAATTAACAAATAATCCTTGAACTTTCACTGTATTGAAACCATAGCTGAAAGTCAATTTTGTTTTAAAAATAAGACGACCAGATATGTTTGGTGCGGTTGTATGGATTACAGTAGGGAGAGAGAATCTTATCCAAGAGATAATGAAACTTTGGCTGTCATATGGAAGACATATAGATCCAGAGACGTGACTTTGTCAATGGGTTCAGATATACAACCCTGAGATGGGCGGCACTTATTGAATTAACTCTAGGACTTCGATTAGCACCAAGAAGCACCCAGCGTTCCGGAAAAAAAAACTACTTTTGAGGACAAACTCCTAGTTTCAGATGGCGCTGAAAAGCATAAAGTCCTCGGGGAAGAGAGGGGGGGGGGGAGGGGGGAATTTCCCTTTCAGTCCTCGGGCTCACTTCTATGGATGGATAACTACTCGGAAATGTGACCACAGAAGAGAATGACTAATGAAAGAGCAAAATGGAGCCAGCGAATCATAGCTGATGGTTTACGACAGGATCGGTGAACCAGAACGGATTCGGTGTCATGGCTTGGAAAATAGTCGACAACATAATTGATACGATACACTGTGGATTGAAAGTTGTAAAGGACACGATCGCCTAGGCCAACCGGTGTGGCACATGATGATAATTATGAGTTTGGGCAGAAGAAGGAGCAACGGCCATTGACGTACATAGATCTAGTCAAGTGTGTTTGAGGCATGCAATCAATGGGGACAGTTACAATGTACATAATTTGTTTGAATATTGCTGCAGCGTATAGTAGTAGCCTCCGTCAATCATGATTGACTATGGATTTTTCAGCACCCCTAGAAAAGTTTTTTTTTCTCTTTTCTTTCGTCGTGTATTCTCTTATTCTATTAATCTGTCTGCTTCTTGTTTTTGAGTTGGGGCTTTAGAGTGTATTTCCAGAGATTGCGGTCTGCAGCTATTTCTTCTCATGCTGCAGGGTTTATGTTCAGAGTCTTCATGTCACGTCTATAGATCGAAGTTTTGAGCGCCCCCTAGTTCTTTTGCCATCTGTTCGCTGTCCATAAAGTATACCTTTCGGTATGCAGCCATCTTTCGTATGGTATACGTGGCCAAGCCAGCTTAAACTACATTGGTGAAGCAGCGTGTAGACACGGATAACGTAACGATATAATCAACCAGTTTAATTTGAAACACTCCAAAGCAACATCCTTTGGAAATTAGTTGTAAGAATAAATTAACGTCAGGAAATAATTCTATATTGTTGTTGCGTTCGCCAGCTTTCAACTCTGACGAAGCCCCTAGAGACTAGGAACTGAATTTTGCGTGTTAATCCATTTTTCCCTGGCAGCCGTGTGCATAGGGGTCCCTCGCCGCAAAGGTAGATAACTCTGCCTTTGGAGGTACTCATGTTTTTTTTCCGTCGATGAGTAACTGACGTTTGAAGCCGGGCCTCGCTGCTGAGACCAGGGGTGGTTGCCGTATAGAGTAAAAATAAATAAAAATCCCAACCGGTGTAGCCGAGATTTGAACCCACAACCTCCCTGTCCCGAGGCCGGCGTCTTGCCTAGAGACCAACCAGTCCCCCATGGACTTGGAATATGAGGAAACTGCAACAAGGAACTCCTTTTCATGCATAGCCTTCAATGGTTCCTGCCGCCTATCAACCATATACCGGAAGTTCACGTACTCCTGAAAATGATGATCGTCATATTTTTTTTATAATGTATAGCGCTTGATGATGTTAGGCCATCGTTGTTGACTCCAATTCGTCAGATTATCCCCGTCGCACATCAAACAACAGACCGTAAGATTAACGTACGGCCGGTCTAGGGATTTACAATGAGTCATTACGATGACGTAGCATACATAACAATGTAGCACGCACAGCAATGTCGCGCCCTTTAGATTCTCGATTACTCTAGTGAATGCAGCCTACGACGAACAAAACACGGTGCAAATTCCCTGAAGAGATAAAACTGCGGCTGACGAAGCATTTCACATTAATGAGTAATATGTAAATAACTTGCGTTAAGCAAATCCAACAATGGTCATGACAAACCTACGTGACGCAAAGCGCAGAACAAGTCTAAACGGTGGAAGGTCGCATTCACAACACTTGATTTTTCGAAAATGGAAAATTGCCGGCGTACGACACAGCTTTATCAGCGCAAATGTAATAAGTAGATCATCATTTTGACTTTAAATAGAGAAGTGCAATGGAGAACCGAAATTAATCAGTCCCCGAATGTACTTTCTGCAGCGATCGAGAGAACATTGACTAGACCCGCCATCTTGGAAACGGAAAATTCTATATAAAATGTTTGTTAAGAAAATGAAGTGTTCCCTCGATTTTTCATGTTTGTCGCGTAATAATGCACTTGTTTGGTTATATAGTAAAGATAAGCACAAATATAAAATATGCGGGACAACTGCAGAGAACATGTAAAATAAACATAAAACGGTATTAAGCAGCTAAACTGGTAAAGAGACGAGACAAACTACAACGTTTCGACATAAACCTTCGTCAGTTACACTATAGTAATTATAAATAATACAAAGACAACTACAAAAGGCAAATCATCATCAAGTACAATTCCTGCTGGCGTAGGTGAGTATGCCTCACCACAACTTTCGATCTTGACAGTTATTTATCATTTCTGATGTTGACCATCTGGCGATGCCCTATGTTATACATATACCGTATGAGGTTAACATTGTTCCCAGATATTTAAATTCATTTAACTGTTTTAATATTGTTTCACTTGTCTTTATCGTGCATTGCGGTGATGTCTTTTTCTTTGTTGTTACCATAACTTCTGTCTTTTTGCTATTAAGGCTGAGTCATTTGTGTTTTCCTTCACTATAATGTCTAATATTTCATGTAACTCATAGAAAGGACAGGTAGTAATCTCAAATCAGAAAATGGCCGAAAAGGTACAGACATTTGGGGATATCAAAAGCGAGGTGGAGTCAGGGACATGAAGAGAAAGGCGATGGAGCTATTATATCGTGAATGTTTGTTCCAACACAGCTTAACTATTCTCAATCAAGTGTATTAGAAATATATATATATGTTACGAAATGTATGCCATTTCTGAGATATACCGAGGGATTTATATGGCCTGAGAATAAGGGTCGTTTGTCTAGTGCTTGTCTGGTGCTCGGGTCTGATTTTTTTTTTTTCTTTCACGTCGATATAGAAAAAAAATATACTATCGACCCGACTGTGATCGAACTCGCGTGCCTCTAGTTTGGAGTACGACAATTTATCTAATCGGTCACACCCCCCCCCCCCCCCCCCCCTTTGGAGCTTACTAACTAGGGAAAGGTAATGACAGCTAATAAGAACTCTACCTCACCCTCTCCTAATCTCCAAACTTTGTGGCCTAGCAATGTGAGATGTTATTTTACTCATTCACTCAAACATAAGTGGGGAACCAAATTTAACATTGATACGACGGTAACCAAATTTAACATTGATAAGAGGGTAACCGAATTTAACATTGATAAGCGGAGAAACTAATGTAACATTGATAAGAGGAGAATCAAATGTAACATTGATAAGAGGAGAGCCTAATGTAACATTGATAAGAGGAGAGCCTAATGTAAAATTGATAAGAAGAGAACCAAATGTAATATTTATAAGAGGAGAACCTAATGTTAGATTTATAAGAGGAGAACCTAATGTTAGATTTATAAGAGGAGAACCTAATGTTAGATTTATAAGAGGAGAACCAAATGTTAGATTCTATCTATTGACCTTTCGAGCCGTAACCGGCCCATAGGGCGTAGACCAAGATACACCTTCTCCTATATGAATTTTTGATCTAGCAGTTTTCTTTTAAAGATATTTTATCAAATCTCGCCATCTGTCTCTGTTCTGTGCAAGCAGTTCTATCTCATTGAGGGAGCCGATTCCTGCTGCTCTTGCCTCTCTCATCAATGTTCTTCTCAGTGTCTCCCTGGGTCTTCCTCTTTTTCTTTTACCTGTTGTTTCCCATATGAGGGCTTGCTTTGCTATTCGATTATTATCTCTTCTCATCACATGTCCAACGTATGACCATCGTCTTTTCTTTATTACTGAAGATATTAGTGGTTGATTGGCGATTTCTCTAATTTCCTCGTTTGTTTTGAATTCGTTCCATTCTATACCAAGTATTTTCCTTAGACATTTATTTTCGAATGCGTTCAACTTTGTTTCTATATCTCTTGTTGTTTTCCAGCTTTCACACGCATACGTAAGGGTTGATAGTACATTTGATTTGAATAGCCTAAGTTTTGTGTTTGTGCTAATGAGTTTTGATTTCCACAACTTTTCAAGGCTTCTGAAAGACATTGCTGCTTTAGCCAGTCTGATTCTAATTTCTTTGCTCGTATCCCCTTCTCGATCAATGTGACTTCCAAGATAGATGAAGTGATCGATCTCTTCTACTGGTTTGTTTTCCATGTATATTTTGTCACTTGTTGGAATTAAACTTTTCATGACTTTAGTCTTTTCATGATTGACCTCAAGCCCAATTTTGCTGGCTATTGATGATAGTTCATTTGTGTTTTCCTGCATCGTTTTTATCTGATTGCTGATGAGAACTATGTCATCAGCAAAGTCCAGGTCCTCCAAATGGTCTCCTTGTATCCATTCGATGCCTTTATTACCAGTGCAGCATTTCTTCATTATGAAGTCCATAACAATTCCAAATAACAAGGGCGATAAAATACATCCTTGTTTAACCCCAGTTTCTATTGGGAAACATTCGCTCAGTCCTTCCTCTGTTCGAACTGCACATGTGTAACCATCATACATGTCTTTGATAATATTTATGATTTTTGATGGTAAGCCATATTGCTTCAGAATTTTCCACAAAGAATCTCTATGAATAATGTTAGATTGATAGGAGGAAAACCTAATGTAATATTGATAAGAGGAGAACCAAATGTTAGATTGATAGGAGGAAAACTTAATGTAACATTGATAAGAGGCGAACCTAATGTAACATTGATAAGAGGAAAACCTAATGTAACATTGATAAGTGGAGAACCTAATGTAACATTGATAAGATGAGAACCTAATGTAACATTGATAAGAGGCGAACCTAATGTAACATTGATAAGAGGACAACCTAATGTAACATTGATAAGTGGAGAACCTAATGTAACATTGATAAGAGGCGAACCTAATGTAACATTGATAAGAGGACAACCTAATGTAACATTGATAAGTGGAGAACCTAATGTAACATTGATAAGATGAGAACCTAATGTAACATTGATAAGAGGAGAACCTAATGTAACATTGATAAGAGAAGAACCTAATGTAATGTTTTAAATTTTTTTTAAAAAGTATTTTTTTAAAAACTATCGTCTCAATCTCAAATTAAAAGGACGCCAATTCGTCTCATCGACTTGATGATTTTCGAAAAAAAAGCATCTCATGGCTGGGCTTCTTGCCTTTATTCTCCATCCTATGGATTCATTTCCCCTCCTAAAATTCAAGGAACGGACGTGAGAAATGAGATGAATGAACTTATCAAAGTCAGATGTGCTGTGAAATCTTGTTCTCGCGTTACCCTTGCTCACCATATTTCAATAAAAGTGCTCTCAAATCTCCTCCTATCTACGTTCACTATATTTGAATATAGATTGCGCTGAAATCTTCTTCTTCTACTATTTTCGTTTACCAACAAAATACTATTACCCATATATTACTTTGGGAGTAGCGCTAGCTCACTTGTTAGTGAACTGGACTACAAAGGACAAGCGGAAGGGTTCGATCCCAACCGACGGGATCCGGTTTCACCCAGCCTTTAATGGGTACCGGATTTTTTCTGGGAAAGTAAAGCGGCACGGGCGTAATACCGACCACGTTACCCTAAAAATCATGTGCTGAAGGTCTGTAAAATATATGGTCACTAACACCATATTCCCTATTCGCCACTTGGCGTGACGGGGGTACTTTACTTTTTTACTCTATATTTTGCATGGTGATGCGGTGCATCCGTTCTCAGAGTGAATATTGAACTACTTCATACCCCCCCCCCCCTTTTTTTCTCCAGTTTTTTTTTTTTTATCCCTCTTAAAATTGGGAACGGTTGTAGTTAAAGTTGTATCTTCTGTGACAGATTCTGTGTTGCCAGTTTAGCAAGTATCTCCCTGATCTCTATCATTTTTTTTCTTTTCTCGGGTCATAGGTGAAGAATAAACAAATAAATAAGATTATAGTTAGAGAAGTTTTAAAGGAGAATAAATAAATAATATTAGAGTTAGATATGCTTGAAATGAGAATACATAAATAAGATTAGAGTTATAGATTATTCTATAGAAAAGAGAATACATTTAAAAAAAAATTAGAGATACTTGAAAAGCTTTTTTACGTTACTCTCTTCCACCTCTATTGCCTTTCACCGTCGAGAGAAATCGGAGTTTTCTGGTCAATACTCTTTAAAGTGTAGTTCCTACATGATGGTCATCATGATGTCTAGAGCGATCTTAACTTTCTGTAATGCGTCTCCTGCATGGTGCTCATCGTGACCTCTGCTATATAGTTGATCCTTTGTCTTCTAGGTCTGTTCTTATTTATGTTCTCGTTGATTGTAAAAGTTAATGTTTTCTGGTTGGATGTTGTCTGTCGGTGTCCGTAATTCGGATGATTCCACTGGCACTGGTGGTTGAGCAATTATGGATTTTAATTCTTTTACAGTGATGCCGGGGCCTTCCATAGCCATAACCATTTTATATGTTTCTCTCTCTTTCTCTCTCTCTCTCTCTCTCTCTCTCTCTCTCTCTCTCTCTCTCTCTCTCTCACTGTGATCAGGACTCAATCAGAGTAGGACTCTAGACTCTCGCACGAAGACAGCTGTCTGTTTAAGCCTGTTAGATCCACTCCGATTGAATAGCTGTTAAAACGTTGCGCTGTGTTCTGCGCCAGTGGCCCAGTGCATCGGATTTCAGCCAGCATTTTGTTCAGGTTTGCTTTCCTTAGCCTTTGATTGTCCCCAATCTTCCTGCAAGGCAGCAGATGATCGTTTCTGTAGGGGGATTCTGCCCTTAGATGGTCGGCCTTCCCAGGTTTACGAGCACCATCTGCCCGAGTCACTAGAGGTGACTAACACAGACATGCGACTTGTAATATGAGGAAACAAGGAACACTTTTCATGCACAGCCTCCAACTGTTCCCGCCGCCTATCCTCATATACCGGTAAGTTATGTCCTCTTGAAAATGATGATCGGCGTAGCACTTGATGATGTTAGGCCATTGTTGATGACTCCAATTCCGAACATATAGACACACAGTCCGTCGTCAAATTATCCCCATCGCACATCAAAAAGCAACCGTAAGATTTGCGCACGGCCGGTTTAGGCAACCATTACGATGACGTAGCACACAACAATGTCGCCGCACACATAATCTCGCTTCCTTTAGATTTCTGTCTGATTACTCAAGTGTAAACAGCCTACGACGAACAAAACACGAAGCAAATTCCCCAAAGAGACAAAACTGCGGCTGAAGAATAGTTTACATTAATGTGTAACATTGAAATAACTTGCGTCAAAGAATTCCAACAACGGTCATTAACAGCCCCAATGTGACGTAAAGCGCAGATCAAGTCTAGACGGTGGAAGGTCACACTCACAACACTTGATTCATCAAAAACAGACTGTCGTCGGCCTACGACCTCGCTTTAACGACACAGATGTATCAAGCATATCATCATTTTGACTTTAACACAGAAAAGTGCAATGAAGATTCGAAATTAATCAGACCCTGGGTGCATTTTCTGCAGCGATCGAGAGGACGTGGACTAGATCCGCCATCTTGGAGACGGAACTATGTTTTTTATTATAGCCCAACATGTGTGTGATTTCCATATATTTTCAATACTATCATTATCGATCTTGCCTCTACTTCTCACGTTTAGTTTTTCTTCTCAAGCATCTCATTTCCATATTGACGAATTTATTATTTCTTTTTCTTGGTTGTTAATGCTCTAGTATAGCATTGTAATGAAATGTTTGAAAGAAATCAAGTGTTATAGAGTGTTCTATTTACATCCGTTGTTATATGTTTGTTCTGTAATAAAAGTAGTCAACTGTCCAATCTCTTGGTTTTCTTTGTAGAATCTGGTGTTAATTTCTGCTGAGATTTTCCCTTGGTGGTGCAGAGTTCTCGATAAAAATAAGTACATTTGGTTTCTTTCGTTACTTTAGTCATAAACTTGTTTTTTTTTTTTTTTAATGAGACCATTTCCATATTGTAATCTCTATACGTTATATTATTAGTATTTTGTTTCAGCTCTTTCCCTGTTGTTGATGTACTGAAATCCGCCAAATTCAATTTCTTTTGTGTCTGAGCAATAGATTATCCACCGCCGAGTTGTTGAACCAGTGACAAGCAATGGGGAAAAAAATGGAGGCAAGCATAAATGTCTAATACATTAATTTATATGCTGGGTCGCGTGTAGAGATGCAGAAAACATGGAAAATAAACATGAAATTTTTTTTTTTTTTTGGCGTTCGCCAGCTTTCACCTCTGGTGAAGTCCCTAGAGACTAGGGACCGAATTTAGCATTATCCATTTTCCCCTGGCAGCCGTGTGCACAGGGGTCTCTCGCCATACAGGCAGATAACTATGTCTTCGGAAGTACTCATATTTTTTTCGTCGATGAATAATTGACGTTTCAAGCCGGGCCTCGCTGCTGAGATCAGGGGTGGTTACTGAAGAGAGAAATTATAAATTAAAATCCCAACTGGTTCAGCCAGGATTTGAACTCACAACCTCTCTGTCTCAAGGCCGGCGTCTTGCCTTGAGACCAACCAGTTCCCCCGAAATTGTTTTAAACAGCCAAATTGTTAACTCCGCCATTTTGTGATTTCATATCAATACTTGCCTGTCGTGTTTATCTTTGCATTAATATCTGCTATTGTGTACCGTCGAAGACTTTTGACGAAATATCGTAGTTTGTCTCGCCTCTCTACAAATGCTGCTGCCTAATACCATTTTATGTTTATTTTACACATTGAGAATTAACCATCCTGGAACAAAGATGTCGGATTCATAGCAGTCTCACTCCTCTCCTTCCTCCTCCTTAAAAAAAAAAAAAAATTCACCTTGATCACGTCATGATGCCATTTTGAACTTGTACAAGTATTTTCTCTCGAAAGACATATTTAAAGTTATAACAGAGACCTGGTCATTTTAATATTAATTCGAAGAATCGCAATTTTTGTTGTAAAAAATTACAGATGCCTTGTTGGGAGCGTAGTTAACGCCTTGTAACGTCTATAAACGTCTATAAGAACTATGGTGTTGGCGTCAAAAAAACTGACAGTGGCTATATGCAGAAAATTGTGGAAGTGCCGCCTGTTTGCCTATTACAGCCGTTATGGCACTGACAGCCGTTATGGCACATAATGAATAATAATACGCAAATGTATAGGTAACTTGGCCGTATCGTGTTTGTTGTTGTAGTAGTCTGTGAGTTGACGCTTTTCGGCTCGACGTCATATAATGATAATGCGGGTATTTCCAAGTTCCTTGTAGTAGTTCCGTACAAGGTATTTCACTTATCAGTCTTTTTGGAAGTAAAATGCATCGATATCAGTGAGCTTTGGACAGTCAAACAGGTGACGTTCTACTGTTTTATGTGGGTGGTCACAGAGCGGACATGCTGGAGTTTATTTAAAACTAATGATGTGATTGTTTAGTGGTCAGTATCGGAGCAAGCCGCCTGCTCTCCATCCTATATAACTATTTTAGCTGGGTGAAAAGCCTTGTCAGTTAAAAAGCAATTAGTCACAACTGAGGCTGGAGTACCTAGACGGCAGCTGAGTGCACTATCCACTCCGTCACCGGAGATTGCCTTGCTGGTGAAATCTTCTTCATCGTCTGTCCTTTAAAGTGCGGTAAGTACGCCCAGATGCGTTGTGTTGTCGCTTACAGTAGGCGGCGATAGTTTGATTCACTCGGTCAAGAGCACTATATCTCAATAAGGTCAGAGTACCCGATCTCCCTCGCTCTTCGATCGTTACTTGCTTGTTTGGCTAAATTGCTTGGTCTGCTCTCTGAGGCTTCACTGGGAGGTGACGTTCGATCTTGATCAGCTGTTACGACTGATCCTCATGTAATCAGTCAGTTGTGAGTCGCTGTTTACTTTCATCTCATGTGTGCTTGACCCTCAAAGAATATTCAAAACGAGGTAAATTAAGTGTTTTCCCATTCGCTAAATCGAAATATGTTAATAGCTTACCATAGGCCTGTCCCTCTTGTTTTTTAATGATTTATTTACTTGCGTACCATATGTGTATCAAAATATCAGCTTTCTTCCTGTGACGTAGACGTCACAGTTGGTGCAGTCTTTTCGTTGTATACTTCGCTTTAAAACATATACTGTTCCTCTGACCTTGGAGACGGTCTTGGAAGGCAAAGGTATATCAGTAACTTACAATAAGTGTCATTTATATATGTCAGTTTCGTTAGTGCTTGTGCATTGGATGTATTTAATTATCGACATTAACTTAGTCGTGTAACGCGTTAACGTGGCCATGCAGTGAGCGTGTAATGGATCCCAGCGTCACGTACTTCAAAGCAGGCCTAGTTATAAAAAAAATAATAAATTGACGTCTGGCTAAGATAGGGAAGGTAATAACAGTGAGGAAGAGCACTTGCCCCCCCCCCCCTTATCTACAGATCTTGTTGCTATAATAATAATAATAATAATAATAACAATAATAATAATAATAATAGTAATAATTGATGTTGCCTAGTATATGAAATTGAATACATTAGTCCCCTACGAAATTTTGTTACGAGGCGTCCGTTACATTATCGGACGGTTTAGACTCTACTTCCCTTCCCAAATAAAAAGAAAAATACAACGTGCATTTGGCCAGCGAATTATAACATAAATAATAGAGTTACACTGGAATATTGCACATCAAATGGTAGGATAAACTAACCAACTTAACAGTCATGCAACGTGCTAAGACCCTAACAATCATGTCAATACTCAGAAGTCGAAGGCTAAGATGGCTGGTGCACGTCCAGTGATTGGAAGAAAACCGCATTCTTAAGCAAATACTATATGGTTAAACAATACATGGAAAAAGACTAATCGTCAGGCCTAAACTACGATATAGAGATATTTGTAAATCATCTCTGAATGACTGCTCCATCTATGAAAATGACTGGGAACATCTGGCAAGAGATCGCTCATCGCGGAGAGCCTGTATTTAAAAAAAAAATGGCATAACATCAATTGAGACTGTACTATGGCAAAACATGGAAGAGAAAAGACTCATGAAAATATTTAAAAATTGAAAACCCTGCGGATCAATGGGTCTGATCTGTTCATTCTGTGGCCGAATGTGTTTGTCAAACATTGGTAGAATCATCGGAGAAGCTGTTCGACAATAACAAAATCTCTACACACACACACAAATGCACAATAGCATCAACTAAACCGTCTAACAAGACAAAAAGGGGTCAATATATTCATAGATAAATACGTGGTGAAGACACACACACATACATATATATATATATATATATATATATATATATATATATATATATATATATACACACACATATATATACACACACACATATATATATATATATACACACACACACACACATATATATATATACTGGACAGCAAGTAGCCAAAAGAGCCCACCATAACATCTAGAAAAGAGTGGCTATGTGCAAACGAAGAGAAAGAATCTATGGCTGAATCATAACCAAAGATAGCTCTATAGTTGGCTGTGGTTAAATTAAGCATGTTACGAGCTAGGTAAACAAGCACAAACTGAGAAACATTTCTAGGTGGCACTGAGATGGTGAGAACCATTTCATACAACATATGATAACGATTATGTTTGTACATCGAAAGGATCATATCAGCATTTTCATACTTCATTGTAAGGAAAAGGAGAACCGACATCGCATTGTGTGACATAAAATTAATAGGGTCAAAGCAAAAAAATGCACATAAAGGCATCAAAATACGAAACTGCAATGAAACTAATTGTGAGAAGAAATTTAAAAAATATATATATAAAAACAGAAACAAAAGGTACGGTTAAAGCTTCAACGTACATGTACCCACGATCACTTCTTATGTTAATGCCACATCCAAGCATACAGGGACGATTTTATACTTATTTTTCTTTCCGTTTTTCCTAGTTCAGAATTATTATGTTTTTATTTTTTTTTTCAATACATATTTGTACGTGAGTTGTATGTTTGTTCCAGTGGAAGGCCTTCTGCGCCAAAACGTCGTTCTGGTTTGTGTTGCCCACTTGTTACGTGAATATTTATCCATACTGTTTTTTTTTCTATTTTTTTTTTATATTTCTGATGACATAGAACTACGCGTTGCACGCCTGAAAAATTCGTGCAGCATATCTGTGGATACTTCTTGTGGCATATCTGTGGATACTTCTTGTGGCATATCTGTGGATACTTCTTGTGGCATATCTGTGGATACTTCTTGTGGCATATCTGTGGATACTTCGTGTGGCATATCTGTGGATACTTCTTGTGGCATATCTGTGGATACTTCTTGTGGCATATCTGTAGATACTTCTTATGGCATATCTGTAGATACTTCTTGTGGCAACAACATTATTGATGCCCCTGCTGGAGCTAGTCTATTCTAATTGGTACACGAACAAGGTAAACTACAGTCGCAACAACATGTCAGCAACTCAAAACTGTCCAATGCCTCACTTCACCTTCAAGTTTGGTTGTTCAGTCTGCGTATATAAAAAAAAACATACAGTCTGGCTAACGATGTAACGACTGCAACAACTAGCGTTGTAATTGTCTTTTGTTATTGTGATTATTATCACTGTTCACCACACGATGAACTTCTGTTAAGATGTGTGATTCGATAACCAGATTTTTCGTCCAATCACGTAGCTTGCTCCCTCCCCATCCCCTCTCCCTCACTTCTTATCCTATCCGCATCTGACTTACAGTCACCACGCCGATTCAGAGCTCCTCGGTCGATTTTCAGCTAAGCCTTGAAATACATTTTTTTTTTCATGTTTATGTATTTTTTTTTTCATTTTTATGTATTCATTTTTTTAGTCTCTTATTCTGTAGTGCATCTCCCTTTCGTTGTGTCACTTAATTTCATTTCATTTTTTATTCCATTATAATTTCCCATGAACAACTATAGCTTGTTTCATAAGTCGTGCCCAACTTTTAAAATCAATATCTTTTAAACCGCTTTTTGTATTTTTTTCAAAATTTGCATGTAAAGTTATAATGATTAGAACCCAACAGGGAATTAATTTCATTAAAAACAAACATTTGGTTATTATTATTGCTTATTTGATTTATATAAATTTATAACGACCCATTGATGTAGTCAAAACTTAGTGTTTACATTATTTAAGTTAAAAATAGCGATTACAAATCTATACACGGTCAAATTTACGATTTTGCACGCTTTAAACGTGAGCTGTCTGACATAATTAGACGCTTTTAGAAAACACGAGGCATTGTGTGTTCCATTTCCGTTCTTTCATAGGTGTAGACGTGGAACGCTAAAATTTATCATGAGTCTTAAAATGAAATTCTGCAGTTTACAAAACATAACAATAAAAATGTATGACTATTTTTGCAAAGAGGCTAAACGAGGAAGATTATTTCATTCTTTAGAAAACCCTGAGAATAGGACAAGACACATTTTGGATTTATCTAAACGGTCATTTAATCGCTGGATTCAAGCACGTGACCGTCAATGTTCCAAATATACAAAATCACAAGGAAGAGCAAAAATGTTGGATAATTTCGACAGTGAACTTATTAGAAGTGAAATTCGCAAAATGTTGGGTATGAATGAAACTGTTACAATAAGAAAATTAAAAGTATCGCTGAAAAAGAACAACAGTATTGAAATATCAAAGTCTACATTATGGAGGAATGTGAGAGCTGCAGGCTTTACATTCAGAAAGTATTCCAATGGACGAAACATCATCTGTGAGAAGCCACATATAGTAGTCATGAGAAGCAAGTACTTACGTGAAGTAAAAGAGGTGCGCAAGCAAGGTTATGATATTGTGTACTTGGATGAAACATGGATCAATGTTCACCACACTAACCAAAGGGAATGGCAGTCATCAGATGGAAAGATTAAGAGATTAATACCTAGCAGCAAAGGACAGCGCTTGATAATTGCTCATGCAGATAGTCGACAACATGGACTAATACAGAATGCAGAGCTCATTTTTCTTTCAAAATCCATAGACAATCGGGATTATCACTCTGAGATGAATGGTCACATATTTAGACATTGGATTGAAAATTCTGTTCTCCCATCACTAGATCGACCATCTTGCCTAATAATGGACAATGCAGCGTACCACAACATTGTTGCACTTGAAGATAAAGTCCCGACGTCATCCAGTACAAAAGATGCTATTAAGATATGGCTCACAAAGGAGCACATACAATTTAATAACATGTACTTAAAACCTGAATTACTATATCTAGTAAAGCAAAAACAGAGGACAAAGATTTTTCAAATAGATAAGATTATCCAAGAGCACGGTCATATAAGTTTGAGGCTGCCACCTTAACATGCTCATTTAAATCCAATAGAACTAATCTGGGCAAAATTAAAAGGACAAGTGGCAGATGAAAATACAACATTCAAAATATGCGATGTAAAGACTCTTGCTAATCTCGCTTTATTAAATATAGACAAAGATTATTGGGCTAAATGTGAAGACCACGTCTTAAAACAGGAAGAGGAATATTGGAAAAATGATAGTTTGTGGAATGTTCAACCCCAAACAGTTATTAATCTTTTAGACTCGTCTGATTCAGAATGAAAGTATATAGCCCCCACAATGTTGGCCCCTATATTACCTTAAATTATTTCAACAAACGGTCCTTTTCAGGACCACACAACTATGAAAATTGGACATACAGGTTTACCTTGATATTATCGTCCGTCCTCGAACTGAGCAGACAATAATTATCCTGGTGTTTTGTTTTATCCAGTTATTTCCCCATTACGGCCACGCCTTTACCTAGTGAAAATTAATCGTAGACCAGCAACTACGGTAATTTCTATTCTTTAGGGCTTCACAATTTACAATTTTGACAAACATCAAAGAAATATCGCCGCTTTAAGAAAACTGCAGCTGCAAGATATTTGTTAAATATACATTTAAAGGGTCTTCTGCATTCTAATAACATTTGGAAAATTTCAAAAGTATTTAACAAACGGTTAGAGAGTAATAGCATTTTGAAGTTGGGCATATGTTTTGAAACGAGCTATAGTTCTACCAATTCTAGAACATGTAGTAGTGTTTATCTTCATTCTATTCTCCGTTTGTGTTATTCTCATTTTCTGAAGAAGGCTACATGTGGGTCGAAACGTCAAGATCCCCCCCCCCTTTTTTTTCTAAAGCTATACCTCGTATGAGTGTACTTTACACCCCCACCACTTGCTCCTTGCTACCAGCTTTACCGCAGCACTGCAATAACTTGCCTGTTCCCTCCGATAACCACCTCGAGAATTTCTAGAAAAATCCAAGGAGAACCCTGTCCGACATGCGCTAACTCTGGAATCTACAATTGCCCTTTGCCCTGTCACAAAAACGCCAAGATTTCAGCCTAATCTAATTGGGGTGGCAACAACCGATAATAGAAAACACAGTGTAACAATATTGTCTATACGTTTACTGTTGAATCGGTGATATGACCCGATCATCTAGCCGTTTCAGATTTACGGACATGACCTTCCTGCAGAACTACCATAGTAGGAGGGAGCTGAGCTAGTAGTATTCATAAATGCATGTCTCTGTAGCGGCGAGGCGCTGTATCGAATAGCGTAGGTTCGAACTCCATTTTCATGCTGTTTTTGTCTGTTGTTTGTGGATTGTTCCGCGTCATATAGAAATACATGTGTCAGTATGTCGTTTACGAATCACAGATTCCACAGTGATGGAGTTTGTCATTTAGAGAACTTGTATTATATCTATCTATCTATCTATCTATCTATCTATCTATCTATCTATCTATCTATCTATCTATCTATCTATCTATCTATCTATCTATCTATCTATCTATCTATCTATCTATCTATCTATCTATCTATCTATCTATCTATCTATCTATCTGTCTGTCTGTCTGTCTGTCTGTCTGTCTGTCTGTCTGTCTGTCTGTCTGTCTGTCTGTCTGTCTGTCTGTCTGTCTATCTATCTATCTATCTATCTATCTAATCTATCTATCTAATCTATCTGTCTATCTGTCTATCTATCTATCTATCTATCTATCTATCTATCTATCTATCTATCTATCTATCTATCTATCTATCTATCTATCTATCTATCTATCTATCTATCTATCTATCTATCTATCTATCTGCCTGTCTGCCTGCCTATCTGTCTGTCTGTTTGTCCTACAGACAACATATAGGGCGGATGTTCAAGATTCTTCATGCCCGACGACTTTTGCTATTTAGTCAACACGTCCTTTTTCGGGGCGAGCTACTCAGCTTTGCCAAGATTTGTTGATGTCTGCTGGTGTTGCTCTTCGCTTCAGTGTTCTGTTTATTGTTTCTCTAGGTCGGCTTCTTTATCTTTTACCTTCTGGTTCCAAAATGAGGGCTTGCTTTGAAATTCTCTTGTCGTTTCTCATCACATATATATGTTCATATAACATTAGGTATGTTCACCTTCAGAGTAATGAAGATGTTATGAGAGATGTTAAAGCAAAAAGAGAGATAATTTCCAATATTAGGAAGAAACAATCATCATTTTTGGCCATGTAATGAGAAAAAACAACCGGAATATATTGTAACAACTGGGAAAATTGAGGGACGGAGAGATAGAGGGAGGCAAAGAGAAAAAATACCAGACAGCTTAAGAGAATGACTTGGCAAAAGGTCAACAACAGAAATGAAAAATAGCTGCCGAGATCGAAAGTTGTGGAGAGACATCACCTACGCCTGCAGGCCTGGTACTTGATGATGATGATGATGTTCACCTTCATCTACTGATTATAGATTATACTTTTGGATACCTTGTCATTTCTCTTACTTCTGCACTAGCTTTGAATTCATTTGATGGTATACGAAGTATTTTTCTGATGCTTTTTTTTTCTGTTTTATTAAACGTGTTTTTCGGCTCTCGCATAAATAATCAAGGGTGGATAATTAATTTGATTTGAAATTCTTGAAGTTTTTGTAAGTAAAAAAGTAAAGAACCCCCTCGCGCCAAGGGGCGTGTATGTAATATGGTGTTAGTGACCATAATTTGTACAGACCTTCAACACATGAGGTAATATGGTCGGTATTACACCTGTGCCGCTTTACTTTCCCAGAAAAAAATCCGGTACCCATTTAAGGCTGGGTCAACCCGGAAGCCGTCGATCAGGATCGAACCCGACTTGTCCTTCTTTGTAGTCCAGTTCACTAACCACTGAGCTATCGCGGCTACCTACTTTGTTTTTGTGCTTAGTAATTTTGATTTCCATATTCTATCAAGGCTTCTGAAAGTCATTTGCTGCTATTCTGATAAGCGAGAGATAATGGAAACTAATTTGTAATTGAATCCTCTTGTTGCTGTGACTATTTTTAGAATGAGAAAGAAGGCTGAGCTAGTGGGAAAGTTATTCGTGATGGGCAGAGAACTACACAACTAAGAAGAGGATTATTATATTTGCGGGAGCTTCTGTTAAGAAGAGTTTATTATCTTAAAACCCCTTGTTAACGGTGCAACGTGTAATTCAAATCTTTCAAGGGCTTCTTGCGCGCGCGCGTGTGTGTGTGTGTATGTGTATGTGTGTGGTTTTTTATTTTTTTACGAACAATATTCAACCTAGAAGAGTCAACTCTGGTGAATCACTGCGTGTATGTTCTACTTGCGACCTGCTCAGGAGATACGAACTGTCCTGAGATAAAATAAGCTCTAAACCTGGGACAAACCTTGCAAGTCAACAGAGGGCTAACAATACATCGCTCAAAGAGATCAAGTGCGGAAAGAGCAATCAAAAGAACAGCAGTATAAAAAAAATAATTCAACATTTCAGGCATCATTGTGACTGAAGAATAATAAGAAAAATAACCACTGCTGAGATGAAATGTTTTAGACGAATGATAGAAAACAACCTGAGTGATAAAATCGTAAATGAAGAACTGAGAATAAAGGCCTCAAATAATTTCCTCCTTAGAATACATAAGAAAACAGATACAATTATTTGGTCATGTAATAAGACAGAAAGACCAAAACACAACACAACGAGCCTTAATAAACATTTCGAGAACACCAGACCCAAGGGCCAACCACGAAAAAGATGGATTGATGGAATATTGGAAACATAAGGAAACAAAACAGCAGCAGGGATCAAAAGAAGAGCAAAAGACTGCAAATTATATCTCCCCTCTACGCTGGAAGAAAATGAGGAAGTAAAGAAGAGGAAGCAGAAGAACATTTGCTGCATGTAAGTCAATGAGGAACAGCTCAATGTTGTAAGGATTAAACGATTAATTGCTATACTAGGAACAGCAGACATTATGGGGAAAAGGTAGAGAAACTAAAACAAGCGTATATATTTACAATTATTGTCCAATGATGAAACACAGTAAACATCGTGTAAGCAGAGAACAACTGTGGGTGATGCTAACAACATTCGCTGTAAGGCAACATCTAACCAACTTAATTAAAATTCTCTACATCAACAGCAGCTGCACAATCAGAACAGCAGCAGGTTACACAGACCACTTCTAAGTTAGATCAAGTGTAAGACAGGGGTGTGTACTATCCCACCTACTGTTTATTACATACATGATCTATATATATAAGTTAGCCAACCCATCAGAGACAGAGGAGATCAACGAGTTTCTCCTGTTTGCAGACGATCAGGCACTAATACATGAAAAAAAGAAGACATACAAGAACACTTAAATAGACTCAACAGCACATGCACAAAATGCAACATGAAAATGAACATCAACAAAACAAAAGTCATGAATATCGCAAAAGAGAAACAGAACATCAACACGACTATAGGCAGTAGACAACTAAAACAAATAGAGGATTTAAATACCTAGGAAGTCTAGTGACAAACGGCAATGATAGACTCAAGATGCAACAACGCTTGTCAAATCATTGGACAGCTACCACTACTACTGTTCAACACGGAAATAACTCTAGAGGCAAACGGGCACTCTACAATACCCAACGTTTTGCTACCAATGCCAGTCCTGGACCCTAGATGCAAGAACAATAAGAAAAAAATAACATCCACTGAGGTTAAATATGTTAGACAGGAAACAGCCTGAGAGACAAGATCAGAAATGAAAAACTGAAAAAAGCTAGGATGATCCCCGTCATAGAATATATAAATAAACAACAGATACAATGGTTTGGCCATGTGACAAGGCAGAAAGATTAAGTCACAACACAACGAGCCTTTAATAAAATGTTGTAAGAACACTAGACACAAGGGCCGACCACGAAAAAGATGGATTGACGGAATATTAGAAACACTAGAACATAACAGCAGGAGAGACGAACAAAAGACGGCAAATTATATCTCCCCTCGACGCTGAAAGGCAAATGAGGAAGGAAAGAGGAGGATGCAACACAGTAAAAGCAAAAAGCGTCCTCTCGCATACACTCATCATCACAATGTTATGCTATCAAGGCCAAACAGGCATACTACATTTTACAACAAATAATTAAATAATTAGCGTAGATACCATCAACGTCTCTCTCTCTCTCTGCGATCAGGACTCAATCAGAGTAAGGATTCCAGACTCCCACATGAAGTCAGCTGTCAGGCTAAGTGTGTTGATCACCCCTACAGACAGAACATCATAGGTAGAGCTCGCCAGATCCACTCTGATTGAACACCCGTTAAAAACGTTGCACTGTGTTCTGCGCCAGTGGCCCAGTGCATCCGATTTCAGCCAGCATTTTATTTGGGTTTGCTTTCCCTAGCCTTTGATTGTCCCCAATCTTCCTGCAAGGCAGCAGATTGTCTTTTCTGTAGGGGGATTCTGCCCGTAGATGGTCGGCCCTCCCAGGTTTACGAGCACCATCTGCCCGAGTCACTAGAGGTGACTAACACAGACATACACACACTAAGATGTGAGATGTGACTAACACAGACATGGACACAAAGATGTGAGATGTGACTAACACAGACATGCACACACAAAGATATGAGATGTGACTAACACAGACATGCACACACAAAGATGTGTGATGAGACCAACACAGACATGCACACAGCGATACGAGGCATGACTAACACTGACACATATCAAGATATATGACACATGACCAACACAAACATGCACATAAAGATATGCGATATAACTGTCATAGACATGTCCACACAAAGACATGACACATGCCAAACATAGACATGCACAAAAAGATAAGAGATATGACCAACACAGATATGCACACACAAAGACATGAGATGGGACTAACATAGCCATGCACACACAAGGATATGAGATGTGACAAACACAGACATGCACACACAAAGATTTGAGATATGGCTAACATAAACATGCACACAAAGATATGAGATATCACTAACCCAGACATGCACACACAAAGATATGACTAACACTGGTACACACCAAGATATGAGATATGACTAAACACAGACATAAAGATATGAGACATGATTAACACGGACACACCAAGATATGAGATATGACTAACATGACACACACCAAGATATGAGCCATGTCCAGCACACACAGGCCAAGATATGAGCCATGGCTAGCACCAAAACACATCAAGATATGATCCATGACTAGCACAGAAACACATCAAGATATGAGCCATGGCTTCACGAAAAAAAAACACCAAGAAATGTACCATGTCCAGCACAGAAACACACTAAAATGTCCATATGCTTGGGCCTGTTGCAGTCGGCAGACTCCTCCGAACGTGGGAATCACATGTTTCGCTCACACAGTCGTCCGGAGATTTGAGAGTGCAGCCTGACCCATAGAACGCTCTCTTGCATGTACAGATTCCCGATTGACTGTCCACAGGTGCCGCCGAAACAGTTGTCCGGAGATTTGAGAGTGCAGTCTGACCCGTAGAACGTTTCCTTGCACGTACAGTCTGCACTTTCCGGGTCACATATGATGCCACAGCCATCAGAACACGTCTGCTCGCACTGTAGCCCAAAATCAACATCGGAACAAGTGTCATTACAGGTATAGCCAAGATGTTTACATTGTAGGCACTTTCCGGATTTTTCCTCAAATAAAGGACAGACACTGAGACAAGATCCGGAACAGTCGTGTCCATAGATCCCATGTGAACAGTTGCCGTGACACGCACCGATGATGACGCCGCAGCCTTTACCACACCCACCACACATTGCACAACTGTAAATGTTTGCACCTCACAATTAATCAGTGCACTGTCGGCCTGCGAAACGGTCGGTGAGAACTCAATCTTAAAGTGTGCCATTGATGTTTGTGTTTTGACTACAATAGTGTTCACGGATAAACTAGGGTATGGTGTATCATTATACTGGAACACTACGCCGCCACTGTCAGAGAAAGCCCCCAGAGTGGCATTCTCCACCCGAATCATATTGCTAGCTCGATGATATATTCGAATGGTGTGAGTCTTCTGTGGCGTTGCAAAGTTCAGATACCAGAAAACAGAATCGGCTCCACTTCCCCGCTGTGGGTGTGTGCAGTCATTGTCATAGAGATTGGTCTTTGCCTTGCCATAAATCGCGGCCTCCGGTTCACATCCGTCTCCTGCATAACAAGCATCAAATGTGTTGATCTGTTTGAGAGCCACTTTCCGACCTCTGCCAATGTAGATTGAGCAGATATTTGTGACTATCGCCCCTTCAATCCGTAACCTGTTGATCAGACCAGCCCCAGAGCAAAAGATATCAATCTCGTGCGGACTAACTATAAACCTTGATACATTGTTACGTGAGGCAGAACCATTCAGTTCCACCGTGAAACTGTCCGGATCTGCCAAGTCATTCACACAAACCCCAAACCAGGAGGCCGGCAAAGACTGATAGAGAGCCGCCTCCACCGATGCACAATCTGTGTCCGGACCACATGAGGTGTCATTGTTATCAAACAGGAAAGTGGGTTCAGATCTTTGGGCATATTTGGAAATAAAATCCAAGTACTGACACTGGAGTCCGAAATATTCATGATGACAACTGTCATTGTTTGGGCATGTCCCTGTAGTTTTGTCACAAACTAAGTCATTATAGCAGTGACATTGTAACGTACAATTTGCCAAAAACCAACCGTCTTCAGCTTCATTCAACCGTCTTCGGTCATTAGCTTCCAAGGTCGAACGAAGCCAGCGAATAAAAACTTGATCTACAGCGTACACACATTTATTAACAAACCCCTGATAACATTTTAAAAAATCCGCCAACTCGCTGTGGGAACAGATAGTGTGAAATTCTCTAATAGGATGAGATAAACCTTCGGAGACAAGGAAAGTCAACATTGTTTACATGGCTTGGACGCAAGAAGCGACCATGTTGGTGCGTCCCATGACGTCATCTTCACCATCAACGTGAAACGTGTCATTCGCAAAATGCGGAATCAGTTTTCCAGACCGAATCGAAAAACTAAGAAAGTTAAGGATACCGGTCACAACTGCAATAACAATATAATGCATTGGCAAAACTAAACGGTTTGGCCACATGATAAAATAGAAACAAATAAGTACGATACAAGTTATTATCGGCAAACGTTGTTTTTTTTTAAAAAAAACATACAGACAGAGATAGCTTCCTCGAAAAAAGATGAATTTATTGGGGAATACTGGAAACATGACGATTAGAGACCACAGAGTTGGGATTTCTCAGAAGAGTGTTGAAAGTTCCCTGGACAGCTAAAAAGACCAATGAGGAAGTTCTCAAAGAGGCCAACACAAAAAGGCAGCTTCTAAAAAACATCAGAAAGAAACAATCAACATTTTTCGGGCACATCATGAGAAGAGGTAAGTTAGAATACTTGGTTACAACTGGCAAAATAGAAGGAAAGAGAGAGATCGCGGACGACAAAGAGAGAAAATACTAGATGGCTTGGTGTTATGGCATGGAAAGCAGTCAACAACAGAACTGATACGATGCACTGTAGATAGAAGATCGTGGAAGGACATGATCGCCTACGTCACCCGGGTTGGCACATGATGATGACTGGAAACATTCTGAGGCATACCTGCAAAAGGAGCCAAGCTAAAGACCGCGAACTATCTCTAGTTTCCACGTTGCAAGGCAAAAGATGAAAGAAAAGAAGAACGGGTACATGTGTGAATAAAAGCAAATCACAATCCTCATTTTATTTCGTCATTTGATGAGAGACAATATGTTTATTATGGTCACCATTACCTGGAGACAGTTCAGAACTACAACTACCTTGGACATACTATAACAAGTGGTGAGAAATGGAAAACTGAAATAAACAAAAGAATATGAATAGCAAAATGTAATTTTAATGCCACGAAAAATATATTAACATCAAAACAAATTAATACCAGGGCTAAAACTATATATTGCAAAATGTAATATCTTCTCAACATTCTTGTATGGTGCAGAAACATGGACATTAGACAAGAAAACAGAACAGAAAATTGAAGCCTTTTAAATGTGGATTTATAGAAGAATAGGAAGAATTGGATGGAAAGTAAAGAAAATAAAAGAAGAAGTCTTGGAACAACTTAAAATGAAAAGAGAACTACTAAACACAATTCAAGCAATACAAATGAGATTTTTGGGCCATGTTAATAGACACAGCAATCTTAGAAGGGAAAATACAAGATAAAAGAGGCAGATCAAGACTAACATGGACGAGTAACATCAAGAGATGGACAAGTCCGCCTATAACAATCTGCACACACCATCAAAACAAGAGACAGAGCAGAATGGCGCTCCATGGTAGCAAACCTTTGATACGGAGACGGCACTCAACGAACGAATGGCGACTATTGCACTGGACACATTTGTTTGCTTTATTCTTAAAGTGGCATTTTAGTTATGAGCTTAGAAATTATTGTAGCTGTTAGGTATCTCGGGTCTAGTACATTCTACACATTCTCAAAATTGAAGTGATTTCATTTTGCGACACCCTACTCAAAAATGTTGCGTTGCTAATATAATTGGTTTGTTTACGGAAGTATAGTTGAATAGAATACAACTTATAACAACAAAACTGTCAAACATTGAGACGGAATTGTCACTTTTTAGTGCGCATTATTCAATATTTAACCACAAAAGACTTTAAAAATCAATGTTATATCTACGGGGTCATATAAAATAACCTGACATATGCTGATGATACTGTTCTACTAGCAGAAAATCCTAAAGACCTACAATAATTGCTTAATGTGATAAACATAACAAGCAAAACATATGGACTAGAAATGAATATCAAAAAGACTAAAACTATGATCTACACTAAACTAGGAACTACACCTCGGAAAACAAATCGCTGCTACCTATCAGTTAGCATGGGGAGAATGAAAGTTTTGGGAGAACACCCAGACAGAAACCACGCGCATGGTTGGTCCAACACACCTGGCCGGTATCTAGCCTACGAGAAGGAAAAATACTTTGTCAAACCAAGATCGAGACTGCCGAAGATGGAGTGTCAGCCATGGCACAGGATTAGAAGAAAAATCAGGATAGACAAGCACGTACAGGTACCGACCATGCAAACAGCTTATCGTATGTCATGATATTGTTCTTACTCCTCCACCATGAAACAAGACAAAGAGTACGTATGGCCAAAAGACGTGAGCGCTGAAGAAATGGAGGAAATCTTCCAAACTGAAGTTACATCTAATCAGCCTGAATGGACCATAGAAGAAGCCAATGCATTATATATTTTTGGAAAGAGACAAAGCAACTAAAATATCAGTCGCAAGCAGCTGTGCATACCATACATGTATTCAAAAGGGCCAGAGACTCAATGTAAATTGTCTTTTTCGGGATTCAAACGTGATCACAATCATAATTTACATCATCGTGGTGGCGCTACAGACTATAACCAGCTTGATCCAGCAAGGAGACAAATAAAAGGACCAGAAATACTCAGAGAAGTGGAAGATGCCATGCGCAATATGAAAGCAGGCAAAATTCCTGGACCAGATAATATAACTAAAGAAGAGACTGAAGCCATGGGTGATTTTGGAATATAAAATAATAACAAAAATATTGAATGATATCTACAACAGCGGATATATACCAGACGACATGCTCAAATCAATATTCATAGCCCTACCAAAGAAATCGGGTGCGATTGAATGCGATGATCATCGCACAATAAGCCTTATGAGTCATATGACTAAGATATTACTAAGAATCATCGTGCGAAGAGTGCGAAACAAAATCAGTCCAGAAATTAGTGATGAACAGTGTGGTTTTGTTAGAGATAAAGGAACAAGCAGTGCCATTTATATCATACGATCTTTAGTAGAAAGAGCCATAGAGGTGAAAACAGATCTATACCTATGTTTCATAGATTACACCAAGGCATTTGACAAAGTAAAGCACCAAGAAATAATCAAAATTTTAGAAAGCATAAACGTAGACAGCAAAGATCCTAGAATAATAAAGAACATGTACTGTCAACAAACAGCGGCCATAAGAACTGGAAACCAATTGGGAATGTTTCAACAAATAAAACAGGGTGTTAGACAAGGTTGTGTACTGTCACCAGATTTGTTTAATATTTATAGTGAGATTATTTTAAGATCCATAAGGGGCATGCCTGGAATAACAATTGGAGGTCATAATATAAATAATCTAAGGTATGCTGATGATACAGTCTTAATCGCTAAGAGTGAAAATGAGTTACAAGAAATGTTGGACATTATAATGAAAGAAAGCAAAAATAAAGGATTCAGCCTTAATAGCAAAAAGACAGAGGTAATGGTAACAACAAAGAAAAAGACATCACCTCAGTGCAAAATAAAAACAGTGGAACAATATTAAAACGGGTAAATGAATTTAAATATTTGGGAACCTTGTTAACCTCAGACGGAAGATGTACTAAAGAGGTGAGATGCAGAATGGTTCAGGCAAAAGCAGCTTTCCAAAAAATGAGGAAGATACTATGCAATCAATTTTTGACAATAGAAACAAGAAAAAGAGTTCTTAATTGTTATGTAGAGCCAGTCTTAACATATGGATGCGAATCATGGACAATAGAACAACAGACAAGAAAATCACTGGAGTCTGTAGAAATGTGGTTTTACAGAAGAATGTTGAGAGTACCATGGACAGCAAAGAAGAGTAATGAAGATGTTATGAGAGAGGTCAAAGCAAAAAGAGAGCTAATTTCCAATATTAAGAAGAAACAATCATCATTTTTTTGCCATGCAAAGAGAAGAGAACAACTGAAATATATTGTAACAACTGGAAAACATGAGGGACGAAGAGATAGAGGGAAGCAAAGAGAAAAAATAACAGACAGCTTAAGAGAATGGCTTGGCAGAAAGTCAACAACAGAAATTATAAATAGCTGCCGAGATCGAAAGTTGTGGATAGATATGATCACCTATGCCAGTAGGCCCGGTACTTGATGATGAGTACCTCTATGCAGGACGTACAGTTGTCCAGCCATAGCCTGGAACTAGACGATTTCCAACTACTCCAGTAAAAGCCGAGAGTGTCAAGAGAGTCTTTACGACCTAACGCATTCTTGAGTGAGGGTCTTATGATTGTATCAACTCCTTGCATTAGCACAACAGCAACAACAATAAGACTACTTTTAAAATGTAAAAGTATTGGGAAAATGAGCAAAGAAGAAACATCAAGCGAGTAAACATTCTTATTTTTAACGCTCTTCTTTGAAGTATCAATTCATGACTTTAGTGAGGTGATTATGCTAATCCACGTTAAGATGTGATACTTGATTCGTTCTGCAAGTTTGCAAGGATGATAAAGCTGGTAGGGATGTTTGTTATTTTGCTATTTGGTGGAAGAGTAATCGATAAAACACAAATCACACTCGATATTTAGTTGAATCATTCATTGTCTGGTTATTCTCTCTTTCTTACACACATTCAATCTATCTATCTATCTATCTATCTATCTATCTATCTATCTATCTATCTATCTATCTATCTATCTATCTATCTATCTATCTATCTATCTATCTATCTATCTATCTATCTATCTATCTATCTATCTATCTATCTATCTATCTATCTATCTATCTATCTAATCTATCTATCTATCTATCTATCTATCTATCTATCTATCTATCTATCTATCTATCTATCTATCTATCTATCTAATCTATCTAATCTATCTATCTACCTGTCTATCTGTCCGTCTGTCTGTCTGTATGTCTATCTGTCTGTCTGTCTATCTATCACTATATATGTCTGTCGCTTCGCTTTCTCTTATGTCTCTTCAGTTTCTTTCCATCTTGACTGGCTACTACCAACGATTATTATTTTCATTAATTTAATTGTTCTTTTAAATATCATTAATTATTTTTTTAATCATAGTCCTACCTCGGGCTGGTGTATGTAGTATCGTGATGACATTTCCCATAATAAATTATTCAATTTTCCAAGAACTTAAAATTCCATAAAGTTGATCGATAAAGAACATAAAATCATGGAAAACAAGATATTGTGATCATGTCAAACAGCGGTAATGGCTTAGAGAAGATAATTATGGAGGGCATTGTTCCAGGTTATACGTGAGATATGAAGACTTAGAAGAAGATGGGCGCAAAATATGAGCTAGGATTTTCTGCAGATGCTGGGCATCTAGCGCAGGACAGATACACGTTCAAACTAGCTGTTATGGTGAGAAGTTTCAACTTTGACACGCTAGATTGTGATGGTAATGAAGATCAGCAGTACGTCTGTCGATATATTTATAATTTTCTCCGAAACTGTATGTTTTCTGCTGTTTGGTAATTGGCTAGAATCGTCATCATTTAGTGCCGTCTCCGCATCGAAGGTTGACTACAATGGAGCGCAATTCCGTTCTGTCTCTTGCTTTGATAGTGCAGGTTGATTAGGCTATAATGTCGTGAGTAAAGTGATCACGAATTGGATATATTGAAAGTCTGTGTGTATTTACGAGTCTACAATTCTTATTCTGCCTCATTATCATCATAATGTGCCATTTTGGTTGGTGTAGGCGATCATGTCCTTATCATTTCTGTTGTTCACTGTTTTCCATGCCATGACACCAAGCTATCTAGTACCTTTTCTCTTTGTCGTCCGTGACCTCTCTTTTCCTGCTTTTTGCCAGTTGTAACCATGTGTTCCAACTTTCCTTTTCTCATTATGTGCTCGAAAAATGTTTGCTTTGTTTCATTCTAATCTTTCTTTAGGAGCTCCCTTTTTGTGTTGGTCTCTTTGAAAATTCTCTTTTGTCTTTTACTATTTTTATTCTGCCTAGATAATAATAAATAACATGATATAGATTATATTTGGAATAATAAATTCGAAACAATATGAATAAATGGAAAACAAAACACTAGGGTTAACAGAAAGGTTATGCATACCATCAGGTAAACAAAAAAGAACAATTAAAAATTTGTAGATTCTGAACAGGTTCCAACAGAGTGGAGTATAATCTTTTCAACACTAAAAGGACAGGAACCTCTGATGAATGTGGCACATGCAAAATTACTACCGAACATCTTCTACAATCGTGCCAACAATATGATGAACAGAGAAAGCTCTCTATTGTCATCAATGGTACTATACCCGGTGAAGTTGTATATAGATGTCAGCAGCCTTGAGATGACGAGCACTTTCGTCAAAATTATCCCTATTTGGCATCTAAATGTGTATGCAGAAGTATAACAGTATGTTTAATTTGGTTGTTTGGTCATGGGTCGTTCTGAAATTGCTCACACTTCTATATTGCTTGTAGATGAGTGTATTAGATGTAGTTAGCGCGCTGGCTTTTAAGTCTTGCTTTTCAGCTTTCGCCCGACGACTACTCTCTTTCATAGTTCGTTCTTAAAAAAGGACGTTAAGCGAGCGTGGATGCATTGTGTCGCTAGATTTACAGTAAATATTCTGTTGAATGTTTTACTCATCTACGGGACATTTTACGTCCACTTCCCCCCCCCCCACCCCCAACCAACTCCAATTTCCTCCTCCAATCCAGTACCTAATTTTGTTTTAATCAACGTCTTTTAGTGTGATGGTTCAGTTAACGCGAACATGAATTCCCTTTGTTCCGGTTAAACTGAGAGCCCCGAGACTTTGTGACACAATAATGACATTTGTACTTGATTTATTCTTACTTAGCACAAAAAGTGATCCTTTTTTAGACATTGTTCTCAATCTGAAAATATCATTTGAGCATCTAAGCTGTGGGTCGTTGGTGAAAACCTGCTGACATTAGATTAAAGGAGACAACTAATAGGTTGGTGTGACATTCTTGGCATTGAAAACTGACGGCGACGGAGACCATCATGAAAGTGATCAGCGACTCATAGCTGACTGATTGCGTCAGGATCGGTGAACCATAACTATCCATATCATATTCCACCTCTCTGTTGTGTCTCTAGAAACGGATTAACAACCAGGAGGGATAGACAGAGAAGACGCCAGTTATTCAAATGGCATGCCGAAGTCGAATGTACCGAGCGGAAAATTATCACATTTGCTGTAAACCAAACTCAACGCATCTACACTCACTTAACGTTATGCGGACGACACAGATAATTTTCTGCTTGATCTTCCGGTGAGCGCACAAAACAGAAACTAACAGCAGAAGTTGACGAAGCTGAAGATGTGAATGAACAGCAATGTGCAAACCTTCAATTTGGTTAATTTAAGTAATATTGTGTAGTATACCAATCTATCTAATGTCAGTTAGAGACGAAGACGCACCTAAGGCAGAAATTGTAGTCACTTTATTTTCGACGATCGTTGTTAACAAGTGTCTGGTCTTGCACAGGTTCATTGCATCTCGCCACACGTCCCCATTCTGGGCGAGCCTCTCAACCTCGGCAAGGGAACTGATGTCTGCTTTTGTTGCATGTTTCCTCGATGTTCTTTTTTTAGTGCTTCTCGGTCTAGGCCAACCTCTTTTTCTTTAACCCTCTGACTCAGTATAGTCCTACTAATACGGCCCCCTTTATCTCACAACACACAAAGACCCGCACTTATAGTTATACACACTAACCATGACTACAACACACGAAATACATTTTCTACAATGAAATTTCATATTACGTTATGTATTGGTTACCACCTTTACTGTTAATCGACCATGAGCAGGTGTTGATGTGACGTCGTTCATGGAACATATCTTATATTGTTCATTACAAGTTGGATGATGACATAGTATATTCTGCCCCATTCAGTGTGTTAATTTATAATTTTTCTCTCTATTTAATACTTTTTTAAAAATAGTATGTTGTTCAAGTATTTAATTAAATTACGGAACGCAGTTAGTAATTATTTAAAAAGTAATTACATTTTTTTTTTTTTTTTACATTTTCGAGGTTTTAATTTGGAACAACATTTATTTCTGACAACCATCTGGCCACAAGACTGCTGGATTTTTTTGGATGAGAAGGCGAAGACATTCGTTGCCTCTCAGTCCATGTTTCTTTCAAACAATAAATTAAACATACTGATCTTTCAGCAAACAATCTTCCGTAACATGCTCTGTTCGATTTATTGACTACCTTTTGCTACCGGAGTAGTAACGATTTAATTTAATATATATTCTTCTTACAGTTGAGTTCTCGTAACTGTAGTAAGAGACACTCAGACAGTCCCTGAGTCCGGTGGTAAGCACTAACAACCCTACTGACGTTTCAGACGTTTGTCACCGTTTGTGATGCTGACTATTACTACTTACACTTACACTTACACACTACACTAATAATGCCTTTTTATGTTTATTTTCTTAAATTTATGTTAAATGATTTTTATGTTGATTATTGAATGTTACTGCCTTGTATTTATTATAAAAATAATATTTATTATTATTTATTTATATTGTAATTAATAAAATGAAAAATGTTATATAAATAGTATTATTTTTATTAAGTTATAGTTATATATATATATATATATTATATAGAAATTTGTTCAACAAGGTAGGTTACGGTTAAGTTAAGTTTAGGGTTAGTTGTAGGATTGTAGACTATTTAAAACCCTAACCTAAACCTAACACAGTCACTTGAGTCACAATAGGGTCTCTTCTAAAATGACGGACTTGAGTGAGAGCAACCAAAAAAATAAAGTGTAAGGGGACGTTACTCTGAACAGAAATAATTTGGGACACTGAACTGGATCTCTAACTCTAGTCTATAATTTATAATATAATGTCATCATCAGACAATTGTGTGAGAGTCTAACTCTGTAGTGTAGTGTGGTAAGTGACTTAAGTAAACTAGTAGTTAACAAACTTAAAAGTTAAAGTTAGTTTCATGATTCAAATTAAAATATAAATATTACTATTGAATTATTGATTACCATCGTAATAATTATATCATCATCTTCATTGAGTGCCTTCTCCGCAACGAAGGTGGCTACCATGGAGCACCATTCTGCTCTGTCTCTTGCTTTGATGGTGCAGGTTGTCATAGGCTGATTTGTCCATCTTTTGATGTTACTTGTCCATGTTAGTCTTGGTCTGCCTCTTTTACCTTGTATTTTCCTCTCCAGGATTACTTTTAGCAGGCTGTTGTGTCTTTTAACATGGCCCAAAAATCGCATTTGTCTTGTTTGAATTGTGCTTAGTAGTTCTCTTTTCATTTTTAGTTGTTTTAAGACTTCGTCGTTTCTTTTCTTTTCCTTCCATCCAACTCTACCTATTCTTCTCTATATCCACATTTCAAAGGCTTCAATTCTCTGTTCTGTTTTCTTGTCTAATGTCCATGTTTCTGCACCATATAGGAATATTGTTATATATTGAATATTGTTATAACCAATGATGGAAAATGTAAAATTGAAATAAACAAAAGAGTAGGTATGGCAAAAAGTAATTTTAATGCCATGAAAAATATCATCATCAAGTACTTGGCCTGCTGGCATAGGTGATCATGTCTCTCCACAACTACTTGGCCTGCTGGCATAGGTGATCATGTCTCTCCACAACTTTCGATCTTGGCAGCTATTTATCATTTCTGTTGTTGACCTTCTGCCAAGCCATTCTCTTAAGCTGTCTGTTATTTTTTCTCTTTGCTTCCCTCTATCTCTTTGTCCCTCAATTTTTCCAGTTGTTACAATATATTCCAGTTGTTCTCTTCTCATTACATAGCAAAAAATGATGATTGTTTCTTCCTAATATTGGAAATTGGCTCTCTTTTTGCTTTTACCTCTCTCATAACATCTTCATTACTCTTCTTAGCTGTACATGGTACTCTCAACATTCTTCTGTAAAACCAAATTTCTACAGACTCCAGTGATTTTCTTATCTGTTGTCCTATTGTCCATGATTCACATCCATATGTTAAGACTGGCTCTATGTAACATTTAAGAACTCTTTTTCTTGTTTCTATTGTCAAAAATGGATTGCATAGTATCTTCCTCATTTTTTGGAAAGCTGCTTTTACCTGAGCCATTCTGCATCTCACCTCTTTTGTACATCTTTCGTTTGAGGTTAACAAAGTTCCCAAATATTTAAATTCATTTACCTGTAAACAAAAGAATAGGAATGGCAAAAAGTAATTTTAATGTCATAAAGAACATAATAACATCAAAACAAATAACACCAGGCTAAATCTAAGAATAGCAAAATGTTACATCTTCTCATATTCCTATATGGTGCAGAAACATGGACATTAGACAAGAAAACAGAACAGAGAATTGAAGCCTTTGAAATGTGGATATATAGAAGAATAGGTAAAATTGGATGAAGGAAAAGAAAACAAAGTCTTAAAACAACTAAAAATGAAAAGAGAACTACTAAGCACAATTCAAACAAGACAAATGCAATTTTTGGACCATGTTAAAAGACACAACAGCCTACTAAAAGTAATCCTGGAGGGGAAAAATACAAGGTAAAAGAGGCAGAGGCAGACCAAGATTAACATGGACGAGTAACATCAAAGATGGACAAATTGGCCTATGATAACCTGCGCCATCAAAGCAAGAGACAGAGCAGAATGGTGCTCCATGGTAGCCAACCTTCATTATAGAGAAGGCACTCGATGATGATGATGAATATTGTTCCACTTGTCTTTATTTTGCACTGAGGTGATGTCTTTTTCTTTGTTGTTACCATTACCTCTGTCTTGTTGCTATTTTTGCTTTATTTCATTATAATGTCCAACATTTCTTGTATCTCATTTTCATTCTTAGCGATTAAGACTGCATCATCAGCATACCTTAGATTATTTATATTATTACCTCCAATTGTTATTCCAGGCATGCCCCTTATGGATCTTAAAATAATCTCACTATAAATATTAAACAAATCTGGTGACAACACACAACCTTGTCTAACACCCTGTTTTATTTGTTGAAACATTCCCAATTGGTTTCCAGTTCTTATGGCCGCTGTTTGTTGCCATTCATGTTCATTATTATTCTTAGATCTTTGCTGTTACGTTTATGCTTTCTAAAATTCTGATTATTTCTTGGTGCTTTACTTTGTCAAATGCCTTGGTGTAATCTATGAAACATAGGTCTATGTCTGTTTTCACCTCTATGGCTCTTTCTACTAAAGATCGTATGATATAAATGGCATTGCTTGTTCCTTTATCTCTAACAAAACCACACTGTTCATCGCTAATTTCTGGACTGATTTTGTTTCACACTCTTCGCATGATGATTCTTAGTAATATCTTAGTCATATGACTCGTATGGCTTATTGTGCAATGATTATCATATTCAGTCGCACCAGATTTCTTTGGTAGGGCTAAAGATTCTTTGATATTTATTTTAGTATGTCGGCTAGTAGGGCTAAAGATTCTTTGATATTTATTTGAGCATATCGTTCTGGTATATATCCGCTGTTGTAGATATCATTCAATATTTTTGTTATTATTTCTATTCCAAAATCACCCATGGTTTCAATCTCTTCTTTAGTTATATTATCTTGTTCAGGAGCTTTGCCTGCTTTCATATTGCGCAAGGCGTCTTCCACTTCTCTGAGTATTTCTGGTCCTTCTCCATTATCGTTAATATCTACTTCCGTTCGTTCATCATTATAAAGATCTTTAATGTATTCTGTCCATCGTTCCCTTATGTTTTCTTGATCAATCAACAGTTCTCCTTCCTTGAAAAATATACTAACATCAAAACAAATAACAGCAGGACTGATACTAAGAATAGCAAAATGTTACATCTTCTCAATATTCCTGTATGGTGCAGAAACATGGAAATTAGACAAGAAAACAGAACAGAAAATTGAAGACTTTGAAATGTGGATTTATAGAAGACAAGGTAGAATTGGATGGTAAGAAAAGAAAACAAATGATGAAGTTTTAAAACAACTAAAAATTAAAAGAGAACTACTAAACACAATTAGAACAAGACAAATGAATTTTTGGGGCATGTTAAAAGACACAACAGCCTACAAAAAGTAATATTGGAAGGGAAATACAAGGTGGCAGAGGCAGACCAAGACTAACATGGACAGGTAACATCAAAAGATGGACAAGTCAATCTATGACAACCTAAAGCATCAAAGCAAGAAACAGAGTGGAATGGTGATCCATGGTAGCCAACCTTCGTTGTGGAGATGGCACTCGATATAGATGATTTCTCTTCTAAGTTTTGCCTTAGCGCAGTCTCAAATGATGTTATACCATTCCTTATACATGGTCTCCATGATTTGTGATCACTTGCCAGATGTTCTCAGTCATTTTCACAGATGGAGAAGTCATTCAGTGATGATTTATTTAAACATTAATGGAAAGATAATCAATAATCTAAGATATGCTGATGATACTGTATTACTAGCAGAAAATCCTAAAGACCTACAAAATTACTTAATGAAATAAACATGACAAGCAAAAATATGGATTAGACATGAATATCAAAAAAGACTAAAACTATGATCATAAGCAAAGAAAATAATCAAAACCTACAAATAAATATCAAAGTTGAAGTGTAGCAGAGAAGGTAGAAAGGGAGTAGAAACAGACAGGGAATAGAGATTAGGAATAAGTAATAGGGAGAAAGGAGAGTAGGGAATTATAAACCAAGCACTTGCACGGGGAAGGGTGTGAAGAAGGTACACACCAAGAGATGGAGTATGGGGAATTATAGATTGAGCACTTTCTTACGCAGAAGAGAAAGTGACGTAAAGAAAAGGGGATGACGCGTTAGCAGAGTTACGGTTGGCAAGTGACTAGAGTATCTAGTCACTTGGAGTCAGAACATCGGAACGACAAGACCTATCGGAGTACGGAGAAACCATCAGAGCGATAACGGTCGATTAGTAGAGATAGGAGAATTAGAGAAGACACGAGTTCACAATGTAAGAGGCCAATAGATAGGATAGGTATAGATAGATAGATTAGGGTGGGACGTTCGATGGGAACGGACCAAAATTAGGGAAAACGGCCAAGTAGATTTTAGATAGGTGTAATAGTAGAGATATCATCAAGAAATAGATAGTGATAGGGTTAGGAGAATGAATGCTACATGAAAATGGAAGTGACAGTAGATTATGATGTATGGAAATTGTAATGAATTGCAGATGTAAAGAAATAAAGAAATAAACTAAGGCTCCAAGTATAAAAAGAAGAGTTTATGTTGTGAACTTATTATTGTTCGGTTACATTGGATGAGGAATGCAGAATGTTGTCCTATCGAGGGACTGTAACTGTTAGCTGAAGCTTCCAGCCAATAAGAGTAATGGAATCTACGAGTTAGAAATAGTAAAGGATTTGAAGACGTGCGGACAGATGGGAAATTGAGAGATTTACGTATGTGGCATACAACGACGTTGTTTCTAACGGTGAGAGAGAGAACAGTTTGATCTCGGACCATTAATCTGGAGGGAGACGGTGATGGATAGGGCATATCAGAACAGCGCGAAGTACATATTTTGATGAAGTACATATTTTGATGAAGTACATATTTTGATGAAGTACATATGCAAATTATTGATGAGACATTTCTGGTTCAGATGGAGAACAGTTTCAAACGTCGATGGTTGTCGATGGTTTTCAATGTGAATGGTTCACTACGGACATTCTCCATCAGTCTCACCATCAATCTCAAATGACAACCAAATGACAAAAAGTATAAAAAGTATTAACAGAAGGAATAGACCTGGAGATAGTACAGAGCTACAACTCTCTTGGACATGCTCTAACTAATGATGGAAAATGTAAAACTGAAATGTAAAAAAAATAGGAATGGCAAAAAGTAATTTTAATGCCATGAAAAGTGTACTAACATCAAAAGAAATAACACCAGGACTAAAACTAAGAATAGCAAAATGTTATATCTTTTCAATATTCCTGTTTGGTGCAGAAACATGGACATTAAACAAGAAAACAGAACTGAAAATTGAAGCCTTGGAAATGTGGATTTATAGATGATTAGGTAGAATTGGATTGTAAGAAAAGAAAACAAATGATGAAGTTTTAAAACAACTAAAAATTAAAAGAGAACTACTAACACAATTAGAACAAGACAAATGAAATTTTTGGGGCATGTTAAAAGACACAATTGCCTACTAAAAGTAATCTTGTAAGGGAAAATACAAGGTAATAGAGGCAGACCAAGACTAACATGAACGAGTAACATCAAAAGATGGACAGGTCAGCCTATGACAACCTGTACCATCAAAGTAAGATACAGAGCAGAATGGCTCTCTATGGTAGCCAAACTTTGATGCAGAGACGGCACTCAATGAATGAATGAAAATAATTAAATTTGTAAATTATTATAAATATTAAATATTTAACTTCAGTAGTCGGTGTTGTTTGGTAAAAAGTAAGTTTAATTAATGTAACAATTAATTAGGCTATTATTAGGTAAAGTTAACTTAAAAGTAACTGTTAACAAACAACTGATGCCTTCTTAAAATTCTTGCCATGTATAATTTATTGCAGTTGAGTTAGATACTCTTTTATAACATAATTCTTGCTTCTAATTCTTACATTCTGTATTCACTGTAAAACTCTAGTGTTAATTATGGTTAGTAATATTACTGGTGAGAGATTAGTAAGATAATTAAGTTTAGCTGTGGACTCACTCAGCAGTACAATGTACATCATACATTCGCATACGTATACTTTGGACTTGGTATTGATTAACATTAAAAATTCTGTTAAGAACAAAAGTGTCACAGGTGTATGCTGCAAAAACCCTTTATAGAGGTAAAAAAAAAATCAATTACACACCAACACCCTATCCTTGGATATTGTAATCTCAATTATATCACCTGTGGAGTAGAAATACTAACAATCATTTTATGTTAGTGTTGCTATGTATACTCATCATAATACAGTAGCAACCAAAAGATAAGACGGGAGTGTTTGGAGTACTCATTTATGTCCATTAAAATATTGAGCTGTTTATAAATTCTTGTTCTTATATATATTATCGTTATTAATGTAGCCAATATTTATCCCAATGTTATGCTACCAATGCCATGCCTGGACACCAGGTGCAAGAACAATAAGAATAATAACCACCATCAAGATGAAATGTGTTAGACGAATGACAGGAAACAGTCTGAGAGATAAGATCAGAAATGAAGAATTGAGAAAAAATCTAGTAATGACCCCTGCCATAGGATATATAAAGAAACAACAGATAAAACGGTCTGGCCATGTAATAAGGCAGAAAGCTCAAAACACAAAACAATGAGCCTTCAATAAACGTTGCAAGAATACCAGATCTAAGGGCCAACCTTGAAAAGTAAGGATTGATGGAATATTAGAAACACTAGGAAAAATAACAACAGCAGAGGCAAACAGAAGAGCAAAAGACCGTAAATTATATCTCCGCTTGACGCTGAAAGGCAAATGTGGAAGGAAAGAAGAAGATTAATGCACCCCAGTAGTACCCCAATCTGATCATACCTGATCACACTGTAAGGCCTGTACATTTCGTCTTCTTTCCTTAGCCACAGCCTAACAGTGTTGTCATTGACCAGTATACTATGTCTGGGGATATGCAATGCAACACTAAACTCAGCACAGAAAAGGAGCTGCAGTAATTTCTTCTCTTCTCAGCTGGAGTGGTTTCTTTTCTTGTGCTCAACGCACAACTTAAATTTTATCATCTGTCTGTGTGACTGAATCAGGCAGTTCTTCTCACCCATCTTGAGATTAGAAATCTTTCTTAAAAATTCTGATTGTTCTGTATGGAATTGTAACAAGATACATTTGTTAGGCTAGCACCCATTACTCACCCCTACAGCAATCACTAATCTATTTGTTGATTATTTCAGTAAAATAAAATTAAACACCTTATTAAATTGATCAGAGAATTCTTCTGAAGGTAATTGAAATGTGGTTTTTATAGAGGACAATTCAATAATTACACAGGAAACGTAAAATTTATAGCAGTATTGAATAATGAAATAAGCCAATTTCATTACAGCATGTGCAGTGCACCCCACTTACATTAGATGCATTTCATCATCATCATCGAGTGCCGTCTCCGCAACGGAGGTTGGCTACCATGGAGCGCCATTCTGCTCTGTCTCTCACTTTGATGGTGCAGGTTGTCATAATCTGATTTGTCCATCTTTTGATATTACCCATCCATGTTAGTCTTGGTCTGCCTCTGCCTCTTTTACCTTGTATTTTCCCTCCAGGATTACTTTTAGTAGGCTGTTGTGTCTTTTAACATGGCCCAAAAATCGTATTTGTCTTGTTTGAATTGTGCTTACTAGTTCTCTTTTTATTTTTAGTTGCTTTAAGACTTCATCGTTTGTTTTCTTTTCCTTCAATCCAATTCTACCTATTCTTCTATATATCCACATTTCAAAGGCTTCAATTCTCTGTTCTGTTTTTCTTGTCTAATGTCCATGTTTCTGCACCATATAGGAATATTGAGAAGATGTAATATTTTGCTATTCTTAGTTTTAGCATTGGTTTTATTTGTTTTGATGTCAGTATGTTCTTCGTGACATTAGAATTACTTTTTGCCAGTCCTATTCTTTTGCTTATCTCAGTTGTACATTTTCCATCACTGGTTATAGTATGTCCAAGGTAGTTGTAGTTCTGAACTGTTTCCAGGTCTATTCCTTCAATTTTGATATCCACTTGTGGGTTTTGAGTATTTTCTTTGTTTATGACCATAGATGCATTTAGAAACTACAATTTGGATTAAGAATTAATGTGCAAAATTGATAGCTGCCATCCATTTAAACTAATTTACTAATTGTGTATATTAGTATTTAATTAATTTATTATTTACAGGCATAATGATCCTGTTAGTTTTGTTGTTTCCACTGCTCGGCACATTTGCCTTAGACAACCCTCCTCTTGAAGAGGCAGCTGTGGCTGCAGAATCTTGGAAATGGTCTGACTTCTGGCTTGTTCATCTCATCTTTAATTTATTAGGCTATGCGACCATCTTTGTTCCAGGCTACATTGCTATAAAAATGTTGCGACGCATCAGATACAACGAAATTGCAAGTAATACAATAATTGTGTTATGTGTTTGTTGATTTAAGTTTAAATTTATACAAATACTTCTATAAATGCCACTTCTTTATATTTATCTTGTAGTGTATCTCTTCTATCTATCGTCCTTTCGAGCCGAAGACGGCACATAGGGCAGAACCACAATCTCAAAAACAGAAACCTTGTGTGCCAAAATGGCACATATTGCAGAGATCACTGCTTTTAAAATCTATGGTCTGTTTCCATAACAATGCTTTTTACAATGACAGCTTGTCAAGCCATCGATCAACCTCCTTAGTCGCCTCTTACGACATGCCTGGAAGGTCACAGTGTCACTATTCTTTACATCCCACATAATGAGGCCCCGGTAACACACGGGAGAGTGTATCTCTTAAGACACATAAATTAAAACTTTGCACAGTATTGCAGACAAATTTAGCAACAAACAGAAATAATATGCTGTTGATTATAATTTTAATTCTTTTTACATTTAAGGTCCATAGTTACATGTGACAAATAAGAAGGAAACTGAAATTTTGATGATACAAAAAAATTGTTTATATTTAATTGAAGTAGAATTAATTAGATGATTTAAAAATACTGTAGATTAGATCTTGATTTGAAATCAACAGGGATAAAACAAAAATAATGAATAAAAACAGTACCCCAGAGGGCTACATATATCTCAATCGCCAGGCTTTGGAAAGAGTAGACCACTCTATTTATATATATATATATATATATATATATATATATATATATATATATATATATATATATATATATATATATATATATATATATATCTTGGTAGTAATATAGATCAAGAAGGTGAAAAAAAGAAAGAAATCAGAAGCAGGATAGCAAAAGTAGCAACAAATTTTAAAAAGCTGGACAAAATATGGAAATCAAAAATACTATGCAAGAAAACCAAACTTAGAATATTCAACCCAAACATATTGTATTATCAACACCCACCTATGCATGTGAAAGCTGGAAAACATCAAAAGAAATTCAGAAAAAACTAAATGCGTTTGAAGACAAATACCTAAGAAAAATACTCTGTGTACAATGGAATGAATTCAAGACTAACATTGAAATAAGATAAATGGCCATACAGCCAATGGTCTCATTTATAATTAAGGAAAGAAGATGGCCATATGTCAGATGTGTGCTGAGAAGAGACAATAAGAGAATTCCAAAACTGGGTCTTCTGTGGGAAACATCAGGATACAGTAAAAGAGGAAGACCTAGAGAGATACTGAAAAGAACTATTATAAGAGAAGCAAAGTTGGCAGGCATAGACTCATTTGATCAAATCCAACATCTTGCCCAGAATAGAGGTGGGTGGCGAAAAACACTACAAGCCCTCTGTGACGTCTAAGGCCACTGGAAGGATCAAGGTAAGATCTCTTTTGTAAATTCTCAGAATCTGCAGTAGCTCAAACCAATATTAGATTGGAGTGTCTCTCATTGTCCTGAATAAGAACTTATGGCATTTGATTGAATGTAGATCACTGTATCTTCTTCCCTTCCTCATTTGCCTTTCAGCATCAATGGGAGATATAGCCTACAGTCTTTTGCTCATCTGTTGGCCTCTCCTGCTGTTATATTTCCTAGTGTTTCTTATATTCCATTAATCCAACTTTTTTATGACTGGTGCTTAGGTTTGGTGTTTTGAGTTTATTGAAGACTCTTTGTATTGTGTTTTCATAATTCTGTCTTATCGCATGGCCAAACCTTTTGATCATTTGTTTTTTATGCATTCTATGGTGGGAATCATTCTAAGCTTTTTTCTCAATTCTTAATTTCTGATCTTATCTTTCAGACTAATTTCTGTTGTTTGTCTTAAACACTGTTTTGTATTTTTTCTCTCAGTTATCTTCTTTTTTCTTCTTCTTCTTTCAATTTTTCAAGTTATTACAATATTCAAGTTGTTCCTTTTTCATTACATGACCTAAAAATGATTGTTTCTTTCTGATGCTGGTTATAAAGTTTCTTTTGTTATTTACTCATACAGAAGGGTAACAAGCATATAGTATGGGATACTCAGTCATAGACTAGTGGCATGTTGCAAGTCTGATCTTTAGGTCTCTAGATATTCATAACAAATACTGAGTTGGAGAACATTGCTAAACAACAATCATTGTTCATCTGATTGAATCCACTGGTAAAAGAAGGTGTTACAGGCGCACAACCAGATGCACAGTTACATACCATCAGAAGAAACAGATGATCAAATCAATCAGAAGACCACAATCCCCAAATCAGGATGCCTTTCATAATATGAATAGATGGGAGCAAGTTATTATTATACGCCTCAGTACATTACACAATCCACTCCAGTCACATGTATACAAAATTGAAGATCTACACCTCAGCTACATGTATATGTGGACAGGCACCCTGACTGCTGAACACATACTCCAACTTCTTCTTCTTTCCTTCCTCATCTGCCTTTCAGCGTCGAAGGGAGATATAATTTGCGGTCTTTTGCTTCTCTGTTCGCCTCTGCTGCTGTTATGTTTTCTAATGCTTCTAATATTCCGTCGACCCATCTTTTCCGTGGTCGACCCTTGGGTCTGGTGTTCTCACAACGTTTGTTGAAGGCTCGTTGTGTTGTGTTTTGTTTTTTCTGCCTTGTCACATGGCCAAACCATTTTATCTGTAAACATACTCCAACACTGTACTGAATATAATAGACTGAGGAAGATCCATTGGCCATAGATCACTACAGACAAAACTATATGGGCCACTGCAAGAATTACAAAAGACAGGAAACGACATTGCAGATATAGACAATACTTCAGGCAAATGAAAGACAGATAGATATGATTAAAAAAAAAAAAAACTATCTTTACGTCACATAGTACCATTGCTGGTGTATGATGGGGGGCAACGACAGAACCAGAGTAATAAAGGCCGCTTGGTCAAAGCAGTCGCCACGACGTGTGAGACTCAGGATTTTATTTCACCCCGATAGAAAAAATCCTTTCTGTCTACCGCGGGCTTCGAGCACCGAACGTCGGCTTTTCAGCCAGCGGAACAGTGGTTTTAGCCACACGGCCACGCGCTCCCTATTGGAAACTGAAAATGGATTTAGAGAAGAAAAAAAAACTATAGTTGTTATATGTGATATGTAATTGACTGGAAGAGTGGGGGGACGCCTGTCACGGAGCAGGAAAAAATAAATGTATTACTTAGGTTTAAGTAATTTATAACTAATTTAAAAGACTAAATAAATTCACTAACATTGATAATAAAGATATCAATTATGTTGGTGATAATAACATGTATGTTGGACATGTACAATGTCAACACGCTGATATTAGGTTATTTCTGACACACATATGGTACTTAATACAAGATTGTTTTCTAAACAAATTCTGCTTTTTTTTTTTTTCTATTTAATCTTTTCTTAACTTTTTTGTTAATCAGAACCAGGCAAGTTGCAGAAGCTAGCAGTTCTGTGTGTTTTTGGAAAGGAACAGTATAGTTTGGAGGAAGGTGGTGGGAAATCTTCCAGCTCTTCTTCACCAGCCCCCAAAACAGAAGATTCATTTTTAGTGTCAGCCACACGTTTGCTGGCATGTTTTGCTGGACTTCAGGTTTCATATCTGACTTGGGGAGTTCTGCAAGAAAGAATTATGACGATTGAGTATGGGCGCACAGAAAATCTGCCAGGGGAGTTCTTCAAAGACTCACAATTCCTAGTTTTTGTCAACCGCATCCTGGCATTTATCATAGCCCTGATTGTTATATTGTTTCGCCCACAACCTCAACATACTGCTCCATTGTATAAGTACTCGTTCAGTTCATTCTCAAATATTATGTCCTCCTGGTGCCAATATGAAGCTCTGAAGTTTGTTAGTTTTCCTACTCAGGTATGTATTGATAATTTCATAGTTTACTTCATTATGCACACAAATTAAAAACAGGCAATGGCTAATTTAATTTTCATTAGGAACCAAAACTGACTTTATTATTAGTTGTTGATACATAACTGCAGCTTACTAAAGCCAATAAGTTAAAATGAATGGGTAAGTAGAATCAAACAAAGCACACTTACATGCTGACATTCTGAATTCCCTCAGGGACACAGAACAAAAAAAGTGACTTAAAAAATTACCCTGCATCCACAACTATGAACAGACTGCAAGTGTATCATGTCAATGTGGGAGATGCCAGACAGGAGCAGTTGTAGTGTTGCAGCGTTTCTTTCAAACTTCTTTCTGACCTTACTACTTGTTCTTTCTTTGGACACACATATATAACTCATCAATCTTTTTAGTACAAGTATAAACAAGGTCTTTATTGGTGTTACTTGACATAGCCTATCGGCGATGATGAATTGTCAAATAACGTTTGTGTGTGGCCGTTTCGTATTCATAAAGTTCTATCTGTGGTTATCTATCTATCTTGTTGACCGTATACTCCGTATAGTATTCTTAAGTACATCTGCCTGTCTCTTTCTGATAGTGCTGAGGAACTAGTATCTGAATGTGCTCAGTCTGGCCGAGTGTGGCCGAATTGTCTCGAGTCTCGCTGAGTGTGGCTGAGTCTGCCCGAGTGTAGCTAAATGTCTCCCTAGCTACTGCTCCTCGCCCAAAAACGTTCTGGGCCTCTCCTCTCCTAATCTCCCTAGTTCCCAGGGTCTCGGGGTTTAAGTCCCAGGTGACCACACCCCCCCGACCACTGATACGGCCTAACCTACGTCTCCTGACCGTCACTATCTCTCTAGCTCCGCCTTTTTTTAATTATCTCTAAAGTCTTATTACTTTAGGAGTCCTGTCGAACCTGTCCATCTTCCTAAGTCCGTCCCCTAACAACTAAAACTCGAGGCGATTTCCAATTCAGAGACTCAAAGAGTAATCACTGCTGAACGTAAAGATAACCTGGTCTTTTGATTACGCGGGGCAGTTTAGTTGTCCGCTTTCATCTCAGGTCTTCACTGGACTTCAAGGCGTCTGCCGATATAAGAGTTTCCTAGGAACCAGCGGCCGTGTCGTTGCGTTACGCAACTTTGTCGACCAGAGCAAACATCTGTCTGGCTTTAGGCTGACCACCTGTACGCATTTCACTGGTAATCTTCAAGTTGATTACGACTCAGCGACTGAGTTGGGTAGACTTAACGTCTCCTTCCTAATCCTCTGAAGAGTGTCTTTTCTACGCCGCCTAAAACTATCCTACTTCACATCGTCATCGCCTCATTCTTTTATTCTTCTGTCTATCGTCATATTCTTCTGTTCTTCCATTATCGCCCATGACTGAGTCACACTATAACATATATCTCCGTCAACATTTCAGTTGAATTGATATATTCATAGATCAATTTAACTCAAAATAAAAACATAGTGTGACTGCTCTCTTTCTACTTCCTTAATGGGCTAACTAATTTCCTTTTTCTCATTGTACATCAATTATTACAACAATTAGAAATACAAATTCAACATCTATAAACTGGAATCTCAAAAGAAAAATCCATCATGTATACAATCATCTTACAACATCGCTCTGCCATGCCACTTTGTTTTGCTTTGAAGCCTCTGACTAACGTGACGTCACTCTGGACCTAGCCTGAATGTAGGCCAGCTAAATTGAGGTCATCGTCTGTTTTGTCTATGTCTAACCCACATTTCTTTCCGTCTCTTAATTTAAACTGGTAGGTTCTGTAATTGGTGTTTACATATACAACATTCATAATTCTACAACAATATCATGACATTCAATAAACATCTTTGCGACACAACATGTGTCTCATGTATACAAAACATTTTGTGGAAACATCAATTCTGAAATATTTAAGGCTCGATCGGCCTTCGCACTGTACTCTCTTAATTGCCTAATAAGACGTGTTTAGTCTTTCTTCGGCATCATATCTGTGCCAGTTCTGAAAAAGAAACAAGACCCGTCTACTCTGTTCTCTTATTCTCCCTGAACACGTGCTCCTCTGGCACTGCTAATAAAGTTGTCTGCATAGCAATACGCTTTCTTACAGAATCTCTTAGCCACAGGCTTAATTTACTGGTCAACTCATGTCGGGTCGAAAGTCTTCCTATGTGTTCTCTCTCACCACATATTCCTAAATTTTAGGCAATTCTCTCCGTCTACATATAATTACATTTTCATAAAATTGTCTTTTTTAAAAAATGTGCATCTCACATGTTTCTCCTCAAATTATACACACAACAGTCTTGGACAGACCGAACATTGAAGCATAGAAGTAATCACAGACACATAGCAATCAAAATTATGACTTAAACTTGATACAGAATCTAGTCTGTCTAGGCTTCCATTAAAATATCCACAACACACTTCATCCACACATCTGCACACCTCACAGTGCTGTTCCACACTTGGAATTCCTATAGAACTCATAGAGTCTCTCCATCTCGGGTCACTGACTCTCTCGTCTCTTCTTAGTCTCCTAAGACTCTCTCCATGCATACTCTATTTCCTGTAAATTCTAAGTTCTCTTAACTTGACTCAAACTTTTTTTTAAACCGATGTAAACATGGTTACCATTTTGTTTGTTTACTTCAGGTGACTCACTAACATCTTCATACATATAGTTCTGTCTCCTCATTAAGGCAACAGTACATTTACAGACTCCTACTCATCATTCAGTGCACACTGACATTATACATATAAAATTCGTCTAAAAGTTAGTAGACTCTTACACCTTATTAGTTACAACATCCACAAGTAAAATAATTACAATTCTTAATATGTATGTTTCTTCTTTTTGTATCTTTTATCTCTTCCATCACTAGTGGTTGTCAGGTCTCCTCTTCCTGACCTATGATCTTCTCTGAATCTGTTACCTTTATCTATTTCTTTCTGGTGGTCAAAAAACTCTTGCCGTCGTCCCAATCGTATGGCAAAAGGCAGGTCTACTTTGACTCTTTCATCGTCTTTTCTTCTTCTTTCAGCGATAATGGCATCACGTTCTGGTGTTCCCAATGGCCAAAATTTCACTTGCTCTGCCTTTTCTATTTGGGTCTTTTCAAACTCTTCATTTATGGCAGCAACCCTCCTTTCTCGTATTGTAGGCAATCTGTCAGTTTCAGGACGTTTCTTGCTACCTTTTACCCCATCTGCCATATCCTCTAATTCCTTGTCCATTTCACGCGCATATTTATCAGCTGCTTTCTCTAATGCATGAAACACTGCTAGTTCGTTAATTTTCTTCTCAGCACTTTTACTTACAACCTCTACACTATTTGTATCACTGTTGCGCTCTGTCCTATCAAGTTTCCCTTTCTCGTTTTCCTTCTTCAAATTTTCTGTAGTAGATTTCTTTCGCCTTAGAGACGCTACCTCTTCCTCTAAGTCAGACTTCTCTCGTATTAGGTTCTTTACTTTGTCATCTACTTCTGATTTCTCCTTTCTTAAACTTACAACTAAATCCTTGGACACTTTAACTTCACCTAAAAGTTGGCTATTCTGTGCTTTCATCTCATCAACTTCTCGAATCATACATACACTGTGTCTGTCAGTCTCAGACTCTTGTTCTTCAAGCTCTTTAATTCTTGTCTCTAGACACTTGTTTTTGCACTCTAGCCTATCTACTGTGTCTTTCAGCTCTAGTAGCATCAACTCATCTCTTTCACTTCTCTTTTCCATAATTCTTATCTCGGCATCTTTTCTTGATATCACATCTTCTAGGATGTTTGTAGCCACACAGGCGTCTCTAACTTGTTTCTTCACCTCCCTCGTTTGTGTTATTTTATCATTAGGTTTAGTTTGTCCTCTAACCTCTACAGTCTGTGTTTGTGCACAGCTTACCTGTGTCACCAATACTTCTCTATCAGTACCTTCTGTTTGTGTAGCACTGTCGATCATTCTGTTCTCAGTCTCTTTAATTCTCACTAACATACATTCATTTTTATTGCTGATCGCATGACTCGACTTATCTTCTAAATTATGTTCCATTCCCTCTAATTCCTTCTCCTTTCTGATTAATTTGTTTTGTTTCAGGCTAGACAGTCTGTTTGTCTTGATGTTTGGGCCGTTTGATTTGGACCACTTGGTCGTTTTCGCATCCACGTGCTTGGTTGCGCGTTTCTCTTTGACTCCAGAGGGATCTTGCCAACCACGCCTGGGTGTTTGATTAACATGCTGTGCCCAAACTTTTGATTTACAATTCACTTTATTCATTTCAATCCTGTCTACACTATTTATTTCATAGCTCTTACGTCCAGCAGTTTGTCTTTTGTCCTTCCATCTCCACCTAGATTCCTGGGGTGGTAATCTTCTTCCGTGAAAATGCCTTGTTTCCCTTCTCACTGCATATATTTCTTTACTCAATTCACCTAGTCGTCCCTTATTTCTCCATCTATTACTCGCTTGATTAACTTCCCTAGGCTTTTCTACTATTTTTCTTTTATTAAACCATTCACTGATGGTTGGGCTTTCTTCAGGTAGGTTTAAATTCACTTTCTTCATGAACCCGATTTCTTTAATAGAGACATTAATCGCTTCATCTAGCGTCTCAGGGTTCAGCCTCGCTAAGTGTAGTTTTAGATCTGTGGATATTAGTCCATCTATAAAAGTCTCTATTAATTGTCTACCAAACTGTCAGTATCTAAACCAGATTCCTCTGCTAGCTCTAAAAGTCTATTACTGTAAGCAGTTATTGTCTCTCCTCTTTCTTGTTTAAACTTCCTCAAAAGTATGAAAGCAGTGTAGGCATCTCCTACAGCAGCATACCTAGTTTTTAAATCTATCTGGAGGGACTTCCATGTACTTGAAGGTTCATTCTTTAGCCTTCTCTGGATGAAGTCAGATACTTCGCCTCTACTTGTTTTAAAAGCTATTAATTTCTTGTCTTCCTCATTTATAGGAAAAATGAGAGCATACTTTTCAATTTCTGCCATCCATTGTCTGAATTTGGATGGATCGCCAGAGTAATTTGAGATACTGGCACTCACTTCTTGCTGTCTAAAACTATTTTCTAAACCGGTGATGACTCTACTAATTTCTTGCAGGGTCTGCAAAGTGGGAGTCATGCCTCTCTTCATCTTGATAACTATTTAATTAAAAATAAACTGATTCGCAAGCAACATACACGCGCACACACGTTTAGATCGGTCAAAGAATTTCTACGATCTTCCACTAACACTCAAGAAAAAACTTATTTACTTCACACTAACCTTGTTCAACATATCATATGCATCTCTAAAATATATAAGAAAAATCCAACTTACATGCTTCTGAAGTCCATGGAATACCTAACACACCTTATAACATCCTAAAAACTACACAATAATATACTAATTTAAAACAATAATTAACTACTTAGTCTTTTTTAGGTTCTCAAGTGGACATCAGTTTTCACATAAGGCATAAGGTTCTCTGTTTATCTTTGCCCTCCGATGCATTTCACATTTATTTCAAACACAAATAATCTTTCACCTCCGGAATAGTAAAAAGTCGCGAACTGACAGCTTCTCTGGTGTTTTTTTTCACAATGTGTTCTGTATAGTAAATATAGTGTTTTTCTTATAATTTCTTGGCTGCTCGGTGGCACTCGTTGCTGTAAGTATGTAGGTTTACGCTGGAAGTGCGTAGGTTTACGCTGGAAGTGCGTAGATGGACGTCGGAGTTGGTTAAGAGAAAATTCTTACTTTTTTTTTCTTCCAGGTCCTTCTTTAAAAGAATAAAATCCTGCGTCACGGCAACAGAAAGGAATGTGATGTTGCAGGGTTTCTATCTGATTTCTTTGTAACTTATTACTTGTACTTTCATTTGACACAAATATATAACTCATCAATCTTTTTAGTACAAGTATAAACAAGGTCTTTATTGGTGTTACTTGACATAGCCTATCGGCGATGATGAATTGTCAATAACGTTTGTGTGTGGCCGTTTCGTATTCATAAAGTTCTATCTGTGGTTATCTATCTATCTTGTTGACCGTATACTCCGTATAGTATTCTTAAGTACATCTGCCTGTCTCTTTCTGATAGTGCTGAGGAACTAGTATCTGAATGTGCTCAGTCTGGCCGAGTGTGGCCGAATTGTCTCGAGTCTCGCTGAGTGTGGCTGAGTCTGCCCGAGTGTAGCTAAATGTCTCCCTAGCTACTGCTCCTCGCCCCAAAAACGTTCTGGGCCTCTCCTCTCCTAATCTCCCTAGTTCCCAGGGTCTCGGGGTTTAAGTCCCAGGTGACCACACCCCCCCGACCACTGATACGGCCTAACCTACGTCTCCTGACCGTCACTATCTCTCTAGCTCCGCCTTTTTTTAATTATCTCTAAAGTCTTATTACTTTAGGAGTCCTGTCGAACCTGTCCATCTTCCTAAGTCCGTCCCCTAACAACTAAAACTCGAGGCGATTTCCAATTCAGAGACTCAAAGAGTAATCACTGCTGAACGTAAAGATAACCTGGTCTTTTGATTACGCGGGGCAGTTTAGTTGTCCGCTTTCATCTCAGGTCTTCACTGGACTTCAAGGCGTCTGCCGATATAAGAGTTTCCTAGGAACCAGCGGCCGTGTCGTTGCGTTACGCAACTTTGTCGACCAGAGCAAACATCTGTCTGGCTTTAGGCTGACCACCTGTACGCATTTCACTGGTAATCTTCAAGTTGATTACGACTCAGCGACTGAGTTGGGTAGACTTAACGTCTCCTTCCTAATCCTCTGAAGAGTGTCTTTTCTACGCCGCCTAAAACTATCCTACTTCACATCGTCATCGCCTCATTCTTTTATTCTTCTGTCTATCGTCATATTCTTCTGTTCTTCCATTATCGCCCATGACTGAGTCACACTATAACAGTAGCAGTTAGTTGTATAGGGTGTCTCTTTAATGACTGTGCATTTTTTGTTGTTGAAATAATTACGCACCTAAATTTTATCTATGTATGATGTAATAGTTCAAGCACCATTTACGTGTTCATTTAAACATCACTGCTACATGATAGATCTGGCTTACAATGGTGTTAACGATTGAAGAAAGAGTATTTATAGTGGAGAATGTGTTCCGTAACGGCGGCAAGTATTCGAATGGGGTTGTTGAACAATTTGTGAATAGATTTCCTGATACACCAGTGCCTCATCGAAATACTGTGAGTAATTTAATAATCAAATTTCAAAACACCGGTAGTGTACATGATGTTAGCCGTCCTGGTAGACCATCTGTTCTTGAAGTAACATCTCTCAACATCCAGGACAGCATTCTAATGAGTCCTGGCAAATCAATAAGAAAGCTGGCTCAACAAGTACACAAATCAAGCAGTACTGTTCATAGAGTTCTGAAAAAAAAAATTAAAGTTACATCCGTACAAATTTTCCGTCGTTCCTCAATTAAAAGAATTAGATCACCAATCCAGAATTAATTACTGTATGTGGTTTGAGAATTTTCTAGCCCAAGAAGGTGAGGAAATCCTTGATTTCACTTTCTTCACAGATGAAGCATGGTTCCATTTGTCTGGGTACGTGAATAGGCAGAATGATCGTCTTTGGAGTGATGAAAATTCACAAGCATTGCACCCAGTGCCTCTCCACGATCAGAAAGTAGGAGTGTGGTGTGCAATGAGTCGTCAGCGGATAATCGGCCCAATTTTCTTATATGAAACAATAAATTCAGAAAGATACAGGATTAACATACTGGAGCGATTCGTAACCCAACTTTCTGAGCCAGAAATTGAAAAAGCTTGGTTTCAACAAGATGGCACAACTGCTCACACTGCTGTAAAATCACTGGAATTTTTATATGAAATTTTTGCTAATCGTATAATCTCTCGCGAATTTGGCCTGCACGGTCTCCTGATCTTACTCCCATGGACTACTATCTCTGGGTGAACTGAAAGGAAAAGTGTACGAAAACAATTCCCACACACTCGATGAGCTGCAGGTTTCAATCGCCAACAACATTAATAATGTTACACAGCCCATACTGCGTAAGGTTTTTCTTCTTCTTCTTTCCTTCCTCATCTGCCTTTCAGCGTCGAGGGGAGATATAATTTGCGGTCTTTTGCTCTTCTGTTCGCCTCTGCTGCTGTTATGTTTCCTAGTGCTTCTAATATTCCATCGATCCATCTTTTTCGTGGTCGACCCTTGGGTCTGTTCTCACAACGTTTGTTGAAGACTCGTTGTGTTGTGTTTTGTTCTTTCTGCCTTGTCACGTGGCCGAATCATTTTATCTGTTGTTTCCTTATATATTCTATGGCTGGGGCTATTCCTAGCTTTTTTCTCAGTTCTTCATTTCTGATCTTATCTCTCAGACTTTTTCCTGTCATTCGTCTAACACATTTCATCTCTGTAGAGGTTATTTTTCTTGTTGTTCTTGCATCTAGAGTACAGGTCTGGCATTGGTAGCACAACGTTGGGATGAAGATTGTATTGTATAGTGCTCGTTTTGCCTCCAGAGTTATTTCCTTGTTGGACAATAGTGGTGATAACTGTCCGATGATTTGACAAGCTTTGTTGCATCTTGATTCTATCTCTGCTGTTGGGAATTATCGTTTGTCATTAGACTTCCTAGATATTTGAATTCCTCTACTTGTTTTAGTTGTCTGCCTTCTATAGTTATGTTGATGTTCTGTTTATTTTTGGCGACATTCATGACTTCTGTTTTGTTGATGTTGATTTTCATGTTGTATTTTGTTCCTAAGATGTTGAGTTTGTTTAAGTGTTCTTGTAGGTCTTCTATTGTTTCATGTATTAGTGCCTGGTCGTCTGCAAATAGAAGCTCGTTGATCTCCTCTGTCTCTGATGGGTTGGCTAGCTTGCATATATGGTCCATGTATGTAATAAACAATAGGGGGGATAGTACGCACCCCTGTCTTACACCTGATCTAACTTCGAAGTGGTCTGTGTAGCCTGTTGCTGTTCTGACCCTGCAGCTGCTGTTGGCGTAGAGACTTTTAATAATGTTGGTTAGATGTTGGCTTACTCCGTATGTTGTTAGTATCTCCCACAGTTGTTCTCTGTTCACTCTGTCGAATGCTTTTTCCTGGTCAATGAAGGCTATGTATAAGTTTTGGTTGTGTTCTGTCATTTTTTCTGCAAGCTGTTTTAGTGTGAATAGTGCGTCGGTACATCCTCTGTTTTTTCGGAACCCCATTTGAGAATCGCTTAACTGTAGTTCTATTATTGGTCTCAGTCTTTTTTCCAAGATTTTGGCGTATAGCTTTCCTACATGGCTGAGCAGAGATATACCTCTATATTGATTGCAGTCTCTTTTGCTACCTTTCTTTTCCATATTGGTACGATGATTGCCTGTTGCCAGTCTTCTGGGCTTGTTGTTGGTGCCATGCTGCATTAAATATTCTGTGCAGTCATTGCGTTCCTGTTTCTCCCGCTGCTGCTATTATTTCTATTGGAATGTTATCTATCCCTGGTGCTTTGTTTCTTGGTGCATATTTGATTACTTCTTCTATTTCCTCTTTCATGATGTTGGGTTCAGTATTTGTGAGTTCTAGCGTGGTTTTTGTTGTCTTGTTGGTAGTTGGTATGTAAGGTTTTTGACAATATGAAAAAACGTATCAACATTTGCCAACTAAAACGTGGTGGATATTTCGAATACCTTTTGTGAATAGTGATGTTATATGTTTAACTTTACCGAAAAAGGAACAAGCTACAGCAGTACATGATGCGTGATCTACATAAATAAATTGGAACAACTAGATTTTCAAATAATGCACAGTCATTAAAGAAACACCCACCGATCTGGAAGACCTTCAATTTCACAAGACCAAATTATGGAACTCCAAGACAGAATTACAATGAGTCCAAATGCTTCTTTAAACCACTTGTCTCAACAGGTGCAAATATCTAAGAGTTCTGTTCACAAGGTTTTAAGAAGTGAACTACACTATCGTCCATACAAATTAACTGAAGTGTCTCAACTCCAAGAAAGACATTATAAATCCCGTTTAAACTACTGCATGTGGTTTCAGAATTTTATTTATGAACATGGCGCTGCCATCCTTGACGTTACTTTTTTCACTGATGAGGCCTGGTTTCATTTATCCGGTTATGTGAACAGTCAGAACAATCGGTTGTGGAGCAGTGAAAACCCCATGAATTTCATCAAGTGCCGCTTTACGATCAAAAAGTCGGAGTGTGGTGCGCTATAAGTCGTATGCGGATAATAGGACCTATATTTTTTAATGAAACAATAAATGCAGAACGTTACCGTACTTTAATTCTGGAACCGTTCATAGCACACCTTACAGAACGGGAAATTATGGAATCCTGGTTTCAGCAGTATGTGGCAACAGCACACACAGCCACAACAACACTCAATTATTTAGAAAGCATATTTGCAAATCGCATTATTTCACGTGGAATCTGGCCTGCTTGTTCACCAGATCTAACACCCCCAGATTATTATCTGTGGGGGGCATTGAAGGGGAAAGTTTATGAAAATAATCCGCAGACAATTAATGACCTAAAGACTGAAATAGTAGACAAGATTAAACAAATATCACCAGACATTATTCTGAAGGTTTTCGCAAATATGGAAAGACGAATCACGACATGTCTTGAGGCCCGTGGTGGACATTTTCAACATATGCTTTAGGCACTTTATTGTGTTAATACCAACATTACCCATTATAAGCTCGCCGATAGCAGTCAAGTATATTTGAATATTTTACAATTTGTGTGACGCATTAGTTAACCGCATTTCTGGTGACGTTTTCTTCCGAGAGTAGAAATTCACTGCACTGCAACTTTAAAAACACCCTGTAGTTAGTCGAAGTTACCAATATCACTGCAAACAAATTAAAATACATAATTGCACAACTGCCCATGCAAGTGGAATCATCAGAATTAACATCTCATCTCATTTAAGGATCAAAACAAAGAAAGATGGGGTGCAGTCCCCTTCATAACAGCCACAGCACACGCCAAAAAAAAAAAGACACAGCCGCACCGAAAGTGAATGCAACTATCTGTTGCAACAGGAGTGCTACTAAGGAATTCAGAGAAGACTTGTCAACCAACACAACACTGGTGTCGTTAACCGCCACAGTTGAGAAAATATACTTCAGAGATCTCTGAACACTTATGTACTTGTCTGATGTGCAATGGTGATGACCTGTCCACTAAACTAAACCACACTAAGCACTATTAGTCTGTCTAAATCATCCTCAGCAGATGAAGAGAGGTTTAAGTGTTGATGGTAAATACAATTTGTTTGTTGAACGTAAGCAATCAAGAGGCCATAGACATCTTCATGTACACCCAATAAGGAGATAAATAAAATAACAAATACACTTATGAAGTGCATTGTGGGTAGCATGAAAGATTTAAGGCATAAGAGCATGGAAATGTTTGAGCAGAAGCATCATGGATACCATGACAATATGGAAAAAGTATTTTAAAAAGAAAAACCCATCATGCTTTACAGCATGGGGAGCAGGGACTATGGTGTTAGTACCAATGTTTTTTTAAACCATTGACATATTGTGTAATATGTGATCAAAACTTTGCCAGGCAGCCTATATTTTCCAAGAGTAAGGATCCAGTACCTGTTTCAGGTTGGATAATCTTAGAATTTGGTCAGTCAAAGAAATAAATCCAACTTCTTGTCTTCAGCAGTTCCCTTCAGTGAAAAGTTGCAGCATTTTTTTGTCAAAGAAAATTTAGGACAATTTTACTTCAGATTTAAAAGAGAATTTGCTGAAATGTTATGAATTAAGCTAATGGTGCCTCTAGATTTTCTGGTTATTTGCTGGTGGATTGTACAAACAATGATTTCATTTGCTTAAATTGTTTCAGCCATTGTTAATTTGATCAAAATAGCTGGATGTATTTTGTTTTTCAGCATCCTTTAGTAATATATAAAGGCACTCACCTTATGTTGTTTCATCTTTTAAATATAAATAAATATGCCTTCCAAGCCATGCCTAACCTGGTTTAGGCATGAGGTGTAATTTAAGACACCCGAAGTGTCATAATCATTATAGCTCAAGATTATTTTACCTGTTCGTGGTGGGCCATGTTTTCCCCAGGACTTACCTGAAGTTTGGACAGACTAGGTTCAGGTGACATAAAATTTTCAGCCACAGATGAACCCACTTTCCCAATGAGAAGTGCTGAGTTCAGCAATAATGGATCAGGACACAATAAAACCTACACTGCAATGGGGAATCTTGAAGAGAAGCTGGAGACAATAGTCAAATTTATCACAAACACTCATCTGACAGTGAAACATCAACATATGGACGCAATAAAAGGAAGAAGGACCTTGGCATATGGAAATTTGGTGATAGTTATTCCTCACCCCCACCCCAAACACCATCAGTGAAGTCATAATGGCAAGTTGTTAGTTTGCTCTTCTACTGACCAGGTGGGATGTGGTTCAATTTTCCAAAATATGACAATTTTTGGGGGAACCAACAGGACTGAAGTTTACCAGTTTCTCAAAAACTGTGAAACCAAAAAAATGATTTCACTGATGACAATCTCTAAAGGCCTGCAAACCATCTTCCCAGAAGCCCTAAATTCCCCATACACCACAAGAATGGTTACCCCTATTTTTTTTTTAACTCCCTCTATTTTCTCTCATTCTTACTCTTTTCTTCTCTTTCTCCTAACATCCTCCCAGTCCAAATCACTTGTTTGTATGTTTGTTAATAAATGGGTGATGTGGTGAGCACCATGCTAGACTGTTCTACTTTCTTTAAAAGGATGAGCACCACACAGCTGTGTCAATCAGAAAATAAAACTTGTAATAATTGATCATCTTGTCAGTATACATAAGTACTAACCACTTTGTCAATGTGCCTTCATGTATGATATATGGTTTAATTTTCTTATTTCTTTCTTTTTCAACACAGGTATTGGCTAAAGCATCCAAAGTCATTCCAGTCATGTTGATGGGTAAAGTGGTTTCCAAAAAGTCATATCAATACCATGAGTATGTGACTGCAGTCATGATATCTCTGGGCTTGTTTATGTTTCTGTTAACCAGTGGTGATGTCACAAGACATAAAGACAGTGTTACAACTACCTCTGGTCTGATCATGCTTATTGGCTACATGCTGTTTGATAGCTTTACTTCCAACTGGCAGGTCAGTTTCCTTGTAAATCTTTTTTCTTATTTTTTAGTTTGCTCAAAAAACACTACAAGCCCTAAGTTGCGTCTAACAGCATGGGAGATCAAAATCTATAAAGTGCATTTTCTATATTCTGCCACAGCAGGAATCCATACCGCTTTATCTGTCATGTCATCTTAGCATTCACCCATTGAGTTGGCGCGGATGTGTTATGTCAATAGTTTATGGCAAAGCTGCAGTATCTGTACCTCTCAGGCCAATACATTCATCTTTAGAATGGGTAGACATTTCTCGACAGTTGTTTCCAGCAGCTATTTTTTGGCTTACTATTATCAACTTTTAACAGCCATGGAGTTCTTTAACTTAAGGGGATTGTTCATTCGTTCATTAGCATTCACCCAATGACTAAAGGTTAGATTTCTTATTCAGCCGCACTTAAAAGGACCGTTAAGTGAGCATGTATGCGATGTGTTGTTGTTTGCAGTAGAACTGATATTTGTGCCTTTCAGCCCAACACTTCCAAATACATCATGTTATTTTTGAGTACCGTTGTCTTTCTTCTTCAATCTCTACTTGCTTTGTCAGACTAGACTGGTTAGTCTGTTTCTGGAAGCATCATGGAGAGGTGGAGTAGGGTCTGGATGGTTCTTTGTTCATCAATCCTGACACAAACCATCAGCTGTGGGTTGCTGATAGCTTCCAGATCTGCTGCTGTACCGTTGAGTACCGTTGTCTTTCTTCTTCAATCTCTATTTGCTTTGTCAGACTAGACTGGTTAGTCTGTTTCTGGAAGCATCATGGAGAGGTGGAGTAGGGTCTGGATGGTTCTTTGTTCATCAATCCTGACACAAACCATCAGCTGTGGGTTGCTGATAGCTTCCAGATCTGCTGCTGTAAAGGCACCTTTGCCTCCAAGTGAGTTGATAACATAAAGAGGTGGACAGGAGGATTTATAACAGTGTATGCTACCAAAATTTGAGACATAGTGCAATGACACTCAATGGTAGCAAACCTTAGATGAGGAAACAAGACAAAATGACGATGAATCAGTTTGACACTGAAGACATAGAGAAGAAACATCCAGACAGCAAATAAATGTTGCATGCCTGTTGCAGATGATGGATTTTAAATATTACATTACTAAAGAGAAATTACATATTTATTGAAATTTATTAACTTTTTTGCTGTTTTTTTCTCAATCAGTACCTGCTTAGCATTTTGTTGATAATGACTTACATATAAAAGATAAATCATCACACTAAAGCCAGGAGAAATGCAGTGAAATAGAGATTAAAAAAAAAAAAGATTAGAATGCTTTAATGCTTTTGATAATTGCTTTGGGGGCCTCGGTAGTCTAGTTGGGAAAACCACCCGACTGGACTACCGACGTTCGGACAACCCGTGTTCAATTCCAGCTGGGAGCATTGTGAGTTGTACTCATTGTTGGAAAAAAAAAAATACCCCTACGGTCGACCCAGCCATTGACAGAAATGGGTACCAGGGTATTGCCCTGGGAAGGTGAGGAATGTCACCTCGCATCTGAGTTTCTATGCTTGAGGTGACACTATACAGAAATCTCCGAACATTTCTGTATAGGTGGCCGAGCACATATGGGTGAAGACGCCGGTTCAAGTCTCGTACTTTACCTTTAATTGCATAAGATGTAAAAAGTGAGCTGGGCACAATAAATATATAATCTGTTTATACTGTACAGGGAGCCGTGATAGCTCAGCGGTTAGTGAACTGGACTGCAAAGGACAAGAGGTAGGGTTCGATCCCAACCGACGACTTTCGGGTTCACCCTGCCTTAAATGGGCACCAATTCTTTTCTGTGAAAGTAAAGCAGCACGGGCGTAATACTGACCACATTACCCCAAAAATCATGTGCTGAAGGTCTGTAAAATTATGGTCACTAACACCATAATCCCTATACGCCACTTGGCGTGACCGGGGTTCTTTACTTTCTTTTTACTCTTATACTGTACAGACAAATACTATAAGAAAATTCATAGAAATGTTGGAAAAGAACATCACAGAAATCAACAAGAAGGATGTCCAGTCTAACTTGAAGAATCAACAAAAACATGGACAGTAAAGAAGTATACTCATGTAACTGTTTACATCAGAATTTGGACTCAGTGTGGCTGAAAATAAATGTTTTATATCTGTTGGTCGCTACATGTTGAGGAATATATTTAAGATTTGAGCACTTATGGACTTGTCTGATGTGAAAAGAGGATGACCTGTCGACTAAACAAAATTGTTTTATACATACATTTATGCTTTAAAAAACAACACAGTAAAACATTTTGCTGCATGGGCTGGCAATGATGAAGTTAAGTGGGCCAGATTTGGGGCATCCTGTGAAGAATGGTCACAGGCCCAATGAAGTGAAGGAGCTTTGTTTTTTTTGTCTGAAGGAACCCTACCAGACTTCACAAGGTGTACCTGTCATAGACAATGTTGGTTTGTGACCATGGAAAGAATTAGAAGATATACATTTATATTTATATGGAGAGGTGAACTAGGAAATTCATTCAAGAGATGGGAGAATAGGAGAAGATAGAACATTTAACATCACAAGCCTACAATTCATGGTTGCAGTGATTCTTGAAGTAATTAGCCAATACAGTAGACAGCTATATCATTATATAACACACCCCTTGAATCTGTGAGAAAGTTCACCTATCTTGGTTCTATGGTCACAACCACTTTCTCCCTTGAAGAAGAAATAAATTTGCGACTCAGAAAAGCAGCTTCCACATTTGGTAAACTTAAAGATTGAGCATGGGCCAAGACCAAAGTAACACTCAGAATTAAGATTAAAATTTACCGAAGTTGTGTGCATAACACACTTCTCTATGATTCAGAAACTTGGACTACCAATGCTGGGCAAGAGAAAAGGTTAAACAGCTTTCATATGCGTTGCCTTAGAAAGATTATGAACATCAAATGGCAGGATAAAGTAACCTACTCTAATGTCTTACAATGAGTCAAATTCCCATCATTCATGGCAACACTTAGGAGTCGTAGACTAAGGTGGCTGGGTCATGTAATGAAAGAATGACAAACAGTCATATTCCCAAACAAATATTGTATGGCAAACTTGAAGATGGAAAGAAATCAAAGGGCAGACCTATACTGAGATTTGAGGATGTTTGCAGGGCTTCCTTGAGGGAATTCTCTATCAGTGAAAGAAACTGGCAAAATCTGGCTGCAGATTGTAGCACATGGAGAACAAAAATAAAAAAAAATGGCACAGAAACTTTTGAGGCAGTCGCTGATATCAAATTTAGAAGGCAAAAGGCACCATGAATACATCTTGTTCATTCTGTGGTTGGATCTGTCTATCCAATATTGGCAGCTACAAGAGCATCATGATCAGAATGAAATCTGAAGACTGATAAATCACAATTAAGAAAAAGGATAAAAAAAAGAACAAATAAAAACATACAGGGCTATTTCACTATTAAAATCATACTGGAAAAGTTAATAAGAAATTATAGAACAAAGAATGAGAATGAATTATAGATTCTAAGGGTTAGAAAGAACAAAAGAAAAAGAGCAGACCCAGAGACACTCAGAAAAGCACTGAGGCAACAACAGCGGGCATCAGCTCCATTACTGAGGTTGAGAGACACATATTGTGAGATACAGTTTGGGTTATATGCAAGGTATGTTGTTTAATAGCAAAGATAATTAGACATGGAGAGTCTAGAACTTCTAGAAGGTTCTTTTAACTACAGATTGCATTTATGTTGACAAATAATGAAATTATATGTTAGAAGTATGGATCATGGTCATTATTTGTCAGAAATAAACACATTTAAATTGAAAATTTTTGAATGTCTACAGTACACACCATGCTCAATTTTGACAGGAAGTACTTATAAAACCTTTTCTAGTTCAAGGGATCGAATACAAGGATTGGTGGATATAACACCAAAATCAGCTCTTTTTAATGGTTTTATAGAAGTTTGTTAGTGAACCACTACGTCGGTTAAAAGTCTGGAATGTGTTAAACAAGGATGTATTCTGTCACCCTTCTTATTTTCACTTTGCAGCAGTAAGACTATGAGGAATGTAGCAAAGTTTAATTAAAGTATTAAACAAAAGTTAGTATACACATGTTGTCTAATTTTTTGGGGTATCATTATCTTTATTTTGCCATCTCCTTTCTAATGTATTGAATTACCTTTTGGTGCATTTTCAGTTTTATTACTTCAGATGTGGTATGTTTGTATCTGTTTCAGGATGAACTTTTCAACAAGTACAAAATGTCCAGCATTCAAATGATGGCAGGCGTCAACTTGTTCTCCTGTCTACTCACCAGTGTTTCACTCATTGAGCAAGGAGGCTTCATTGACTCTGCAGCTTTCATGTTTAGGCACCCTGAGTTCTACTTAGATGCTGTTATTCTTAGTATATGCTCAGCTATAGGCCAGTTGTTTATTTTCTACACAATATCACAGTATGGTGCTGTCATCTTCATTATCATCATGACAATACGCCAGGGTTTTGCCATTCTGCTATCCTGTTTGATTTATGGTCATCCAGTCACGTTGATCGGTTTTGTAGGAATCCTATTTGTTTTTGCTGCGTTGTTTCTGAGAATCTATGCTAGTCACAGACAAAAGTCTTTGAAGAAAACAGCTGCAGGTGCAACCAGTCCAAGCCAGAAAGCATGACTTTGAACAAGAAAAAGATAACTGTAATTATTGACTTAGTCACTTCTTATAATTTGACCAGACTCTGTTGTCAGTATTGTATTTTATTACTCTTTTTCTGAAAAAAAGAAAAGCCATCACTTTAACCAAAAGTTAAAAATTTAATAATTATTTAAGTTTACTGAATGCTTCAATTCACAAGTATGTATCTTGCTTGCTTGCTACAACTCAACATCATTGTGTGTTGGATCTCATGAGTGCCTCCTTCATCTTTATTTTTTTTAAATATATTGTTGGTGTTTTTATGATCAGAGAGATGTCTTATAAATTTGCCATTTGTCTGTTACAATTTATAATTTTGTATTGTCTTCCATTTTAACAGTGCTTCAAGATTCACACATTGTTTTCCTTCTGTATTTGTGTGGTGAATATTGTACACTGTAGCACATTTCTGTGTGTTACCGGGGCCTCATTATGAGGGAAATAAAGAATAGTGACACTGTGACCTTCCAGGCATGTCGTAAGAGGCGACTAAGGAGGTTGATCAATGGCTTGACAAGCTGTCATTGTAAAAAGTATTGTTATGGAAACAGCGCCATATATTTTAGAGCAGTGATCTCTGCAATATGTGCCACTTTGGCATGCAAGGTTTCTGTTTTTGAGATTGTGGTTCTGCTCTATGTGCCGTCTTCGGCTCGAAAGGACAATAGATAGATAGATGGATAGATAGATAATAGATAGATGGATGGATGGATGGATGGACGGACGGACGGATAGATAGATAGCAAGCACATTTCTTATTGAAGTGAAACAAAGGAAAGATAATTTTTAAATTAGACATGTTGCCTGTCTTTTATTTAAACAGTCTGTTAATTATTTTGCTTCAGTTAGCTATGTAGGACTAGTTTTATTTACTTACATATCTGTGTGTGTGTTGTTTGTTTGTTCCTGCTGGAGGCTTATTGAGCCGAAACATCATTCAAATTTGTGTAGTCCATCAATTGTGTAAAGCTTTAGTCATACCATTTTATTTCTTTTTTTTTCATTGCTCCTAATTATGTGTTACTGTATGATTTTTTTGTTTATCAAAATTTATTGCCTCTCTGCAATGATAGTTCTGCTACTCTTACCTGTTTGCTCTCATTCATGGTCTCCAGTATTATTCTACAGTAGAGTATCATCGGCTCCCTCAATGAGATAGAGCTGCTTGCACAGAACAGAAACAAATGGCGAGATTTGATAAAGTATCTTTAAAAGAATTGAAAACTGCTTGAACAAAAATTCAGATAAGAGGAGTATCTTGGTCTATGCCTACGGCTCAAAAGGTCAATAGATAGATAGATAGAGTATCATGCCTCACTATGTCTGAAACTCATAATTTATCTAAATGTTTAAATATTTTCCAATTCATTTCTAGTGTATCTAGAACTGCTTTCATTATTGACTATTTTCCTGCTGTGAAATATTCCCACTTCTCTGCCACAATTGTACAGTGGATCAGATTATGGGTGTTGAAGATCATTGAGTGATTTCATATTCTGAGTTATTGATATTCATTAACTCCATATTTATTTGAAGTAATGTTTTTTATCTTTTATTTTTTTATGTTTTATATTAAGTAATGTTTTATATAGGCCAACACACACAAAAATAGCCTCTAAAAATATCAGAAAGAAACAATTAACATTTTTCGGAAACATCATGAGAAAACAATTGGAACACTTGACTTCAACTGGCAAAATAGAGGGAAAGAGAGATAGCGGACAACAAAAACATTTAAACTAGCCAGTTACAAGGATCTTGCCACCAAGCTGAGACAGCAAGGTTTTCAGATTAGAGTGTTGTCGGTGAAAGTTTGTACCAGAGGACTTACAACTTATTGAAGAGGTTAGGAATTAAGGGGGAATGCAAACAGGAACAATGAAGACTTGCTGAGTCAGCTGAAAGAAGGCATTATGCTGGCTCTGGTGAAACGGAGACATATCAACAACGTAAGTCAACAGCATAGCGACAGTTTAATCCTAGAATATCTAAGCATGGACAATAAGTGATAAGAAATTACATCATTGGCTGTAGGTGAGCTACACTAAACATTGCTACCGTGAAGAGGACATCAGTGTGCTGGGTTAAAGCTAAGAAGTAAGTATACGACCGGGTATAGACAGTAGATTCAACCAGAAGTGTTGCGTAGAATAAGTGTAGTTATTTTGTGCTGAATATATATTGTAAGCTTTAGAGAATGCGGCAGGAGGTCAACACCTGACCCACCTCCCTTAGGGTGTCAAGAAGCTACAGGGGCGAAACACTTGCTCGACGGGGGTGTCTTCTGATGATCAGATTGCCTCCTGCTGTGAAGCTCTGTAGAAAGAGTTTCCTATTAATATAACTTAATGTGTTGTGACATAGTAAAGTCAACAACACAACAACAGAATTTACATTATGCATTGTTGACAGTGAATTGTGGAAGGACATGATCGTCTATACCAGCCAGTACGACACATGATGATGTTGATGAATGTTCTATATTTAAATCTAATGAAATATTTTAAGTTGTATTTTGGCAAATTAATCTTTTATATACTTGTTGCTAAAAAAAAAAAAATTGCAGTTTTAATGTTGTGTTTTTGTTTACTAGAAGACATTTTATTTATAAGTTTGTATTTTCAAATTTTTGTTTCATTATTTTTACATTGATTTTGCTAATGTTATGGTAACAAATGTTTCAAACTCATCTCATTGAAATATAGACTACTGTCACTTTAGAAATTAAAAATCACCCATGCATTGATTTTGGTTGTCCAGACTTCATTAAGGTAAAAGGTTGCCCATGTTAAAGTAATTAGGAAGGGAAGTGTTAAACTTTATCATACTGAGTCACAGTTTTGGAGGTGAAAGGACCAGCGCACTTCCTTGCTGTTATTTCCTTTCCACAATTCGTTGAGTCAGGTACTCATTCTCCCCCCCCCCCCCCCAATCCTCTGCAAAGTTTGACTGTAATCAAGCTGCAATGGAAGCATCATTCACTTTATCACCCAGTCAGTATGTAACCACTGATGGTGCTGACTTTATTGTGTTTCTGACAAATCCAAAGGTGCTATCTCCCTTTTAGCAGGCTATGTCCCATTTAGACACTTTTTTTTTTTTTTTGCCGTTACCTCTGGCGAAGTCCCTAGAGACTAGGAACTTAATTTTGCGCGTTAATCCATATTTTTCCTGGCAACTGTGTGCACAGGGGTCCTTTGCCGCACAGGCAGGTAACTATGTCTTCTGAGGTATATTTTTTCCATTGATGAGCAAATGTTTCAAGCTGGGCCTTGCTGTTGAGACCAGGGGTGGTCGTCACAATGAGAAATCCCAACTAGTACATCAGGGATTTGAATTCACAACCTCACTGCCATGAGATCAACCAGTCCCCATACACCTTATTTATCCACTCCTGTTGTTGACCTTTTTACTCAAGCTGTGCTTGATATAAATTTCTGCAATCTCTTTGTTTTTACATTTTCTGTCCTCATCCAATTGATGGTAAGAGTTTGACCTCACTATATGTCCCTTTTCTATAATCATTGTCCCTCACTATAGAGTTCTATGAAACTGACTCATGTGAAATCTTCTCTTTGTCCTGGTCTCCCTTTATGACCACAACAATAGACCCACCATATGACACTTTTTGTTTGTTTTTGTTTTAACCATTCACTTTAAAATGTCAGAAGCATGAACTGCGATTCAGTGAATGTATCAGCACATCACTAGTCACTTCCTCTTATAGTTTGTGGATGTTAGTGGATATAAAGAGTTGTAGCTCTTGCTCGTCCACTATTATTTGTTATTAATAAGAAACTGTTGAATTAGGGTGTTTACTTTCCTATTACACCATATACTGCACAAAGCAAACCAGTTTTTGAAAACGTTTTTTTCTCTTCCCAGTTTTCATAAATTGTTTGTGTGGAGAGGTTTCTTCCTGTATGGCTATATAAATGGAACACCCTGTATAAAGAAAAAAGAGCAACGCACAAACACCATTATCTATATAGCAGCTTTATCACACCTCATTAGTTATGGAAATCTCTATTAAAGCTCTACACATTTCTTCACTAATAAAAAAAGTCTTGTGTTTAAAATCAGTGGTTCAAGATTTCCTTATCTCAGTTAATATACAAATATTTCTAAGTACCAAAAAAAACCCTTGTAGTTTTCCTCTGTATAAGAAATGTACTGTACAATGCAAAGAATTCAAAACTAATATAGAGATAAGAGAAATGGCCGTGCAATCAACGATCTCCTCTATAATTAGAAAGAGAATTCAAAAACAGGCTCTTCTATGGGGAAACCTAGAAAGACACTGAAAAGAACACTTATATTAGAAGCAAAGTTGGCAGGTATAGACTCATTGCATAAGATCGAACATCTCACAAAGAATAGAGATGGGTAGTGAAAAACACTACAAACCCTATGCGACATCTAGTGGTGCGGGATGGATCAAGATCATTCATTAATCCACATGAAACCATTATATTGTCATGGAGGGTAATGTAAATATTTTTGCTGCATCCGATAAAGTTCTACTTTAAAGAACAACCTTTGTATCTGTTGTGTTTGTGCTTGTCAATTCAACTTGACAGTTTCTTTTTTTTTTAAATAGCACAAATTAGTACAATGATGAGTGTTCTCAAAAACATGTACTGATATGTATTTTAAATAAAACCGTATATTTTGTCATGTATTTGTACATAATGTTGCAAGTGCAACATCTAGTCATACTTTATGTCTAGCTCATTCAGTGTATTCCTTAGTTTCCACTGGTTTTGCTTTGATTCATCTCTGCAAAGTTTTATTCTAAAGTCTGTATTTTAGAGTATGTGTACATATTGCTGCTCACACAATTTGGAGTTCATACAACTTTTTGTAGTAAAATTCCACTCAGTATTTGTTCTTTACCTTGAAATTCATACAGTATTTGGCTCAGTTTGATTCTCACTATTTTTAAGAAATTCAGCAATTTTTTTGTTTCATTTTTAACTCTTTCCAGACTTTGGCATACTTTAGACTTTCTTTAGGTTCAGATCATATTAGTTTTCAATTTAGAAAAATTCCATCACATGTCTTTTTCATCTTACAATTTCATGCAATGATTTAATTAAATGCGGTACATGTTATACATCACCAGAAAGGAAAATGAAAATAGCATTATATTGGTGATTTCTGAAGGAAAAAATATATGATTTATTATAAATAGTATAAAAGTATTCAAAGGCAGATCATTTTCAATTCAAAATATCATATTTTGCATATCTCTTTTTTTCCTGAGTAGAAGTGTGTTGCTATCCTTTCTTCTTGAAAATATACACAGACTAATCCAAAGTTCTTCAAAATACACTTTACTTGATGCATTCATTTATGTCCACAAATAATGAAATTAAGCTCAAGAAATGGTGTGACCATGCGGCCAATATTTGTCAGAAAAAAACACATATTTACTTCGAAAATGCAACCACTGTATCTAAAAAAATAAAGAAAATACCACATGGTAATTGAAGGAAGTAATTATGAAGCTTCTTCTAGATAATCGAATACAAGTATTGGTGAATATTTAATACAGAGTTGTTACTTTACTTTAAAATATTTAACTGTGCTTGGTCCGAGCCGATGTGTCAGATTTTGGTCAGGTATGCCTTCATAAGTGAAGCTGTTGTGTCGGTTAAAAGTCTGGAAAGAGATTAAAAATATTTTTTCTTTGACACCAAAGATTTTGTATTTTTTTTTAAATTCCAAAATGGTAGCAATCGTCTCATGACTAAAAATAGAACTTACAGATTCATATTTTTAATTTTGATAGTTAAATTTCACTGGAACTTTCAGGGTGTGTGACATTGTGTTGACATTTGTTTGATTAAAATTGATACAAGCTCCCAGTAACCTTCTTATTTATTTGTCTTCTTGGATATTTTTATATGCTTTTAATGAAAGTAAGTCTAATCATGGATTTAAACAAATGTTTAGTGATTAAATCAAGCCTGAAATGAATATGGTGTAAGACAATTGGGTCAAAAAAAAGCTTGTGGTTTAAATTTGGCATTTGTGTATCAGATCGTTCTAATCAATGCATTATGTTAGAACAGAAAAATTACATCCATAATGAAAAATAGAGGTGATAAAAGGGATCACGTGGTAATAGAAGCTACTGTTAATAGAACTTGCTGTTAATAGTTTTATAAAGATTGAAATAAACAATCATCAGTGGCCTGGAATGGATTAATAAAAATTATGCTATTTGTTTGGGGGGGGGGGAATAGTTTGCTGTACATACAGCTCATAATTCAGACAGATGATTGAAGCATGTATGAAGTTTCACTAAATAGAGTTAAGACCAAAATTATGAGAATTAGTGCAGTTGGCAATAACCAAATAAAACTAGGAGAAATACCTCTACTAGACGTACAATCTCACATATTTCTGGACAGTTATATAGATAAAGAGGGAGGAACAGAAAATGATACCAAAATAAGGATATTAAAAGTAAGAGGAGCATTTGTTGCACTGGGAAACACATGGAAGTCCACAGAAATTAGATTAATGCTAAAATAAACATTTTCAACTCCAATGTTACGTCAATCCTATTATATGGCTGTGAAACATGGACAACAACTAAAATGACAATCATGGAGATACAGACTTTCATTAATGGATGCTTACACAGAATAAAAGGATAGAAATGGCAGGACAAAATCACTAACATAATAATTATGGAAATGTACCAGTGGATAAAGAGATACAGTGGAGACTGCGGCGCTGGATAGGACACACACTGCGGAAGCCAACTGAGAGTACCAACAGGCCCTTTTTTGAATCCCCATGGAAAAAGACAAAGAGGAAGACCAAGGAATTCCTAGGGGGTGTCCGGTTAGCGCAATCGATAGGCGGTTGGCTTGCCACGGCAACAGCCGGGGTTCATACCCTGGCGAGGACACCTGGGTTTTACTAATTCCCTAAAAATTAGTACCTCTGAAGTCGGAGTAAATCTGCCTGCATGGCGAGGGGCATCCTGTAATGGGATAAAACAGACTTTACACGCAAAATTCAGTCCCACAAAATTGAGTGGGTGGGACTTCGTCAGAGGTCAAAGCTGACGAAAGCGAACGAACGAACAAGGAATTCCTAGAGAAGACAGATTCTATGACCACAATGATTTTTTTTTTTTACTTCAAATGGATGATGTTTTTAATCTACACTATTCATTATACGTAGCAAAATTGTATAATTGTAAAAAGTATTGTTATGGAAACAGAGCCATAGATTTTAGAAGCAGTGATCTCTGCAATATGTGCCATTTTAGCACGCAAAGGTTTCTGTTTTTGAGATTGTGGTTCTGTCATATGTGCCGTCTTCAGCTGGAAAGGACATTAGGATAGATAGACAGACAGATAAACTGTAAATTAGTAAAGCATACTTGCTGTTAAATGCAGTTAAATATACAATATTGGTTTTTGTTTTATAGTAAATATTTCTTTTAAATATTGTAAAATCAACATTTTCATTCTGTATATTTTTAAAATGCATATTGTTTCACCTTTTCTGATGTGATTGTTTTCGTCTGTTGAAATCAGTTTTCTAGAGGTCGTTTCTTTACCTTATCGTTCAAAAATAACTTTTTTAAATATTTGATTACATTTTCTCTATAATATCTCTGTGATACATTTTAATAATTTATTGCATATGTAACTCATATATATATTAAAACCCTAGATTACAGTACGATAGTAAAAATTACTGCATCAGATCATTTTGCTGTGTTCAAACATTACCCCCCTCCGTTTACTTTCCTATTTACAAGTTCCGGTGACCCCTGAGTGTTTAGTTTGTTTCCATTGTTGTTGGATTTTTTTTTCCCACTTCATGAAAAAATCATCTTTTTTTTTTGCTGCGACCAGGAAATTTTCCTTGGTTGTCAACCAAATCAAACAGCCCTTTGTGACTCTGGAAATGCAGCAAATAATATTATAGCTGAACATACTGGCAGACTTACTGCGTTCATACCAATAGACATTGTACTACCCTTGAGTCCAAATTCAGGGCATAAATCAACCTGAGACAGAAAATCTGAGTTCCCTATGTCTGTTCTAGTGTAAACACACAGCTGTGTGTCAAAAAGTTCAAAGATAACACTATTTTTAGAGCTCCTAATGTTATAATTAAGTGGTGATAATTTTTACTATGGTATCGTAAACTAGTGAGTCACAAATTGACATCGTAATCCAGGGTTAAAAGGCTGCATGCTGTTATCTTGACTAGATAAGAAGTTTTTTTTTCTTAATTAAAAAAAATACAATAGCTAAGCTTTGCTTACCCTTTAATGAACAACATTAATTTCTCAGACTTCTCATATTTCAGGGTTTAATAACTAACCAATCAATGTGAACAGTATTGCCAGATTGTGTAAAAAAAAAACCTCAGCTCATCACAAATTAATGTATACAACTTTATCATATCAGAGATCAGTTATGTTTCACAGACTAGTGACAGTATTCCATACAAACCCATTGTGCCAATTCACTTTCCTTACATATTTTTTTAAATTTTTGTTTATCTTATGTGTGTGCGAGTGAAAGCTAAAATAACTGATGACCAAGAACCCTAGGGATACTGTTGCAAAAATAAATTGACAAGAACTAGATGCAGTTGACAAATATAAATATTTATGTCAATTATCAACGATAAAGGCTCGAAATCTGAAAAGTCTGCTAGAATAATGTAAACTACAGCAGTCCTTGCAACGCTAAAACCTATTTGGAAAGATAAGAACATTACTCTTTGCTCTAAAATCAGGCTGATGTGCACCCGTGACATATCAGTTTTCAATATGCACGTAAAACATGGATCCTTACATCAGAACTGGAGAAGAAAATACAGGCTGAGGAGATGAAATGTTATAAGATTTTGTGCTTCTCTTACCTAGATCATATCCTGAATGAACAAAAATTAGCAAAAGGATACAAGTATTCTGAGTACATGATAAGCTTTTGATTATTGTGAAGAAACGCAAAATGAAATGTATTAGCCACATATATTGATCATCTTGCCTGGCAAAAGCCATTCTGTTAGGAACATGAAAGGAGGGAAAAAGAGATGTACACAGAGAAAGAGATGGGAAGATAACATCAAAAATGGACATGCAATGACTTCGCAGAGTCCGTAAGAATGACTGAAGATAGAAATAAATGGAGAAGGTTGATGACATTTGTCATTAGTTTCCCAATGAACCCTAGTGTTATGGGATGAAGTTACATGTACGGTCTATCTTCCATCATTACCCTTGTATCCAAACTCTAGCATATTGCACACATGAACACTACTATGGAATATATCAGACCTACTGTTTTAAAGCCTTGGTGGCTGATTGGTTAGTGTTCTTGCTTCTTGACTAGAAGGTTCCAGGTTCGATCCCCAGCAGTGTCGGATTATTTTCAGGGTAACAAGGCTCCGGGGTGCACCCAGCCTTTAAAAATGGGTACCAGATATTTTTATGGGAAGTAAAGGCGGCCTGGTGTGATACCAACCACATCATCCAAAAATGGGCCGTAAAAAGTAAAGTACCCCCGTCACGCAAGTGGCGTATAGGGAATATGGTGTTAGTGACCATAAATTTTACAGACCTTTGGCACATGATTTTTGGGATAATGTGGTTGGTATTACACCCGTGCTACTTTACTTTCCCAGAAAAAAAATCAGGTACCCATTAAAGGCTGGGTGAACCCGGAAGCCGTCGGTTGGGATCGAACCCTACCTCTTGTCCTTTGTAGTCCAGTTCACTAACCACTGATCTATCGCGGCTCCCAAAAATGTGCCGTGGTCATAGAAAAATATGGTTTTTCATAACACCATATTCCCCATACGCCTAATAAGGCGTGGAGGGAACCTTTACTTTTTGACAGTTTTAAAGTTATTTTGAATGAATTGTTTTAATTATAAGATATAACTGGAGTTGCATTCCCCCTCCCAGAATGCAACCTCAACCTCTGAAATTGAGAACCAACAATTTTACTTGGGGATGTTAGGCTGATTGGTATAGTGCTGGCATGCCTCACCCATCGACATTCTTATGGTCATGAAGAAGCACTTTAGACATAACAGCATATTTTTCATATGCCCTTAATGTGACAGTTGATGTCCTTTATTTGTGAATACTTATGTGCAGAAGTTTTAGTGTATAATATTTCATGTTAGTCATTTATAAAACATGTACACAAAAGGGTAGTAAATGGGATTGGTGTAATTGTTAATTCTCTGTCTTCATGATGCAAATAATTTATTCCTGCATGGTCATACCTCAGTTAACCCAACTGTAAAAATAAACACTTGACTTGCAGAGTTAAGGAAAACTGTTCACCTAACCTCTTTAAACAGATGTTTGTGGTTCAAACACTTACACCACTGTGGTATTAGATTTTATGGGTTTTTGTTTTAATCTTAAACAGAAAAACACTTGAATCTTTCTTTCTGAATTTTGGATTTAGTTTTCTTCTGGCATGGCTAGACTCATTCGACCACAGAGCACTTGAGTTGTCATTTTTAAAATTATATTTTTGCTGGTGACCATAATCTGGTCTAACCCCAGTGACAATTTGCTTGTTTTATGTTATAATAGTTTTTGTGTGAAACTCCTGAGTTATATTCTGGGTCCAAAACCAAAGCTTGCACTTTCACTCAGATTTCATTTCATTGATGTTACTCATATTTAAAAACAAAATTAATTAATTTCTTCTTGGTGTGGTAAAGTACTAAATATAAATTATTTTTCTCTTGATTCTGTTTTTCATTGACATTGTTGTAGCATAAAAGGTACTATTTATTTATGAAAATATAAACTGTTGATATTATTATGTAGTAAAATATTGGGGATCACTTATCATATCTAATTAATCAATGCATTATGAACATTGTTATATAACCTTGTGACAGTCTCTGGATTAGTGAGGGTAAATGTTCAAAATTGCCTCAGTTGCAGTTGTAATCAAAGTGATCCATTTAACATGTTCTTTCTAGTGTACTTTATTTTGCTGACTGTATATGCTTCTGTGTATAAAATTAATATTTAAAGTCACTATATAGAACAATAGGGATAAAGAAGACCAAAGACAACACTTGGATGAAGTACAGCAGGGGCTAAAATTTAAAGGACTTAGAAGATTTGGAGTATTTAAGAATGGATAACATTTGGTACAGCAGTGCTAGATATACGAGGACGTGAGGTTTTCAGGGAGTATAAGAATTGACTTCATTTGTACTATAAAACCTGCCAAACTCATTATCTGTATGATATATGTAATCGATGTTTTCATGCTTTGAAATCATTGTCATGAGACATAGTTTTTGCATGAAGCAACATTCATATCTCATAGTTGTATGGTTTGTTACAGTTTAAAAAAAAAACATATCATCATGTGCCAGTTCATATATCTCCACAAATACATGTGTTTCTTAAGTTGTTGGAGTATTAACTTTACTTGAGCAAAAATTATCTCACTGATTTTACTTTCCATATTATGTGGCTCTCTGTTATTTTTAACTACAAAGTATACATCATCCTCATAGTACCAGATTATTTGAAATCATTCATTTCCCTCTTCTAAGTAAGTTCCTTTTGAAGACTAGCTAGCCTAATCTACCAAATACATCTCATTTAAAGAAGATTTGTGAAGTCAGTATAACAAACCCTTGACACTTTCTCAAGTTTTAAACTGATTCTCTCATCAAATTGATTCACCTTATCATACATTTAACTAGTTGATTGTAGTTCATACAACATGAGCACATTTTTTTACTGATTTACACAACTTTAAAGCTTCACCATGTCTTTGAAAATGGGTACTAGATATTTTCTCTGGAAATGTAGGGAGGCTTGCGTTATAAGTAACCGTATCTTCATAGGGGAAGTGAGAGGTAAGACATCTGCCTCTTGACAGGAAGGTCCTGAGTTTGAATCCCACCGTTGACGGGAATTTTTACTTTGAATCTGCAATTACTTTGTGGCTTTTTACCCTCCCCTGATCTCTGAATACTCTAATCCAATGTCTAGCCCTCTTGGGTAATGGTCAAAAACAGGTCTTGTGTGCACTCTACATGTGTTAAAATACCCTCGGGAATTAAAAATAAAAAGGCCAAATTGGCCTGGGCATAATTGTTAAGCAGAAGCAAATTTACCTGTACTGGTGACAGATCACATCTTTGCTGTAGCCTAGCAACACAATGCATCTACACACACTTAACACTGAAGAAGAACATCATCCATATACATATATAGTTAGTCATTAACAGGAAAACATTTCTGATTCTGTCTCAATAAAGAAAACAAAATCAGAGTTAGTTCTCTTCTACAGAGTCCACCAGTAATTGCTTTCAAAATCCACAAACCAAACTCTGCAACCCTCACTTTAAAGTGTGAGATTCTTCCTCTTGTGTTGATCCATTTGCTAGGAGAAACAAATACTTGAGACAAAAGGCTGAGTTTGCTGAAAGAGGCTAATTGAAAGACAATCGTTGGAATTTCTAATTCCTCCAAACCATGACAGCCATAAAAAGTATATGTGTGTTTTTGTGTAGCAGAGGCTAATTTAAATACATCATCATTCTTCTTTTTTTTTCTTCTTCTATCCTTCCTCTGTTGCCATTGGCGTCGAAGGGAGAAACAATCTGTGATTCTTTGCTCTTCTGTTGGCCTTCCTCCTAGTGACTAGTATTCCCTTTATCCATCTCTTTCTTGGTCTTCCTCTTAATCTGGCGTTTTCGTAGCGTTTGTTTATGGCTTTTTGATTCATTGTTAGTTCTTTCTGTCTTGTTATGTGGCCGAACCAATTTATCTGTTGTTTTTTTATGTATTCAATGGCTGGTTCAATTTCGAGTTTCTTCCTCAGGTCAGTGTTTCTTACTCTGTCCCTTAAGCTGTATCCTGTCATTCTTCTGACACATTTCATTTCTGTGGTCGTTATCTTTCTTATTGTTCTAGAGTCCAGCATCCAATTCTGGCACTGATAGCACAGCGTTGGTAGAAAAATTGATTTGTATATTGCCCTTTTTGCTTCCGTAGTTATTGTTTTGTTTTTCAATAGTGTTGATACTTGACCTATAACTTGGCTTGCTTTGTTACACCTTATATCTATCTCGGTCTCTTGGTTATTGTCTTGTGTTAGCGTGCTACCCAGATATTTAAAATTGTCAACTTGCTTCAAAGATGTATTAATCATTGCGTTGATTAATTGTTCTTCTTTGTCTCTGATACCGCAAATATTGATGGTTGCAATTTTATTTACATTATGTCTGTATGATCGCGATTGTGTCTCCATTATTTTGGCTCTGAGAACTGTTGTGTGTATGTTACGTTGTCCTCTGCCGCTGTGCTAGTTCTGTCGCAGAGTAAGGGCTGTGTTTATGTTACCAGTGCTTGCCCACGCACTGAGGTCACTGATGGCCGTGGCCCATTTTCTATTCGTGTTGTTTCTCTACATCTTTGTTGTTTTCACACACAAACTGTTATTATACACCCTTAAAACAAATACATCATCATTGAAATTTCTAATTCCTCCAAACCATGACAACCATAAAAAGTATATGTGTGGTTCTGTGTAACAGGCTAATTGAAAGACACATCACTGAAATTTCTAATTCCTTCAAACCATGACAGTCATAAGAAGTATATGTGTGTTTCTGTGTAACAGAGGCTAATTGAAAGACACATCACTGAAATTTCTAATTTCTCCAAACCATGACAGCCATAAAAAGTATATGTGTGTTTTTGTGTAACAGAGGCTAATTGAAATACATCATCATTGGAATTTCTAATTTCTCCAAACCATGACAGCCATAAAAAGTATATGTGTGTTTCTGCGTACATACAAGTATGTAAAATGTGTACATAATAGATAAATTAATAATGGATTGTAGTGATGGTTTATTTCATTTTTCAAGTAAATAACTGTTTTAAGATATGTTAATGCTTATGTACAACTGCTGAATACTTTTAATATTTTGCATTTTCAAAAATAATTTTACAAAACTGTGTATTCAATAACCAATCACCCAGCACTCATGGTTCCAGAACTGTTCCAGATGACTTGGTTTTGCTGGGCTAACAGTAGTTACACTATCATATTTAGTAATACAACTCAGACCCACTAATTATATACCTCCAGAATCTCTGAAGTTGTTTTTTTCTAAATATTTTGCACAGTTACCGGGGCCTCATTATGAGGGAAGTAAAGATTATTGACACTGTGACCTTCCAGGTAAGAGGCGACTAAGGAGGTTGATCGATGGATTGACAAGCTGTCATTGTAAAAAGTATTGTTATGGAAACAGAGCCATAGATTTTAGATGCAGTGATCTCTGCAATATGTGCCATTTTGGCATGCAAGGTTTCTGTTTTTGAGATTATGGTTGTGCCCTATGTGCCGTCTTTGGCTCGAAAGGACAATAGATAGATAGTAAATAAATACCATACAGGTCACAGCTTTTGCTCTGAAATAGTGCATTTCTCAACATTTCTACTTTATCAAGCATTGATATGTTGTTAGTGTTTGCACTTTATACCTCCATTGACAATTGCAGCAATCCCCATAACAGAAGATAAACATAAACAATGTAGACTTCTAATTTCCTGAAATCACTAGAGCCGCTAGAGAGTGGGTGACCTAATCAATAACTCATTATGCTCCAAATCAGGAGAACCAAGTTTGAATCCCAGTAGGGTCCAAAGTTTGTTTCTATTGGAGGTGAAATAAAAACTCACACCCAATACATCTAGCTGCGACAAGTGACCTTTATTCTCTGGTTCTATATATCCCCCCTGGCAGACCCAAGTAATCGGACAATGCCATAAAGATAGTTTTTAACTGGTACTGCAGCAGACACTGATATCATGTTTTCTTTCCTTCTTCATTTGCCTTTCAGCATTGAGGTGAGATATGGTTAGTGGTTTCTTTCTCTTCTATTAGCCTCTTGTGCTGTTATATCTCCAAGTGTTTCTAGTACTCTGTTATTCCTCCTTCTTATTGGTCTGCCTCTTGTTTTAGTGTCTTTATATTGTTTGTTGGTAATTCGTATTAGATTTAGTTCATTATGTCTTATCACATGCCCGAACCACTTATCTATTGTTGCTTTATGTATTCAATAGCTGGTTCCGTTCCTAGTCTCTTTCGTAACTCATCTCTGATCTTATCTGTCAGGCTGTTTCCAGTCATGTGTCTGATACACTTCTTTTCTGTTGTGGTTATTTTTCTTATAGTTCCTGAGCCTAAGATCCAATGCCTGGCATTGGTAGCACAACATTGAGATAAAGATAGTATAATAAATAGCTCGCTTCACTTTTAACATTACTTCTGTGTTTGACAGTAGTGGTGAGATCTGTTTGGTAATTTGACATGCTTTGTTACATCTGAGTCTTTTTCTGTTGCTTGCATGTTGTAATATGTCAGGGTGCTTTCTAAGTATTTCGATTCCTTCACTTATTTTATGATATTGCCATCTATTGTTATGTTGGTATTTTGTTGTTTGACTTGTTTGTGTTGATTTTCGTATTATGTTGTTTCCTGACTCTGTTAAGTCTGTCTAGGTGTTGTTGCATGTCTTCTGTGTTTCTATCAGTACTTGGTCGTCTATAATGAGCTCGTTACTTTCGGACGGATTTGCCAGTTTACATATGTAGACCATGTATGTAATGAATAGCAGTGGAGATAGTACACATCCTTGTTTTACTCCTGTTTTGATTTTAAAGGGGTTCTGTACAACCTGCTGCTGTTCTTACTTTCCTAGTGCTGTTGTCATATAAGCTTTTGTTGATCAAATGTTGGTTAACACCATAAGTTGTAAGTATATCCCATGGTTGTTCTCTTTCTACATGATCAAAAGGCTTTCTCTTGGTCTGTGAATGTTATGTATAGTCTTTGATTTATTTTATTGCTTTTTCTGTTAGTTGTTTCAAAGAAAATAGCATATCAGTACACCCTCTGTTCCTTCTGAAACTGATTTGTGTATCGTTTATCTGAGATTCTGAAATTGATCTTAACCGCTTTTCTATTATTTTCTCAAACAATTTACCTGTGTGGCTTAGTAGGGAGATACCTCTGTACTGATTTCAGTCTCTCTTGCTGCCTTTCCTTTTCCATATTGGAATTATGATGGCTTGTTTCCACACTGATATCTTGTTTAAATGACAGGAAATTAAACATACCACTGGTTTCCACAGTAAACCTAAGATGTCTTGTCTTGTTAACTAAGTCACAGGAAATTGGCATTTCACCTCATGAGTATGTCTAAGTTAAAAGAGGTTCTAGATTCCAAGTTTGCTGGAAATTCTGTGGTCAGCTGAGTTATATCTGTCATAGACCTGTCTTCGAATGTATATCTGAACATCTTACTGACAGGCATAGACAGCAGTTTATCATTAACTACACATTACAAATGTAAATGGTTTGGGCTAAAAGACCTGCTGTAGTAAAAGATTGTTCATTGAAATGTCAAATCAGTCTGCTGTGCACATTAATTTTACTGTTGCATACTTTTTTTTAAAATTCCCACCAGGTCAGAAGTTTTATGATCCGCACCTTTATTCAAATGCTTCACTACTCTCTATTGTTCTATAGTAGATAACATAAAGTTCATTTCATTCTTCATCAATTCATTTGGTTTACTTGCTTTATAGTTATTTGAAGCGTGGCATATTTTACTATTTTGGCCTTTTAATATACATGAATATTATTACAGATCTTTTTTTTTATTATAAATCAAGTCATCATCACACACACACCCCTCCCACCCCCAATAAGTTAATATAATTGTGATTAACCTGAGCAAATGTTCAACCAAAGCTAGAAACAAACCATTTTTTTTATGTTGCTTATTGGACCACATTTAATACATTTTGTCTGTCTGTTTAGGTTATATTCAGTATTATGTAATTTATTTGTGTACACTGATAAATAATGTTGAACAATATTCTCTTTATTAATTACATTCATTAGTTCTGTATGTTTATGAGCTTTATTGATTGTCAGATAAACACCTATTACAATTTTTGAATTAATGAAGATATTAAATTAGAAAAGTGGGCCTTGCAGCAATTCTACATCTAGAGAAAAAGTGTTCTGTTGTATTTATCATGTTGTAGGGGAGTGAAGTGTATATGTTCACCATACTAGGCCACACTATTTAGAAGGGAGGGGACAGTGCTCCTTGCTGTCCAGATACAGTAAATTAAATGCTTGGGCCAGACTACACCAAGTTCAAAAGTAGTTAGCCGAAACATGTAGTTGGCCACCAATATCATGATGGAGATACTGCTGCACCTCAACACATTGGCTCTATCTGGAGGCTAACCAGTGAGTAGGGATCTGTATCCAATTATGTCATGGTAAGGAATCAATTCGTTGCACAAGATAACAACTGATCAGCCTAATTATGGTTCCTGGTACTTTTTTATTGGCATGTTTCTTATGTTTCCTCTCATTAATTTTGTTGTTTGTTTTTTTTAGTGTATGGTCTTGACTATTTCATAATTTGCTAAACTTTCATCAGTTGTCAGTTCTTTGAGTGACTTCAGTAATTCTTTTGTAACCATATGTAATGTTTCTTCTGTTAGTGGTCTTGCTGCTAGCATCAACACAAGTTCATGGAGATCTGAAATGGTGTCTATTCTATCCTCTCATGTTTCAGCTTGTGAATGATGTAATTCTATGTTGTTATTCCCATAGTGATGAACAAAAATAATTTGTATTTATATTTAAATATTTATTTAAGAACTATTTTATTATATTATTAATTTTGGGGGAAGAGCTGTTAATATATTTGGTCTTACATTGTTTACAAGGTTCCTGTTTTTGTCTTCTTCTTTGAGCAAAATTGAACAATCATGATTTATAACATAGGATGCTGTACTTGTGTAAGTCTTGACATCTTTATATTATGTATGACTGCTAACATGTGTACCTATTTATTCAGTGGTATATGCTTAACTATGCTGGCATAAGCGATCATGTCTCTCCACAACTTTCTAGAGTTTACCAGTTTTGTTGTTGGCTTCCCACCAAATCACTCTTTTAAATTGCCTTGTAACTTTTCTTTTCTTATAATATGGCAGCCACCAAATAATGATCGCTTACCACTGATGTTGGAAATAAGCCTTTTTTTCTCATTATTCTGTTTTTAACCATAGAATATTCTCAACATTCTTCTGTAAAACCAAATTTCTATGGCCTCCAATGATTTTCTTGACTGTTATCATACTGTCCAGATATCACATCCATATGCCAAAACTGGCTCAACATAAAACACTCAAGAACTTGTTTCTTCTTTTCATTGACAAAAATGTGTTGTATAATGTTTTTCTCATTTAATTGTATGAGGTGGCATTAAAGTGGATATGAAAGCAGCTTAATTTTATTATTATAGCATGGATTCATGGCAACAAGGCATACAGTCCTCCTGTATTCTTCTTTTTTTTCAGTTTCTCTATCCATTTTTTTAATTGTTAAGAAAAATATGAAGATTTTCACAATTCTGGCAGCCTTAATCAGTCATTTGATTTTGTATTAAATCTCTTTGTCACTTCATCTTACTCTGAGTCTGCTTCAGACTGTGCTTCCTTCTCATTGTAATGGAATCACAAAATATTCTCTGAAAAAAAATGGTATTTGTTTCCTTTCTATGTAGTTCAAGATTGGTTCTATATGGTCTTGTTCCAAATTACATCTTGTCTGGCCATGATTGAAGTGAACAACACTTACATGGTAATAGTGAACCATTAAAGTTGAATGAAAATGAAGGTGGCAATTAAAAAGAATTCATAATTGCAGAGCAGCAAATAAAAATGTTCTACCGCATCCACTCATTTCTTGCTGATGCTCACCTATGGCCATCATTCTCAACCAAGTGGCTCTCAGATTTTTTGTGTATCATATGAGAAAGGACAGCTCGACTGCGTTCACTTTCAGTACAGCTTGTTCTTATGTCTTTTGGCGTATATTATGGCTGCTATGATGGGGATTGCTGCTGCTTTTCTTTGTTTGGATCCCTCTATGAGATGAGATGTTAATTCTGATGATTCCACTGGCACAGGCGGCTGAGCAATTATGGATTTTAATTTGTTTGCAGTGATACCGGGGCCTTCGACTAACTACAAGAAACGCCAAGAAAATGACAAACAGGCAACAGCAGAGAGAAAATGTTAGAGGTTCATTCACACTGAAGCAGAGAAGACGCTGATTAAATGTTCATTTCCAGTGTCAACGACGACGACCTATTGGTCTTATCATAGGTTATGGCTGAATTTTCTTTGCTTATATTTTGTTTATATTTATGTTTTTCATACTTGTTAACAATTTGTTGTTATAAGCATTTATTCAATCCAATGATGATCTTCATGATATAAACACACAATAAGCAAACATGTTTTGTTAAAACATTTGTAAACATAAGACAGATACATTTTGTTGTATTTACATATACAACTCATTCTCTAGATGCTGCAAGCAGGGTGTAACTGATGTAAAATCTCATGATTGTATAATGTGATATTACACATTTGAGTAATAATTTGTTAATGTTTGATCAGTTGTCTCTTTTTTTATGTGAGAAAACTTTCAAATTCATCCACTTTAAGGTTCTGAACAAGTATTCTCTTGTGGGATTTAATCGAGGAATAAAATATATTTAATAACATACCTGGCTTCTTGTTATTATCATCAGGGATTTTTTTTCTTCTAAAATTAAAGTTGCGAAACTCTTATCACTTTATCCCATGAAACAAGAAAATTGTGTTATACCAGGGCTCCAATGTATTACATTAGTCAAGCGTATTGTTTGCATGCGTTTGCCCGATGACTAAAGTATTCTAGACTATTCGTAGACTATAGAATTCCTCTTCATCATCCGCCCTTAAAAGGACGTTAAGTGGGTGGTGTGTCTGCGTTGTGTTGTGGTTTGCAGTATAACTGTCATATTTGCGCCTTTCGGCCCAACACATCCGACTTCAGTTTTAGTACCGGGTTGTCTTCCCCCTTTTATCCCTACTCGCTTGGCCAGACTAGACAGGTTAATCTGTTACTAGATGCACCGCGGAGAGGTGGAGCAGGGTCTGGATGGTTCTGGTTCACCTATCCTGGCGCAAGCCATCAGCTGTGGGTCGCTGACAACTTCCAGCTCTGGTGCTATCCAGCGTATTAAAACGACCTATTTGCTCTTTCATTTTCCCGTACTCCCGCATGTCCAGGGACATAGAGAAAGGTGACCATATGTATTTCGGACTTCAGCAATGGCTCTACCCATTGCATGCATACAGAGTCCGCCTCCACTTTTTTTTATCATGCTCATCGAATCACTCAGTATACATGCGCGGATGTAGTTTTGTGACTCTAACCATTTGAATGCCTTGGTCACTGCCATCACCTCCATTGTTATACTACTCGTGGTCATGACGTATGCACCGTCTACTTAGACTATTCTGCCTGCCGAGCGTGCTGTAAATGCCCATGCACTTCTTTAGTGTCGTATTACAGATCCGTCTGTATAGATGACTGCATCTTTCTCATCGGTGTTATCGCAGATGAGACCGTTGAGCTCCGCATTAACCACGACCGAGTTATGTTCCCTATTGTTCCTGTCGAGTGTGACAATACACGAGAAAGTCCCCTTGAATGACGTAGACACCGGTATCCACTCCTCGCCAACGTTGATATTGGTAAGCCCACAGACCTGTTTGATGACATCTTCTGCTCGGCCCACCCATGATTTGCCTCTTTTTAGACTGGCACCTTTCCCTGTGTTGAGCACGTGGTGCAATGGATGCTCTTTATCTGCACTAATCTTCAGGTGTGCTCGTGCTATCCAGATCTTGATTCTGTCATCCATGGTTGGAAAGTTAAGAAGTTACCTCGTTGCTACACAGGGAGTGTTCCTTGTACATCCCATTTGGTAGTGGTTATTGTTCTTAAGTCTTGTTGTTTTTTGAGAAGCTGAAATCAAACTTCGGAAAGTCTTGCCTAAGTCGATCAAAGACCTTTAAGAGGTATTTCACATTAAAAAACTGGATGCGGATTATTTGAAGGTGGCTAATGTCAAGGGAAGGCCATCCACTTCGAGAGGTCCGTAGCACGCCTACAGACAATCACATGTGGTAACTAACGTGTGACAAGTTGCAGAGACTATATTAACTAGTACATGTCACAGTTGTCCTGCAACGTCAACGCAGACGTAGTCCTGAGAAATGAAAGTGGGTATCGGCAGTGGATTCTCAGGTCAATATTCTCTGGCAGAATATCTTGTTGAGCGGAAGTTAAAGCATCCATAGACAAAAGCATGAACGGGAATGTCCACAAACACTGCGTGCAAGCTTCTTGTGGTGCTCATCATCATCAGGTGCCATGCCAATTGGCGTAGGCGATTTTCTCTCTCCACATCTATGTCCATGCCATCCATGTCAAGTGCTACGACGATCATCATTTTCAAGAGGACGTGAATTACCGGTATATGGGGATAGGCGGCGGGAACAATTGAAGGCTATGCATGAAAAGTGTTCCTTGTTGCAGTTTCCTCATATTCCAAATCGCATGTCTGTGTTAGTCACATCTAGTGACTCGGACAGATGGTGCTCGTAAACCTGGGAGGGCCGACCATCTAAGGGCAGAATCCCCCTACAGAAAAGATCATCTGCTGCCTTGCAGGAAGATTGAGGACAATTAAAGGCTAAGGAAAGCAAACCTGGATAAAATGCTGGCTGAAATCGGATGCACTGGCGCAGAACACAGTGCAACGTTTTAACAGGTATTCAATCGGAGTGGATCTAACAGGCTTAAACAGGCAGCTGTCTTCGTGTGAGAGTCTGGAGTCCTACTCTGATTGAGTCCTGATCGCAGAGAGAGAGAGAGAGAGAGAAATAAATGTATTTATTTATCTCACTCTCATGACAGTCGCGTTTTGTATGCAATAGCTGCACTGATGTTTATTTGGTTTTGCTTTGGTTTTCCTTAATCAGAACTGCCTCCTGGGTATACTGTAGTACATTATTGACCTTACATCACATAAGTCACAAGAATCCATTGACCCAGAGAGGCCCCTCTGTAATTATTACTAGTTAATACTAATAGTGAAGTTAATAATAATAATAGTTTTTAATACTATTCTATGATATTTACATTCAAAACAGGCTCTTTTGTAGGAAACATGGGGATACAGAAAAAGAGGAAGACACATCACCATCATCATTATGTAGCCATACCGGTTGGCGTAGGCGATCATGTCCTTTCACAATCTTCTATCTGTTTTCGATGCCATGACACCAAGCTATCCAGTATTAGGAAGACACAGAGAGACATTAAAAAGAACACTTAGAAAGAGAAACAAAGTTGCTTGTAGCATAGATTCATTACATAAGATCTAATATCTCACCAAGATAAGAGATGGATAGCGAAACAGTGCGAGCCTTATACAACGCCTAACGGCGCTGGAAGGATCAAGATACTACAACACGACATCATGTTAATCGAATGGAGATTCTCAGCATGAAATAATCAACATAGATTAATATATAAAATACAACATATTATACTGCCATGTTCTCAGCATGAAATAATCAACATAGATTAATATTAATATATAAAATACAAAATATTATACTGTCATGTTTTCAGCTGAAATAATCTAACATATATTAATATATAAAATACAACATATAATACTGCCATGTTCTCAGCATGAAATAATCTAACATAGATTAATACATAAAATACAACATACGATACTGCCATGTTCTCAGCATGAAATAATCTAACATAGATTAATACATACAATACAACATATAATACTGACATGTTTTCAGCTGAAACATTCTACAGCCCATGTTACTGTTGTGTTTGTTACTTTACTTGCTAGTTGACATTGCCAGACCATCCTCACCCCACTACACATAGGACAACTGCACACATTGCTGGGATGCTGACGTCATTTTGTATAAGTATGTTCCTCAATGTTTAATGACTGACAACTCCAAATCTGTGTAGATGTACAAGTCTTCTTTGGAGTGCTCTTCTCTGGCGTCACACGCCGCTTTTGACATGATGTTCTTGCAGTTCATTCTATTCAGGATTATAGATTAACATTCATTGCCCGAATCATAAACACGTCCTGTCTCCTTGAGAGCGTTTAGGTTGTCAGCCCATTCCATTGCTCGTTCATTCTCCCAAAAGTCAAATAAGTTAGTCTGTTTCCTCGTTCCTGCTCGAATGTCCTGGTACAGCAATTAAGCTGATTGTAATCAGCCTTGACCTCTTTTTGACATTAGAAACAAGAAAAATAGTTCTTAAACGTTATATAGAGCCAGTTTTAACATATGGATGTGTATCATGGACAATAGGACAACAGGTAAGAAAATCACTGGAGGCTGTAGAAGTGTGGTCGTACAGAAGAATGTTGAGAATACCATGGGCAGCTAAGAAGTGTAATGAAAGCGTTTTGAAAGATACCAATGCAAAGAGAGCGCTACTTTCAAATTTTTAGGAAGAAACAATCATCATTTATGGCCATGTAATAAGAAAAGAACAATTGGAATATATTGTGACAACTGGGAAAGTTGAGGGACGAAGAGATAGAGGGAAGCAAAGAGAAAAAATAACATACAGCTTAAGAGAATAGCTTGGCAATAACAGACAGCTTAAGAGAATAGCTTGGCAGAAGGTCAACAACAGAAATGATAAATAGTTGCCGAGATCGAAAGTTGTGGAGAGACATGATCACCTACGCCAGCAGGCCCGGTACTTGATGATGATGATATGTTAAAGAAATAATAACCGAATAGCAAAGCAAGCCCTCATGTGGGAAACAACAGGTAAGAGGAAAAGAGGAAGACACTGAGAAGAACATTGATGAGAGTGGCAAGAACAGCAGGAATCGGCTCTCTCAATGAGAGAGAGCTGCTTGCACAGAACATAGACAAATGGAGAGGTTTGATAAAATATCTTTAAAAGAATTGAAAACTGCTAGAATAAAAATTTAGATAACTCTCTCTCTCTCTCTGCGCTCAGGACTCAATCAGAGTAAGGATTCCAGACTCTCACATGAAGTCAGCTGCCAGGCCAAGTGTGTTGATCGCCCCCACAGATAGAACATCACAATTAGAGTCTGTCAGATCCACTCTGACTGAACACCCGTTAATACGTTGCACTGTGTTCTGCGCCAGTGGCCCAGTGCATCCGATTTCAGCCAGCATTTTATTCGGGTTTGCTTTCCCTAGCCTTTGATTGTCCCCAATCTTCCTGCAAGGCAGCAGATGATCTTTTCTGTAGGGGGGTTCTGCCCTTAGATGGTCGGCCCTTCCAGGTTTACGAGCACCATCTGCCCGAGTCACTAGAGGTGACTAACACAGACATGCACACACAAAGATGTGAGATGTGACTAACACAGACACGGACACACAAATATGTGAGATGTGACTAACACAGACATACACACACAAAGATGTGAGATGTGACTAACACAGACATGCACACACAAAGATATGAGATGTGACTAATACAGACATGCACACAGCGATACGAGGCATGACTAACACTGACACACATCAAGATATATGACACATGACTAACATAAACATGCACATAAAGATATATGATATAACTGACATTGACATGCACACACAAAGATATGACACATGCCTAACATAGACATGCACACAAAGATAAGAGATATGACTAACATAGATATGCACACACAAAGATATGAGATGGGACTAACATAGCCATGCACACACAAGGATATGAGATGTGACAAACACAGACATGCACACACAAAGATATGAGATATGACTAACATAAACATGCACACAAAGATATGAGATATCAATAACCCAGACATGCACACACAAAGATATGACATATGACTAACACTGGTACACACTAAGATATGACTAAACACAGACACACATAAAGATATGAGACATGATTAACACGGATACACCGAGATATGAGATATGACTAACATGACACACACCAAGATATGAGCCATGGCCAGCACACACAAGCTAAGATATGAGCCATGGCTAGGACAGAAACACAGCAAGATATGAGCCATGGCTTCACTAAAAAACACCAAAAAATGAACCATGTCTAGCACAGAAACACATTAAAGTGTCCATATGCTTGGGCTTGTTGTAGTCGGCAGACTCTTCTGAACGTGGGAATCACAGGTTTCGTTAAACAGTTGTCCGGAGATTTGAGAGTGCAGTCTGGCCCATAGAACGTTTTCTTGCATGTACAGATTCCCGATCGACTGTTCACAGGTGTCGTTGAAACAGTTGTCCGGACATTTGAGAGTACATATGATGTCACAGCCATCAGAACACATCTGTTCGCACTGTAGCCCAAAATTACCATCGGGACAAGTGTCATTACAGGTATAGCCAAGATGTTTACATTGTAGGCATTTTCCAGATTTTTCCTCAAATAAAGGACAGACACTGAGACAAGACCCGGAACAGTCGTGTCCATAGATCCCATGTGAACAGTAGCCGTGACAAGTACTGATGATGACATTGCAGCCTTTACTACACCCACTACACACTGCACAAAACGACCAAGAATGCTCGTCCAGACAATAGGTGTCTGTAAATGTTTGCACCTCACATACCGTCAGTGCACTGTCGGCTTGCGAAATGGTTGGTGAGAACTCAATCTTAATGTGTGCCATTGACGTTTGTGTTTTGAATACAATAGTGCTCACAGATAAATTAGGGTATGATATATCATTATACTGGAACACTACTCCGCCACTGTCAGAGAAAGCCTTTAGAGTGGCATTCTTTACCCGAATCATAGTGCTAGCTCGATGATAGATTCGAATGATGTGAGTCTTCTGGGGCGTTGCAAAGTTCAGATACCAGTAAAAAGAATTGGTTCCACTTCTCCATTGTGTGTGTGTGCAGTCATTGTCATAGAGATTGGTCTTTGTTTTGCTATTAACTGCGGCCTCTGGTCCACATCCGTCTCCTGTATAACAATCATCAAATTTGTTGGTCTGGTTTGTGATCTGTTTGAGAGCCACTTTCCGACCCCCACCAATGTAGATGGAGCAGATATTTGCAACTATCGCCCCTTCAATCCGTAACTTGTTGATCAGACCAGCCCCAGAGCAGAAGGCATCAATCTCGTGCGGACTAACTACAAACCTTGATACATTGTTACATGAGGCAGAACCATTCAGTTTTACCGTGAAACTGTCCGGATATTTTAAGTCATTCACATAAATCCTAAACCAGGAGCACGGCAAAGATTGATTGAGAGTTGCCTCAACTGATGTAGAATCTGTGTCCGGATTACATGAGGTGTCGTTGTTATCAAACAGGAAAGTAGGTTCAGATTTTTGGTCATATTTGCAAATAAAATCCAAGTACTGACACTGGGGTCCGAAAATTTTGTGCTGACAACTGTCATTGTTTGGGCATGTCCCTGTAGTTTTGTCACAAACTAAGCCATTATAGCAGTGACATTGTAACGTACAATTTGCCCCAAACCAACCGTCGGCACAAGTAAGGTCATTAGCTTCCATGGTTGCCAACGAAACCAATAAAGACTTGATCTACAGCGATGGCCAACGAACTGTGTACACACATCTATTATCAAACCCGTGATCACATTTAAAAAAATCCGCCATCTCACTGTGGTAACAGATAGCGTGAAATTCTCTAATAGAATTAGATAAACCGTTGGAGACAAGGAAAGTCAACATTGTTTACATGGCTTGGACGCAAGAAGCGTCCATTTTGGTGCCAAAATTTAGATAAGAGAAGGAGCATCTTGGTCTACGCCCTGTGGGCCGGCTACGGCTCAAAAGGTCAATAGATAGATACGTTCGTGAATTTGTTGAAAGCATCAGAAGATACACTGGTAACACCCAAGACTTTCGTTGTGGTTGTTGATCTGGATGTCTATAGTGAAAGTGCAAATTAAAGTACATGGGACAAGACCTTGAACTTTACCAAGTCATTTCCGGTCGTTAGCAACAGACGTAGCTAGTAGAGAAGGTGAACGTTGTTATCACTGTTATTGTTATGTTGTGCTCATTACTATTATTGTCAAGTTCTTCTTGCAAGTATGGTCATTATTTCATTTCTAATCTGTTGGCCCTTACGCGTAATTATCATTTAAGGCAAAGACGTGTATCTCTTGTCTTATGCTAAAACTAAAACAAAAACTTCACTTGTCATAGTACACAGTGCTCAGTTAGTTATGAGTTAACACAGCGGCGAAAGTAGAATTAAGAATTTACTAATAGTAATATATTAATATATTTAATTTACTAATTTACTATTTATTTACTACTAATAATTTTATTTTATTTTCATTTGTTTAATTTATTGAATCATGTGTTTATATTATTGTTTATTTAATATTAATTTATTATTTTGTTTGATAAAAATTAATACTGTTATTAGTGTTATGTTATTGTTATCATCATCATCAAGTACCGGGCCTACTGGCGTAGGTGATCATGTCTCTCCACAACTTTCTCGGCAGCTATTTATCATTTCTGTTGTTGACCTTCTGCCAAGCCATTCTCTTAAGCTGTCTGGTATTTTTTCTCTTTGCTTCCCTCTATCTCTTCGTCCCTAAATTTTTCCAGTTGTTACAATATAATATATTCCAGTTGTTCTCTTCTCATTACATGGCCAAAACATGATGATTGTTTCTTCCTAATATTGGAAATTAGCTCTCTTTTTACTTTGACCTCTCTCAGAACATCTTCATTACTCTTCTTAGCTGTCCATGGTACTCTCAACATTCTTCTGTAAAACCACATTTCTACAGACTCCAGTGATTTTCTTGTCTGTTGTCCTATTGTCCATGATTTGCATCCATATGTTAAGACTGGCTCTACGTAACACTTAAGAATTCTTTTTCTTGTTTCTATTGTCAAAAATGGATTGCACAGCATCTTCCTCATTTTTTGGAAAGCTGCTTTTGCCTGAGCCATTCTGCATCTCACCTCTGTTGTACATCTGCCATTTGAGGTTAACAAAGTTCCCAAATATTTAAATTCATTTACCTGTTTTAATATTGTTCCACTTGTCTTTATTTTGCATTGAGGTGATGTCTTTTTCGTTTGTTGTTACCATTACCTCTGTCTTTTTGCTATTAAGGCTGAGTCCTTTATTTTTGCTTTCTTTCACTATAATGTCCAACATTTCTTGTAACTCATTTTCACTCTTAGCGATTAAGACTGTATCATCAGCATACCTTAGATTATTTATATTATGACCTCCAATTGTTATTCCAGGCATGTCCCTTATGGATCTTAAAATAATCTCACTATAAATATTAAACAAATCTGGTGACAGCACACAACCTTGTCTAACACCCTGTTTTATTTGTTGAAACATTCCCAATTGTTTTCCAGTTCTTATTGTCGCTGTTTGTTGCCAGTACATGTTCTTTATTATTCTTAGATTTTTTATGTCAACGTTTATGCTTTCTAAAATTTTGATTATTTCTTGGTGCTTTACTTTGTCAAATGCCTTGGTGTAATCTATGAAACATAGGTATAGATCTGTTTTCACCTCTATGGCTCTTTCTACTAAAGATCTCCACTTCTAGGTTCACTAAAATGCTGTTCATGATTTATTTGATTATACTGAGTATTGCAGGAGTTCAATTGATTCATTATCATTGCAATTTATCAAGCCATCTTGTTCTAAATTGTTGTCACTTTCTGTATAATTTGCATTATTTCTTTGTTCAATATAGTCAAGGTGCCTTTTTTTTTCTAGTGGAGCAGGTGGTGGATAAAGTGTGGTGTGTGGTATATGAATACCTTAGATTTTCTGAAAATAAAATGTTAACTTTCATACATTGCGTGTAATTTGTAAAAATGGCTTGTGTAACATTTTTGCGGTATTAATTTAATATGTTCTATTAGTAATTAATATTGACGATGTGATTAAAAGTAATAGTGTTTATTATGTTAATATTGATTGAAGTCTTACTTTGTTTTCAGATCTTCACTGAGGTCAGTTTTTTACAAATTAATTCACACTTCCTCCATTACCAACATGCCTTCAGCCTTGATTTTTTTGGCAGAAGGAGCTGAAGAGATGGAAACTGTTATTACAGCTGATATGTTGCGACGCGCAGGGGTAAAAATGTTACATTAGATAATACAATTGTAATATTCTTATGTAAATTTATGTCAAAGAAATGTATACATTTATTGTATTGGTAAGATTTTACAAATTAATCTAAACATTTTGACAAAAGAACATATTGTGTTTTTAAAAGTCTCAGATATCAACACTTTCATCACTTGTGAAATAATTAATAAATAAACAAACATTATCACTTGGTCTAATAGCTGAATACAACTATAAGTTATGCACATATAATCAATCCCACATAGGCTGATTCTCCATAACTTGACAATACAGACTTAACTAGTTAGTTTTTACTAGAACAAAGTTTTAATTTACTGGAGCAAAGTTTTAATTTACTGGGACAAAGTTTTAATTTACTGGGACAAAGTTTTAATTTACTGGAAAAAAGTTTTAATTTACTGGAGCAAAGTTTTAATTTACTGGAATAAAGTTTTAAACTACAGTATTAATCAGCTTAATGTGTTTTTATTAAGTTTTGATTTTAGCTTTGCCTGCCTCAGGATTTGATAATTTCCAACAGTGGACACAACTAATTTCCAGTATTTGTGGTCACTTCTGCTTGTGAGCTGTTGAAAGTCAGGACCTGTCCATACCTTGATATGCTCATTACTCTGCCTTTGTATCTTACACCTCTCACAGTTTCCTGTATAACAGTTCTTGTTGGACTTCAAGAGCATGTTTCATTATGAGTGTACTAAATCAGCTTTTGTATCTTCTTGGTGATGAGTAGACCTGTCTAGCTAAACATCTTTACACATGAAAATCTATTCAGCTGAACATTTAAAACAAAAAATTAATTTATTCTTTATGTTAAAGTGTTTATTTAGTATGAGTTTGATAGCACATAAATATTTCTTTCGTTCTAGCTCTCACCAGATGACTGAAGGAATAAGTAGACCTCATGATCATTCATCTTTAAAAAGACATTAAGGGGGTGTAGATGTTTTGTGTTGTAATTTACAGCAAACTGCTATATTTATGCCTTTTGCCTCAGCACTTCAGCATCATGTTTTTGAGTAATGGGTTGTCTTTCCTTCTGATCCTTACTCACTTGACCAAACTGGTCAGTCAGTTTCTAAGAGCATCCCAAACAGATTGAGTAGGATCAGGATAGTCCTGGTTTACCAATCCTCCCATAAGCAGTGAGTCACTGACCACTTTCAGTCCTGGTGTAGACATGTCTCTTCACCCTCTATAAATATTTGATTTCAAAGTGACATAAGAGACAACAGTATTTAAACTCTGCAGTGGTATAGATTGATTAACATTAGGTTTAGTTAAATGTAGCTGCAGATTCAGTTAATAATGTAAGTAAATGAGATTGTGATAACATGATATAATATATTCATAGGTTTATTTACTTTGTGATTATTTCTTGTAGTTGGATGTTTGTATTGCTGGAGTTAATGGTGCTGGTCCAGTATTGTGTAGCCGAGATGTTAAAATTGTCCCAGACAAAGGCTTGAAGGAAGCTCTTGCTGCAGGCCCATATGATGTTCTTATTTGCCCTGGAGGTGCAAAAGGAGCCGAAACTTTGTGTAAAGTAAGACATATTTTATTATCTCCCAGTTGTTTTCTAATTGCCATACATCTCCTTTCAGGGCCCAGATAAATGAATCGCCTGAAAGCGGTCACTGACTCATAGCTGACCACTGCCATCAGAGTTGCTGCACAGAAGAGATAGCAAAGACCCACAATCTCTTTGTGGTAGTCCCAGAAACCAGAACCCAATCTAACAAAAGATTATAGATCAGCGAGGAAAGGATATTTGGGCTAAAACATATTTTGTGACAAAGTATGATGTTTTTTGGCACAACATTGTAGAATATCACTACTTTTTATAAATGCTTCACTGCCCACCAAACACCATTTCCAGGGTGATTGCTGATGAATACATGTACTAACCATCACTGGAGATTGTGTACTTTCAACAATTATTCTGAAATAAGATTCAGCTGTCATATTTTATTCTATATCTGATCTTGATGACATTGTTACAGTAATTGATGACAGTGGTAATGATGTAGTGACAGGGCAGCAGCTCCATCTCAAGTTGTTGCTGACTTCTTCATTTTTCAAGTCTATATGAACTACTATTCAAATATGACCAAGCTTTGATCCATGAATACATTTTAAAAAAAGCTTGCAATAACACCTGTAGAGACAATGCAGACAAACATGAACATTGATTATTTATTTCCTCTCAAGCCTAAGATGGCATATTGAGCAGAACAAAATAACACTCCCCATGTCAGAATATTTATTGTTTTGTTATACTTCAACGATTCAGATGTCGAAGACTAAGATGGCTGGGGCACGTCCAGCGAGTGGAAGAAAAACGCATCCCCAAGCAAATACTATATGATGAACTAATACATGGAAAAAGACAAATTGGCAGACCTAAGCTATGATATAGAGATATCTGTAAATCATCTCTGAATGACTTTTCCATCTGTGAAAATGACTAGGAACATCTGGCAAGTGATCGCACATGGAGAGCATGTATAAGGAATGGTATAACATCTTTTGAGACTGTGCTAAGGCAACACTTAGAAGAGAAAATACTCATGAAAAAGGATGGAAAACCCTGTGGATCAGTGGGCCTGACTTGTTCATTCTGTGGCCGTGTGTGTTTGTCAAACATTGGTAGAATTAGCCGTGAGAGAAGCTGTTCAACAAAAACAAAACCTCAAAAACAAAAAAATACACAATAGCCTCCACTAGACCGTCTGACAAGACAAAAAGGGCCATACATGATACTTCCAGTATTGTCAGACTTTGTATGGCCTGAAGTGTGTATCACCACAAGTCCCTGCTTTCAATGAGGCTTTCAATTTAGTAAACCCTCTTTTGTTGCTTCTGTTGTGAAAATCAACACCTATAATATAAAAAAAAAGAATATAATGGAACAGTAAATGGAAGTGGCTTGGCCACATGACAAGACAGAGTAAAACAGAATCCTGTACATGGCTATCAACAAACACTATGAACACAACAGACAGTGAGGCATTGACGACCAATGGATTAGCAGAGTACTAGAAACACTAAAAAACAAACATGACAGCAGATGAGGTAAAAAAAAAAGACCAAATATTGCAAACTATCTCTCCCTTCAATGCTAAATGAACAGTGAGGAAGGAAAGAAAATGAAAAAGTTCTTTGGTCAGCACTTAATTTGCTGGGCCTGTCAATTTCAATCGTTTCTCAGCCATTTGTACTCATATCTAATGATTTCAGGCCATCTTTGTAGCTGAAGCAGGGTCTTTCTTTGGAACTTTGCTACTGCTCCAATTTTATTAGCAGAATATTAATTCTCAATGTCTAGTTTAAACAGTGAGAGTAATAACAATAAAATAAACTGAAAATATGGTGTAACTTAACTTTGAAGCATAATGTTTTGCGATCCACAAATAATGATTAAATGTACATATATTTTTATATATTGCTTTCTGCATGCTAATTTAATTGAAAGTGTTGTGTTTTGTTTTTCTCAATTGTTATTTCTGATAGAATGCAGAAGTAGGTAAGGCATTGAAAGACCAAGAAAGCAGAGGAGGCTATGTGGCTGCAGTTTGTGCAGGTAATTGTTTAATGTACCTTATGTCAGTATAACACCCTTTTATTAGGTTTATATGGAAAGTATATAAAAAGCTTCAGAGTTATTATGATAATAGTTAAGAGACATAGGGAGATGATTCACCAAGTACACAGAGACTAATCTAAATACAGTTTAGTAAAAAGTAGTTGAGGCTAGCTATTGAGCGAGCAGATCACTGATTATGCTTGAGAGCACAAAGACTGATGGAGAATTGGAACGTAATTCACAGATCACTCGATTCGTGGGGAAAAGTAATTGAAAGTCAATATTCAGTTGAATCTCAGAAGTAAAGGGAGACAGATATATAAATCTGGAGAGAACACATTGAGAGAGATAGATATTGGGTTGAGACGATAGTTAACATACTAGTGCAAGTCATCAATTTTCCAATTTAAAATGTGAGTTTTTCAATGTGAAATGTGATGCACATCATATCTGAGTTAATGGAATTACAGAAATAGCCTACAAGATGAACCATTATATCAATGGTCAAGTACTCCAATGTATTGTTAATTAACTGAGTGTGATGACAGAAATATATTCTGTATGAAGTTTGAAGCAATAGATCTCAGGAGTGGACTAAGCTATCAAGTAGAGCAGCATAATATATTATTATTATTGGTTATGGAAGGCCTCGGTATCACAGCAAATGAATTAAAATCCATAATTGCTCAACCGCCCGTGCCAGTGGAATCATCCAAATTACTAACTCATCTCCCAAACAAAGAAAGATAACTGTAGTCCCCATCGTAGCAGTCTCAGCACACGCCAAAAGACATAAGGCGAAACCGCGCAGAAAGTGAACACAGCCAACTGTTCCCCATCATACGATATCATCATTCATCGTAAACAAGCGGGATATCGAAGCAGGATCAAAACAGATGAGACACACAGCTCACGGTGTGCACAGAGCACTTAACTCAGTAGCTCCTGCAACAAGCCGGACTTGGAATATGAGGAAACTGCAAGAAGGAGCACTTTTCAGACATAGCCTTCAATGGTTCCTGCCGCCTGTCCACCATATACCATGGGAGTTTACGTCCTCCCGAAAATGATGATCGTCGTAGCACTTTATGATGTTAGGCCATCATTGATGACTCCAGTTCCAAACATATAGACACACAGTGGTGGTAAGTTATCATTTCCAATCCAACAGAAGCCACATGACCTGTAGTTAGTAAAAACACAATTGATGATGTTCTCCGCTCCCTTCTTGTAGCTGCTGCCACACGATTCTGATGTCTCATTAACTTGGACATCATTCAAGAACAATGTCAGATGAACATTCCATAGATATGGCTTTGCTGATGAAGTGCTTGGTGCAACAGTTGTATCAATCATACTGGAGGCTCCTGGTCTGTGGTCATTAATATCACAGACGGCACATGATGATGTTGTTATATTCAGAATTTCTTTCTGGGGTGTAAATATGTGGCACACACATGGAGAGTGGTTTGTGGTCATAGTAATCCCATTAAAGGCAATTCTAGGGTAGCATGGCATAGCTGTTTCAGAACAGCACAATCCTGTGATGTTTTCTGTGTTCGCTATAAAGCTGCTGCTGCTACCCAATCCTGACCAATTATAGGTGTGGACATTATTCACTTTCAATGACAAAACTGCTTTGTTTACATCACAAACCTCTGGAAGCGAATCATTTATGGGACTAATAGTACAATTTACTCTTCCATCGGGGATACCTTCATTGAGTCCCAAAACAAAAATCTTTGGTTAAAAAGCACATATGCTTTTGAGTTAAACACAAAATGAGCCCACTTCATAGATTCAAAATGATCCTTGCCAATGCCATCCGTTTGCACAAGTTAGGTCCTTAGCTACCAAGGTCACAAACAAAGCCATCAAATTAACGACTTTATCTACAGCGAAGGTTACGAACTGTGAACAAACATTTATGTTCAAACCCCTGAATACATTTTCAAAAATCTGCCAACTCGCTGCAATAACATATATCGTGGTATTCAAAGTAAACATTGCTTAGTCCATAGCTCGAATGTAAATAAGCTGCCATTTTTTCATAATATAGTCTTCAAGCTGCTGAGGTCACTGGGAGTACTGTGTCAGTTATTTGACACCTGGTCAATAACCTTCTGACTGCTTTGAAAGTTATGTAAAGACTAATATTCTGTGGATTTTTATTGAGAAGGCACAGTTTACCAGCAGTGCAATGGTTTACCTCTCTAAACATGAACCATGTGTTCAGTGATGTTGGAGTTTACTCATCTCTCTGGAGGGCTGGGTAGTCTAGAGGTATGAAGTTGGCCTCTTAACAGGAAGTACCAAAGTTCAATGCAGTGGTTGTATTTTTTTTTTAATTAATCCTTTTTTTCTTCATGGTGTTTATTCCCACCCTCTCATCTTTTGGTAGTGAGATCTGATGCCTAGCCTTCTCGGATAATGACAATAAACTAGAGGTCCCATGTGCACTCATGCATTAAAGAACATTTGGCTGTTCAAATAAAAAGAGTAGGCATAATTTTTGGCCACTCCATGGGTAAAATTGTCAAAAAAAACCTACTCACACCATAGATCCCAGGCCATGGTACAGATTTTGTGCTTGTTAACTATGATTCTTCTCAGATTTTTTGAACCTATGGATTTGGCTGGTGATGCTTCTAACAACAGCTCATCTCTGTGTCTTGAAGTCTATGCTGGCATTAGCAATCGCACTAAAAAAGTTAAGGTTCCCTTCATGCTTAGCTAGGCGTATGGGGAATATGATGTTAGTGACCATATTTTTCTGTAACCACGGCACATTTTTGGGTGATGTGGTTGTTATCATGCCAGGCCACCTTTACTTCACAGAAAAAATCTCTTGTACATATTTTTAGAGGCTGGGTGAACCCCGGAGCCTTGTTAGTCCAAAAAAAAAATCAGCCACTGCTGGGGATCGAGACCAGACCCTTCTAGTCAGGAAGTGAGCACACTAACTACTCAGCCACCAAGGTTCCTACACCACTACTAACACTAAAGCACACTACTGACAATTAAAGTCTGTCCACAGAATATAGGCTGAATGAGATTTTTAGTTTGCAGGTCATGACCAATGATAAGAAATCTTGCACAGACAGTCCAAAACATGTGCCACTTTGATAGTGTTAATGAAGATACGTTAACAACCTTTCCTCTTTATTTTAACACTTTGAAAGTAAAACATTAGGAATTCTACCAAAAAATATATTATTAATTGTCTGTGTGGCCTGACAGCAGCAGAGCTGAAAGTTGTCAGTGCTGATGGCTTGCTCTAGAATTGTGAACCAGAATTATCCAGACCCTACTCCACCTCTCCATGGTGCCCCTAGTAACAGACTAGGTTGTCTAGTGTGGAAAAATTGAAAAAAAAGGAAAAAATGGTATACCATAACATACCATTTTTTCCTTTTTTTTCAATTTTTCCTCGCATTCAGCTTTACTGCAGCTTCGCATTTTTATGCATTCACTCGCATTTCTTTGCCTTAACCCCTGTCTAGTGTGGTCAAGTCAGTAGGGATCAAGGTAACCCAGTACTCAAAAATGCTGTGCTGAAGTCAGATGTGTTGGGCTGAAGGGCGCAGATACCACAGCTTTACTGCAAACCACAACACAACACAACACAAACATGCCCACACAATGTACTTTTAAGGGTGAATGATGAAGAAGTCTAACCTTTTGTAATCTAGTGAAAGCATATGAACTTGTCTGTATTGTCTTGTGTGCTGTATTGATACATAAGTTTGGTTGTTATGAGATGTGCACTGCCAGTGCTTGAAACATCAATGTGGAAGAGACCAGTCCATGTGTCTGAGTTAGAATTAATATAGTTTGGTCTACCTTTTTATTTTGGGTTTTCTTTTAATCGTCAACACTTGCATCATCTTATCTTTGGCAGCCCCAACAGCACTGTTGGCACACAACATTGGCCATGGTAAAAAGCTCACATCTTATCCTAGTATGGCAGACAAGCTGAAAGGTAACTATTTAAGGTTGTAGATTGACATCCATTGTTTGTATGAGTCTCTAGTCCACCTCCCAGATAGCATTTAGAATGGCCCAGATTATTGCCTGTCCTTTTTCTACAACAGGTAGGGTTCGATCCCAACCGACGGCTTTCGGGTTCACCCAGCCTTTAATGGGTACCGGATTTTTTTCTGGGAAAGTAAAGCAGCACGGGCGTAATACTGACCACATTACCCCAAAAATCATGTGCTGAAGGTCTGTAAAATATAGGGTCACTAACACCATATTTCCCTGTACGCCACTTGACGTGATGGGGGTACTTTTTTACTTTTTTTTCTCTCTACAACAGCCATGCCAGCAATTCTGTTTTCTTATTCATTCTCCTTCATATCTGAGGCCCTGTGAATAATGAAGCAGATTTTTGTCAGCTTTGTTCTCTCCAGAGACTTCAACCACCGCCTTCTGGCCCATCCCATTCTAGCCCATTTTTAGCATCCTCAATGAGTCACTGAGAAAATATATGTGGGTAAAAGTCTGTGTCTCCAGTCATGCTATTGCTTTAATTACTGCCATGACTCCCATCATCAAACTATTTGTAGTCAAAAGAAACACGCTGCTGTCCTTTCTTCTCCTGGCCTGAGCTGTAAATGTCCTTGAGCTCCACCTAGGTGGAATAACTGACCCAATTGTGTGTATGACTACACCACCTTATGATGAATTCTCAAAAAAACAAGCCTTGCACCTTTGCCTCAATGGCCCCTGAGTTTTGTTGATTCTACTGTTCTGTTTGATGCATACTTAAATGGATGTACAACTTTCTACCAGCACTCATACTAATTTTTAACCAGGTTCTATGTTCTCAAGGGAATAAAGTTGTTGAACAATGTTCTTGACCTACTTTTCCTAGCTTTCATACTTGATACATGGGCACTGTTAAAGCAAGGCTGTGATCAAACTAAACTCCAAGGTTGCCCATTGCACTGGTCACCTCTACAATGCCTGAACACAGACTCAAATTTGGTGTATGTGTGTTGACAATACAATTGTATTGTGCAATTTTTACAAGCACCATCGAGGTGTAAGAACTCAATTCTTTTCCTTGGAGACAAATAATAATAAATGAATATTATTATAGAGGGAAACTTCCGAAGCGATAATCAGTGAATCATTCAGAGGAAGAGGTATGTTTACAGCACTCGGAAAAAATGACAAATAATCAACAACAGAAAAAAATATGGACCAAAGCAGGATCGAACCCATACTCAGTGGCACAGCGCCTTGCCATGAAAAGCCAAACACTAGGGAACACTGCCACTCAGCAAACGAAAAATTAGCTATCGTGGACAATGTCTTTTCGTGAAGGTGTTTTCATGACTATAGCATAAGGCTGCGATCACAGCTTGGAAATATTTTTCCTGTTAAGACAAGTATCTCCCGGATAGGGTAGGGCTGAATACTTGCGTTGCAGACAAACATTTAGGACGAAACAGCACGAATAGTAGTTTCCAGTGGTTTAGACTGGAGACAAATAATAATAAATGAATATTATTATAGAGGGAAACTTCCGAGGCGATAATCAGCGAATCAATTCAGAGGAAGAGGTATGTTTACAGCACTCGGAAAAAATGACAAATAATCAACAACAGAAAAAAATATGGACCAAAGCAGAATCGAACCCATACTCAGTGGCACAGCGCCTTGCCTTTTCCTTGGTAGTCCAGTTCACAAACCACTGAGCTATACCACTGCTCATGATATTATTTCCCTTAATATCCCACGACTGTCAGTACATTCATGGTTGATGTGCTCTGTATCTCTCCAGACCAACTTACTTTTCTGAAGAACATCTCTGATATCTCTTCTCTGAGCCTAATGGACCCCAAAGCTGTCTCAGTTTAAAAGAAATTACCACATTTGAGATTTAAACCTTAACCAACTTGTTCAGCAGATGATCACACTATCCACTGTAATTTCCGCAGCTTCAGTATGATATTAAGTGAAACAATTATTGTGTTTTATTCCCTGCTCATTCTTCTGAACATATTCAAAGTATGTGACTGAGACATTAGTGGATAACATATAGTAGTCTTAGACCTTCAAAGTAAGGTTACGGTAAAGTACGAGACTTGAATCAGCATCTTAGCGCGCAAATTTTCACCCATTTGTGCTCTGAGCCTATCCAGTAGTGTTCATGAGACTTCTGGACAGTGTCGCTTCTAAGTATTGAAATTCACGATGCGAGGTGGCATTTCTTATCTTCCCAGAGTCCTACCCTGGTATCCATTTCTGCCAGCGGCTGGGTCGACAGCGGGGGTATTTTTTTCCAACCACGAGTACAATTTACACTACTTCCAGTGGGAATCGAATTCGGGAAGTCCGAATGCCGTTAGCCCAGTCAGATAGTTTTCCCAACTAGGCTACCGAGGCCCCCACCATAAAGGTCTTGTATGCATCTCTGTCTTTTACATATATGAATCTAGAACTATGAATAATAATTCAGATCAACTCCAAAAACAACTATATAGGGAATATTGATTAAGGTCACAGTATCGGGAATCGAATATGGATTGCCCGAATGTTGGTAGCCCAGTCATATGGTTTTCCCAACTAGGCTACCAAGGTCTTGTATGCATCTCTGTCTTTTACATATATGAATCTAGAACAATGAATAATAATGATAACAATGAATATTGATTATGGTCACAGTCAGCATACTGAGGTTACTGAAAAGCTGTTTAATGATAAAATAAGAGTAATGAAGCTATAATCCAGAATCTGCAGTAATTTGAAGTAATTTCCAGAGCTAATGGGAAGGAGCAAAAGAGTGAATGAAATATGTGTTGAACCAGTCAAAAGCTATAACTACGCATACATCTATTGTCTCTTTTAAAATGACTGTACTTCAGCTGTAAGGACATGCATGGAGGAAGCTTGTTAGTGGAATTTTCCAGTGCATTTTTCGGAAATGCTGTGACATGTGGTGTGGATATGGGGAATTCCTGGCTCCAATCAAACTGGGTTCAATCCGTGGATAGAGTAGGATAGAATTGTCCAGTTATTATGGTAGTGATAGGTGTTTTGGTGAACATTGTCTGATTGCGGTGGTAATAATTAGTGTGCTGGTCGACATTTTCTAATTGCTGTGATAATAATTAGAGTGCTGGTCGACATGGTCAGTTTGCTGTGATAATAATTAGAGTGCTGGTCGACATTGTCAGATTGCTGTGATAATAATTAGAGTGTTGGTTAACATTATCAGATTACTGTGATAATAATTAAAGTACTGGTCGACCTTGTCTGATAACTGTGATAATATTTAGAGTGTTGATTGATGTTGTCAAATAACTGTGATAATAATTAGAGTGCTGATTGACGTTGTCAGATAAATCTGATAATATTTAAAGTGCTGATTGATGTTGTCAGATAAATCTGATAATATTTAGAGTGCTGATTGATGTTGTCAGATAAATCTGATAATATTTAGAGTGCTGATTGACGTTGTCAGATGAATCTGATAATATTTAGAGTGCTGATTGACATTGTCAGATGAATCTGATAATATTTAGAGTGCTGATTGACGTTGTCAGATAAATCTGATAATATTTAGAGTGCTGATTGACGTTGTCAGATGAATCTGATAATATTTAGAGTGCTGATTGACGTTGTCAGATAAATCTGATAATATTTAGAGTGCTGATTGACGTTGTCAGATAACTGTGATAATAATTAGAGTGCTGATTGATGTTGTCAGATAACTGTGATAATAATTAGAGTGCTGGTCGACATTTAGAGTGCTGATGAACATTTGTCTTATTACTATGAAAATGAAACTGTATACTGAACAAGAAGCAATAATTCATGACTTTTAAACATCTGTAGAGTGTATGATGAATTTTTTTTAATGTTCTCTTTTTGCTTATTAACAAATTTCTTTGTGTTTTGACCAGACAATTACAAATACTTGGATGAACGAGTCGTTGTTGATGGTAAACTCATCACAAGTCGAGGTCCTGGAACAACCATTGAGTTTGCTCTGGCCATTGTGGAGCAGATCCAGGGCAAGGAGAAGGCAAACTCACTGATCAAGCCAATGCTTATTAAGTTGTAAATTGATCCTCAAATTTGGTGTTAATGGTGGACAATTTAGTGGAGGTGATGTTGAGAAGCATCTGCTTACATTTACCATTAATACGTCTTTACATTATTGATTTGAGTTGTTGTTGCTGAAAAGTATTTCTAAGTGTCAGAAAATATCATGAATTAGTACTGAAATCTCTGTACAGAGTGGATATATTCATGTTTTATTTATGTTATGGAGAAAAATATACTAAAATATCAGTAAATAAACTGCTTGTCTGGTTTTGAAGTACTGAAATGTTGGTATCATTTGAAATAGCGATAGTCTAAATTTGCAGTGAGCTGTTTTGTCACATAGACAAATGAAGTTATAAACTTTTGTGAATTTAAGATCTCTGTGATCAGTTCTATCATAGAACAATTAGAAGTTTCACAGTATCATAGAAGTTTTAAGTAAAGTTAAAATCTGTGTAATCAGTTCTATAAAAGGTCATGAAAAAATGAAAGTTATTTTATCTTACTTCATTTTTTGTTTCTCTTGTGACTCATCATTCAGTGCTACCAAATTGATAAACAGATTGTGGTGGGATTAGCTGTTATTCTTGAATTAAAAGTGATGCTAATAGGGGCACAATGGTTACAGTATAGAAGTTTTGGTACAAGCTATATTGTGTTGAAGGTTGGGTTTGATCCTGATCAGTGGCTTCCAGGTTCACCAAGCCTTAAATGGGTTTTTCTGGAAAATAAAAATGGCATGGGTGTAATACTGACCACATAACATCCCAAAAATAACTTGTTGAAATGTATATACAAAATATGGACACTAACACCATTTTCCCTATATGCCATGTAGCATGATGGGGCTTTCTTATATTGTGCTGGTAAAGTTGAGTTGATTTTTCTGCTAAGTTTGACAGATTTTGCTGATGTTTTTTTACAACTAATGCTGTGTTTTTGTTCATCATCAACCACTAGTAATAAAAGAGAAACCCTGAATTTAATTAATGTTAAACATTGTTTTAATCAATGTATTATTATTGACTTTTTTATTTTGATTGTGAAATAAATGTTTAAAATAGGTTTGTGTTTTTAAATAATACACGTTTGTGTTTTCTTATGACATTGTGTAACATGTTTTGCAATTACTGATATCAAGAATGCACATATTGATTATTAGACTTGATTTTTATGACATTTATGGTCATGGCATTATCAAGATTCTGGGTGGGCAAGTTTCTGCTTCTTTTTGCCTCCTTTGACAGTTTTAGACAATGTGTTGTGATATCTACTTCTTTTCTGTCCAACAAACACCACTTTCTTACATCATTATTTGGAGCTGTGTTTACCTTTCTTCTTTGTTCCTTGCTCTCTTGACAAGGCAGAATATCCAATCTCTGTGATCACCAGATGGAGATGGAGTAAGATTCTCCGCTGTTAAAGGACTTCAGTGTGTGTAAATGCATTGTGCTGTGATTTACAACAAACTACACTGTCTGTCCTTTTTAATCAAACACATGTGGCTTCAGCACACCACTTATGAGTACACTAGAATCCAGTTATATTGTTCTTATAACAACTCAGTATATCCAATTTATGTCTAATAATAGGGCAATGTCACCTCTTTCATTTCTCTAGCCTCAGTTATAATAACCAACTACTTCCTCAACTCTTTCATTTCTCTAACCTCAGTTATAATAACCAACTACTTCCTCAACTCTTTCATTTCTCTAACCTCAGTTATAATAACCAACTACTTCCTCAACTCTTTCATTTCTCTAGCGTCAGTTATAATAACCAACTACTTCCTCAACTCTTTCATTTCTCTAGCCTCAGTTATAATAACCAACTACTTCCTCAACTCTTTCATTTCTCTAGCCTCAGTTATAATAACCAACTACTTCCTCAACTCTTTCATTTCTCTAACCTCAGTTATAATAACCAACTACTTCCTCAACTCTTTCATTTCTCTAACCTCAGTTATAATAACCAACTACTTCCTCAACTCTTTCATTTCTCTGACCTCAGTTATAATAACCAACTACTTCCTCAACTCTTTCATTTCTCTAACCTCAGTTATAATAACCAACTACTTCCACAACTCTTTCTTTTCTCTAACCTCAGTTATAATAACCAACTACTTCCTCAACTCTTTCATTTCTCTAACCTCAGTTATAATAACCAACTACTTCCTCAACTCTTTCTTTTCTCTAACCTCAGTTATAATAACCAACTACTTCCACAACTCTTTCTTTTCTCTAACCTCAGTTATAATAACCAACTACTTCCTCAACTCTTTCATTTCTCTAACCTCAGTTATAATAACCAACTACTTCCTCAACTCTTTTATTTCTCTAACCTCAGTTATAATAACCAACTACTTCCTCAACTCTTTCATTTCTCTAGCCTCAGTTATAATAACCAACTACTTCCTCAACTCTTTCATTTCTCTAGCCTCAGTTATAATAACCAACTACTTCCTCAACTCTTTCATTTCTCTAGCCTCAGTTATAATAACCAACTACTTCCTCAACTCTTTCTTTTCATTTCCTGTTTGATGTTTTCCAGTTTTCCCTTTGGCAATAGTGTTCTTACATTCCAAGTACCCATCTTCAGAGTCTGTTTTATCTTTATCTTATCTGTATCTTGATGACTATCGGGCATCACCTTTAGCACATGATGTCCCCTACCAAACAAGGGTATTCCATTGGAATCCCCCTTAACATTGTTGTTGTGAAATGTCGTGCATGTGAAGAGATAGAGGGAATCATCATCATTGAGTGCTGTCTCCGCATCAAAAGTTGGCTACCATGGAGTGCCATTCCACTCTGTCTCTTGCTTTGATGGTGCAGATTGTCATATGTTGAATTGTCCATCTTTTGATGTTATTTGTCCATGTTAGTCTTAGTCTGCCTCTGCCTCTTTTACCATGTATTTTCCCTTCCAATATTACTTTTAGTAGGCTGTTGTGTCTTTTAACATGCCCCAAAAATTTCATTTGTCTTGTTCTAATTGTGTTTAGTAGTTCTCTTTTCATTTTAGTTGTTTTAAAACTTCATCATTTGTTTTCTTTTCTTTCCATCCATTCTACCTATTCTTCTATAAATCCACATTTCAAAGGCTTCAATTTTCTGTTCTGTTTTCTTGACTAATGTCCATGTTTCTGCACCATTAAGGAATATTCAGAAGCGGTAACATTTTGCTATTCTTAGTTTTAGCCTTGGTGTTATTTGTTTTGATGTTAGTATATTTTTCATGGCATTAAAATTACTTTTTGCCATACCTATTCTTTTGTTTATTTCAGTTTTACATTTTCCATCACTGGTTATAGTATGTCCCAGGTAGTTGTAGCTCTGAACTGTCTCCAGGTCTATTCCTTCAACTTTGATATTTATTTGTAGGGTCTTGAGAATTTTCTTTCCTTATGATCATAGTTTTAGTCTTTTTGATATTCATGTCTAATCCACATTTTTGCTTGTCATGTTTATTTCATTAATTAATTGTTGTAGATCTTTAGGATTTAAGCTGGCATGTCTGTGATGTTTTTAATGATTTGTTTAGTGTATAGATTGAACAAGCTTGGTGATAGGATACATCCTTGTCTTACTTCTCTTTTTATATCAATGGGTGTAGAGTTCTCCTTGTTATATTTTATTATTGCTTTTTGCTCCTAGTATAAATTACATATTAGTCGTATGTCTGTCTCGTCTAGATTTATATCTTTTAGGCAGTCTATAAGTTGATTATGATGTATTCTATCAAAGCTATGGTGTAGTCTATGAAGTAGGCATATATTGGTTTGTTTACTTCTATGTATTTTTCAATCAATGTTCTCATGCTGAATATGGCTTCTTTTGTCCCAGTTTTTCCTGAATCCATATTGCTGCTCATCTAATTCAATAAAGGGAAGCAAAGAGAAAAGATACCAGACAGCTTAAGAGAATGGCTTGACAAATGGTCAACAACAGAAATGATAAATAACTGTTGAGATCGAAAGTTGTGGGGAGACTTTATCACCTATGCCAGCAGGCACTGTACTTGATGATGCTGAATAGGGAAATTTAATATGTAAACAAGGAAAGAGGTCTCAAACTCAGCCAACTATAGTTTTCCTAAGGCCTTTGGGGTGAGGGGGTTTTCCTGAAATCACCCAAAGCTTGTGACATCTTCATCTATACAAGTTCATGCTAAAAATATCACAAGCTTTGGATGATCTCTTTCAGCCTGTAGGTCTTAGTAAAAATATAGATGGCTGTGTCTCAAAAATGTTAAATTGTGGATTAGCAGAGCAAATGTCCACAATAAGTGCAATGCTTCTACCCTGCAACAATAATTTCCTGTCTAGCTTATATTGTTCAGATACTGACACTGTCATCCATGATTCTTTGTTCAACTTGTACTCTCTCTGCAGTGTTCTTATATTTTTATAACAATGTCACTCCCCAAATTTTCCTTTTGCCATTAGGGGCAGCTTATCACCATTCATGTTGACAGTGATCAAAATGGAAATTCTTTCTTTTGAAATTTCTAACTACCGCACACTTCTCCTATTTCAATGAATGTGCAGTTTGGGACATATATATATATATATATATATATATATATATATATATATATATATATATATATATATAAAAGAGACCTGTCTCGTCTGTGCTGTATTCTTATCTGTATTCCTTGGTTTCAATTGCTTGAGAATTTAAGAAGAATTTGAGAAGAAGTAATAGATAAGCGGCAGATATTCTGAATCCTGTAATATTTTATCACAATACATAACATAATCACATTCCAGCTCATTGATTGGAGTTAAATGTCAGTATACAACCAGCCACTATATTCCCAAGTATAGGCGTGATATAAATCAAGTAATTCGAGCTGTTTCTAATAAATAGGCTTGAATGTCTATGGAGATCTAACCTACTACAACACACCATCTATCGACCTTGCAATGTATGAGTTCTAGATAGGCATTTCAGCAGGCATTTCAGCAATCACCTTCCTGTTTACCTTGACAACAGTGGTTCAACTAATAAGATGGCTTTTTCTTCTCTTTATCATAATGTCTAGTATAGACCAACAGGAAGCCAGTTATGCCTCCTTCAATCACTGGGCTGTGTCTTTATATAATAAAAAACTGTAAGAGATGTTAATTAGCAGCAAACCCATGTTTTTTTCCACATCCATAAATTATGGTGCGAGTAACTAAGACATTATCATGTAATTATGTTAAACTTGGGCAGAAATGGAAGGAACTATTTTACATACAGAAAGTCCAGTAATCTTTATGTCACAAATTATCAATGACTTGGCCATGTAACATGACAGAAACATCTAAACACAACTGACACAGCTATCTACAATCATAAAAAAAAAAAAACAGACCAAGCGGGCATCCTCAAAAAAAAAAAAAAAGATGGACAGAATATTACCATTTGGAAACTTAACAACAGAAGGGGCCGATCAAAGAGTTGAGCACAAACTATATCTCTCCCCCCCCCCCCCCCCCCCCCTTCAACGCTGACAGTCGAATCAGAACTTGTCTTATGGAGAGAATTTTTGAACATCATAATCTTAAGCGAATCCCACATGCAGAATGGGCAGCAGTAACAACAAAGATATAAAATAAAATATATTAAATGCCTATACTATATCAGATATTGTAAAAATAAGTCCGTCACACGCAGTATAGTGTAAAGGAAACACGATGGTAGTGCTGATGTTTTTTGATCACTGGTATAACTTTTTGGAAAATGTAGTCAGAACTGCTCCATTACCATCTTTCTCAGAAAAAACTTCTCTGCATCTAGTGTCCATTAAAAACTAAGAGAATTAAGAAATCATCGATCAGGAAGCTGATCTCTTACCTTACTAGACCAGTTCACCAACTACTGCTTTACCATATGCTGTGGCTTTACAATGTTCTGAAAGGTAAGGCAGCTTCCATGTTTGGTAAACTTAAAGATAGAGCATGGACCACACAAAATTAACATTCAGAACTAAGATTCAAATTTACCAAAGTTGTGTACTTAGTACCCTTCTATATGGATCAGAAACATGGACTACCTATGCAGGGCAGGAGAAAAGATTAAACAGCTTTCATGTGCGTTGCCTACAAAAGATTATGAAAATCAATGTCTTACAATGAGCCAAACTCCTATTCATCATGCCAACAATTAGAAGTCGTAGACTAAGGTGCCTGGGTCACGCAAGAAGAATAAACAATTGTATTCCCAAACAAATATTGTATGGCAAACTTAAGCGGAAAGAGACCGAAGGGCAGCCAGTCCTGAGGTATAAGAATGTTTGCATGGGTTCCGTGAGTGAATTCTCTATCAGTGACAGAAGCTAGGATGATCTGGCTGGAGATCGTAGTACATGGAGAACAAACACAAAAATGTCATAGCAACTTTCAAGGCAGTGGTGATATCAAATTCAGAAGACAAATGGCGCAGAGAAAGGAGACGAGGCCAGGCACCACGAGTACATATTGTTTGTTCTGTGGCTGGATCTGTCTATCCAATATTGGCAGATCCAGCCACGAGAGAAGCTATTCAGCAAATCAGCATCTAGCATAAGACACTAAATTGTTGCCAAACTACTGACTTATGATTTCTAACAACCAACCGCCAGTCAAAACACTGAAAGCCATATATAATGTTCTCATCAGTTCACTAACCATTGCTTTAACCGTTTCTCATTTAAATATTTTAATATCATTTCTTTTTGCTGGTTGGAATTAGCAACCAAACAGGACATTTCCAATATACAAAACGAGCAGTCAGACAAGGCTGTGTTCTGTCACCGGATTTGTTCTCACTTTACAACGAAAATATTATGAGATCAATAGTATACAAAAATTAATTGAATTCAATGGTCACAATATAGACAATTTACTATATGCGGATGACATAGTCTTAATAGCAAAGACAGATTGAACTGCAAGAGATGATAGACATAATAGTAAAAGAAAGCAACAGTAAATATCTCACAAGGAAGAGTAAGAAAAAAAAGTAATGGTCATTTCGAAGAAACATTCATCATCACCAAGCAGTATAAAAATAAACAGAACAAATCTGAAACAAGTGCAACGGGGCAAATACTTGGGCACAGTAATAACATCAAATGGAAGATGCATCACAGAAACAAAATCAGAATAGCTCAAGGCAAAATAGTATTTCAGAAAATAAAAAAGGTCTTGTGCAACAAATCTATGTCAATAGAGGTGAACAAGAGAGTTGATAGGGGCTCTTTCGAGTCAAATCATGGAAGCGAACCATGGACAGTAGATAAACATATGAAAAGACAATTAGCGGCCACAGAGATGGGATTTCTCAAAAGAATGTTGGAAGCTCCCTGGGCAGTTAAAAAAAAGCCGACGAGGATATTCTCATAGAGGCCAACACAAAAAGGGAGCCCCCCCCCCCCCGAAAAAAAACATCAGAAATAAACAATGGACATCATGAGAATCGGAAAGTTGGAACACTTGGTTACAACTGGCAAAATATAGGGATAGAGTAATCGCGGACGACAAAGAGAGAAGATACTAGAAAGCTTTGTGTCATGCCATAGAAAAAAGTCAACAAAAGAATTGATACTATGCACTGTGGATAGAAAATTGTGGAAAGACATGATCGCATAGGCCAACCGGCATGGCACATGATGATGAGTTGAAATTATGCTCATTTTAGTTGACACGATGATACGTCATACCGCTATTTTTAAAAAGTCAATATAAATGTTGTATAAATAACACCAGCTATTAAAGTTGTGGAGAGAAAAAAAAAGTACGATCCAATTTCAATAGCACATGCTGTGAAGAGTGGGTGGGGAAATAATCACTGATTAGATTGGAGCTTTCACGTTAACAGCCTCTACGGTCTAATAAGAAGATCGGGGCTGGTTAATGCGTTTTAATGTAATTTTATTTTATTTGTTATTATTTTTTGGGACGGGGGACTATTACAATATTGGAATTTTCTTAGAGTATTAAAAAAATACGCTAATTTAAATTAATAGACCTGGAGACAATTCAGAGCTACAACTAGCTGGGACATACTATAACCAGTGATGGAAAATGTAAAACTTCAATAAACAAAAGAATAGGTATGGCAAAAAGTAATTTTAATGCCACGAAAAGTATACTAACATCAAAACAAATAACACCAGGGCTAAATCTATGAATAGAAAAAATGTTACTTCTCAATATTCCTGTATGGTCCAGAAACATGGACATTAGACAAGAAAACAGAACAGAAAATCATTTGAAAAATCATCAGAAAAGCCTTTGAAATGTGGATTTATAGAAGAATAGGCAGAATTGGATGGAAAGAAAGAAAACAAACGATGAAGTTTTAAAACAACTAAAAATGAAAAGAGAACTACTGAACACAATTAAACAAATGAAATTGTTGGGGTATGTTAACAGACACAACAGCCTACAAGAAGTAATATTGTGAGGGAAAATACAAGGTAAAAGATGCAGATGCAGGCCAAGACTAACATGGACGAGTAAGATCAAAAGATGGACAGGTCAGCCTATGACAATCTGCATTATCAAAGCAGGAGACAGAGTGGAATGGCACTCCATGGTAGCCAACCTTCGATGTGGAGACGGCACTCAATGATGATGATGATTTAAAAAAAATAATAAATGATTAATTCATCACCATCATCGAGTGCCTTTTGATGCATTTTGGGAAATGTGACCAGTGATGGAGCGAATATGAGGAATTCCTAACTGCAAAGAAACTGGTTCCATGGATAGAATGTCTAACTTATATCATTACTCTAGTCTTTTTTTAAAGCCGTATTGGTCCAGAATGAGTTCCGTAAATTGTGAGGGCTTCAAATGTTACTGAACCTAACCCATTTGTTTTTAGTTTCCATTACATACACACGTGTAAAAGATAATATTATATAATTGGACAAACTACGAGTAAATACCCAGTTTCAGAGGCCTCGTGTATTCCGATGTTCGCATATTATGAGATCTCTCGCTCTCTCTCTCTCTCTCTGCGATCATGACTCAATCAGAGTAGGATTCCAGACTCCCACATGAAGTCAGCTGTCAGGTTAAGTGTGTTGATCGCCCCCACAGACAGAACATCACATTTAGAGTCTGCCAGATCCACTCTGACTGAACACCCGTTAATACGTTGCACTGTGTTCTGCGCCAGTGGCCCAGTGCATCCGATTTCAGCCATAATTTTATTCAGGTTCGCTTTCCTTAGCATTTGATTGTCCCCAATCTTCCTGCAAGGCAGCAGATTGTCTTTTCTGTAGGGGGATTCTGCCCTTAGATGGTCTGCCCTCCCAGGTTTACGAGCACCATCTGCCCGAGTCACTAGAGGTGGCTAACACAGACATGCACACACAAAGATATGAGATGTGAATAACACAGACATGTACACAGCGATACGAGACATGACTAACACCGACACACATCAAGATATATGACACATGAATAACATAGACATGCACATAAAGATATGAGATATGACTAACATAAACATGCACACAAAGATATGAGATATCCCTAACCCAGACATGCACACACAAAGATATGACACATGACTAACACAGATACACACTAAGTTATGAGATATTACTAAACTCAGACGCACATAAAGATATGAGACATGATTAATACGGACACACCAAGATATGAGATATGACTAACAGGACACACACCTAGATATCAGCCATGGCTAGCACACACAAGCTCAGATTTGAGCCTTGGCTAGCATAGAAACACATCAAGAGATCAGCCATGACTAGCACAGAAACACATTAAGATATGAGTCATGGCTTCACGGAAAAACATCAAGAAATGAACCATGTCTAGCACATAAACACATTCATCATCATCATCATGAACCCTGCCGGTTGGCGTAGGCGATCATGTCCCTCCACAATCTTCTATCTACAGCGCATCGTATCAGTTCTGTTGTTGACTGTTTTCCATGCCATGACACCAAGCAATCCAGTATTTTCTCTCTTTGTCGTCCGCGAGATCTCGTTCCTTTTATTTTGCCAGTTGTAACCAAATATTCCAACTTTCCTCTTCTCGTGATGTGCCCGAAAAATGTTGATTGCTTCTTTCTGATGTTTTTTAAGAGCTCCCTTTTTGTGTTGGCCTCTTTGAGAACTTCCTCATTGATCTTTTTAGCTGTCCTGGGAACTTTCAACATTCTTCTGAGAAATCCCATCTCTGTGGCCTCTAATCGTCTTTTCATTTGTTTGTCTACTGTCCATGATTCGTTTCCATAGGTCAGAATTGGTTCTATATAGCACCGATGAACTCTTTTTCTCATTTTTATTGACATAGATTTGTTGCATAATATATTTTTCATTTTTCAAATGCTATTTTGGCCTGAGCTATTCTGCTTTTTATTTCTGTGGTGCATCTCCCATCTGATGTAATTATTGTGCCCAAGTATTTGAAACGTTGTACTTGTTTCAGGTTTGTCTCGTTTATTTTTATGCTGCATGATGGTGATGGTTGTTTCTTCGATATAACCATTACTTCTGTTTTCTTACTATTCAGACTGAGACCTTTCTTGTTGCTTTCTTCCACTATTATGTCTATCATTTCTTGTAGTTCGTTCTCTGTCTCTGCTATTAAGACTGTGTCATCCGCATATCGCAAATTATTTATGTTGTGACCGTTGACTTCAATTCCTTTTTTGTCTACTATTGATCTCATAATATATTCGCTGAAAGTGAAAACAAATCCGGTGACAGAATACAGCCTTGTCTGACTCCTTGTTTTATATATTGGAATATAAACACATTGAGGTATCCATATGCATCAGTTAGTCTGCAGTCTCTTCATAACGCGTGAATCATCGACATACGAGATGCAGGCCCCGAATAACTGTTCACAGGTTTCGTTCAAACAGTTGTCCGGAGATTTGAGAGCAGTCTGACCCATAGAACGTTCCCTTGCATGTACAGTTCCCGGTTGACTGTTCAATTAATTTTATGAGATGAATTGATAGATTTCGCTAAAGCTTTTGTTAGAAAGAAATCACTGGTGCGAAGTACTGCCTTTGTGCACATGTTCTTGGTAGGGGAGAGCGCAGTCCTCAAGCAAGTACATGCTCCCCTGATAGGTGAATCTATTTGCAGCTGTGAGCTTCTGGTTCTTTATTTCATTGTTGTTAAATGATGCTCCTTTACATATATACTGTTAGGGAAAATAAAGTATTACATTTCACTGCACTACGTCATACATTTTGTGTTGAGAGGATGGAGCAGGTCTCCTTCTCCCAAATCAGAATCAGATACACATTCAACAGGGTTTGATGGAGAACCTCGAATTGAGACCTAACCACGTTCTCTTTATGTTATGCCCAAATAGTTTAGTTTAGTTTAGTCGACAGGTCGTCCTCATTGCACATAGGGCAAGCCCATAAGTGCTCAGATCTCTTGCTAAGTTTGGTTTGGTTATTCGAAGTCCCCGGTATCACTGCAAACGAATGGAAATCCATAATTTCTCAACGGCCGTGCCAGTGGAATTATCCGAATTAACAACTCATCGAATATCCAAACAAAGAAAGGCAGTTGCAGTCCTCATCGTAGCAGATACAGAACACGCCAAAAGACATAAGGCGTTTCTGCACCAAACTGAACGCATCTGAACTGTCCTTTGTCTTATTTTATCACCATTCATCGTAAGCAATCGAAATATCTAAACACGATCAGGATGAAACACACAGCTCACGGTGTGCACAGAGCACTACTCATTAGTTCCAGCAGCAAATATTTCCCTCAACGAGTAGCGTCTTGTGTTATGTTAGTTGATGAGTCTTCTTTTTCCCGTCTGACATCTCTCACTTTGACATGATATTCGTGCATTCTGTCCATGGTTGCGGATTAAGAGTAATTCTTTAAGTCGGTTTTTTTTTTAAATCCAACGTCCATGAAAGCATTCAGAATGTCATTGCGGTCCATTGCCCTTCCGCATTCAGCATCAGTCAAACTGGCAAGTCTGATAACATGCTCATTACCTCTTTAAGTCCGAATTGGACCCTGGTTTTTTCTGTTATCATTGCCGGTGTATTGTCTCAAATACTCGTGTCGGTTTATTAGTTGTTTTTTTTCTTGTATTTAAGAAATACGTGGAATATATAGGATTTACCAATAAAGATATTTCCATATTTGAAATCAGTACTAGAACAGCACATATTACAGATGACAAATGCATTAACAAGACTGAAACTAAGTTGGCAAGATAAATCATTCAGGCTAAATACACAATTAGACTGTTACGTTCATCGACGATAGTGAGATTCGTGTATGTGTGTGCGAAACATGAACCCTAGTTGCAGAATTAGAAGGAACAATAATAGTAACAAGCATTGAAATAAATTGCTACTGTAAGATCATCACACTCTTAAAGAGACCACTTACAAGAGGTAATGATTGCAGTCATCATCAGGAACAAAACTGAATAAAGAGTTCTGACATCGACCCAAAAATATGATACTGGTTTGAGCATGTCGAAAAATCATAATGCTCTGTTGTGACTAAGGTATTAATCTTTTTTTAATTTCAAAAGGACGCGAAGGTAAACAAAGGGGGAAATATATTGATGACATTGAGGGCGTAACCATTAAAATTATATCATGAAATATTTAAATCGTTTTGTGTCAGATATATTGTGCTCCATCCGGGCTTTTTTTTCAATGGAGAAAAACACAGTCATTGGTTTAGGGAAGAAAAAACTGGGAGGGGTCGATTTTAGAGTCAGATAAAGCGTGTTATTTAAAATAATTAAAAGATGTGTCACGTTACACGAATCTTTCATTTGTATATTCTACATCACCCATCGGTACAAAATGAATAACTATTGATGCATATATATATATATATATATATATATATATATATATATATATATATATATATATCCTTTGGCGTCTTGACAGACGGTTGGTAGCAAGCAATCATGACAACCAACAGTTAGTAGTTTGGGTATTAGTGTCTCATGCTGGATGCTGTTTTACTGAGCAGCTTCTCTCGTGGCTGAATCTGCCAATATTAGATAGATAGATGCGACCACAGAATGAACACGTTGCATTTGTGGTGCCTGCTCTCATTTCTTTGACCTGCGCCTTTTGTTTTCTAAATTTGACGTAATCACTTCCTTGAAAGTTTCTGTGCCTTTTTAAATGTTTATTCTCCATGTGCTCCGATCTGATGCCAGACTTTCCCAGTTTCTTCAACTAAGAGAGAATTTACTCAAGGAAACTCTGCAAACATTATTATCTATTAACACTTGTCTGTCCTTCGATTTCTTTCTGTCCGCCATAAATGTTTGGGAATACGATTGTTTTCCATTCTTTTTACATGACCCAGCCACCTTAGTCTCCGGCTTCTAAGTGTTGCCATGATGAATTAGAGTTTGGCTCGTTGCAAGGCGTCAGAGTTGGTTACTTTGTCTTGCCATTTGATATTCATTTTCTTGTGAAGGCAACGCACATCTAGTGCTTTGAAACATAAAGTCTTCTATTTTAGTTCCTGTCAGTTTCTTGTAGCACACGTCCCGGAAATTGCATCTCTCTTTCTTTCCTGCATTCACCCGCTGATTGAAGAAAGAAAAAGATTCATCTTCATCATCTTCACACTAAAAGACATTAAGTAGAGGTAAATGCGTTGCTTTGTGGCTTACGGCAAACTGCCATATTTGCACATTCGATCTATCACATGCGACTTCAATATGTCATTTTGAAATAATAGACTGCTGGTTAGTCGATTCCTGGTTAGTCTTTTTTTAGAATCACCTCCAAGATCTAAAAAGTTTAGCTTCAACGATTCCAAGCAATCAGCTATGAGTCGCTATTCACGTTTAGCTCCGATACTGCCATACGCCCCCCCCCCCCGGTCACAGATGGTAATTATTACATTCTAAGTCAAGGATTAAACTTTATAACCGAACTGCTTTAGTAAAACTAAACAAGTTTTTTTTTTAATTTTAATTTTAATTTTATTTAGGTCGCTCTGAGTCCATGGAGTCTAAATGTTACCATGGAGCGCCATTCCACCATGTCTCGTGCTTTAATAGTGCAGGTTGTCATAAGCTGACTTGTCCATCTTTTATGTTACTCGTCCATGTTAGTCTTGGTCTGCCCCTGCCTCTTTTACCTTGTATTTTCCCTTCCAATATTACTTTTAGTAGGCTGCTGTGTCTTTTAAAATGCCATAAAAACTTATTTGTCTTGTTTTAATTGGCTTTAGTACTCTTTTCATTATTAGCTATTTTAAGACTTCATCATATGTTTTCTTTTCTTTCCATCCATTTTTTCCTATTCTTCTATAAATTCACATTTCAAAGGCTTCAGTTTTCTGTTCTGTTGTCTAGTGTTCATGTTTCTGCACCATACATGAATGTTGAGAAGATATAACATTTTCTTAGTTTTAGCATTAATATAGCTGACCACCGGGAAGGAAAGCCGTTGAGATAAATTCTAACTTATGTCAGGGCAGAAGCGCCTGCGACCTGCGTTCGCAATAGCAGGGTCGGCGCACCATCAGCCGACCAAGATCTAGCAGCTCTACCTCCTCGTGGTCTCCCCTGGAAACAGTCTGCGTCAAATCAGACTGGCTAACAGAAGCTAGGATCGCCGTGTTCCCTGTAGTGGTGGCTGTTACTGATATAGAGGACCCAGTATTGCAGTACCTTAGGCTGGACTAGTAGTTTCCCAGCATAGCCTGGGACAGACGAAATCCAACCTCTCCAGTAAGAGCTGGGAATGTCAAGAAAGCCATTACGACCCGCCACATCTTATGAGTCAAAGTGCAACCTGCTCGCATCAACTCGTGGCAATCCGTCAACAACAACTTATGTCAGAAGAAAGATCTATGAATATGTACACGGAATGTTAGGACTCTTCACCAAGAAGGAACATTGGAAGATCTTATTTTAGAAGTATGGCGATTAAGCATAGATATTTTAGGCATATCAGAGACGAGATGGAAAGAATGTGGGTAAATGCAGGATGAAAAATATACACTTATATATTCAGGCAACACAACAAAACATCAAAGAGGTGTAGGAATATTAACAAAAAGAGAGCTACAAAAATATAAGTACCCACTGGACATACAACGATAGGATTATACAACTCAAAATGAAAGTAAAACATTCGACATAACAATAATACAGACACACTCACCTACTCAAGACTATACAGATGAACATATAGAGACATACTATGAAGATCTAAATAAAGTTATGATACAAGTGAAATCTTCTGATATCTTGATTATATATATGGCCCTTTTCGTCTTGTCAGACGGTCTAGTGGAGGCTATTGCGTATTTTTTTGAGGTATTGTTTTTGCCGAACAGCTTCTCTCGTGGCTAATTCTACCAATGTTTGACAAACACACGCGGTCACATAATGAACAGGTCAGGCTCGCTGGTCCACAGGGTTTACCATCCTTTTTCATGAGTCTCTTCTCTTCTAAGTCCTGTCTTAGAACAGTCTCAAATGTTGTTATACCGTTCCTTATACGTGCTCTCCATGATGTGCGATCACTTGCCAGATGTTGCCAGTCGTTTTCACAGATGGAGAAGTCTTTCAGAGATGATTTGCAGATATCTCTATATCGTAGTTTAGGTCTGCCGATTTGTCGTTTTCCGTGTTTTAGCTCGCCATATAGTATTTGCCTAGGAATGCGTTTTTCTTCCATCCGTTGGACATGCCCCAGCCATCTTAGCCTTCGACTTCTGAGCATCGGCATGATTGTTAGGGTCTTAGCACGTTGCAGGACAGTTAAGTTGGTTATTTTGTCCTGCCATTTGATGTGCATTATTTTGCGGAGACATCGCATGTGGAAGACATTTAGTATTTTTTCCTGGTTTGAGTATGTTGTCCAGGTTTCGGATCCATATAGTAGTGTGCTAAGCACACAAGTTTGATATATTAAGAGTTTAGTCTTTTGAGTTAGTTTCGTGTTGTTCCATGCCCTTTTTGTGAGTTTGCCGAAGGTCGTAGCTGCCTTACCAATTCGACAGTTTATTTCTTCATCAAGAGAGATGGTTTGCGTAACTGTGGATCCAAGATATGTAAATTTCTGTACTGATTCTAGTGGGCAGTCTTTTAGAGTAATAGATATAGGTTTGAAGTCACCTTGATTTAGTATTACTGTCTTCTGAACATTAATTGACAGTGAAAAAAGGTCGCATGCTTTATCCAGGTTGTTGATCAGCGACTGTAGGGTGGCCTCACTATGAGCGACTAGGGCTGCATCGTCAGCAAATAAAAATTCTTTAAGTAGGGCAACATTTGTTTTGGTTTTTGCTCTTAGTCGTGCTAGGTTGAACAGTGAGCCATCTGGTCTAGTGCGAATGTAAATATCTCCTGAGCTGTTTTCGAAGGTGTAATTTAGGAGGGCAGCAAAAAATATACCAAAAAGGGTGGGGGCGAGGACACATCCCTGTTTCACTCCTTTGTTGACTTTGAAATTCTCTGATGGACTCCCATCAAAATGGACTTTGCCATTCATGTCTTCATGGAAGGAAATTATCAGCCTATTATCTTGATTATAATGGATGATATAAATGCTAAAGTAGAAAAGGTAAATATAAGACCATTGTAGGAAATCATGGTTTAGGAAAAAGAAATGAAGAGGAGAAAGATTATAGTCCGTTCAGAATCGTTTGCCGAGATGTTATGATTTATAATTCAAAAAGTTCTTGATGATTTCACATGATTTTTGGCATACGGTGTTAAAATGTCCATGTCACGAGAACATATGTGTTACTCGATGTCTAGCTATAACGGTTTTCTTAAAGCGGCGAATTCCTTTGATCTTTGCCCATGTAACTATTATTTTGACCCTAATCAAAATGTTTTACAGTAATCTAGTGCAACGATGACCCATAGGCGTGTCCATAAAATTTTACTTGGTGGCAAGTATACAAATTTTAAATTATATATAGAACTTTTGTTCGTAGAGTCAATTTGATATAGTTCCATGCTCTTGGTGTGAGTTTCCCAAATGTTGTCGCTGCCTTTCAAATACGTACATTTAGTTCCTCATCTAAGGAAAGTGTGGCTGTAATAGTGGATCCAAGATAGCTGAACTTCTGTACTGACTCAAGCAGGCTTCCATTCAAAGTAATGGTTGTTGGTTTGCTTATAACATATTTTTGATTGCTTGGGTGGTCTTGAACAATAAACTGTTTAACAAATCACTAGGAAATTTTGCAAATCAAACTATTTATCTGTAGACTTAATCAGAGTAATGATCATTCAGAATCAGACGAGTCAAATAGGTCGATTACTGCTTTCGGCTGAACAAACAACAAACCATCCTTTTTCCAATATTCCTCTTCTTGTCGTAACACATGATCCTCACATTTTACCCAGTAGTCTTTATTTATATTTGATAGAGCCTGATTTGTAAGTGTCTCAACATCGCATAATTTGAAAGTTGTATTTGTATATGCTACGTGTCCTTTAACTTTTGCCCAAACTAGTTCTATAGGATTTAAGTGTGCATGATATTGAGGTAGTCTCAAACATCTATGGCCATGTTCTTGTATAAATCTTTATAACAATGTTATGCTCAGTAAAATATTTTGCCTTTATATTCATTCTCACATAGACTTGCAGAAGATAATATGGATAGTGCCGCCTCCTTTCTGTAAATATTGAGATTTGCCTCTGAATTATGACTCGAATTCGAGTCTACGGCCCTGATTTTGACGTCACATAATTTCCGGTTTCGGCTAAAATGTCATTTTGTGCTAAACGGGAAATTTCATATGTAACATTTCTTTATAAAAATTTATAGTGGAAACATAACTATTTTAGGACGGTGCGCATTCAGCCGTGAAGGTCATGCCTATATGTTAAAGAATCAGCTGTGAGATGTAAGCATCTACATAATCCCGCCGGTGTTTATAATATCGATTAACTTTTTTTAATATAGGTTAAATAAGGCATCTTTGAAACTGGATCACATTTCTTTGATAAAAAAATATTTTTATAGCGGCATTAGTATTCTAAACCTAACTTCAAAAGATCAATGCAAATGAACAATAAGTTTTTGAAAAAAATAAATTAATGTCTAGGCAAACGAATCTGAACGGACTATAGAAGCGTATCTACATAGTGCTTAATTGTGGGTGTTGTTCGTTATGTGTATTTGCAAACATGAATTCAATTGGTTACAATTAGTGTGGCCGTATTTCTCAATGATTTTGTCAACATGGTACACCTTTTTCTTATTCGTATTCTTCACAAGTTGTAACAATTCGGGTTTTAAATATGTGTCGTCAAATTTGACATTTTCATTCGCAAGCCATGTCCTAATTTGCTCTTTTGTATTTGATGCAGTAGGCACTTTGTCCCATCTTGAATTCCCTAAGGAAGTGCTGATATAGTAAAACAGTAACCTTTTGCATAGTTATAAATTTGCATTTCAAACTCATTGTAATTTAGATATAAATGTTGGTATTTAAAGTCAACAAATTGTCTACTGAGTCTTCACACAATTAATAAAGATACGCCTTCACTTAGGTAATTAATGCCACGGCCGTGGTGCGTCATGTCGTTCAATAACAATTCAGTTTTGTGCACGGGATTTTCCTGAACTTAGTGTTTCTGCAATAGCCAAACTATTTTACGTGAACGACCGCAACAAATTAATGTATATATCCTAAAATGGTGTCAAATTCGAACAGGGTGAATTTAATATAGCCTAAAGAAGAAAACTTTTAAACTAGATCAAATTTCTCAGAGCAAAAATATTTCTATAACGACATCAATATTATAAGATTACATGCAAAAGTTGAAAGCAAAATAACAAACGGTTATCACGTAAAGCTAATTCAAGTGTGGTTATGAATTTCTGAACGGACTATAATACAATTTTGTGAAGAAAAAAAGCTGATAGTATGTTACACCTACGTTGAGCAAGAGAATAAGTAACTATACACATGGAAAAGCCATGGAGGCTGGAAGAGGAACCCAATAAGACAACATATTTTTAAAAAATAGGTTCCGTTACAGCATAAAGAAAGCCAAAACCTATCCAGGAGCAGATAATAACTCAGATCACAATCCTGTAATAATTTAAATTAAATAACTCAATATATTGAAACTCGTGTAGCGACTTTGTCACCTAAATCTAGAGAGAGAATTGAAAAATAAAATAGAAAAAATGGTATGGTAAAGCTTTACGTGATTGATAGACTACACAAATTTGAACGACGTTTTGGCTCAATTGCAAACAGCAGGAACAAACAAACAAACAACACAGATATGTAAGTAAATCAAACTAATCCTACATAGCTAACTAGTAATGAAACATCCAAAACAATACCATTTTATCATACCATTTTTTCTATATATTTTTTTCAATTCTCCCTCACATTTAAGCTTTACTGCAGCTCCACACTTGTACGCATTCTTTAGCATTTCTTTACGGTACTTTAGCTGAACCGCCACATCTAGATCTAGCGACATAGTCAGGGTTGTCAAGTTGTCATGGTCGACAATCCTAGCCCAGGTTACAATCGATGGAGGTGTGTGTTAAACCAAGCCTTCTGTTGAAATATAAGTTGTGAAGTCAAAGTTGTTCGATCTTGTGTGATTAACAGTGCTTTTTAGATTAGTCTAGGCAGATTTAAAACTAGCCATATACAAAGTTCGCCTAATTAATGGGCGGTTAATTAAATAATAAACTACTAACGGTGAAGTACTCTCTGTTGTCGTTTTGGGCGTGAAGTGGTGAAGAAGAGTCCATTTCTTGTGTTGGTTTTTGGTTTCTCTTTCTGACCAATAAATTACTGCTACGATCGCTGTTGTGTGTACACATCTGTGTTGTGTGTAACTGTAACATTATTAAATTAATTAAATCACTTTAGTATATATTATATTGCAATATATATTATTATAAATCCTTGTTAACAGTTGTAAGTTGCAGCATTATTTTATTAAATTCGCAAAAGCCTTGAAAAGCTTTTCAAGGTGAAAAAGTGGCATCAATTAATCATTGTTTGTTTTTAGCGAGAGGGGCTTTTTTTTCAACCTTGGTTGATTTATAGAGGAAATAAAACCATGATATCATTTGAGTTTGTAGATTGTGGGGAAATCTATCCAGGATGTGATACTGTTGTAACTATACAATATTATTTAGTGTTTGACTTAAGTTTCGAAGGTGACAGTGAGCATCAATTTCTGAAGTCACTTCACATGAATGTTTGAATGTTTGAATCTCCTTTTGTTTGTAATTCTAGACAAAAAATTAAAAATGTCATGTATATTTATAAATTATATCACAATAATTCACATATAATGTATAATTATTAATATATAATATTTTAAACACCTCTACTTACATTTTTTTTTCTTTTCCATTTTCAAATGATACAGTGGAGTGTTAAAGTAGTAAAAAACTGTTCTTTTTATCAATATTGAAATAAATATGTTGTTATTGTGCTAATCATTAATGATAACTCTAATTGTTTGAGTACAGTGAGATATACTAAAATAATGGATTTTTAAAATGGATTTTAATTCTTTTACAGTGATACTGGGGCCTTCCATAACCAAATACTAAAATAAACATTCAGTGTTTAACTAACAAACTAATACTTAAAAGTCAAAGTATTTTAGTTTTTAGACATCAACTAGAGAACTGCTAGAGGACAATATAGGGAAAGAAAGTCACCAAACAATAACACCTTGACTGAAACTGGTCAGTGACAATCAACAATTAATAGTAGCTATTAGGTTCTATTCTTATGAGACAGCAGAACCATTTTATTTTCTGTTTCTCTATGTGTGGTGCTTCTTGTGTATTTGGTACTTCATATGATTCTAATTCTAACAATTTTTCTGCTGTCTTTTGATTATCTCCCAATCAGTATTTTCTAAGGTCATGCATGGTTTTCTCAAGCATATCTCACATATTGTGATTACATATAGATTGACAATAATATTTTATCATAAACTTACGACAGCAGGCAGCTGAATGTATTAAAATCTATCTGGATAAAATAAATGGACACAAAAAAATCTTCCTTTCTCTCAGCAAGGCTTGGCATAGATTCACTTAACATTAGCTAGGGTCCAAAAACTTGTTTTCTATCAGATGAGGATGAAGTATAAATTTAGACCCAAACACCACATGATAATTTAACTGGTTATACAGGCTTTATTTCCTAGCAGCATAGATTTCCACCCAGGATAGACCAAAATATTGCGATAGATGACTTAATAATTGTTGTTTTTTTTTAAGCAGAAATTTAATATTTTTTTCCACATGTGTGTATGCAATTTTGACGTTTTTGGAAAAAAAAAAAACGATCACAGACTTATGATGTCATCATCACAATTGTTTTAGCAGTTTAGAAGAAAAAGTGTGCAATGATCGATAACAATAATATGCCAGAGGTTGTTAGGGGATCCTTTTCTCCACGGGACTGGGCTACTCGCATTCAAGTTCACGGATGTTTATCCAAAAAACCTTTGGGGCATCAGTCAAGCAGGTGGACAAAGCGGTATGTACTTTTTATTATTTTAGTCACTAAATATTAGCTCTTTTATTATGTGAGGTTTTATCAGTGTAACGGGACAGATTTCAGAGAAAAAATATTTCATGGTTCTTATGCCTTGTGGTTTTAAATATCAATCTAGATGTTTTATTTTTATCCAACACATAATATATTCTGTATTGAATTTTTAGGTAATCAAACAAGGAATCCAGATTTCACTAATAAAAATTGCCACAAGACATATAGAAAGAAAAATGGGATATAAATGACCAAAACAAAAAAAAGAAAGAAAATGCAATATTGAGACCTTAAATATCAACTTACCGACATAAATATCGGGTTTAAGTAATCCAAAATGAAATATTTTGCAAAAAAAAAAAAAAAAAATTAGCAATATGTCTTCAAGCAGCCTTGAAAATTTGGTTGATGTGGCATAAAAATAACTTATCTTTTGCCATCAACAACCACGACATATTGATTTCCTCTTCACTGTAATCCTATTGATTAAAAGTTATGGTTATGGTTAAGGAAGGCCCTGGTATCACTGCAAACGAATTAAAATCCATAATTGCTCAACCACCCGTGCCAGTGGAGTCATTCGAATTACTATCGCTTCTCCCAAACAAAGAAAGGTAGCTGTAGTCCCCATCATAGCAGTCCCAGCACATGCCAAAAGAAATAAGGCGAAACCGCACAGAAAGTGAACATAGCCATCTGTTCTCCATCATACGATATCATCATTCATTGTAAACAATCGGAATATCGAAACACGATCAAAACAGATGAAACGCACAGCTCACAGTGTGCACAGAGCACTTAACTCAGTAGTGCTTACAAGTATTAAACGTGAGAAATTTTTTTTTTCTTCTAAATCAATCAAATAACTGCTCCTGTTGTTAGTTTTTAGATGCTTAGATATTATTTGAAACATTTTTTATAAAGTTAATTTACTGGCTTTTTCAGCCATTTTCATTTGAGTATGTATATGAGAATGTGGAAAATTCTGAAGCAATATGGTTTACCATCAAAAATCATAAATATTATCAAAGACATGTATGATGGTTACACATGTGCAGTTCGAACAGAGGAAGGACTGAGCGAATGTTTCCCAATAGAAACTGGGGTTAAACAAGGATGTATTTTATCGCCCTTGTTATTTGGAATTGTTATGGACTTCATAATGAAGAAATGCTGCACTGGTAATAAAGGCATCGAATGGATACAAGGAGACCATTTGGAGGACCTCGACTTTGCTGATGACATAGTTCTCATCAGCAGTCAGATAAAAACGATGCAGGAAAACACAAATGAACTATCATCAATAGCCAGCAAAATTGGGCTTGAGGTCAATCATGAAAAGACTAAAGTCATGAAAAGTTTAATTCCAACAAGTGACAAAATATACATGGAAAACAAACCAGTAGAAGAGATCGATCACTTTATCTATCTTGGAAGTCACATTGATCGAGAAGGGGATACAAGCAAAGAAATTAGAATCAGACTGGCTAAAGCAGCAATGTCTTTCAGAAGCCTTGAAAAGTTGTGGAAATCAAAAATCATTAGCACAAACACAAAACTTAGGCTATTCAAATCAAATGTACTATCAACCCTTACGTATGCGTGTGAAAGCTGGAAAACAACAAGAGATATAGAAACAAAGTTGAACGCATTCGAAAATAAATGTCTAAGGAAAATACTTGGTATAGAATGGAACGAATTCAAAACAAACGAGGAAATTAGAGAAATCGCCAATCAACCACTAATATCTTCAGTAATAAAGAAAAGACGATGGTCATACGTTGGACATGTGATGAGAAGAGATAATAATCGAATAGCAAAGCAAGCCCTCATATGGGAAACAACAGGTAACAGAAAAAGAGGAAGACCCAGGGAGACACTGAGAAGAACATTGATGAGAGAGGCAAGAGCAGCAGGAGTCGGCTCCCTCAATGAGATAGAACTGCTTGCACAGAACAGAGACAGATGGCGAGATTTGATAAAATATCTTTAAAAGAAAACTGCTAGAACAAAAATTCATATAGGAGAAGGTGTATCTTGGTCTACGCCCTATGGGCCGGTTACGGCTCGAAAGGTCAATAGATTAGATGTATATGAGTATAAGAGATTAAATAAAGAAATTGTAATAAAACACAATGAAGCTAAAGAAGCATGGCTAAAACAGAGATGCTGAAATTCAACAAAAAAGAAATGTTAAAGCTATATACAAACAATTGAGGAATCAACAGGAAGAACAGCGCAATCAAAAACTGGATATTTAAGATCAAAGGAAGGAGAAATGTTGATTGAATGAGAAAGCACAAGGGAATGATGGACAGAATACATTAAAGATCTTTGTGATGATGAATGAACAGAAGTAAATATTAAGGATAGTGTGGAAGGACCAGAAATACTCAAAGAAGTGGAAGAGGCCTTGCGTAATATGAAAGCAGGAAAAGCTCCATGACCAGATAACCTGCTCGAATCAATATTCATAGCCCTACCAAAGAAATCTGGTGCGATTGAATGTGATGATTATCGCACAATAAGCCTTATGAGTCACATGACTAAGATATTACTAAGAATCATCATGCAAAGAGTGCAAAACAAAATCAGTCCAGAAATTAGTGATCAACAGTGTGGTTTTGTTGGAGGTAAAGGTACAAACAATGCCATATACATCATAATATCTTTAGTAGAAAGAGCCATAGAGGTGAAAACAGATCTATACCTATGCTTCATAGATTATACCAAAGCATTTGATAAAGTCTGGATTAATGCTAACAGCAAGCACAGACATAAAAGCCCGTTGGGCAGAACACTTCAAAGAAATTCTTAACCGTCCACTACCCCACAGTTTAATAGATTTTGAAATTGAAACACCAGCAGCAGAATTAGATGTAAATTTAGATGACTTCACCTTGAGCGAAATAGAAACCACCTTAAAGCTTATGACCAATAACAAGGCTGCTGGAGAGGATAAGTTAACAGCTGAGATCCTCAAGGCAATTGATAGCCATAATTTAATACATCTCCAGAAAATGTTCAACATCATTTGGAAAGCAGAGAAGATGCCTCATAAATGGAAAAAAGGAATCATTGTTAAGATTCCAAAACAGGGCAATCTTAAAGATTGTAGCAACTGGAGAGGCGTGACACTTTTGTCAGTTGCCTCAAAGTTATTCTACAAAATCATCCTAAATAGAATAAAAGATTCAATAGATACAGTAATGCGTGAAGAACAGGCAGGGTTTAGAAAAGAGAGAAGCTGCCTTGACCACATTTTCACTCTACGACTTATATTGGAGGAACACATTGAAAAGCAAAAATCTTTTGTACTTAACTTCATCGACTTCAAAAAAGCATTTGACAGTATTCATAGAGATTCTTTGTGGAAAATTCTGAAGCAATATGGCTTACCATCAAAAATATTATCAAAGACATGTATGATGGTTACACATGTGCAGTTCGAACAGAGGAAGGACTGAGCGAATGTTTCCCAATAGAAACTGGGTTAAACAAGGATGTATTTTATCGCCCTTGTTATTTGGAATTGTTATGGACTTCATAATGAAGAAATGCTGCACTGGTAATAAAGGCATCGAATGGATACAAGGAGACCATTTGGAGGACCTCGACTTTGCTGGTGACATAGTTCTCATCAGCAGCCAGATAAAAACGATGCAGGAAAACACAAATGAACTACCATCAATAGCCAGCAAAATTGGGCTTGAGATCAATCATGAAAAGACTAAAGTCATGAAAAGTTTAATTCCAACAAGTGACAAAATAAACCAGTAGAAGAGATCGATTACTTTACCTATCTTGGAAGTCACATTGATTGAGAAGGGGATACAAGCAAAGAAATTAGAATCAGAATAGCCAAAGCAGCAATGTCTTTCAGAAGCCTTGAAAAGTTGTGGAAATCAAAACTCATCAGCACAAACACAAAACTTAGACTATTCAAATCAAATGTACTATTAACCCTTACGTATGCGTGTGAAAGCTGGAAAACAACAAGAGATATAGAAACAAAGTTGAACGCATTAGAAAATAAATGTCTAAGGAAAATACTTGGTAAAGCGTGGAATGAATTCAAAACAAACGAGGAAATTAGAGAAATCGCCAATCAACCACTAATATCTTCAGTAATAAAGAAAAGACGATGGTCATATGTTGGACATGTGATGAGAAGAGATAATAACCGAATAGCAAAGCAAGCCCTCATATGGGAAACAACAGGTAAGAGGAAGACCCAGAGAGACACTGAGAAGAACATTGATGAGAGAGGCAAGAGCAGCAGGATTCGGCTCCATCAATGAGATAGAGCTGCTTGCACAGAACAGAGACAAATGGCGAGATTTGATAAAATATCTTTAAAAGAATTGAAAACTGCTAGAACAAAAATTCAGTTAAGAGAGGGAGTATCTTGGTCTACGCCCTATGGGCTGACGCAGCTCGAAAGGTCAATAGATAGATTTTATAAGGTAAAGCACTAAGAAATAATTAACATTTTAGAAGGCATAAACATAGACAGCAAAGATCTAAGAATAATAAAGAACATGTACTGACAACAAAAAGCAGTCTTAAAAATTGGAAATTAATTGGGAATGTTTCAACAAATAAAACATAGTGTTAAACTAGGGTGTGTGCTGTCACCAGATTTATTAATTATTTATAGTGAGATTATTTTAAGATCCATAAGGGGCATGCCTGGATTAACAATTGGAGGTTATAATATGAATAATCTAAGGTATGTTGATGATACGAGGCCTGCGATAGTTCAGTCGTTGGTGAATTGGACTATAAAGGAATAGAGGGTTCGATCCTGATCAACGACTTCAGAATTCACCCAACCTTAAATGGGTATCATTGCTCTGGTCTGAACTAATCCATCCCCACTTCATGGATTAATGCTTCTCTATCTTTTCTTCTCTTTCTGTCCTCTATCAAATAGGCAGGTGGTGCTCCAGAGCTCCGAAGACCAGACCACCTATGAGAGAGAAAACTCTACACAAAGCTCGGGCAGTGGTGCTCATAAACCTGGGAGGGCCGACCATCTAAGGGCAGAATCCCCCTACAGAAAAGACAATCTGCTGCCTTGCAAGAAGATTGGGGACAATCAAAGGCTAAGCAAAGCAAACCCGAAAAAATGCTGGCAGAAATTGGATGCACTGGGCCATTGGTGCAGAACATAGAGCAACGTTCTAACATGTACTCAGTCAGAGTGGATCTAATGGACTTTTGTGCTCTGTCTGTGGAGTCCCCCAGGCTACATGTGATCACCCTGACCCATTTTGAAGAGCCAGGAAATGGCTCAGGGAAACTACTACTGGTCGGAAAAGCTTCAAGAAACACATGAAAATAATACACTGGAATGCGGTGGGCATATATCACAAAAAACAAACCTAGCAGAGGAGAAGATAGACGTTGCCTGCATCCAAGAAACTCATCTTAATCCTCAGCATAGATTTATGATTAGGGGCTACCAAACATTTAGACAGAACAGGGAAGGCCACAAAGGTGGAATCCTTATGCTTGTTAAAAATACCATCCCAGCAAAACAGATCATTGGCACAGACCTATACATCAACTCCACTAGCACAAGGATATTTAACATATACTGTCCTAATGACAAATTGCTCAAGCTGGACTCAATGGAAATAACACCATCACAGTGTCTGGTAGTAGGAGACTTTAACAGCCACTCTGAAAGATGGGGATATAAGGAGTTCAATGTTCGAGGCGAAGAAGTGGAAGAATGGGAAATAGACAACAACCTATTCCTTATAAACTCTAGAGAGGAACACCACGATAGATCAGTCGTTAGTGAACTGGACTACAAAGGACAAGAGGTAGGGTTTGATCCCAACCAACGGCTTCCAGGTTCACCCAGCCTTTAATGGGTACCGGATTTTTTTCTGGGAAAGTAAAGCGGCACGGGCGTAATACCGACCACATTACCCCAAAAATCATGTGCTGAAGGTCTGTAAAATTTATGGTCACTAACACCATATTCCCTATACATCACTTGGTGTGACAGGGGCACTTTACTTTTTTACTTTTACTGAACCAACTTCGCGACAGTGATCACAGACCAGTCAAACTTTCAGTGGATCTTTCTCGCAAACAGTAGATGCAAATACCACTTCCTGCTGGAAATACAAAAGAGCAGACTGGGAAAAGTTTGCCAAGCTCACAAATGCCTACACTGCGCCTATCAAAACCATCTATCTATCTATCTTTCGTTCGCTCGAAGTATTGTCTATATCAGCAATGTCGTTTTCTGTATGAATTTTACTGTCTTTTGTAATTCTTGCAGTGGCCCATATAGTTTTGTCTGTAGTGTTGTATCTATGGGCCAATGGATTTTCCTCAGTCTACTATATTCAGTGCAGTCTTGAAGTATGTGTTCAGCAGTCTGGGGTGCCTGTCCACATGTACAAGTAGTTGATGTGCCGATCTTGAATTTTGTATACATGTGACTATGGAGTCGATTGTGTCCTGTTCTTAGGCGTATAATGATAACTTGTTCATATCTATTCATATTATGAAAGGCATCCTGATATGGGGCTTGTGGTCCTCTGATTGATTTGATTATCTGTTTCTTATGATGGTATGTGACTGGTGTATCTAGTTGTGTGCCTGTTGAACCTTCCTTTGCCAACTGATCTGCTTTCTCATTTCCTGGTATTCCACAGTGAGACGGGATCCACTGCAGGGCAACCCTGTGGTGCTTGCAGAGTTCAGTCAATAAGGTCTGTAGATGTGGTAATTTTCTGGATTGTAGTGCCTGGAGTACTGATCTTGCATCTGTCAAAAACACTACAGGCTGTGGGCTAAGATTACTGTTCAGCAGCTTTTCTATTGCCAACTTTATTGCTTGTATTTCTGCATCATAATTGTGACAATATTTCCCTGTTGCTATTTTATTCATATCCCTAGTGTTATTTGGGTACTCTATATATGCACCTGCTCCCCCATTCTTTACTGCATTCTGTGCTGATCCATCTGTGTACACACGGATCCATAGGTCTTGTGGGTATTCTTCATCCAGGAAACTGAGAGTTATTGTTTTTCGCTGTAGACTATTTTGTTCCTCTTTGTCAACTATTCCTTTCACTTCTGTCCGTATTTGAACTGATAATCCTGATTCATCTGTCCAGGGAGTCTGTTCTGGTATGGGCAGAAGGGGTTTAACAACTCTTGGCATGTCTGGTGTTTGTCTACTAATACGCTTGGCTTGGTGGATAAAACTGCTTCTCTTAAGTCGTCCCAATGCAAGATTTTGGAATCTGTCCTTCATTGGATGTCTCGGCATGCATACAAATTTTTCTGCCTGTATCAGCACCTTTGTGTCTCTCCGTTCTCTCAGTGCTGGTATCCTCCACAATTTCTCCATCTCCAATATTGGTGTTGATTTCATTGCTCCTGTGATGACCCTAAGTGCCTGGTTTTGTACTTTATCCAGTTCTTGCAATGTGGTGTTTGATGCTGAGCACCATGCGGATGATCCATATTCTAAATGTGGGCGTATACTCTGTTGGTAAACTTTACTGAGTATTTTCCCACTCGCACCCCATGTGGTTCCACACAACTTTCTTAGAATAGCCAATTTCCTCCTTGCTTTTTGGGTTGCCTTATTTATCTACTGTTTCCAAGATAGTTTGTTATCAAATGTAACTCCGAGATATGTAGCTTGTATGTCTTCTTTCACAGGCTCATTGTTTATGTAGATGGCTCCTGCTTTTTGTTTTGGGGAGAGTGTGAAAAGTGTAGTACTGCATTTGTCTGTATTGATGCTGATACACCATCTATTTGTCCATGAATTCAGTGCATTCATAGCTCTTTGTAGCAATTTGGAGGCCACTGTTGCATACTCCTCTGTGCACCACATTACCAAGTCATCTGCATACATTGCCACTTTGATGCCATGTGGTAGTTCAGCAACTAGGTCATTGATGTAGATCAGAAAAAGTGTTGGAGATAGTACCCCTCCTTGTGGAACGCCCTGGCGCAATAAGACCTTCTTACTCTTAAGACCATCCAGTTGCACTCTGGCTCTCCTATTATGCAGGTATGCTTTGACCCATTTGTACATCCTGCCATTTACTCCATAATTTCTCAGTTTCTTCAAAAGCCCTTCCTTCCATACCTTATCAAATGCTTTCTTTAGGTCTATCCATGCTGCTAGTACCAGTTTCTTTTCTTGAAACGCATCTTCAATTTCCTGGGAAAGATAGGTTGCTTGATCTTCGGTAGAGTAACACTGTCTAAAGCCTGCTTGTTGTGGGACAAGGAGATTTTCACTTTCCAGGTACCACTGCAGTCTGAGATTGATTATACGTTCCATTGTTTTACACAAACAGCTTGTAAGGCTGATTGGTCTATAGCTGGATGTCATTGAACCATCTTTTCCTGGCTTTAGTAATGGTATCATAATTGCTTCTCTCCATGCCTGTGGCACTCTACCTGTGATCCAGCAAATGTTGTAGATCTGCAGTAGTTTTGCTTTAGCTGCAGTTCCCAAGTTCTTAATCATTTCATTGGACACTCCATCACTGCCTGGTGACTTTTTCATTTTTAATTTGGATATTGCCAGCTCTAGCTCTCTTTGTGTAATGGGTGTTTCCATTACTTCATGTGTGGTCTCTTCTTGTCTTGCATTTTGTTGTTTTAAACGGGTCTCTTGTCGTTTTTCTAGGCTAGTTTCAATATTATTGTCATTTGCAAAGGAGTCTGCAAAGTAATTTGCTGCATGTTTACCTGTTAGAATGTTTCCATCCTTCTTCAGTGTAATTTTGGTGTTCCTTTCTGTACCCTCATCATTCAGCTGTTTTACAAGCTTCCACACTTTTCTTGTGTCTCGTTCAAGATTCAAGGACTCTGTTTTTCTCTTTCAGCTTCTCCGTCTGGCTTGTAGTTTAGCCCGTTGAAATTTGGCTTTAGCATGCTGGTAGTTGTTGTGGTGTTCTTGGCAAGGGTTATTTTCTGCTTGCTTTCGAGATGTTTCCATGTCATTGTGTAGTTGCTCTAGTTCACTACTCCAGTATGGTTTGTAGTGTTTCCGTGCCCCTCTAGGTATTGTTTCACTGGCAGCTTGTATTATTAGTCTACTGAATTCATCAACACTCAACATCTTAGGAACAAAATACAACATGAAAATCAACATCAACAAAACAGAAGTCATGAATGTCGCCAAAAATAGACAGAACATCAACATAACTATAGAAGGCAGACAACTAAAACAAGTAGAGGAATTCAAATACCTAGGAAGTCTAATGACAAACGACAATTCCCAAACAGCAGAGATAGAATCAAGATGCAACAAAGCTTGTCAAATCATCGGACAGTTATCACCACTATTGTCCAACAAGGAAATAACTCTGGAGGCAAAACGAGCACTATACAATACAATCTTCATTCCAACGTTGTGCTACCAATGCCAGACCTGGACTCTAGATGCAAGAACAATAAGGAAAATAACCTCTACAGAGATGAAATGTGTTAGACGAATGACAGGAAACAGTCTGAGAGATAAGATCAGAAATGTAGAACTGAGAAAAAAGCTAGGAATAGCCCCAGCCATAGAATATATAAGGAAACAACAGATAAAATGGTTCGGCCACGTGACAAGGCAGAAAGAACAAAACACAACACAACGAGCCTTCAACAAACGTTGTGAGAACAACAGACCCAAGGGTCGACCACGAAAAAGATGGATCGATGGAATATTAGAAGCACTAGGAAACATAACAGCAGCAGAGGCGAACAGAAGAGCAAAAGACCGCAAATTATATCTCCCCTCGACGCTGAAAGGCAGATGAGGAAGGAAAGAAGAAGAAGAAGAAGAAGAATTCATCAACTATTTTGTTGATGTCTCTATCTGTATTTATATCTTTAGTCAGTACACTGGTGTAGTGTTGATACATTTTCCAGTCTGCCTTTTTGTAATTCCATCTGGAGAGAGTGCTGCTCTCCCTGATGGCCTTATTTTGTACCACTAAAAAGACTGGTCGGTGGTCGCTGCCTCCAAGTTGTTTCCCAACAATTCGTGTGATATTCCAATCCAGGTCTGGTGAATGGAAAGCAAGGTCTGGTGTAGATGTGGTATGCCATGATCTGGAGTAGAATGTTGGTGGATCTGTTGCCTGGTTTAATAGTATAAGCCCATTGTCATCCTGCCAATTTTCAAGCTCTTCACCTCTCTTGTCCATATGTTCATAGCCCCAGCTCTGTGAATGGCTGTTAAAGTCTCCACATACAATTATTCTTTCTTGTAATGTAATTGTGTCTAGTGCTAGTGGGCGGTCACTCGGACAGTAGTAGTTAAGTAGATGGAAGTCTGTATTTCCTGTCCTGAGGTGCAGTATTTGATATTCCGCCCCATCCATATACACTTCAATCTGACATACATTAATGTTGTTCCTTACCAGAGTCAGTATTCCGCCCTTTTGTCTATTTTTTCTGTCAGATCGGTAGCACTGGTATCCCCTAATCTTCAAGGCTATGTCGTTGTTTAGATGGGTTTCCTGCAAACAGCATATGCTTACTTGTTCTTCATGCAGGATATTCTCTAATTCTATCTTTTTACTGTACCCATCTCTTTTGCTGTTGATGCCTTCAGCATTCCAGTGCATTATTTTAAGTGGTCTTATTTTGGATTGGCCAGTAGCTCTATTCTCTCGCCCCCTGACTCCACAGAGCGGTTGAGAAGGACATCCAGTATTAGAGGTTGGGCCCTTTCGAGGCTGAGGGCCCGGCGCTGCTCCTGCCTGAGTGTCCATCACAGGGCGAGTGCCATATCGATTTGCGGTTATAGACATTCTTCCATTTGCGTTGAGTGCGTGGCATCCTGATTTTTGTGCGCCTTTTGGCTGGTTGCCTCCGACTTCAGCACTTGAACTTGCTAGAGCAGACTGTGGTCTTGCTTGGTTGTAGGAAGGCCTGGCCAGTCTTGGTTTTCAGTCCCTGGTGACTGTTAAGCCCCATCCCCACGACAAGGAGCTGGCCTTGATGAGGATCAAAACCCATGAAAAGAAAGTCAATAATATGATAGAGGAGTTAACGAAGACAATCCTAAGAGCTGCTAAAGAATCAATTCCTTGAGGAGCAAGAAGAAACAACAAGCCATACTGGAGCAAGTAAATACAAAGACTAGAAGAGGAACTGGACTCTGCCAGAGAACTAGCTGAAACATCACAAAGCACTGAGAACAATATAGCCTATAAAGCAGCCTCTGCCAAATACAGAAGAGAGGTCAAGATATCAGCAAGACAGAGCTGAAAAGACAAAACAGAGAGCCTCAAACTAGATACAAATGGACACAAACTGTGGAAACTTGTGAAAGCTCTGAGCGATGAAAAGAACAGCCAACCTACAATAAGATTAGCGCACAATCAGAACATCCACACAGGTAAAAGGGCAGCAAATATACTGATAGAAACTTACAAAAACATAAGTAGGATCATCATCATCATGTGCCTTACCGGTTAGCGTAGGTGATCATGTCCCTCCACAATCTTCTATCTACAGTGTATCGTATCAGTTCTGTTGTTGACTGTTTTCCATGCCATGACACCAAGCTATCCAGTATTTTCTCTCTTTGTCGTCTGCGATCTCTTTTTCCTTTTATTTTGCCAGTTGTAACCAAGTATTCCAACTTTCCTCTTCTCATGATGTGCCCGAAAATGTTGATTGCTTCTTTCTGATGTTTTTTAACAGCTCCCTTTGTGTGTTGGCCTCCTTGAGAACTTCCTCATTGGTCTTTTTATCTGTCCAGGGAACTTTCAACATTCTTCTGAGAAATCCCATCTCTGTGGCCTCCAATCGTCTTTTCATTTGTTTGTCTACTGTCCATGATTCACTTCCATAAGTCAGAATTGGTTCTATATAGCTCCGATGAACTCTCTTTCTCATTTTTATTGGCATAGATTTGTTGGATAAGTAGGATAAACATTAAAAAAGACCAACAGAAAGCTGTGAGAAAGGAAAACTGAGATGCAAAACACATGCCTTTAACACCAGGCAAACACCAGATGACCATCTTTACACCAACAAAACTAGATGTAGTACTCAAAGGATTGAAACTCAAAAGAGTTCCCCCAAAAAGGTGGAATCATCAATGAAATGCTCATAAAACTGGGACAGAAAGCCAAGGGCCAACTCCTAAGGATAATAAATGCCAGCTGGAAGAGAGGACAAATGAAGGCAACCTGGAAAGAAGCCATTATGGTGCCCATCCTCAAACATGGAAAAGACCCACTGGACCCAAGTAGCTACAGACCAATTAGCCTAGTGAGCTACCTGAGCAAACTCAAGGAAAGACTGGTCAACAGAAGACTCATGTAGCATTTGGAGACAAAACAACAAATCATACCACAACAAAGTGGTTTCCGGCAGCACAGATCAACTGAAGTCTTGATTACTCACATTGCACTGGAATTAGAGAATGCCCTACAAGAAAAGAAACACACACAGACAGTGTGGGTCAACATGGAGAAGGCTTTTTATAGGGTTTGGCGAGAGGGATTAAAGAACAAGCTTCTCAGACTTGACATCCAAGGTCATTTATTAAATTGGATATCTCAATACCTACAAGACAGAACGGTCAAAGTACAAGTACATGGGCAACTAAGTAAGAAAGCCAGAATCGAACAAGGTGTCCCACAAGGCGGAGTCCTATCCCCAACACTCCTTTTAATTTTCATAAATAACATCATAATGAATATTCCACCCAGAATACACTCCGCAATGTACACAGATGACCTGGCAATATGGGCATGTGAAGAATCTATGTCAGTGGCTAGCTACAGAATGCAAGATGCCCTAGGAAAACTTGAAAAATGGACGAACACCTGGCTACTACCGATTAACAAAAAAGAAACTGCATACACAATTTTCAGCATATCATGAAACACACTCTCTGCAAAATTGAAGATAAAAGACCATACACTTCCTATTGACCAAACCCCAACATATCTTGGCGTTACCATGGATAGCAGAATGACATGGACAAGTCAGATAGACAAAGCAACTGAAAGAGCCAGAAAACGAACAGATAATATGAAGAAATCAGCAGGAACAGACTGGGGAGCAGACAGCAGTATCTTGAAACGACTATATGTAGGAAGAGTAAGACCAGACCTAGAGTATGGAGTCACAGCCTGGGCTACAGCTTCCAAATCACATCTTAGCAAAATTAATAGAACACAAAACCAGGCTGCCTGTATCATCACTGGTGCTATGAAATCTACACCTATCAAGACTCTAGAAACAGTAACAGGTTTACAACCCTTAGAAGACAGATGGAAAACTAAAGTAATGCATCAAGCGGAGAAATATAAAAGGCTCCCTAACCACCCCATGCACCAAAGAGTAACTGGTTTCAGAAAAAAAAGACTATAGAGGAGCAACTTCGCTGCAATCTCCAAAGAACTGACAACTAGTGATCCAGTACTGTTCCAAACAATGCCGAAACCTATAAGCCCATCTGATATGACTCCTCATTGGAAACATAAAATACTAGAACTTAAGGAAGACATAATAGGAATCATGAAAAAAGGCATTCAAACAGACACAGAGAGAAAGAACATAGCAGAAAAACACATAAACAACAACTACCCACAGGACTCCTGGTCACACATATACATGGATGGCTCTGCTACAAATGCCACCAGAAATGGAGGAGGATGTGTGTTCTTGAGGCTGATTAACCAGGAAGAGATCACCAAGTCAATAGCTACTGGGAAATTTTGAAACAATTATAAAGCAGAAACTGAAGCCCTCAAAGACACTACAAAACTGGCTATCCAACACAAAAATTAAGCGCACAAGAAATTGGTGATACTGACTGATGCACTGTCAGTCCTCATCATCATCATTGAGTGCCGTCTCCGCAACGATGGTTGGCTACCATGGAGCGCCATTCTGCTCTATCTCTTGCTTTGATGGTGCAGGTTGTCATCGGTTGATTTGTCCATCTTTTGATGTTACTCGTCCATGTTAATCTTGGTCTGCCTCTGCCTCTTTTACCTTGTATTTTCCCTCCAGGATTACTTTCAGTAGGCTGTTGTGTCTTTTAACATGGCCCAAGAATCGCATTTGTCTTGTTCTAATTGTGTTCAGAAGTTCTCTTTTCATTTTTAGTTGTTTTAAGACTTCATCGTTTGTTTTCTTTTCCTTCCATCCAATTCTACCTATTCTTCTATATATCCACATTTCAAAGGCTTCAATTCTCTGTTCTGTTTTCTTGTCTAATGTCCATCTTTCAGCACCATATAGGAATATTGAGAAGATGTAACATTTTGCTATTCTTAGTTTTAGCTCTGGTGTTATTTGTTTTGATGTTAGTATGTCCTTCATGACATTAAAATTACTTTTTGCCATTCCTATTCTTTTGTTTATTTCAGTTGTACATTTTCCATCACTGGTTATAGTATGTCCAAGGTAGTTATAGTTCTGAACTGTCTCAAGGTCTATTCCTTCAATTTTGATATCCACTTGTGGGTTTTGAGGATTTTCTTTGTTTATGATCATAGTTTTAGTCTTTTTGATATTCATATCTAGTCCATATTTTTTGCTTGTCGTGTTTATTTCATTAAGTAATTGTTGTAGGTCTTTAGGATTTTCTGCTAGTAGTACAGTATCGTCAGCATATCTTAGGTTATTGATTATCTTTCCATTAATTTGTAGGCCTGGCATCTCTATGATGTTTTTAAAGATTTGCTCATTGTATAGATTGAACAAGCTTGGTGATAGGATGCATCCTTGTCTTACTCCTCTTTTTATATCAATGGGTGTAGAGAACTCTTTGTTATATTTATTATTGCTGTTTGCTCCCAGTATAGATTGCATATTAGTCACATATCCATGTCATCTAGATGTATCTCTTTTAGGCATTCTATAAGTTGTTTGTGGTGTACTCTATCAAAAGCTTTGGTGTAGTCTTTGAAGCAGGCATATATTGGTTTGTTTACTTTTGTGTATTTTTCGATTAATGTTCTCATGCAGAATATGGCTTCTTTTGTCCGCTATTTTTCCTAAATCCAAATTGCTGCTCATCTAATTCAGTATTGATTTTATTCTGAATCCTTCCTTGTATAACTTTTAGCAAGATTTTTGTAACATGGCTCATTAGGCTTATTGTTCTAAAGTCACTGCATTCAACTGCACCATTCTTTTTAGGCAATGCAATGAAAGTTGAAGCAAGTGCTGGACTGAAGAAAATGGAAAAATGAGCTTGGATCTCAGACACCACATGGAAATACATCAAAGAAAGAAGAGAAGCGAAGAGAGCCATGACTAATGTAAAGACAGATCTTGGAAAGGTTCTGGCAAAAGCAACATACAAAGAATTAGACAACAAAGTGAAAAGTTCGGCAAGAAGAGATACAAGAGCTTATATAGACAACTTGGCAGAGAAAGCAGAGACAGCTGCAATTACAGGAGACAGCAGAACTCTTTATACTGTACAAAAGATGCTGACAAACACCTATACATCCAGTGGAACACCAATTCTAGACAAATCTGGATTAATGCTAACAACAAGCGCAGACATAAAAGCCCGTTGGGCGGAACACTTCAAAGAAATTCTTAACCGTCCACAACATTGATGAGAGAGGCAAGAGCAGCAGGAATCGGCTCCCTCAATGAGATAGAACTGCTTGCACAGAATAGAGACAGATGGCGAGATTTGATAAAATATCTTTAAAAGAAAACTGCTAGAACAAAAATTCATATAGGAGAAGGTGTATCTTGGTCTACGCCCTATGGGCCGGTTACGGCTCGAAAGGTCAATAGATAGATAGAATGAAAGTTGATGTTTTTAGTTCATTTGGTATGTATCCTGTGTGGTATATGTCGTTGCATATGTCTGTAATCACTTCAATGCCAAAATCTTCAAGTGCCTGTATCATCTCTTATCTGTATGCTTTCAGGTCCTGCTGCTTTTCCCCTTTTTGTTGTTTTTATAGCTTTTTCCACCTCAGATTTTAAGATTTTATAGCCTGATGTACATTTTATAACTGGTTTCTTGTCCCTTTGCTCATGAAATAGTTCTGTTATATATATCCTGCCATCTATCTATGATATCCTTATTGTCTGTTAGCATTTTTCCTTTTTGTCTGCAATGCATCCACCTTCTGTGGCTTTTTTATTTTTATTAGTCATTCTCTTTATTTCTGTGTGCATTCCTCTTAGGTCTTGTTTGCTTTCCATAGTTTCTATTTCTATACATTTTTGGCTGAGCCAGTCTTCTTTTGCCTTTTTGCACATTTTGCGTATCTCATTATCTATTTTATTGTATTGGGCAGTGTTCTTCGCTTGTCTCCTTTCTTCCATTTTTTTCTAAGATGGTGTTAGTTATCCATGTCAGTCCTAACAGCTCTAAAAACCCCCAGGAACAGTGAGCTAGATGGCTTGAGAACAACCCTAGACCAACTGTGCAATAACTTCCAGAGAGTGGTCATCCAGTGAATACCATCACACTGCAATATATACAGAAACGAACGTGCAGACAAACTAGCTAAGGAGGTAGGGAGATTACCACAAGAACACCATCTGGTTAGTTATGATGAAGCCAAATCCATCACCAAAGGCCAGTACCATGAAAAATGGAAACAAGAACACCCAAAGTATAATGAGAGTGTTGGATACCTCCAACTATCAAGGAGGGATCAAGTCATCATACTTCACCTATGCACTGGCCACAACAGAAGGAGAAACCATATGTTCACCAAACTCAAAATAGGAACTACCAGCCAATGCCACTGTACTCTGGATAACAAGACAACAAAACATGTTCTACAGGATTGCCCCCAATACACAGACCTGAGAAGGACAATTTTGCCCACACCCACCTCCCTGGAAGAGAAACTATACGGGGCAACCGAATCACTTAAACAGACAGCTGCCTTCATAAGAGAGTCCGGAGTCCTAGTCTGAATGAGCCATGATCGCAGAAGAAGAAGAAAATGGGTACCAGATTTTTTTCTGAGAATGTAAAGCGGCTCAGGCATAATACCGACCACATTACCCCAAAAATCATGTGCTGAAGGTCCATGAAAATTATGGTCACCAACACCATATTTCCTATACGCCACTTGGCGTGATGGAGCACTTTACTCTTTACTTTATGTTGATGATACAGTCTTAATTGCTAAGAGTGAAAATGAGTTTCAAGAGATGTTTGACTTTATAATGAAGGCAAGCAAAAATATAGGATTCATCCTTGAAAACAAAAAGACGGAATTAATGGTAGCAACAAAGAAAAAGATATCTCTGCAATGCACAATAAAGACAAATGGAACAATAATAAAACAGGTAAATTAATTTAAATATCTGGGAACATTGTTAACATCAGATGGTAGATGTACAACAGAGGTGAGATGCAGAATGGCTCAGGCAAAAGCAGATTTCCAAAAATTGAGGAAGATACTGTGCAATCCATTTTGGACAATAGAAAAAGGAAAAAGAGTTCTTAAATGTTATGTAGAGCCAGTCTTAACATATGGATGTGAATCATGGACAATAGGACAATGGACAAGAAAATTACTGAAGGCTATAGAAATATGGTTTTACTGAAGAAAGTTGAGAATACCATAGACAGCTAAGAAGAGTAAAGAAAATGTTCTGAAAGCAGCCAAAACAAAAAGAGAGCTGATATCCAATATTAGTAAGAAACAATCATCATTTTTTGGCCATGTGATGAGAAGGGAACAGCTGGAATATATTGTAATAACTGGGAAAATTGAGGGATGAAGACATAGAGGGGAACAAAGAGACATGATCACAGACAGCTTAAGAGAATGGCTTGGTAGAAGGTCAACACCTGATATGATAAATAACTGTCGAGATCAAAAGTTGTGGAGGACATGATCACCTGTTTCAGCAGGCATGGTACTTGATGATGATGATGATGAGGGTCACGTCAAAAGACACAGTGGGCTGGAAAGAACAATAAAGGAAGGCATGGTTCCTGGGCGATGTATCAGGGGCAGACCAAGATGAATGTGGTTTCATGGCATCAAGGAGACCTTGAACATGACAACAGAAGAAGTGAAATATCTGGCTAAAGACAGAGATTCTTTCAGATGGGCTGTGGTGAATACAATGTTCTGTAAAGGACAAGTGACCTGGTGATGATTCTTAATGTGAACATTAGATGGAACCTAGAACCTCCTTGGAACCGAAATGGTATGTTGCGGGTTGTAATGGCTTTCTTGAATAACCTGGTTTTCACCTGAGAAGTTGGAACTTTTTCAGCCTAGAGGTGTTGCAAGACTAGCTTCTATATCAGTAAATGGCACCACTATGAAGAACATTATGTTTCTTGTCTATGTTAGCCAGCACATGAGCTCCCTACAATGGGAACCTGGACAATGAAGAGCAACTATCTGGACACTGTTAAGATAGAAATATTTTGGTTCTTGCAATTGTCTTTTATTCCATCTATCCATCTGTTTTCTTTACTTGTTAATGTTGACTGTTTTTTGTTTCGGTGTATGCATCATTCTGTGTTTTATAATTTGTATTGTTTTTTGCTTGGAACCAACATTGATAACAATCACTTATTTTAAAGATCTCTTCTTCTACCCTTCAACTCCCTGTGGAGCTTAGGTCTTCAACAAACACACTCCAAGCTGTTCTGTTTCTTAGTTTTAAAATCTAATCTAAAGTAATACATTTTCTTTACCCTTTATCATCTTCTCATTTTTTTCCCCCTTTTCTTTTTTATCATTGACCTTCAAATAACAACAAATTTTCTTTAAAAATATTGCCAAGACTGTCTTAGGATTCTCTTTGTCTTGAAGTTTGTCACCCTGAGAAATTGAGGGACGCCATGTTCTCACCCAGCACACAAACCCCTCTTGCATACACTTCCAGCTGAAGGCCTACTTGGCCAAAACAGTGTTCTACTTTTGTTTTGTTTCTCACCTACGTAATGCTGTTACTATACCACTTTTTCCTTTTTTAAAATGTTCATTCATTTTCTCTATCACATGTAGCAGACAAAACATATACTTTATTATTATAGTTCTTGAGTGCTGTTATATCTGTGAAGAGAATGTAAAAAGATATGCTATATAATCATTATTATTTTTCTATTCGATGGTAGTAGATATATATACACTTTATGATTTGTAGGTTTTTCCTGGTCAAAGATGGGTTTCTCATGTATTATGACTTAAATGAAAAGAAGGATTATGAAAAGAGAGATTGCTTCAACATCCACCCCAAGGTACATTGTATTATTATTGACTTTTTTTCCCACATTTAGTGAAGAGGTAATCTTTCAATACAGTTCAAACATTAAAAAAAAAACATTGATTTTGACTCCTCTTAAACATTATAGTTGGAATAGTAGCATAATGAGATGGATAAATAACAGCTTATCAGAAAATACCATAAAATGAGGGAATAATATTGTGATAGCTCACTGGCTTCATGACCCAGTGATTGCTGGGTTGAACCCCCAGGAGACACACCCAGCCTGTAAAACTAATGGGACCCTTAAGAAGGCCAACACGGAAGTGAAGCAAACTCATAAAGAAGACTCCTAACAGACATTAGAAAGAAGCAGTCTTCCTTCCATGAACATGTTCTGAGAATAGGGAAATTGGAAAACACAGTTACCAAGAGGAGTTACCAAATTTAGGGAAGGAGAAGCTATGGTCAACAGAAGGAGAATATAGTGGGCAGCTAAACACTTAGCATGGCAGATAATCAACAGAAAGGATGCACAATACTTGATCTTGACCCTTTCCGTACCCTTAGATGTCACATAGAGCTTATAGTGTTTTTCGCCACCCATCTGTATTCTGGGCAAGATGTTCGCTCTTTACTAATGAGTCTATGCCTGCCACCTTTGCTTCATTTATAAGTGTTCTTTTCAGAGTCTCTCAGGGTCTTTCTCTTTTTCTGTATCCTGATGTTTCCCATACAAGAGCCTGTTTTGCTGTTTTGGAATTCTCTTGTTGTCTTTTCTCAGCACATGTCCAACATGTGTCCATCTTCTCTTCCTAATTGTAGAAGAGATCATTGGCTGCATGGCCATTTCTCTTATCTCAATATTAGTCTTGAATTCATTCCATTGCACACAGTGTATTCTTCTTAGGCATATGCCTAAGACATATGCCTACTGCAGACAGGATATTGTGCAAAGATATGATTGTCTACACCAGTCAGCATGTGAAGAAGAGGAAGCTATTACGTCACTGTTGTATTCTTTGTGGTACCTGTGGTGTGTTATCAACAAGGAAGGACAAATACAATCTCTAGAAAATTTTTATGCCAAGACGGCACATAGGGCAGAATCACAATCTCAAAAACAGAAACCTTGCATGCCAAAATGGCACATATTGCGGAGATCACTGCTTCTAAAATCTATGGCTGTTTCCATAACAATACTTTTTACAATGACTGCTTGTCAAGCCATCGATCAACCTCCTTAGTCGCCTCTTATGACATGCCTGGAAGGTCACAGTGTCACTATTCTTTACTTTCCTCATAATGAGGCCCCGGTAACACACAGGAAATATACATATATATAAGATACCAGACAGTTTAGCAGAAGGTCAACAACAGAAATGATAAATAACTGTCGTGATCGAAAGTTGTGGAGAGACATGATCACCAACGCCAGCAGGCTTGGTACTTGATGATGATGATATATATACATATTGCTGTTCTATGTGGTTTTACTTATGTGGAATTAAAAAAAAATATGTGTCTGTATTTTCATTTTCAAAGCTGATTTATTGATTAGACTTCTTATTATTCTTCATATAATTATTATTTGGTTGTCAGGTATTTCTTTGTCTTCTGTATTTGTAATTTGTCATCATATAAATTTAAAGAATTATAATTATAGTTGAAGTGTGGTCGAATGAGTACAAATTTGTCATTCTCCAAATTAAGATGGATGCTGGTTCAACAGGAAGAAGGGTCAAAAAGTTGTTTCTGTAAACGGTGAACCAAGAACTGCACTGTGCATGCTATTTTTATCCTCCAGCCCCATAACACCCCTTCTTAGCTGCCCAGGTGGACCAAAAAAACTGAAAATAACGTTGGACGTTGAAAATAACAAATAAAATTTTTATAATGTGATATTCTTTTAATTTTTGATTTGCTTATCACATGTTCTCCATTTCCTTTTGATTTTGCTTGTAGGCATTTTTTAATTTAATTTTTTTTATGCATTGATAGTAAGGGAAACGTTGCTGATGTTTGAGTGATCATTAATTCATTCACTCTCAGACAATCTTCACTTAACTCATGTAAAAAATTAGTACCTGCCTAGTAGAGTTGAATAAGAAATAACAGTGAGGAAAAGCATTGGTCTTCATGCCTCAAACATTCTTCTGCTTAGTACCACACAGCGAAAGACCTTACACACCTTTACGACAGGAAATGCTTTATTTACCTTTATCTTATCTTTGTGTTTGCTAGTGATTAAAGAGTTGTACCTTGATAACTGCCACCCATTTTTAAGAGGTGACTAAACTTAATAGTAGAGTTTAGATGAACTGTCACTTTCTAAAGAAAACAAATTGAAAAAAAATATTATTATAATATATTATGTAATAACATTGTCTGGTATGTTAACATTTTTATCACTGTCTATCTATCTATTGACCTTTCAAGCCGTTGCCGGCCCATAGGGCGTAGACCAAGATACACCTTCTCATATCTGAATTTTGTTCTAGCAGTTTTCTTTTAAAGATATTTTATCAAATCTCGCCACTTGTCTCTGTTCTGTGCAAGCAGCTCTATCTCATTGAGGGAGCCGAATCCTGTTGCTCTTGCCTCTCTCATCAATGTTCTTCTCAGTGTCTCCCTGGGTCTTCCTCTTTTTCTCTTACCTGTTGTTTCCCATATGAGGGCCTGCTTTGCTATTCGGTTATTATCTCTTCTCATCACATGTCCAACATATGACCATCGTCTTTTCTTTATTACTGAAGATATTAGTGGTTGATTGGCGATTTCTCTAATTTCCTTGTTTGTTTTGAATTCGTTCCACGCTATACCAAGTATTTTCCTTAGACATTTATTTTCGAATGCGTTCAACTTTGTTATCACTATGCATATCTCTAATTCTCTGCTAAGAGTGAGAGAGCACCTATAGATTTGCTCTGGGTACCTTAATATTATCATTTTTTCATCATAATCAATCAATGCCTCCTTCTGTATTTTGAGTACTTATTTTCCTGTTTTATTTGCATTCATATCATCCAATCGGAGGCAAGATGCCTCACAGCACCAGAGCTGGAAGCTGTTAGTGACCCACAACTGATGACTTACACCTTCTTTCTTCTTCTATCCTTCCTCCATTGCCGTTGGCGTCGAGGGGAGATACAATCTGTGATTCTTTGCTCTTCTGTTGGCCTCTTCTGGTGATATCCCTCCTAGAGACTCTAGTATTCCCTTTATCCATCTTTTTCTCGGTCTTCCTCTTAATCTGGCGTTTTCGTACCATTTGTTTATGGCGCTTTGAGTCATTGTTAGTTCTTTTTGTCATGTTATGTGGCCGAACCAATTTATCTGTTGTTTCTTTATGTATTCGATGGATGGTTCAATTTCGAGTTTCTTCCTCAGGTCGGTGTTTCTTACTCGATCCCTTAAGCTGTTTCCTGTCATTCTTCTGACACATTTCATTTCAGTGGTCGTTATCTTTCTTATTGTTCTAGAGTCCAGCGTCCAATTCTGGCACTGATAGCACAGAGTTGGTAGAAAAATTGATGTGTACATTGCCCTTTTTGCTTCCGTAGTTATTGCTTTATTTTTCAATATTGTTGATACTTGGCCTATAACTTGGCATGCTTTGTTACACCTTATATCTATCTCTGTCTCTATGGCTTACACCATGATCAGTAAATTAGAACCATCAAACCACTACTTCATCTCTTCAGGGTGCCTCTTGAAATAGACTAATCTTTCTGATCTGGCCAAGCAAGTAGGGATCAAAGAGGGAAGGCAACCCACAACTCAAAAAATGCCGTGAAGTCAGATATATTGGGCTGAAATATGCATGTAAGCCACAACACAACGCATCTACACCAACTTAACATCCTTCTAAGAATGGATGAGGAAGAGGAGAATCAATTCTTTGGTAGTCATTGGGTGAACACCAGAAAGAAAGAATATCATCCAATCATTTATGTCAAAGTCAATTTGGCACCAAAATGTTTTCTTCTAACATTCTTTCTATTTATTCAAAGGGAGTTATACCACTGGGAGAAAGTCATTTTAAATCCTGCAGAGAAGCTCAGCAGCCATTTTGTATTCTGCTTGAAAGCCCAGAGATTGATGTAAGTATTTCCTGTCTAATGTTACTTTTGTAATATTGTTGTCATTATACTTTTATAGTATTGTTATTGTTATTATTATATTGTTATTAAATGTGTTGTGGGGTCTGGGTGGTCTAGAAGTAAGACATCTGTCTCTAGGAGAGAAGGTCCTAGGTTCAATTCCTACCACAGGCAGTGGTAAATTTAATTTAAAAAAAAGTAAATAAATAAATAAGTAAATTTTTAATCCATGGCTTTACTCTTCCCTGGTTTCTGGGTAGTGATATCTGATGTCTAGCTCTCTCTGAAAATGGTGAAAAACAGGACATCCCATGTGAATTCTGCACACGTTAAAGAACCCTTGGCATTTGTAATAAAAAAAGAGTAGGCCAAAAAAATGGCCGCTTCCCAGGCAAAAGTAATTGGAAAAATAACTACCCAAGCGAACTGTCAACATTAAAAATATTAGAGTACCTCTGAAGTTGGAAAATATCTGCCAAAATTCAGGGACTACACCTGAGCATACGAGTGCCAGTGTGAAAAATAGGAAAAAGTTATGTTCATGCAAAATTCATGCCCTGGGACTTCACTAGAGATATAAAGCTGGCGAACGTTAACAACAACAACACCAAATGTGTTGTGAGGGTCAATTAGGATATCAAAGAACATTTAACTCTAACCTGCAAAAATGTTGTAAGAGTTCATTCAAAGATTGTTAATACTAACCTGCAGAAATATTGTAAGAGTTCATTCAAAGAATGTTAATACTAACCTATAGAAATATTGTAAGAGTTCATTCAAAGAATGTTAATACTAACCTGCAGAAATATTGTAAGAGTTCATTCAAAGAATGTTAATACTAACCTACAGAAATATTGTAAGAGCTCTTTCAAGGAATGTTATTCACATTAACCTGAAGAAATGTTGTAGGAGCTCATTCATAAGTGTTGAAAGTGAGATCTTGGATTAGTTTGCTGAACACCTGTGATCTACAAGAAAGCATAAGGTTGTTGATGATAATGATGGGTTATTACTGATGTTATTGTTTCATTATTTACAGTTGATAAAAAATTGTAACCATTCAGTTTTTTTATGATTGCTTTTATTAGTTTTTAGTTTTCTTTGCTATTTTTTTGTTTTGCTTTTTTTGTAACTTCCTCTTCTCATGTTAATGATGTTGTTATTTTATCTGCATCTGTTGTAAGTGTTGTTTTTATATTATTTTCATTTTAGAGTATGAAGAGCATTTCCTTTGATTGTATTACATCTTCTTATGCACATGGTGGTTGTACTATTTTTTACTCTAAATTGAATACATTCTTTTACAAAGATGGATGCTACCATAGAGCAATGGTTAGCAAACTTTTCTACATTGGACACAAAGAACAAGTTAATCGCTTCCCAGTTGAATGGTTTCCAGGCTCATCCAGATTTAAAGTGATGCCAGAGATTTTTTCTTGAAGCAAGATGATCCAGCAGACCACATTACCAAAAATGTACCGATAGTCAAACATATATTTGGTACTAATATACATTTTAAAAATGGAATGAAGAAATTAAGTATGGCAGTACCTCCGAAGATGGAGTTATCTGCCTGTGCAGCTAGGGACCCCTGTGCACACGGCTGCCAGGGAAAAATGGATTAACATGCAAAATTCAGTTCCTAGAGTCTAGGGACTTCGTCAGAGGTGAAAGCTGGTTAATGCAAAAAAAAAAAAAAAAAAAAAATATGGCAGTTGGAAGTCTCGAGGTAAGACATCAGTCTTTGGACAGGAAGAACAGTTTCCCTGTGACTTTACCCTCCCTTGGACTCTGGATAGTGAGATCCGATGTCTAGCTCGATCTCCCTACCTAGAGACCAGGGGAAGGATCTCCCTACCTAGAGACCAGGGGAAGGTAAAGCCACTGATTAAAAAATCAGTGGATTAAAAATTTCCCAATGCCTGTGATGGGAATCAAACCCCAGGACCTTCTTGTTCAGAGGCAGACATCTTACTTGTAGCCCTTTGAGCCATCGCTTTAAAGAATGGTTGATGTACAAGTATGGTGGTTGGAGGTCTAGAGGTAAGATGTCAGGCTTTGAAAAGGAAGAACCCAATGTCTAGCCCATTTGGATAATGGCAAAAAAACAGGAGGTCCCATGTATACTCACGCACGTTAAAGAACCCTTGGCAGTTTAAAGTTGAAAAGATTAAGTCACAAATGACTGCTGTCCAGGCAAATGAAAAATTAAGTGAAATCTACCAATGCCAAAGACGGGTGTGTTGGGTCTAAATGAACAGATGTCACAGTTTTGACATAAAATAGTGACACAATGCATCCATCATGTCCACTTAACAGGTGAACGCTAAGAAGTAGTATGGCAGGTAAATAATTATACAAGCAAGAAATTGCACTGATGATATATTTTGAATGTATACTTAAACTTAACAATCTTGGATAATATATTTTAAAAATAATGTTGGATGGTAATTGTTAAAGAGTAAAAATATACAAAAGGAATGGTTGTTGTTTGTTTGCTCTCACCAGCTTTATATCTCTAGCGAAGTCCCAGGGGACTGTATTGTGCATGAATATTCATCTTTCCCTATTTTGCACACTGGCAGCCATGTGCTCTGGCTGGTGTCTCCTGCTGTACAGACAGGTAGTTTCTGACTTCAGATACTCTCATTTTTTATCGTTGAGAGTTTTAACATTTTGGGTAGATTTTTTTCCTTTTAATTTTGCCTGGGCAGCGGCCATTCTTTGGCTTACTCTTTTTGATTTCCAACTGCCGAGGGTTCTTTAACATCCGCAGAATGCACATGGGACCTCCCATGTTTTGCCATTTTCCAAGAAGACTAGACATCAGATCTCCCTTCCTAGAGACCAGGGGAGGGTAAAACCACTGATTCAATTTTTAAAATTTTCCACCACCTGTGATGGGAATCAAACTCAGGGTCTTCTTGTCCAGAAGTCAACATCTTGCCTGCAGATTATTGAGCCATTGCTTTAAGGGATGGTTGATGTACATTGTTAAAGAAGTAGCCTACAGTATAAAGGAATCATTGATGGGAATTCTTTTTTAAAAAAAGTAGCTCTTTTATGAGGGATAGTTAATGTAGTAGCAAAAACTGTAAGGAAATGGTTTATGTAAATTGTTCAAGAAGTAATCTACTCTACAAGGAAATGGTTGGTGTAAATTTTTTAAGAAATAATCTACTCTATAAGGAAATGGTTGGTGTAAATTGGTAAAGAATATACTATAATATCATGTCTAGTGTTAAAGAAACAGACTATACAATAATGAATGATTTGATGTCAATTGTTAAAGAAATAGACTATAAGGAATAGTATTTATAAAGGATAAAGACTATACTATAATATACTTTATACTTTATACTTTTTATTCTTCATTTTTTAGTTTTCAATTCTACATTATTTCTCTATACTTACTAATTTATATCTCTACACTTCACCTATCCTCTAACATGTGACATATCTCTTTCTCATCTCACCATCCCATCTCTCATCCCTCTGTCCACCTTTCCCTAACTTCATCATCCGACATGTAGCTGTAGGTATCTCTGCCTCACCGTTTGTTGTCGTTGTCCCCGTCTTCTGAAGGCCGCAGGCTGAAATGTCAGTATTTTGTTGTGTTCCTTTTTTGTAAAGCTGTCACCTTACCTTGGAGTGTACACTACACCCCACTACTGGCTCCTCCACTATACTATAAGGAATGGTTGATGGTAACTGTTACAGAAGAAGACTAAGCTAGAATGGAAATGAAGTAACAACAAGTGGATAGATGACAGCCTATTAAAGTGCACAACGGTGCCAGTAAAGAAAATTATGGAGATTCATTACAGACAACCTTCAATGGAATTAATCAATGACTCTTCTTTAAATTCATAAGAGACCATATTTAAATAAATGTTCACCTGTGTGTGTATTTAGTTTCATTCAGGTGTTAACATTATAAGCTTAAAGCTGTGAAAAGGGTCTGTACAACTCAATGTGTGAGGTTACCTACTTTTTAATTAAAGCAACAGGGAAGTAAGAATGAAATGTTTACTACCTCGACTACCTAAACAGTTATTTTCATATGTTAAAATTTTTCCTTATTGTTAAATCTTATTATTAAAAAAATATGGCTATATATTATTAACAAACCTTTGTGAAATTTGTAATAAATGTAATTTAGATATCTCAATCTTTTTTTTTTCTTTTTAAAAAAAAATCTTTTTAAAGCTCTTATATGAACTTTTTTATTGAAGTTGTTGGAGCATAAATTTGATGATGAAGGGATATGGGTAATTTCCAAAAAACCACTCTCCAATCATTGAAGCTGAAAAGAGATGGGTACCTTTTTGCTAAGTTCTGCCCCTTTACCTGTTTGAGTGACAGAAAAAAAAATTCACCCATTAACTATCCTCTTTATCATTTGCCCTTAAAAGAACATTAAGGCATAGATTAATTGTGATGTAGTTTACAACAAGCAAATACCTAGTGACAAATGACAATTCATGAGCAGCAGAAATAGACTTCAGATGCAACAAAGCTTGTCAAATCATCAAACAACTATCACCACTATTGTCCAACAAGGAAATAACTCTAGAGGCAAAACGGGCACTCAACAACACAATCTTCATCACCAATGCCAGACCTGGACCCTATATGCAAGAACAATAAGAAAAATAACCACTACCGAGATGAAATACATTAGATGAATGACAGGAAACAGTCTGAGAGATAAGATCAGAAATGAAGAACTGAGAGAAAGCTAGGAATAAATCCCACTATAGAGTACATAAAGAAACAACAGATAAAATGGTTTGGTCACATGATATTAATAAATGATAAAAACACTACACAACAAGCCTTCAATTAACATTGCAAGAACACCAGACCCAATGGCTGACCACGAAAAAGGTGGATTGATGGAATACTAGAAACACTAGGAAGCATAACAGCAGGAGAGGCCATTAGAAGAGCAAAAGACCGCAAATTATATCTCCCCTCGACGCTGAAAGGCAAATGAGGAAGGAAAGAATGGTCTTTTTTCCAATTTAATTTCACTCTTTCTCACCCTTTCAAGGACAGTCTTGTGTTGTTCTATTTAATTTGTTACCTTCAAGTGGTTAAAGTTCCAGCTTCTCGACCCTACATACCATTCTTGCTGTTTGTTCTTGAGACATGCCCAAAGCTCAAGTTAAGGGCTAAAATCTAAAATTTTAAATGATTTAGATTTTCCATGTAGAAATTAAAAAGTCTTAAAAAGTGAAGGTCTAAATCATGTTATCATTGTTAATCCATGAAGAACATTTTAAACATTTTACTTCTCATTGCTTTTTTTTTTTAAATTCAATTTTCTAGGGAAAGTTGATGTTGGCAACGGAGAGTGAGTTTGAAAGAGACAGATGGCTGGAGATTCTAGAAAAATCAAGAAGAGTGTATGTAATTATGGAATCACATGTTTATACTTTGTTTTTATCTTGCTTTTAGATAGAAAATATTTGACTTAATTAATATTCCTTATAATTATGTTGATTATTTTGTTTATTTTTTAAGTTTCATTTCAGGCTTTATTTTTCTACCTACGTATCTGCATGTCTGTCAGTGTGACCATGTGTCTGTCTGTCTGTGTGACCATGTGTCTGCCTGTCTGTCAGTGTGACCATGTGTCTGTCTGTCTGTCTGTCTGTCTGTCTGTCTGTGTGACCATGTGTCTGCCTGTCTGTCAGTGTGACCATGTGTCTGCCTGTCTGTCAGTGTGACCATGTGTCTGCCTGTCTGTCAGTGTGACCATGTGTCTGCCTGTCTGTCAGTGTGACCATGTGTCTGCCTGTCTGTCAGTGTGACCATGTGTCTGCCTGTCTGTCAGTGTGACCATGTGTCTGCCTGTCTGTCAGTGTGACCATGTGTCTGCCTGTCTGTCAGTGTGACCATGTGTCTGCCTGTCTGTCAGTGTGACCATGTGTCTGCCTGTCTGTCAGTGTGACCATGTGTCTGCCTGTCTGTCAGTGTGACCATGTGTCTGCCTGTCTGTCAGTGTGACCATGTGTCTGCCTGTCTGTCAGTGTGACCATGTGTCTGTCTGTCTGTCAGTGTGACCATGTGTCTGTCTGTCTGTCAGTGTGACCATGTGTCTGTCTGTCTGTCAGTGTGACCATGTGTCTGTCTGTCTGTCAGTGTGACCATGTGTCTGCCTGTCTGTCAGTGTGACCATGTGTCTGCCTGTCTGTCAGTGTGACCATGTGTCTGCCTGTCTGTCAGTGTGACCATGTGTCTGCCTGTCTGTCAGTGTGACCATGTGTCTGCCTGTCTATCAGTGTGACCGTGTGTCTGTCTGTCTATCTATGAAATCAGTTTCATTACAGTTGGATCATCTCGATATCTGCACCACCAACTGTCCCAGCATTTCTCATAGTATGTTTCAGCAGATTATCTTAGGTGTTGATAGTAGCTAGATCTTCTTCTCTAGCTAAGCACACAGGATCGACAAGTTCCTCTCTTCACCTCTGTCCTCTCGGTCTCTAATTGTGTACATCTTTTTTCCCCACCGTTTTTTATTTTACTATAATAGTAATAATAATTTCTGGTTTCATTATATATAAGCAATGTTGTCTTTGTAGTGTTGCAATACCAAGGATGACCTTTGTTTAAGAGTAACCAAACATTATATAGGTATTTCATTCTTTAAAATAATGATCAATTATACTGTGATTAATATTTAATAATCATTCTTCCTCTAGTTGTGATATTATGGACAACTAGCAGATGACTATAGAACTGGGGTGTGCCCAAAACTCTAATTTATAGATGTATGTAAACGTGACATGAAGACTCTGAACATAAACCTTGCAGCCTGAGAAGACATAGCCGCAGACCGCAATCTTTGGAAACACACTCTAAAGCTTCAAGTCAAGCAAGAAGCAGACAGATTCATAGAAAAAAGAGAATACACTGCAAAAGAAAAGAAAAATTTAGTATTCCCTAGAGGCGCTGCAAAATCCATAGTCAACTATGGAAGCTACTACAGTTGTGATATTTTTTTATTAGATATTGAATTGCAGCTTTGATAGATTTGTTCGCCTGGAAAAAAAAGTTGTTATTTTTATAGCAATAATAATTCTTATTATTCATATTTAAATTTGATGTTTTATCATTGCTCAGGACGTGGAAGAATACACAACTAGCAGAGGAGATGATCCGACGACTGCAGAGTGAGGGAATGGAAGCAGCTGTTGAAAAACAACGTTATATTGGTATGGTGGTATTTATTTTAATGATGTTGAAAAACAACGTTATATTGGTATGGTGGTATTTATTTTAATGATGTTGAAAACATTATATTGGTATGGTGGTATTTATTTTAATGATGTTGAAAAACAACATTATATTGGTATGGTGGTATTTATTTTAATGATGTTGAAAAACAACGTTATATTGGTATGGTGGTATTTATTAAGTGAAATCTTTAACTCTAGATTATGATACCGTAGTTAAATTTAATGCATCAAAACACGAGTTCCTTAAAATTTGAAATTTTTTCGTATTCAAACATTACCCATCTCCATGTACCTTTCTAGTTACCATTTTCAGCGACCCCTGAGTGTTTAATTTGTTTCCATTGCTGTTGGTATTTTTTTTTCTCTTTCAGATCATGATATACTTTGTTAGCAAACAAAAACTGCTAATTTTCAAGAAGTTGGCCATTTTTTGTCTTTTTTCTTTTTTTTTTGCTGTGACCAGGGAAATTTCCTGGTCATCAGCTGACATCAAATGACCCTTTGTAACTTAGGAAACACAACAAATAACATACTGACAGACTTATGATGACCATACCAATAATCATTATTAACACGTCTGGTTCATGAGGTGAAACTCATAAATCAACCTGAGCTAGGAATTTTGAGTCTCTGTGTTTTGCCCAGTGTGACACACGGCTGTGTGTCAAGAGTTCAGAGAAATTGTTTTTAGAGCACCTAATGTTACATTTAAGCGGTAGTAATTGCTACTACAGTAAATCGTATTAACACATAAAAACATGACTCATTATAAACACATAATATGAATTGTTAAAATTATAAAATGAAATAAGTTAGATCTGTTGTTTAGTATTGCTGTCTAATGTTGACATTCACATGTGTGCTGCAGTGTACCAAAGTGTCTTCCTCATCTTCTTCTTTCCTTCCTCATCTGCCTTTCAGCGTCAAAAGGAGATATAATTTGCGGTCTTTTGCTCTTCTGTTTACCTCTGCTGCTGTTATGTTTCCTAGTGCTTCTAATATTCCATCAATCCATCATTTTCCTGGTCGACCCTTGAGTCTGGTGTTCTCACAATGTTTGTTGAGGGCTCATTGTGTTGTGTTTTGATCTTTCTGCCTTGTCATGTGGCCAAACCATTTTATCTGTTTTTTCCTTATATATTCTATGGCGGGGGCTATTCCTAGCTTTTTTCTCAGTTCTTCATCTCTGATCTTATCTCTCAGACTGTTTCCTGTCATTCGTCTAACACATTTCATCTCTGTAGAGGATATTTTTCTTATTGTTCTTGCATCCAGGGTCCATGTCTGGCATTGGTAGCACAACGTTGGGATGAAGATTGTATTGTATAGTGCTCGTTTTGTCTCAAGAGTTATTTCCTTGTTGGACAATAGTGGTGATAACTGTCCAATGATTTGACAAGCTTTGTTGCATCTTGATTCTATCTCTGCTGTTTGAGAATTATCATTTGTCATTAAACTTCCTAGGTATTTGAATTCCTCTACTTGTTTTAGTTGTCTGCTTTCTATAGTTATATTGATGTTCTGTTTATTTTTGGCGACATTCATGACTTCTGTTTTGTTGATGTTGATTTTCATGTTGTATTTTGTGCCTGAACTGTTGAGTTTGTTCTTGTAGATCTTCTATTGTTTCATGTATTAGTGCCTGATCGTCTGCAAATAAAAGCTCGTTGATCTCCTCTGTCTCTGATAGATTGGCTAGCTTGCATATATAGTCCATGTATGTAATAAACAGTAGGGGGGATAGCATGCACCCCTGTCTTACATTTGATCTAACTTCGAAGTGGTCTGTGTAGCCTGCTGCTGTTCTGACCCTTCAGCTGCTGTTGACGTAGAAACTTTTAATTAGGTTGGTTAGATGTTGGCTTACTCCGTATGTTGTTAGTATCTCCCACAGTTGTTCTCTGTTTACTCTGTCAAATGCTTTTTCCTGGTCAATGAAGGCTATGTACAAGTTTTGATTGTGTTCTGTCGTTTTTTTCTGCAAGCTGTTTTAATGTAAATAGTGCGTCAGTACATCCTCTGTTTTTTCGCAACCCCATTTGGGAATCACTTAACTGTAGTTCTATTATTGGTCTCAGCCTTTTTTCCAAGATTTTGGCGTATAGCTTTCCTACATGGCTGAGAAGAGATATACCTCTATATTGATTGCAATCTCTTTTGCTACCTTTCTTTTTCCATATTGATATGATGATTGCCTGTTGCCAGTCATCTGGGGCTTGTTGTTGGTGCCATGCTGCATTAAATATTCTGTGCAGCCATTGCATTCCTGTTTCTCCTGCTGCGGCTATTATTTCTATTGGTATGTTATCTATCCTCGGTACTTTATTTCTTGGTGCATATTTGAATACTTCTTAGATTTCCTCTTTCATGATGTTGGGTTCAGTATTTGTGAGTTCTAGCGTGGTTTTTGTTGTCTTATTGGTTGTTGGTATGTTTAACAGGTCTTCAAAATATTCTGTCCATCTCTGTTGTATACGTTGGTTATTTGATATTGACTGACCGTCTTTGTCATTTATCAGCTCAGTAGGATCATGGTTTTCTTTTCTCGCTCTTGTGGCTTTTACTGCTTTGTAGAAATCTCTTGTGGCTGTACCAAAGTGTAAGGATCAAAATATTGAGTTCTCTAAGTTATATATAGATTGGTGATAAAAAAAATATGCAGATAGCTTCTTAATGATGTATAAAGAACAATGTCTAAATATAATGATATAATATAATTTGATAAATATAATATCCATCAACAAATGCAAGTACATCATTGGTACATCACAGTCTTCTCGTTTTATTGTATGGGAAGATAGGCTTCTGGTAACAAAAATTTTTAGAAATAAGAAACCTGGACTTTGGTGTTTTTTCTTTAATGTTTTGTTAATGTAAAAAGAAATAATGCTATTACAGATCGGCTGCAATCAGAGGTTTTGGCTTTGTCTGAGGAGAAAATGAGATCAGAGGTTAGTATCTAAGGGATGATATTTTATTGAAATACTGTTTTGTACTTTGATTTATTGATATCTGAAATGCAGTTTATAAAATAGTTTTATGTGTTAGAATTTTGTTTGTGGTTTGTGCCTATACTGTGAGGATGTATTAGTAAAGTCATATTCATGCAGAACACCAGGGATTTGAAACACATCCTTCAGTCAATCTAGATGAAAATAAATATTAGTATTTGGACTGGCCCTTCTTTATCCTTTCATATTTATCATCAAAATGTTATGTCTTCTCAACATTCCTATATGGTGCAGAAACATGGACATTAGACAAGAAAACAGAACAGAGAATTGAAACCTTTGAAATGTGGATATATAGTAGAATAGGTAGAATTGGATGGAAGGAAAAGAAAACAAATGATGAAGTCTTAAAGCAACTAAAAATGAAAAGAGAACTACTAAACACAATTAGAACAAGACAAATGCGATTTTTGGGGCATGTTAAAAGACACAACAGCCTACTAAAAGTAATCCTAGAGGGGAAAATACAAGGTAAAAGAGGCAGAGGTAGACCAAGACTAACATGGACAAGTAACATCAAAAGATGGACAAACCAGCCTATGACAACCTGCACCATCAAAGCAAGAGACAAAGCTGAATGGCGCTCACGGTAGCCAACCTTCGTTGCGGAGATGGCACTCGATGATGATGATTTATCATTAGCTTTATAGGAGCTTCACATTTTTGTGCTTATGTATAATTTGTTATACCTTTAACCCTGAGTAAACTACTAAGTGCTTTGTTGACTATAGTGAATACATTGCTAAATATTTTGTTGACTGAATTGACAGATTGCTAAGCATTTTGCTGACTGTGAATTGGCACATTGCTTAGTGTTTTAATGTTTTTATTTCCAGGAACTAGAGAGACTGAATCAAGAGTTGGAGGAAGAGAAAGTGAAACTTGAATCTTTCACAAAAGATATACAAGAAGAATATGATAAAATTAAAGAGTATGTTTCCAATTTTTATCTTCTTTATTTTGTTGACCCTTATAGAACGCAACTTTTGGTTTTTCTTTAATTTGTTGACCCTTATAGAAGTTAACTTTTGTTCTTTATTTTGTTGGCCCTTATGGAAGTTAACTTTTGTTCTTTATTTTGTTGACCCTTATAGTTGGAGGAAGAGAAAGTGAAACTTGAATCTTTCACAAAAGATATACAAGAAGAATATGATAAAATTAAAGAGTATGTTTCCAATTTTTATCTTCTTTATTTTGTTGACCCTTATAGAACGCAACTTTTGGTTTTTCTTTAATTTGTTGACCCTTATAGAAGTTAACTTTTGTTCTTTATTTTGTTGGCCCTTATGGAAGTTAACTTTTGTTCTTTATTTTGTTGACCCTTATAGAACTCAACTTTTGGTTTTTCTTTATTTTGTTGACCCTTATAGAAGTTAACTTTTGTTCTTTATTTTGTTGACCCTTATAGAACTCAATTGTTGATTCTTCTTTATACTTTTTTACCCTTATAGAACTCAATTTCTGGCTCTTCTTCTCATCCTTTTTTCTTATTATATGCTCCCAATTTTATTTATTCATTATCAATGTTTGCTTTTCTTATTACGTGATTTTCAGTTTTGCTTTCTCCTTAATTATTTTGAATTTACCCTATTTTATTTCTAGGTTGTTTACAGTTTAATATTTTTGTAACATTGTATTTTTTCTACTATCCTGCAGAGAGTTGATTGAGACCAGTGTTTTGGTGAAAGAAGTAGAGGATGACAGGAAGGTTCTATCTTTGACATTACAACAGCAGAGTCAACAGTTAGAGGTAATTTTATCATCATTGTGAGGCTGTGCTCTAAACATATTTTCCTCATATTCAGAATTTGTAACCTACTTACCAGGTAGCCCAAAATTTAGTCAATATATGTATATGGTTACATCCTTCTTCTGCGTACACCTCTAGATGTCAATATTAATAAGTTAGAAGAAAGCATTCATCAGCTCAAGGCTGATCATCACCATATAGCTTGCCCAAATATTGTACTGGTGATGGCACCAGAGCCTTCTCTGTTCATCATATGTTGGGTGTAAGGATTGTAGCACTAGTTCAGCAGTCATTTTGCCTGTTCAACATTCCTTAGGGTGTTGAAAAGGTAGGACTTCAATCTAATGTGACCTGAAAGTTTAAAAACTGTTACATGTTCTTTTCTCTTGAGCTGGTAGTAGGCATCATTTTCTGGTAGTCCTGATGTGTTACATCCATTTGAATTTTTCAGAATTTTATTTTTTGGACTTGTCTTTTGTTTTGTTTGTGTTTGTCCGAGGTGAAGACCTTACAGAGTTGAAATGTTTGTTTCTTATTTAGTCTTGTCTTATCTGCAAAGTTGAAACGTTCCTTTTTTCTATTTCATTGTATCTTATCCAGCTTTGCCACATCTTACATGGTTTTCATTTCTATCCCCACTATTATGCCGAAGACGGATGTATCGGGCCAAAAGTTGCAGCTATCATGCAGATATACTGAAAGAAAAGTAAGCAAGTTATCTGCAGCAATATTATAAAATTCTCAGAGTCTGCTTTTAAAGCAGCATTGGTTAAATGATGAATATGTTCACTGTTGGCCAGAAGGGTGTGGGTTCTGTTCTCAGATGTGGGCATATTTTTTTCAGAAAGACACAGCTTTGGGGTTCACCCAGCCTCTGAAAATGGGTACCAGGAACTTTTATCTGCGACAGCAAGGCAGCTAGTGTGATACCAATCACATTGCTCATATAATTAGCCTTTAGTCATTGAAAAATATTGACACTGACACCATATTCCCCATTTTAAAAAATATGGACTTTTTTGGCCAGACTGGTTCATCTATCACCAGAGAAACCTTGGGGAAGTAGAGTTTGATCCTGTTCCTGATGAAAACAGTCAGTTTTGATTTGCTGATCACTTGCAGCTAAGATGTCCTGCATCGTGGGTCCAGATACTTATTCTAATAGAAAATACCTTGATCCTACTGGAGATCAGATCCCAATTATTTATAATCAAATGCTATTAATTGTGATGTAAATTATTTTCTATCAACAACAAGACTTATTCTGGTGTCCTTTGCAAATTGTTATTATGAAGGCTATTATCTTTGTTGTCTATTCAGAAATATGTAATGTGTTATTGCAGAGTTTGAACAAAGACAAAAAGCGGATCCTTCAGGAGTTAAAACACAGCATGGAAGAACAAACAACTTTAAGTGAGGAAAAGAAATCTTTATCAGAGAGAACAGAACAGCTTCAGCTGCAACTTCAGGACATTGAGAAGCAGACAACGAGTATTGAGGAAAAGAAAGTATCTGCAGAATGGAGGTAAGTGGAACCAATTGGCATTTCATTTACTATCATAGTTGCCATTTGTGTTAATACTAAAGAAATAACAAAAATTAATTAGGTGCTTTTGAAAAGAAATGCCTCAGGAAAGTATTTTGTATACCATGGAGTGAATTTAAGACTAGTGCAGAAATAAAAGAATTGACAAAGCATTCTAAAACATCATTTATAATCAAGAGAAGGTGGTGGTCATGTTGGCCAAGTGATGAGAAGAGACAACAAGAGAATCTTAAAGCAAGCCCTCATTTGGGAACCAGGGGATAAAAGAATAAGAGGCCGACCTAGAGAAACACTAAAAATAACACTGAGGTGAGAAGCAACAATGACAGGCATCACCTCAGTTGCTGGAATTGAAAGGCTCTCCCAGAGCAGGCACGTGAGGCAAAATACAATGAGGTCCTGTGCAGGCCTAACACTTGATAGCAAAGATTATCAGGCAAAGACAGTCCAGAATTTCTGCCTTACGTGCCATCTTCAGTTCAAAATGTCAATAGGTAGATTTGGCTTTATTGATGTCTTTTTTTTCTAGAATCTTCTGTTTAGTATGCTTTAGTAATGTTGGATCTAAGGTGCCCAAGATAACCTGTGTTGAAAGCAGCCAGCAGTTCATAGTTAAAACAACCAATCAACATCTTGCTTCATCTCGTGGTGGAGAACATAGAAATAGAATAACCAATCTGGTCAAGCAGACAGGGATCAGAAGGGAAGGGATCCCAATAGTTCCCTTTTAGAGTTGGATGGGCTGGGCTGAAGGCAGACTTTCTGTAAACCACAAAACGATGCTTTTTTAACACCCCTTTAAGGATGAACAATGAAGAGTTGTCAAGAGAAGATCACAGAAAGTTACAGAAAAGTCATGTATATGTTCTCTAATTAGTATTTTTTTCGTTCGTAGCCTGTTTTGCTGTTGTGTTAAATATAGACTGAAATAAAAGTGGATGTTTTATATAATTTTTGTTGAACCATTAAAAAAAATTTTTGAATATTTTATTTTTTCATTTTTAGCCGATTTTACAGTTGTGTTAAATATAGATTTAAATAACAGTGGATATTTTCCAGCCTGCGAGATAACCAGGAAAAACTTGACCAGTTAGAAGCAGAGAAAGCTGCAATATCAGAACATGCCCACGAACTGGAGTTCACAATCCATGACCTCATAACACAAAAAGAGATGACAGAGAAAGAATTAAAGGTTTGTTTGTTGAATCTTTTTTAAAAATCAGGTACCAGTTGCCAAATATTTCTAGTTTGTTTCAGGGTGTTTCTCCTACTTTGTCTCCCGTTTGGTTGTCTCTGATTGTTGCTGATTGTTTCTTGTACATTTTAAAAAATAATTCTGATATCTTCTCCATAAATATTTATGTCTTTTTAACACTTTTATAACTTATGTGTTTTACTTTGTCGAATTCCTTACTTTAGTCAATGAAACACAGACACGTCTATTTTAATTTCTACACCTCTTTCCATCAATGTTCTTATGATGCATATGGCATTTGCTGTACCTTTTATCTTAGACAAAACCACATTATTTTTTCTGAAATTTCATGTATAATATTATTTTTTAACACAGCTGTTTGTTTTCATCTCAAAATGGCATTTTAATTATTCCATTGGAAATTTTGCAGCATTTGTGGATGATAAGTCCTGAGTCTAACATTCCATTCAGTCTTAAAATTGTTATTTTATAAAAGTGGCTTCAATCATTGACACCAAACACAAAATTAAAAACAAAATTTCTAGCTAAAGTAAATATTTAAGTTTTGGTAGTTAGTGCTTGTAATGAAAATATCAAAGACTGGCAAATCTAAGAGTTGATGGGTGTGATATTCTATTTTAAAACCACAAAAGTTGTTCATTTTTAAGATACAGCTTATTCTAATTACTTTGAATGTGTAATATAAGAAATCATGTGTATTTATTCTTTCTGAAAATACATAAATGACCAAGTTAACTAATGCATCATTGACAAAAATTTGTGTATATGGAACAGTATCTTGGTAATAAATCATCATCATCATGTGCCATACCGGTTGGTGTAGGCAATCATGTCCTTCCACAATCTTCTATATACAGTGCATCATATCAGTTCTGTTGTTGACTGTTTTCATGCCATGACACCAAGCTATCCTTATTTTCTCTCTTTGTCGTCCGCGATCTCTCTTTCCTTTTATTTTGCCAGATGTAACCAAGTATTCCAACTTTCCTCTTCTCATTATGTGCCTGAAAAATGTTGATTATTTCTTTCTGATGTGTTTTTAGGAGCTGCCTTTTTGTGTTGGCCTCTTTGAGAATTTCCTCATTGTTCTTTTTAGCTGTCCAGGGAACTTTCAACATTCTTCTGAGAAATCTGGTAGCAAATAGAGAATAATAAAAGTAAAGGTTCCTTCCATGCCTTTCTAGGTGTATGAGGAATATGGTGGTAGTGATCATAAGTTGCCATGGCTACAGCATATTATTTGGTGATATGGGGTCAGTATCTCACCAGGCAAACTGTCTTCTAATAAAATTATATTTTGATATCATAATTTTTACGACACTGTCTAGGGTTAATGTGATGAATTACTTTCCTTGTGATTTTGCTTTGTTAAATGATAACTTTATTTGTAAATTAAGCAAGTTCTATGTTGTTGTTTTGTTGTTTTTTGTTTTTTTAACTAACAATCCATATTTATTATGTGTTTCATGTTAATACTAGATACAATATATGTCCATGTATGCCTATATTGGAAGTAGAGAGAAAAGATACAAGACAATTTAAGAGAATGGTTTGGTAGGAAGTCAACAGTAGAACTGATAAACAGCTGTAGAGATAGAAAGTTGTAGACAGACATTATCATCTATGCCAGTGGGCATGGCACTTAATGATGATGATGCCAATGTTTATTGTTAACTTATCTATTATTATGTAAACAAAAACATTTTGACTTAAAATTTCGAATTGCAGTAATTTTGAATATATATAAAGGAACAACACATAAAATGGTGCCATGATAAGGCCTAAAGATCAAAACACAACACACTAAGACTTCAATAAACATTGCAAGTACACAAGACCCAATGGTCGACCACGAAAAAGAAGGATTGATGGAATATTAGAAACACCAGAAAACATAACAGCAACAGAGGTGAACAGAGGAGCAAGATGCTGTAAATTATTTCTCCTCTCGAGGCTGAAAGGCAAATGAGAAAGGAAAGAAGAAGAAGAAGAATTTTGAAAAGTTTTTTTTATATTAAGTTTATATTTTTTAACTTTATTGATTTAATTAATTTTACATTAAGTTTATATTTTTTAACTTTATTGATTTAATTAATTTTACATTAAGTTTATATTTTTTAACTTTATTGATTTAATTAATTTTACATTAAGTTTATATTTTTTAACTTTACTGATCTAATTAGTTTTGCATTCCATTTCTGGTAATTTGATTCTGCAATCCAGGATGAAATTAGAGCCCGAATTTCAGCTGAGGAAAGATTGAAAGAAGCGGAGGCATCTTTGAAGTGTCTTGACAAAGCTGTTAATTCTCAGTCACATCGAATGGAAAGTGAAGCAAAAGAAGAAATGACAGTAAATGTGAAGAAACTTAAAGGTGCGTGTTTAACAAGACCTACTGTGTTCATTTGTAGAATCATGTTTCTGTTTGAAGTTAAGAAAAGTATAAAATATTCTTTTGCTAACTACTTTTTAATAATTCTTTGCCAGTCTTATATAACTACTACTTCTTCATAGCATTCCCACATTAAGTAAGTGTAGCTGCATTGGTTTTACAGTAAAGCTACAATACCTAGATAGGGCTAGATAGCAGATTGCACTATGCAGGGACCAGGGGATAGGGCTAGATAGCAGATCATACTATGCAGGGGATAGGGCTAGATAGCTGATTGCACTATGTAGGGGATAGGGCTAGATAGCTTTTTGCACTGTGCAGGAGATAGGGCTAGATAACAGATTGCACTATGCAGGGGATAGGGCTAGATAGCAGATTGCACTATGCAGGGACCAGGGGATAGGGCTAGATAGCAGATTGCACTATGCAGGGACCAGGGATAGGGCTAGATAGCAGATCATACTATCCATTACTTGTGGTTGGATTCAGACCCAGGACCTTGCTGTCCTGAGGCCAACATCTTACCTCTAGGCCACCCAGTCTTCCATTACTATACCAATTTTTGTCATAAAGTTGATGTTTGGCTCAGGTTTCTCTTCATGCAGTTAAGTTTTTAGGTTTTCCAGTCACAGACCAATAAAGCAGTCACTAGCTACTATGCCTCTCAGCATCTTGTAGAACAGCTCTTAAGTTCCTCCACTTCGTGCATTCCATGACTAGGCGTTGCAAGGTATCCCAAGTCTGGCTTACACTATTCACCGTAGTTTTCACTGTTCTCTGTCTGGTTATCCTTACCTCTCTTTCATCTTCCCTTAAGAGTCCTCTGCAAGGTAGTTTTTGTGATTGTTTCTGGTTTTCTTCTGAGCACCAGACTTATCTAGCACCATTATCTTCTGTATTCACTTTGTGCATTTCCTCTTGTTTGCTTTTCTTGAGCAGGCCTTGATGTCTCAATTTGTGCCTCTCATTAATAATTATATTTTGATACTTTTCCACATTCTTGTAAGAATGGATAACAGTCATAACATTTCCTTTTCTGTTATTTTCCAAATTTAGATCCATGAAAAAGCACTAAATGTACTTATGAAGTATTTGATGCTTTATTGAAAGTATTTTCCTACTTATGAGGAATGATATTGCTGCTGTGATGTTACTGTTGTAATGTGAGTAAAGACATCCACTGTCATCTGGCCAGCAGTCAGCAACTCAAGTTGTCTGCATACATCAGGATCTGTAAACAACGGCTGATTCAAACCATACTCCACCTACCAGTGGTGCCCCTGAAAACAGATAAACCATTCTGACCAAGAAAATAGTGACTGAAGAGGGAATAAAACTCAGCACCCAAAAATGGCACACCAAAAACAGATTGTTCATGCAGAAAGACGCAATGGCTTGCCTAAACTAGTGACACAATAAATCTATGCCCTCATAATGTTCTTTTAAAACTAGACAATAAATAGGAGTAGTCACCAGGTAAATGCAGTAAAAGAAGACTGCTGTAGTTGATCATCACACAAGAAAATTGTATCAGCTTTATATGTTCTGTTGGATTTAGAAAATATTTTATAAGGTGACAAATTAACTGTATGAGCAAACTTCAGTTGTCAGTTCTCATTAAGACAGTGATCTTCTTAATTGGCCACAAAACCCATATAATAATCTTGAATGTATTAGTTATTTTATATCTTACTTACTTGTAAGGGTAGCAAAGAGCAACAATTTCAATTTTATAATGTTGAAATGATTACTAAATCAAGGGGCACTCCAGAAGAATTTTTCTGCTTCATTTTTCTTGTTTTCTTTTTTAACACAAAATGGAGGCTGTGATAATTTTTAAAAAAACTTCACAAAAATGTGTGTAGTGTGTATCTTTTTTTTATTTACTTTATAACTGATGACTCACTTGATAATTGAACACTCTTACAACTTTTATATACTCTTTGTCTTTTATGTGTTCATAGATTTCTTTGAAGATTTAGCTGAAGAGGCACGAATTTCATCAGATAAGCCATTGATTATTCGAAATGGTATGATGGCTAGGAAGACGATTGCTCGTAGAGCACAGACAATACGATATGAAAACAGGAAGAGGAATAACAGTAAGTTTATAGAGAGAACAAACCATAATGTGAAATATATTTCTTCAATCATTTTTATGTTCCTTCTCCTTATTGCATGTTTTCATGTAGTAATCCTTTGCCGCAATCATTTAATTTGTTTAAATATGGCCATTAGTTATAATATAGTCCTAGCAGAAATTCTACCTAAGAGAAGGGACACTTGATACAAACCCCATGAAAGACTTGTTAGTCTGGTAAGATTATTTCTCTAGGAGAGACAGCTGTGACTATTATCACCTATTACCTTGCAGAATGGTCCAGAAGAGCAAAGCCTAGGGAGAGAAACAGTTCTAAAAAAATGTTTGTGTTGAAGATGGATGCACCTTGCAGAATGGTCCAGAAGAACAAAGCCTAGGGAGAGAAACAGTTCTAAAAAGAAATGTTTGTATTGAAGATGGATGCACCTTGCAGAATGGTCCAGAAGAACAAAGCCTAGGGAGAGAAACAGTTCTAAAAAGAAATGTTTGTGTTGAAGATGGATGCACCTTGCAGAATGGTCCAGAAGAACAAAGCCTAGGGAGAGAAACAGTTCTAAAAAAAAAAATGTTTGCAGTGAAGATGGGTGCACTGGACATCTAGATGCAGCACACTATGCAACACAATTCATTAGCAAAACAATGATAGATAATTGCTTTTTTTTATTGTAACCATTTTAAACTTTAACCATTTTGGTTCAGAGGCGTTTTAGAAATATCTGGTCTTTTAAAATTATTTTTTAATGTTTGATCTCACAGAGAAACGTGCATTTTTGTGAATCCTGTTGAACTGTGCAGTTAGAATTGTGCATGATATCATAGATAGAGTAACAGTGATGTTTATTTTGAAATTTTGTTTTGGCATCTTACATCATAATCATTATTACTTGTTTCAGTTTTGGTTTTGATTTGTTGTGTGTTGCATAGTTAAAATTAGAAATTGATTGCCTGCAGGTCGAGATTTAGAGAAAACAATTAGTGCATTTTGTTGAGCCTTAATCTTCTTGTTCCACAATTTCTTTCAGTTTTCCAGTTGTTTGAAATTAACAGGTACTTTAGCCATTGTACTTTAATATTGATACAAATTTATTTTTATTTATGTGTAGATGTTTTCTGAACTCTGACCTGTTTTTAAGATGCTTTTGGCATAATAAATGTGATTGAATTTTAAAGGTGATATTATGTTATATATAATGTTTAGGATTTTTATTATCAAATTAATTTAGTAATTGTGTATTAACTTGTAACAATTATCAAACATTGAAACAGGTCAGAGCACAGCCTTGCTCACATTATAACAACATTCATTACTCACATTATAGTCCTGTTGTTTTGTTTATTTACATTTAAGTCATTCTATTTCTTCTTTTGTATTTTTCTAATATTTTGTAGATTAGATTACATTGGTTTTCTTTTTCCCAATTATAAATATGAACTATCCTTCTAATCATAAACAGTATCAAATTTTATATAAAAGTCTAGTTAATGAGGTAAGCAGCTTCCACAAACACACAAATAATAAAAAGAAAATCACAAAATATTAGTAGAATAATCATAGAATAGAATAAATAAAATTAAATATGGCTTGACCAATTAGAAACACTTAGTATATTTTAAATTATATATACACATATATTGACAACGGGCAAATAAATGCAGTGCTGTGGTAAAGCTAGTAGCAAGGAGTCAGTAGGGGGGTGTAACATACACTCCTACAAGGTGTGGTGACAGCTTTACAAAAAAGGAACACAACAAAATATTAACGTTCCTACGCATGTAGACAGAAACATCAGTATTTTGTTGTGTTCCTTTTTTGTAAAGCTGTCACCTTACCTCGTAGGAGTGTATGTTACACCCCACTACAGGCTCACTACACATATGTTGGCCATGTGATGAGAAAAGACAAGAGAATCTCAGAGTAAGCCCTCAAATGGGAACCTGAGGGGGGGCCTACCTATAGGAACACTAAAAAGACCACAGAGGTGAGAGGCAATAACAGCAGACATCAGCTCTCTGAGATTCAGCGGCTCACCCAGAACAGGGATGTGTGGCGAGAAACATTGTGGATCCTGTGCAAGGTCTGACACTTGATAACAAAGATCGAAGGATGTAGAGAGTCTAGTATTTGTGCACTGTGTGCCCCCTTTGGCTAGAAAGATCAATAAATAGACAGACCACCAAACAAAATTGTCAACAAAGTCTACCCACACTGATGGATGGCCACATTGTAATAACTCTACAATCAACAAAGATGTTTTGTTATGGCAACAGACAGGGCAAATTAAAAATACCAATGTACCTAAGCACAGAAAGGTCATAAAACACATACATCTTCTTCTTCTACCTTTTTAGCTCCCAGTGGAGCACAGGTCTTCAACAAACACTTTCCAAGCCGTTCTGTTTTTTGCCATTCTTTTAAAATCATTCCATGTCTTCCCCATCATCTTCATCTCTGCTTCTATCTGTCTTCTCCAAGAATACCTTGGTCTTCCTCTTTGTCTTTTCCCCTGGGGATTCAAAAAAAGAGCCTGTAGTGTAATACTCTCAGTTGGCTTCCGTAGTGTGTGTCCTATCCAGCGCTATCGTCTCCACTGTATCTCTTTATCCACTGTTACTTGACTGGTACATTTCCATAATTCTATGTTAGTTATTTTGTCCTGCCATTTCCATCCTTTTATTCTGCATAAGCATCCTTTATTGAAAGTCTGTATCTTCGTGATTGTCAATTTTGTTGTTCTCCATGTTTCACAGCCATATAATAGGACCGACTTAACATTTGAGTTGAAAATTTTTATTTTAGTATTTAACCTAATTTCTTTGGATTTACATATGTTTCCCATTGCAATGAAAGCTTCTCTTGCTTTTGTTTGATATCCTTATTTTGGTATCATTTTCTGTTCCTCCCTCTTTATCTATATTACTGCCCAGATATGGGTGTCCGGTTAGCGCAATCGATAGGCGGTTGGCTTACCACGGCAACAGCCGGGGTTCGTACCCTGGCGAGGACACCTGGGTTTTACTAATTCCCTAAAAATTAGTACCTCTGAAGTCGGAGTAAATCTGCCTGCATGGCGAGGGGCATCCTGTAATGGGATAAAACAGACTTTACACGCAAAATTCAGTCCCACAAAATTGAGTGGGTGGGACTTCGTCAGAGGTCAAAGCTGACGAAAGCGAACGAACGAACTGCCCAGATATATGTAAAATTGTACATCTAATAGAGGTATTTCTCCTAGTTTGATTTGGTTATTGCCAACTGTATTAATTCTCATAATGTTGGTCTTATCTCTATTAATCTTCAATCCTAGCTGTTGTGATCTCTCATCAGGTATGCTCATTTTATTCTGCATCTGCTGATGGCTGTGTGATAGGAGAGCTATGTCATCAGCAAAGTCTAAATCATCAAGTTGTTTGGTCAGTGACCACTTGATCCCATTTCTGTTGTTTTGAGTTATTTTCATAATCCAATCTATGGCCAGTAGAAAGAGAAATGGAGACAGAGGGCATCCCTGCCTTACTCCTGTTCTTATTTCAAATGCTTCTGTAAGCTGTCCTTCATGCACCACACTACATTTCGTTCCTTCATACATTGTTTTTATCAAGTTAATAAACTTTATGGGGATTCTGTAATGACTCAGAAACTTCCAAAGCATTCTTCTGTCTAAACTATCAAATGCCTTTTCGTAATCTATGAATCCAATATAAAGTGGGGATTTTAGTTCTAAACTTTGTTCAACTATTATACGTAGATTAGTTATTTGATCAGCACATGATCTGTTCTTCCTAAAACCTGCTTGTTCATCTCTCAAATGTTTCTCTATGGCTTCTTTTAGTCTCTCCAGAATGATTGTGCTTAATATTTTTTCTGGCACTGATAGTAGCATAATTCCCCTATAATTTGTGCACTCCTGTAAACCATTTAGGATAGCAGGGTAGAGTTCTGCCCTACCAAAGGAGGAGTAAGACTTCTTCTTTCCTCCGCTAGTCTTCGGGACACCCTTGGGCAAGGTGGAGCTCCCGTTTAGCCCCCCGATCAGGGTTATGTGAAGCCATTGCAGCAGGTGGTGGATGGCGTTGTGGGAGCAGCCGACAAGTAGTGCCGGTTATGGTCCCCACACCGCGATGGCAGGCAGAGGATCTCACGTATAGAGACAATGGCTGTGATCTCCGACTAGTACAGTCACTGCCAAGAAGGAAAGGAATGGCAAACTACCTTCTTATATTGCCTGGAATAATCATGACAAACCACAACTTTATATTTACAGCTAACGACGTTAATGGGGACTTCACAGCCACCTCGTCTGGTAGGGAGCGTCATGTGCTACAGGTGACACCCGATCGTCATCATGCTATTGTATGCAAGATCAAAAATAAAGAGACACTAGCAATAGGAACTTGGAACATTAGATCAGCATTCCAGGTTGGAAAACTATAAAACATCAGTCAAGAAATGTAGAAAATGAAATTGAACATCTTGGGACTATGTGAAATGAGATGGAAAGGAGCAGGATTATTACAACACGACAGTGGAAATGTAATTTACTCTGGGCAAACCACACACGAAAGAGGAGTAGGCATCATGTTAGATAGAGAAAGAAGCAAAACAGTGAAAGGATTTTGGTCAGACAGATTTCTGCTAGTAAAATTGAGAGGTAGACCAATGGATATCAACGATAATTCAAGTTTATGCACCAACAAGTAATAGCGAAGAAGAAGACATTGACACTTTTTATGAAGAGCTAGAGGCGACCATGGAACAGTGTAAATCCCAAGAAATAACTATTATATCAGGGGATTTCAATGCAGAGGTAGGAACAGCTAAAGTGCAAAATGTGACTTGGGGGCATGGCCTTGGAGAGACGAATGATAGAGGGGATAGATTGATAGATTGGGCAAAGGCACATGAAATGATTATAGGTAACACCTGGTTCAAACAACACCCTAGGCGACTATGGACATGACAAAGCCCAGACTAAAAAGTACACAATCAAATTGATTTTATACTGGTACAGAGAAGATTTAGGAATGGGCTAACATCGGTTAAAACAAGGCCAGGAGCAGATTGCAATAGTGACCATGTACCAGTAGTTGGAAAGATAAGAATAAAACTGCGGAAGGCACATAAATCACCAAGAAATATAAAATTAGAACTAGATATTCTAAGAGTAGATAAACAGATGAGTGATAAGTACAGCACGATAGTACAAAATAGATATAATGCTATTGAGAAAATACAGGACATCCAGGAACAGTGGGAAATGCTCAAACAATTGATTCAACAAACATCAAAAGAAGTAATACCAGTGACTAAAAGAATCAACAAAATAAAATGGTTGACAGAGGAAATATTACAACTAATGGACGAAAGAAGAAAACATAAGAAAGAAGAACAGACATACAAAATATTGCACAAAGAGATCCAAAACAAATGCAGAGAAGAAAAAGAAGGATGGTTAAAACAGAAATGTGAAGAAATGGAAAAACAACAAAAGAAAGACTCAAAATGTATGCACAATCAGTTAAATGAATTAACAGGAAGAAAAGAAGTCAAAGTTTCAGGATGTGTGAAATCAAAGCAAGGAAATATAATAATGGTACAGGAGAAGACAGTGGAAAGATGGACAGAATATATCAGTCAACTCTATGATGATGAAAGACTAGAATTAAACAATTCAAATGAAGACACAGGACCACCAATAATGCAGAGTGAAGTGGAGGATGCAATTTAATACATGAAAAGAGGCAAAGCTCCAGGTCCAGACAATATAACAATCGAAGAGATAAATGCATTAGGAGAGCTGTGAGTAAAAGTCATAACAAAACTACTCAGTGACATATATATAACACTGGACACATACCTGAAGATCTACTAAAATCTATCTTTGTGGCCATACCGATGAAGTCAGGCACCACTGATTGTGAAGACCATCGCACTATTAGTCTCATGAGCGATATGACTAAAATATTATTAAGAATCAACATGAGATGTGTAAGGAACAAAATAAAACCAGAAATAAGTGAGGAACAATGTGGATTTGTGGAAGGAAAGGGTACCAGTAATGCAATATACATCTTAAGAACATTGATAGAAAGATCTATATATCTGCTTTATAGACTACATGAAAGCATTTAACAAAGTAAAGCATGTGGAAATAATAAATATGCTGGAGAAATTAAACATTGATGGCAAGAATCTGCGAATCATAAAAAACATGTACTGGCAACAAACAGCAGCTATACTAATTAACAACCAAACAGGACAATTTCAATTTATAAAACAAGGAGTCAGACAAGGCTGTGTTCTGTCGCCGGATTTGTTTTCACTTTACAGCGAACAAATGAGATCAATAGTAGACAAAAAAGGTATTGAAGTCAACAGTCACAACATAAATAATTTACGATATGCAGATGACACAGTCTTAATAGCAGAGACATAGAATGAGCTACAAGAAGTGATAGATATAATAGTAAAAGAAAGCAACAAGAAAGGTCTCAGTCTGAATAGTAAGGAAACAGAAGCAATGGTTATATCGAAGAAACAATCATCACCATCATGCAGCATAAAAATAAACAAGACAAATCTGAAACAAGTGCAACGTTTGAAATACTTGGGCACAGTGATAACATCAGATGGAAGATGCAACACAGAAATAAAAAGCAGAATAGCTCAGGCCAAAATAGCATTTAAGAAAATGAAAAATATCTTATGCAACAAATCTATGTCAATAGAAATGAGAAAGAGAGTTCATTGATGCTATATAGAACCAATTCTGACCTATGGAAGCGAATCATGGACAATAGACACACAAATGAAAAGACGATTAGAGGCCACAGAGATGGGATTTCTCAGAAGAATGTTGAAAGTTCCCTGGACTGCTAAAAAGACCAGTGAGAAAGTTCTCAAAGAGGCCAACACAAAAAGGGAGCTCTTAAAAAACATCAGAAAGAAGCAATCAACATTTTTTGGGCACATCATGAGAAAAGTTGGAATACTTGTTTACAACTGGCAAAATACAAGGAAAGAGAGATCGCGGACGACAAAGAGAGAAAATACTGGATAGCTTGGTGTCATGGCATGGAAAACAGTCAACAACAGAACTCATACGATGCACTGTGGATAGTAGATTGTGGAAGGACATGATCGCCAATGCCAACCGGTATGGCACATGATGATGATGATGTAAACTTCCTTTCTTTGGTAGTCTGATCATATAACCTTCTTTCCAGTCTTTAGGTATTTCTTCCCTCTCCCAAATTTTATCTAATAGATTATGTAGCATCTTGGTAGAGGTGTTAATATCTGCTTTGATGGCTTCCGAAGGAATTTCAAAACACATACGTGAATAACACATATGTGTGAGTTGTTGTATTGGTCTCCTGAAAATAACATCATAAACAAAGGATAACCAGTGTCCATGTGGGCATCTTATTTATTTTATCCCCATGTTGCCAGGAAAACTCTCTAATCTGCAGTGCTAAAATTAAGTTCCAACTAGTCAACAATCATTTTTTATTTGCTAAACTTCTTTAATCATATGACATAATATGATATATTAGAAAACAAAACTAATTTTTTAATTCCATAAAAGCAATAATATTTATTTGAAAGAATAATAATAGTTGTGTTTTAGTTTACTTTAGAAATATCATTAAAAAATTCTAGTGTTAAAAATGTAACCATGTTACCTCTTTTATTACTTGTTTTATTTAATTTATCTTCAGTCTTATTGCAGAAACATAGTTTTATACATAAACATTAAGTAAAAATACTGTAAAAATTTATCCTCAGAAAGTTATCGGTAAACAAGTATTTTTATAATAATTTTGAAAACTAATTCACTTAATTGAAAAAGATAAATAGAAATATTAGACACTCGTGGAGTTGAAACTTTACACTGTGATAAAGTGGCTAGTCTCTTCTTTGTAAAATAAATACTTCTAAAATTATATTATTTGGGACCTATTTGTTATCACATGTTCACCTGCAGCCATCGAATGAATCCATTTATTTCTAGATCATCTAAAACAATGCAAAAGTTAAACTTTAAAAGAAAGTTATACTCTGACTTTTATTCCACTAACAATCAATTACTTGTTAAGCATGCATGTCATCTGTCACCAAATATGTTGTTTATGCTTCTGTTTATGTGCTTCCTGTTTTAAGTATGTATTCATTTTGAATGCAGTGGCTTTGGCATTTGAGGTGATTATGGAAGCATTTCAGTTTATAATTTATAAAGTTGTGTAACTTCATCAAAGATAATTAAATTGTAATCAATCAAAATGTGTTGGGGACATGGTATCTTGGTGGACAATCGAACTAAGAGATGCAAAATGTTGTCATAGTTTACTTTTAGAAAGGGTTAAAAAATAGATGAATGCATGCAATGAAGTGTCTGCTACATTGAGGACATGAATGTCTTAAGGTTTTGTATGCAAGGAGGATGATGTTGTGTTAAAGTTTAACTTGCAAAGTGATCACTTCAGGATAGCATCCTTTATTATTTTTTTCTCTTTTAGATTGCCACACTCTTAGTAATCTTGCTTTGCTGTGTTCCATCAGTTAACAATAACGTTCTACCAAGCATGATGGTTGATACTAAAGTGATATAACAAACTCTTTAGTGTGTCTCTGAATCTTTTCTTTTGTTCACTGTGTGATTTTCAAACTCTTGTGGCTCACTATAAAGTAGCTTCTTTACTAAACGTTAATTGTGAATGCCAGCCAACATATATATATATATATATATATATATATATATATATATATATATATATATATATATATATATATATATATATATATATAGAGCACATATCCAGCCAGTCTCATTTGTGATATGTGATGTCATAATCTTCTCTTTAGAAGTTTTATAGGTAGTGCACATTGAAGTGATTCAGCTTCTTGACACAACGGGTGTTGACTGTTGCGGTTTTACATGCATGTAATAGACAAAACAGTCACAGCATAAATAATGCATGTAATAGACAAAACAGTCACAGCATAAATAATGCATGCAATAGACAAAACAGTCACAGCATAAATAATGCATGTAATAGACAAAACAGCCGCAGCATAAATAATGCATGTAATAGACAAAACAGCCACAGCATAAATAATGCATGTAATAGACAAAACAGTCACAGCATAAATAATGCATGTAATAGACAAAACAGTCACAGCATAAATAATGCATGTAATAGACAAAACAGCCACAGCATAAATAATGCATGTAATAGACAAAACAGCCACAGCATAAATAATGCATGTAATAGACAAAACAGCCACAGCATAAATAATGCATGTAATAGACAAAACAGCCACAGCATAAATAATGCATGTAATAGACAAAACAGCCACAGCATAAATAATGCATGTAATAGACAAAACAGCCACAGCATAAATAATGCATGTAATAGACAAAACAGCCACATCATAAACAATGCATGTAATAGACAAAACAGCCACAGCATAAATAATGCATGTAATAGACAAAACAGCCACAGCATAAGTAATGCATGTAATAGACAAAACAGCCACAGCATAAATAATGCATGTAATAGACAAAACAGCCACAGCATAAACAATGCATGTAATAGACAAAACAGCCACAGTATAAACAATGCATGTAATAGACAAAACAGTCACAGCATAAACAATGCATGTAATAGACAAAACAGCCACAGCATAAATAATGCATGTAATAGACAAAACAGCCACAGCATAAACAATGCATGAAATAAAATAGACAGTACAGCCACAGTGAACAACACATACAATAAAGTAGACAGAACAGCGTAAACAACACATATGTAATAGAATAGACAGAAAATCCACAGCATAAACAACACATGTAGTAGAGTAGACAGAACATCATCATCATCAAGTACCATGCCTTCTGGCATAGGTGATCATGTCTCTCCACAACTTTCAATCTTGGCAGTTATTTATCATTTCTGTTGTTGACCTTTTGCCAAGCCATTCTCTTAAGCTGTCTGGTATCTTTTCTCTTTGCTTCCCTCTATCTCTTTGTCCCTCAATTTTCCCAGTTTTCACAATATATTTCAGCTGTTCCCTTCTCCTTATATGGCCAAAAAATTATTATTGTTTCTTCCTAATATTTGATATCAGCTCTCTTTTTGCTTTGACCTCTTCCAGAACATTTTCTTTACTCTTCTTAGCTGTGTATTCTCAACTTTCTTCAGTAAAATTATATTTCTATAGCCTCCAGTTATTTTCTTGTCTGTTGTCCTACTGTCCATGTTTTACATCCATATGTTAAGACTGGCTCTACATAACATTTAAGAACTCTTTTTCTTGTTTCTATTGTCAAAAATGGATTGCACAGTATATTCTTCATTTTTTGGAAAGCTGCTTTTGCCTGAGCCATTCTGCATCTCACCTCTGTTGCACATCTGCCATTTGAGGTTAACACTGTTCCCAGATACTTAAATTCATTTACTTCTTTTAATATTGTTCCACTTGTCTTTATTGTACATTGGGGTGATGTCTTTTTCTTTGTTGCTACCATTACTTCTGTCTTTTTGTTATTGAGGCTGAATCCTTTATTTTTGCTTTTCTTCACTAAAATGTCTAACATTTTTTGTAACTCATTCTCACTCTTTGCGGTTAAGACTGTATCATCAGCATACTTTAGGTTATTTTTTTATGACCTCCGATTGTTATTCCAGGCATGCCCATTATAGATCTTAAAATAATCTCACTATACGTATTAACTAAATCAGGTGACAGCACAAAACCTTGCGTAACAGTTTTATTTGTTGAAACATTCCCAATTGATTTCCAATTCTTATTGCTGCTGTTTTTTTTCAGTACCTGTTCTTTATTATTCTTATGTCTTTACTGTCAACGTTTTTGCCTTCTAAAATTTTGATTATTTCTTGATGCTTTACTTTTTCAAATGCTTAGATATAATCTATGAAACATAGGTTTTCACCTCTATGGCTTGTTCTATACATCTTATGATGTATATGGCATTGTTCACACCTTTATCTTCAACAAAACCACACTGTTCATCGCTAATTTCTGGACTGATTTTGTTTTGCACTCTTCGCATGATGATTCTTAGTATATTTTAGTCATGAGACTCATAATGCTTATTGTGCGATGATCATCGCTTTCAATCATGCCAGATTTCTTTGGTAGGGCTATGAGTATTGATTTGAGCAGATCATCTGGTTTATTGGGTACAAATAATAATAAATAAATATTATAGGGAACTTCCGAGGCGATAATAGGGAATATAGAACAAAGAAGTATGTGTTAGCACTCGGAAAAATTGACAGACAAACAACAATAGAAAAAAACGAAGAACAATATATGGTCCGAAGCGGGATCGAACCCGTACTCAGTGGCACCGCGCCTTGCCACGAGAAGCCGAATGCTTGGCACACTGCCACGCAGCTAACTAAAAAATTAGCTATTGTAGCAGTGTCTTACACGAAGGCGTTCTCAATGACTATAGCATAGGGTAACGATCACAGACCAGAAATAAATTGTATATTTGTACTTTCCTATTAATGCAAGTATCTCCCAGTAGGGCTGAATACTTGTGTTGCAGACAAACATTTATTGCACGAAACAGCATTTTACTTCTTTGTTCTATTATTCCCTATTATCGCCTCGGAAGTTCCCTATATATAATAATATTTATTTATTATTATTTGTACCCTGTATATAACCACTGGAAACTACTATTCGTGCTGTTTCATCCAATAAATGTTTGTCTGCAACACAAGTATTCAGCCCTACTGGGAGATACTTGCATTAATAGAAAAGTACAAATATACAATTTATTTCCGGTCTGTGATCGTTACCCTATGCTATAGTCATTGAGAACGCCTTCGTGTAAGACACTGCTACAATAGCTAATTTTTTAGTTAGCTGCGTGGCAGTGTGCCAAGCGTTCGGCTTCTCGTGGCAAGGCGCGGTGCCACTGAGTACGGGTTCGATCCCGCTTCGGACCATATATTGTTCTTCGTTTTTTTCTATTGTTGCTCATCTGGTGTATATCTGCTGTTGTAGATATCATTCAATATTTTTGTTATTATTTCTATTCCAAAATTACCCATGGCTTCAATCTCTTCTTTAATTATACTGTCTGGTCCAGGAACTTTCCTTGATTCATATTGTGCAAGGTGTCTTCCACTTCTTTGAGTATTTCTGGTCCTTCCCCATGTCCTTAATATTTACTTCTTTTCTTTCATCATCATAAAGATCTTTAATGTATTCTGTCCACCATTCCCTTATGCTTTCTTGTTCAATCAACATTTCTCCTTCCTTTGATCTTAAACATCCAGTTAATGTAGACAGAACAGTATATACAATACATGTAATAAAGTAGGCAGAACAGCCACAGTGTGAACAATGAATTTGGTTTGGAGCTTACTGCCATGTCTACCCCAGACTCTATTGTAGTCTACCAAATGTAGCACTTGACAATTGCCCATAATCAAAGTTGTCATTTGCTTGAAATTGAAGTGTAATTGTTTTGTATTAGGAGTGTTAAACATGGACAGTTCATCTAAAGAAGGATAACTTGATAGAATAGGCCCATCTGAAAGACCAGAAGAGATATCTTTGATTGCAATTAACTGCTGTCTCACAGAAAAGTTAAAGAAGATCGATCAAAGGCAAGAATATCAGTCCCAAATGAATGATGTATGCATTGGACAACAAAGGTGCAAATTCAGAGCATCACAACTTTCATTATCAAATAAGAAGAATCCCAAAATGTCTCTTTGTTGCATTCACATTTGTCTGTTCAGTCATGTTTTACTGTCTTATCCAGTTCTTTCAGGATTTCATTCAGTATTTGGTTCCACTAAATATGTCCAATTCTTCTGTAAATAGACAATATTGAAATAAATGGCTATGAATTGGTAGTTTTTTTTTAACATTTATTTTATTGGGTTATGTTTTTTCATGGTTTTGTTTCTTTTCTTTGGAAATGGTCATAGAAGAAACATTTAGTAAAGTGTATTCACCATGAGATATAATAGAGTTCATTTTTATAAAATTTTTCTATTGAAGGGCTTAGAAGTGAAGGTATATTAACCAAAATGTATTAAGTTCATCCTATTTTTTTAGTGAGCTTCTTTTAGAGTAATGAAACAGTTGATTTTCATATTTATTATTATTGTTATTACTATATGTTGCTTTTACAATTGATATTATAAATAATAGCTGCCTGCTTTATAGTCTACACCAAAGCTTTTGATAGAATACACCATAAACAACTTATAGATTGCCTAAAAGATATACATCTAGATGACACGGACATACGACTAATATGTAATTTATACTGGGAACAAACAGCAATAGTAAAATATAACAAATAGAACTCTACACCTATTGATATAAAAAGAGGCGTAAGACAAGGATGCATCCTATCACCAAGCTTGTTCAATCTATACACTGAGCAAATGTTTAAAAACATTACAGATATGCCAGGCCTAAACATTAATGGAAAGATAATCAGTAACCTAAGATAAGCTGATGATACTATATTACTATAGTTCGTTCACAAATTCGTGCCCACAGAATTGATAAATTATCTCGGAAACTGTTTTATGAATTTCTGTAATTCTTTTTCATGGAATCTTATTTTTTCACCCACCTTCAGATTTGATAACATTTAAGTACAAAGGTAGTCTGAATTTTGCACAAATAGTTTTTTGTTATATAATTTTAGGAAAATCTCAAACCATGTGCTCTGAATATTAGATTTTACTGTAAATTATGTTAATTTTCTAACAATGTAAGTCAAAGGCATATCTGTATCACATTGAAGAGGGTCACAATTGTTTATTTGATTTATATCTTCGTCATAGAGATAGGTAATTGCAAAAGTGCCTGTACAATAACACAGTTAGCTTTTGCATAGTGATGAATTTACACTTTAAACTCTTCATGATTTTAAAAATCAAGTAGTCACTTCACAACAGCTTACAAATTATCACATGCAAAGGAAAATTGAGATTGTGTGGATAAACATGTGACATTTTACCTTTTTAAATGATAATGTTGATTACAACAAATGTGGGTATTGTAAATTCCTAAAAATTAGGACAATCAAGGAAATCATATTTTTATATACCTTGAAGAAAGAAAAACTTTTCCTAAATGAATGGCAGTAGGGGAAAAAAATCAGGCTTAAGGTCGGTGAAAAAATAAAATTTCAATTAAAAAAAATTATTGAAATTCATCAAACAGTTTCCGAGATAATTAATAAACTCTGTGGGAATGAATTTCTGAATGAACTATAGCAGAAAATCATAACGATCTATAACAATTACCTAATAAAATAAACATGACAAGCAAAAAATATGGATTAGATATGAATATCATATGGTAGATGTACAACAAAGGTGAGATGCAGAATCTCTTCGGCAAAAGCAGCATTCCAAAAAATTAGAAGATACTGTGAAATCCATTTTTGACAATAGAAACAAGAAAAAGAGTTCTTAAATGTTATGTAAAGCCAGTCTTAACATATGAATGTGAATCATGGGCAAAGGACAACAGACAAGAAAATTACTGAAGGCTGTAGAACTGTGGTTTTACAGAAGAATATTGAGAATTCCATGGGCAGCTAAGAATAGTATTGAAAATGTTCTGAAAGAGGCCAAAGAAAAAAAGAGCTAATTTCCAAAATTAGGAAGAAACAATCATCATTTTTTGACCATGTAATGAGAAGGGAACAGCTGGAATATATTGTAACACATGGAAAAATTGAGGGACAAAGAGATAGAGGGAAGCAAAGACAAAAGACACCAGACAGCTTAAGAGAATGGCTTGGCAGAAGGTTAACAACAGAAATGAAAAATAACTGTCAAGATCAAAAGTTGTGAAAAGACTTGATCACCAACACCAGAGGCATGGTGTTTGATCATGATGATGAGTATCAAAAGACTAAAACTGTGATCATAAACAAAGATTATACTCAAAACCTGCAAGTGGATATCAGAGTTGAAGGAATAGACTAGGAGTAGTTCAGAGCTACAACTATCTTAGACATACTAAAACCAGTGATGGAAAATGTACAACTGAAATAAACAAAATAATAGGAATGGCAAAAAGTAATTTAATGCCATCAAAAATATACTAACATCAAAACAAATAGCACCAGGGCTAAAAATAAGAATAGCAAAATGTTATATCTTCTCAACATTCCTGTATGGGGCAGAAACATGGACATTAGACAAGAAAAAAAGAAAACAAATGATGAAGTCTTAAAACAACTAAAAATGAAAAGAGAACTACTAAACACAATTCAAACGAGACAAACCAGATTTTTGGGGCATGTTAAAAGACACAACAACCTACTAAAAGTAATATTGGAAAGAAAAATACAAGGATAAAGAAGCATAAGCAGACCAAGACTAACATAGGCAATTAACATCAAGAGATGGACAAGTCAACCTATGACAACCTTCACCATCAAAGCAAGAGACAGAATAGAATGGCGCTCCATGGTAGTTAACATTCGATGCGGAGACAGCACTCAGTGATGATGATGCTGATTATAAATAATTAGTATTAAATATTTAAACTAACAAAGTCATTTGGAGAGGTAGTGAGTTTGCTTTTCATACGGGACATCAGTGCTTGAAACATGCCCTCCATTTATCCAGTTAGAAAATGTTGGTACCTGACCCTTGGTAAGAGCTGAAAGGCGGTTGGGAAGAGAACACCTAGGCTGAATATGTGTCCAAGAGAAATAGGAGCTCTCTAGACGCCTCTCCAAAAAGACAGCTTTGCTGTGACACCCTTCCCCTTTTACCATTTCTTTGCTAGAAATGGTTTTTCTTGGGTCATAGTGAAAATGTTACAATCAAATTATGATACATAGTTTTCACAAGTTGGGATGTTTTATAGTTTTCACAAGTCGTGATATATTATAGTATTCATAAGTTGGGATGTATTATAGTATTCATAAGTTGGGTGGCATGTATTATAGTATTCATAAGTTGGGATGTATTATAGTTTTCACAAGTCGTGATATATTATAGTATTCATAAGTTGGGATGTATTATAGTTTTCATAAGTTGGGATGTATTATAGTTTTCACAAGTCGTGATATATTATAGTATTCATAAGTTGGGATGTATTATAGTTTTCATAAGTTGGGATGTATTATAGTTTTCACAAGTCGTGATATATTATAGTATTCATAAGTTGGGATGTATTATAGTTTTCATAAGTTGGGATGTATTATAGTTTTCATAAGTTGGGATGTACTATAGTTTTCACAAGTTGGGATGTATTATAGTTTTCACTAGGTTTCATTTGAAATAAATACTGTTTCTGGCTTTTTGGGAATTTCTAGTAGCACAATGTTTGGTGAAACTGCAGAACATTTTTCTTTTAAATTGTTTAATGGAATACAATAGTCATTTATGCATGTTGAATGTTTGTAAATATAAGATGGATTAATTTTATTACTGCATGGGTGTTTTTATTTACTCATAAGACATATACTTTACTGTAGTAATAATAAATTAAAGTAATGGTTTCCTCCATGCCTTAATTGGTGTATGGGGAATATGGCATTAGTAAGCATATTTTTCCATTACCACAGCACATATTTGGGTGATGTGGTTGGTATCATGCCAGGCTGCCTTTACTTTCCAGAAAAATCTCTCGTTATCAGTTTTGGAGGCTGGGTGAACCCGGAACCTTGTTGGTCTGGAATAAAAATCTGCACTTCTGGGAACTGAACCCAGATCAGGGAGCAAGTGCATTAACAACTCGACCCCCGAGATAGCTGTACTAATAGATTGGACACATGTGACATTTATGGTATAAGACTACATGGATTGATGTTACATAACAACTTTGGTGTTGAAGGAGATGTGGAGAAAGAAAAGACAAATCAGGAGCAAAGGCAATTAGGCAAACATTCATAGACAACATTTAAAGACAAACAATAGAAGCTGTTTGTACACTTACAACATTATTGAAGATTAAAGAAATAAGGAAAGGTTGTGCATTTGAAATATTTGAATTGTACACAAAACACCCATCTAAAATTAAATCGGTCAGCGACTTTAAATGACTGCTTGTGTCAGGATTAATGAATCGGAGCTGATGAAGATCCCACTTCACCTCCATGTGAACCTAGAAGCAAGCCTGGCCAAGAGAGTAGGGGTCAAGAAAGAGAACAGCCTGGCACCAAAAAATGGGATGTTGAAGTCACCTGTGTTAACATCCCTTTAAGAGTGGACAATGAAGAAATAGTCAACTGTTGAGCACATAAATAAAAGAAAACATTGAAACCCAGGTGAAAATGGCAACTCTTACATTTGGATCAGAGTCTTGTTGAGGCATTCAGAAGTTAATTTTAGGATTTATGGTTTGTTTTTTCTCACCACTGGTTCTCATGTTATGCTCCTCTTCTGTTTTATGTTTAGTTTTCTTCTCTTCCATTGTTAATGTTGTTTCTCTCTTCTGCTCTGTGTGTGTTGGTCTACTACACTATCATGTGTATGTATTGCCCTAATTAGTGTGCACCGTTACTCTCTGTTATGTATATTGCCCTTCTCTCTTGTTAAATTGTCATTGTCCTTCACTTTTTATGTCCTTCTATTATACATTTGTTGTTCTTCCTTTCTATAACCATATTACTTTCTCGCCTGCTGTGCACTTTTCTTTTTTCATTTTCTTTTCTTTATTTAAATTTGTTCTTGTACTTATCTTTTACTTATTTGTGTAAATATCTTCTTTTTCTTCTATTGTCCCCTATGTGTTAATGTCCTTCATTTCTAATGTCTCTGTGTTGCCTTTTTCTTTATTGTGTCTATGCTATTCCTCTTAGCCATTACATACTGTTATTCTTACCCATTATATATCTAATGACTCTCAATACACTTGTTTTTATCTTTGTAGATACTGTTAAATTATATATAGCCTTTTGTCTAATTGTGATTTGCATTCATGATTTGATTTAAAGTTGAACTGTAGTCACAATCCAAACATGTTAGCAACATCAGCAGTTGCATTAAATGCAAAAACATTTTAGTTTATTCCATTCTATTCTATTCTTGCCATTTTGACCCTTCATTGGGGCATATACCATCAACTAGTTATCCAGTCTAGTTTTTTCAAAGTCTAATTCATCTGTGTTATCTCTCTCTCTCAAGGCTTTGGCTCTGTGTGTTTCTAGTTCTCCCCTGTTTCTTCTTTTTCTGTAGGTTCCAGGTGAGGCAAATTAGTTTCACACAAATCTTTTTCACTATTTTACAGGAGTTCAGTCATGCGATGTGAGCTCTCTGAGGCCTAAAGTTGGCGTTGGCATTCGCCGAGCAACTACTTCAGTCACCCATGATGGTAGTCAATTATCCAAGTTGTTTGAAGAGGAATTTTAAAGCTAAAGGCTTGAATTAAATGTTATTTGTATATGTCTGTAGTTTTAAAAGTCTTTTAGAATTAATTGCAGATTAAGATCTTAAATCAAAACTTTGTAAATTGCTTCATGACAGATTTAAGTGAATTGTTCATTCATAAGATACGTATGCTATATTATATGTGAATTAAATTTTATATCATAAATTACAAATGAGGAATGTTTAAAACAAGCTGGAGAAATCAGAAATATCAAAGTCATAAGGAGAAGAGACAATCTACATTTATTGGATATGACATGCGAAAAGAAGGCATTAAGAATACTATAATAAGCAGATTGAATGGAAAGAAGAGCAGAGGAAAACCAAGAGAGAAAATAATTTTGAACAGTTTATCCAAATGGTGTAGTAAAAAAGATCACCGACTGAGATTATGACATGCATGAAGGACCGAGTGGTGGGGAGAGATGATCACCTATGCCGACCAGCATGGCACCTTATGATGATGATAATGATGTATTTATGGGAATTAAATATAAAAACATATACGACTGAGGTTAAAAATGAACGAAAGAACAAATATGATACAAGTCATCAACAGTTGTTGAAAGAATGCTAGAAAAATAGGGCGCTCAAAAAAAAAAAAGATAAATAGAATATTAGAGAAATGGGAAGAGAGTGGGGATTGTGTGCCCTGGAGGTAAGATGTCAGTCTCTGAACGAAAAGGTACCGGGTTTGATTCCCACCACTGGCCATGATTTGTTCGTAGCTTTACCCTCCTCTACTCTCATGGTGGCAAGATCCGATCTCTAGTCCTCTAGGATGACAGTGTAAAAACAGGAGGTCCTGTGTGCATTCTCCGCACAATAAAGAACCCTTGGTAGTTAAATGTCAAAAAGAGTAGGCCAAAAAATTACCACTCTCTGGGCAAAAAAATTGCTGAGTCATTAGAAATAATGAGTAATTAGAAATAATGAGTAATTAGAAATAAAATCTACCCATGCTGGAGATGGATGTGTTGGGCAGGGAGGCACAAACATCATGGTTTGCTGTAAACTAGCAACACATTCATTCCCACTAAACAGGTAAATTGTAAGAAAGAAAAAAGAGAGAAACATGAGGAAACAACAGTAGGAGAGGTCAGCAGTAGAGCTAAAGAAGACCACAAACATAGCGGTGATTGGCGTTTGGGGAAAGAACGGTGAAGAAGGTAATAAATAATCATATTGAAAAAAAAAAAAAAAAAATGGATAATTTAAAAATAAACTAGTTTTATTTATTTGTTTTATTTTTATGTGTTCTTGATTCAGTGTTGTATATTTTTGGTAGTCTTTAAAACACTTCTGTCTATCATGTATTTCTAAGCCACAGTTTTCAAAATCTGAAACTAAAATTTCCACATGTTGAATGAAATTATTGTATTTGTAACAGAATTTCTCTGTTGTACTCCCTGTTCTTGCCAGACATATTTTAAAAATTGTGTTTGTATCATTAATATCTTTTCTAACTATCTTAATCAATCTCATGTTTGTGCCCATTAGTGCAAACAAATATATATATATATGTATATGCACATATTATTATTAACATACATATCAATTCTAATTTATGGATGCAAATCATGGATGAAGACAACATCTACTCAATGCTTCATAAATTAGCTATATTAAGTAACTTAGTATCAAACTAATATTTGAATATAAGTGCTTGAGAAACTAAATATTAAGCTAAAAAAAAATTATTAAATAATATTCTCTTCTGTAAAGGGATGTATTAAATGTTTTGAGGTGACACGTGAGTTAGATGAAAAGGCAAATTTCACAAGGCACATGGTTCTTAATGGATTTGAAGTGCAGTCCCTGAAACATTCACAAAGGTAATATGTCAGCAGTGTCAAGTCACCAAGGAAAGTCTAAAACAGAAAACCAGATGATGATTTAAAATCATATGGATTATAAGCTCTTGAAAAATTGGGACCTATATAGCAACCAATCTAGAAGGAAAAGAAGATTAAAGTGGTTGTATTATCTGGCAAGAGAAGAAGGTGGTCATGTTGACCACATGATGATAAGAGACAACAAGAGATCTTAAAGCAAGCCTTCATTTGGGAACCAAGGGATTTAAAAAAAAAGAGTCTGACAGAGAGAAAAACTAAAAAGAACACTGATGTGAGAGGCAACAACAGCAGACATCAACTTCATTGCCACGATTTGGTAGCGCTCACCAAGGACAGAGATGTGTGGTGAGATACATTGCCTGTCACGTGCAAGGTCTGACACTTGATAACTAAGATCTTCAGCCATAGAGAGCCTTAAACCTGATAATACAAAAGAAGCAATAAGTGCAGTAGGTGCTCTCATCATCCAGGAACAGATTCCAATTCTTCCCATGACAATCCTGCCTCTGTGGTACAAATGTTATCTCAGTCTCTTGTGCTATGTGCATGATTAGAAGACTTATCATGCTTGAAGAGTTAGTGATAAATATCATTTTTAATGTAACCTCAATGCTGTTTACCAGTTTTGATCTCAAGTTTATTGATTTATTTGCGGGTCATCATCATTGCACTCCGAACATGGCCGTAGGTGCTCAGGTCCATTCCTCAGCAAGTCCAGTGACTGGCGACCCCAGTTCTGTGTTGGTTGATAAGTCTTCTTATACATCCACTAAGTTTCTTGTTTCTGGCTGTGCCCATTTTAACTCCAATTTTTTTCATCCGAAGAAGTGATGTGGACTATTTCAAATTTGTTTTAAAGTAGGTAGACTACATGGTCTATAAATGTAGCACAACTGTCAGAACTGATGAATGCTTGGATAACGGAAGCTAACCATTTGTTAACAAAACTGTAGATGTTGCTGTCTGGTTGTCTGATGAAAGATCAAAGAGGAAACAGAATCTAAGGCTATATTTAAAAACGAATTTTATGCAGGAATGTGCTTGAATATATTTGCACACACATCTACAAAAGGAGATTTCATTTTAAATGTGTCATGGCTGTATATGCAAAAGTGCGGTTATCATGTTATGTTTTGCTATTGAGATGGTGTGATTTACCCTTACTACTATTATGATAGTATATTATGTATAGTGTATTATAATAGTATATTATGTACAGTGTATTATGTATGATAGTAGAGCTAATTTCCAATATTAGGAAGAAACAATCATCATTTTTTGGCCATGTAATAAGAAAAGAACAACTGGAATATATTGTAACAACTGGAAAAATTGAGGGACGAAGAGATAGAGGGAAGCAAAAAGAGAAAATACCAGACAGCTTAAGAGAATGGCTTGGCAGAAGATCAACAACAGAAATGATAAATAACTGTCGTGATCGAAAGTTGTGGAAAGACATGATTACCTACGCCTATTATGTATAATGTATTATGATAGAATTATGATAGTATATTATGTATGGTATATTATGTATAGGAACCGCAATAGCTCAGTGGTTAGTGAACTGGACTACAAAGGACAAGGGGTAGGGTTCGATCCCAACCGACGGCTTCCGGGTTTACCCAGCTTAAATGGGTACCGGATTTTTTTCTGGAAAAAGTAAAGCAGCACGGGCGTAATACCGACCACATTACCCCAAAAATCATGTGCCGAAGGTCTGTAAAATTGATGGTCACTAACACCATATTCCCTATACGCCGCCACTTGGCGTGACGTGGGTACTTTACTTTTTTTTTTTAATATTATGTATAGTATGTTATGATAGTATATTATGTATAGTATATTATGATAGCATATTATGTATTGTAAATTATGATGACATTTATAATTTGTAGAACACTATCAGTATAAAAATAAATATGAAAAACCCTTATGGTTCTAAAAAGATAGATTTAAGAAAGTGCAAGAGCACTTATAAATAAAATTATTGTTCCTGCCCTTAAAAAAAACACACATATATATATATATATATATATATATATATATATATATATATATATATATATATATATATATATATGTACTGTTTGCAGTGCCTTCTTTATTGTTTTCTAACAGTTGGTTTCATAATCTGTGTATATAAATATTTTAATATGCAGCATCATTGAAAGATTAGCATAATTTCAATAATGCATTACGCTTTTGTGAAATGTATATTACCAATGGTTCTCAAACAGGTAGCCTCACATGCCTTCTCCATGATAATTGTTGCTTCACATTTCTTGGTGCTAACTTTTACTCTTGGACAAGTGTTTTAGAAAACTTCTCAAGTTTATGCATGTTTAGTTTAAGCCATTCCATGTCTGCACTGTTTTTATTTTGACTTATTGAGCCCTTGGTATATCTATCATTTGTCCATACAAATAGTTATTTATATATAAAAAGCACATATTAAAACATAATATATACTTCAGCTTCAATATGTTACAGTTAATCATTTTAAAAATATATCTGCCGTACCTAATAAAATGAGATTGCATTGCATGTGTTCCAAGTTATAATCATTTAGTCAAATAATCATGTGTTCATAACTGGAAGCAAATAATTAAAGATTATTGAATTAAACAAGATTCAAAGCAGTATAACCATTGATTTCGCTTGACTAACTAGATCACCATGTGTACATACAAATTATTTATTTAACACACTGTCATGATGTTCTGTGTTCACATTGTTTTTAACAGTTGCCATTTTCCTTTTTTTTTTTTACAAACAAGGTTTCCCCTGCTTACTGTGTCTATTCTGTGATTGGGGGAATCATTTAGACACTATCTGCTCTACTTTTTATCTCTCTCTATCTATTCTGTGATTTAGTGAATCATGTAGATCATTCAGACACTATCTGCTCTACTTTTTTTCTCTCTGTCTATTCTGTAATTTAGTGAATCATTTAGACACTATTCAGCTCCACTTTTTTTCTCTTTGTCTATTCTGTGATTTAGTGAATCATTTAGACACTATCTGCTCTACTTTTTTTTTCTCTGTCTATTCTGTGATTTAGTGAATCATTCAGACACTATTCAGCTCCACTTTTTTCTCTCTGTCTATTCTGTGATTTAGTGAATCATTCAGACACTGTTCAGCTCCACTTTTTTCTCTCTGTCTATTCTGTGATTTAGTGAATCATTTAGACACTATCTGCTCTACTTTTTTTCTCTCTGTCTATTATGTGATTTAGTGAATCATTTAGACACTCTCTGCTCTACTTTTTTTTCTCTCTGTCTATTCTGTGATTTAGTGAATCATTTAGACACTATCTGCTCTACTTTTTTTCTCTCTGTCTATTCTGTGATTTAGTGAATCATTTAGACACTATCTGCTCTACTTTTTTTCTCTCTGTTTATTCTGTGATTTAGTGAATCATTCAGACACTATTCAGCTCCACTTTTTTCTCTCTGTCTATTCTGTGATTTAGTGAATCATTCAGACACTATTCAGCTCCACTTTTTTCTCTTTGTCTTTTCTGTGATTTAGTGAATCATTCAGACACTATTCAGCTCCACTTTTTTTTCTTTCAGTCTATTCTATGATTTAGTGAATCATTCAGACACTATTCGACTCCACTTTTTTTCTTTCTGTCTATTCTGTGATTTAGTGAATCATTCAGACACTGTTCAGCTCCTCTTTTTTTCTCTCTGACTATTCTGTGATTTAGTGAATCATTCAGACACTGTTCAGCTCCACTTGTCTTCTCTCTCTATCTATTCTGTGACTTGATGAATCATGCAGACACTATTCTCAACCATTTTTGTGTCCGTCTACCTATTCTTTAACTTGGAGAGTTAATCAGACACATTTTTCCTCCATTTTTCTCTGTCCGTCAAACCATGTGTAACCAATCCAAGCCAAGATTTGTCCATTCCTTCATGTTGTCATTCTAGTTCTTTCCCTGTCTGTGTAAACACTTTATCCCTCTCACATTTCACTCAGTGATAGTTTAATGCCAGACTTGAAGAGCTTCTTAAATAATTGTACTCTTCCAGTTTCATTTCTTTTCTAGTGAAAAAAAGTGGAGATTGTCTTTCTGATCAATTTCTTGTCACATTCTGAATTGGACCTACGTATAGGTCATATAGTGTAAATATGAGGTGCATAGGATTTTACAATGGCATCTAATCTTGAGTGTTTGTAATTTTTTTAATGTAATTCTTCAATTAATGTCCATGTTTTGCTAACTTAAAAGAAAATGGAATGCATAGTCTTATTTTAGATCTGATTGTAATATTCCTATTGGTTTTAGTTTTATCTAGTCTGCTGCAGTTTGTGCATTCTTGTCAGGATCTCAAAGTTGGTACCATGACCATTAATTATTTGAATTCATCAGCTGTTTTATAGAAGTTACTCTTTGACACTGATATCTGTGTTAATACAACCAGAGTTATTGGTCTTAGTTTTTCAGTCCTGACTCTGTTTTAAATGCCTTAAAGTATTTTCTCCAGACATTCTGTTAGATCTGAAAATGCCTGCTCTTTGCCAGCAATCCCATCTAGTTGATGCCTTAACCTTCAAAACATTCCTCTGTGGTGTTTTTGTATGTTTTCATCCTTCAGCTGAAGACAGACAGTTCAGTTTTAGGATGTTTCAGCAGTTCACCATTATCAATGTAAATTGTTTATAGAAGATATTTTATCATTATCTTAAAAAATGTATCTTTATTTTATAAAATGTATCTTTATTTTATTTTAGTTGCTTCTCTGAGTACGAACAAGTGCACTGCCACCAATCTGCTCTACATATGTCACTCATCAAGATATGAGGACCAATCAATGGTCATTCATCATGATACAACTAGAGAAATGGGCGCAAGCAAACAAATTAAATTCTTTATGAAAATAATGAGGTCCTGTTTGAAACTTCATGATTATTATCTTTATGATTGATGACTTTAATCCATCAGTCACGAGCAGTAACAGCAAGATGTTCAAAAGTTTGTTGTACTTCTGTTCTCTTCATGAAAGTGACGATTAAATCCAACAACGATATAGAATCCTTGTCACTGATGTGTGATCAGAGCTGTTCATATTTTACCTTCCCTTCTTCTACCACTGTTGTCTTTCAGCATCAAAGGAAAATGGAGTGTGCAGAAAACTTCTGTTTTGCTTTTCCTGCATGGTGCTCGTCAAAATGTGTTGTTGAGCTTGTCCAATTCCAGCTTTTGTTTATTTTCCTCCACCAGTTTGCTAAGCCAGTTGCAGTTTAAGGGTGAAAGATAAATGAACTCTAGAATTGTGCCTGCATTTAGACCACAGCTGATTTCTCTACAAAATGAGGACCTGCCTTGCTTCCGATTGCTGAACTTGTGCAAGTTTTTTTTCCACCATGGCCATTGAACTTGTGCAAGTTTTTTTCCACCATGGCCATTGAATTTGTGTAAGTTTTTTTCCACCATGGCCATTGAACTTGTGCAAGTTTTTTTCCACCATGGCCATTGAATTTGTGTAAGTTTTTTTCCACCATGGCCATTGAACTTGTGCAAGTTTTTTTTCCACCTTGGCCATTGAATTTGTGCAAGTTTTTTCCATTTTAACCATTGAACTTATACAAGTATTTTTTTTCACCTTGACCATTGAACTTGTACAAGTTTTTTTTACTGTGACCATTGGAATTGTGCAAGTTTCTTCCACCTTTGCCAATAATTTCATCTTATTAACTCCTTTGCCCAATAATGCCATGGTGACAACACCTCATTGTTTTTATTTTGCTAATCAGCAGAGGTTGTTGCCCTAGGGGTGGTGCTAGGAGCCAGCTGCAAGAGTTATATAGCTTGTGAGGACCAGTGGTTCTGTCCATCCTATCAGTCACAGCAGCCAGAGGATAGAAGCAGTTATCTCAATCCAAAGTCCTCTTACACCCCATTGTTTATATGGGTATTGATATCTCTATCCTTTCTGATAGCTCACTTTCTTCATGCCTAGTTTCTCATCGAAGCAGGTACCTAAAGTAATGAAATCAAAGAGGAAAAAAATAGAATTGAAAAATCTTGGAAATAACCGCAGAGACAAAATAAGTAAAATAATATACAATTTTATATAATCTGTTGATATAATAGATCAGGAAATGAAAAGATATAGCAGCTCAAACAGAAAGGTAATACATGTCCTATACCATTTAATGTTATGAAGGAGCGAAGTGGAGCTCTCCCACTGCTTTTCCTTACTGTTTTACCTTCCCCATTCCAGCTAATTGAGTCATGTACACAATCTTTCTTTCATTTTGATCAGAAAAAGATTTGTTAGGATTGAACCCACATAAAAGGTAAAGTACGAGACTTGAACCGGCGTCTTAGCACGCGAGTTTACACCCATATGTGCTCGGCCGCCTATCCAGAAATGTTCGGATATTTCTGTATAGTGTAGCCTCAAGCATCGAAACTCAGATGCGAAGCGACATTCCTCACCTTCCCAGGATAATATCCTGGTACCCATTTCTGCCAACGGCTGGATCGACCGTGGGGGTATTTTTTTTTCCAACCACGAGTACAATTCACACTGCTCCCAGCGGGAATCGAACACGGGTTGTCCGAACGTCGGTAGTCCAGTCGGGTGGTTTTTCCCAACTAGGCTACCGAGGCCCCCGATTGAACCCACATTTTCCCACTTAACGTCCCTTTAATGGTAGATGACAATTGTTTTATTCATTGAGTAAACGCAAGCAGGCAACTTTATCACAAAACCATTGCACAAACCACTCTGCTGCTGGCAGTAAGAAGTCATGAGAAAAATCTGGCAGCTGATGATAATTATGTTGCATAGTTTATTAAGATAGTATCTGAGATAATTGTTTAAATTATCATGTTGACTTTTAACACGCAACTTTCGTTTGATGTTCAATTTACTGACAATGATAACAATAAAATACAAACAAATGATAACAAAATATTTGTTTACTTTATTTATATGACAGAATAAAGTTTCAATAATTACTTTCTTAATTCTTGTCGCTCCTTGTTTAATTTCCTTTATATTGTCTTTTTGAACTGAGGGTGACAGGATTCTAGACAGGAATATCTGACAATCTTTGCTGTAAAGTGTCAGACTTTTCACAGGACTTGCGTTGTATCTTACCACACAAATCCTTGCTCTAGACAAGCCTTTCAATCTCACTAAGGGACCTAATGCCTGCTGCTGTTGTTTCTCACCTCAGTGCTCTTTTTAGTGTTTAATACATGGCAGAAAATGTTTGACTCCTGTTTCAATAATTGTAGTTATCATCTTGAGCTCTATAGTAGACCTCTTTTGTTCTAGAAACTTCCTCTATTGTTTCTAACCACATATTCCTCCCTACATTTTCTTTTCTTGCCACAGCAATTTATCACTGATATTTTAGTTGCCTTGCTCATTTACTCATTTTGGAGATATAATTTGTTTATTGTCTAACTATGGTACATCATGTTGACCCTATTCATAAATACACTACTCTAGTGTCATTAGATGCCATACACTTGATCCTTATTCATAGATACACTACTTTAGTGTCATTAGATGTCATACACTTGATCCTTATTCATAGATACACTACTTTAGTGTCATTTGATGCCATACACTTGATCCTTATTCATAGATACACTACTCTAGTGTCATTTGATGCCATACACTTGATCCTTATTCATAGATACACTACTCTAGTGTCATTAGATGCCATACACATGATCCTTATTCATAGATACACTACTTTAGTGTCATTAGATGCCATACACTTGATCCTTATTCATACATCCACTACTTCAATGCCATTAGATGTCACAAACAGGACATGCAGTATACCTCACTGTATCTCGTGTATATCCTGGGTGAGCTTCTTAGTCTCAGGGAGTCGGTGCCTGCTATATCTGTCTCACGTGTCAATATTTCTTGCTAGACGTCTATTTCTTTTTCCTCGTTTCCCTTATGAAGACATGCTTTGTGATTCTCTTGTTACTTCTTCCTGTCACGTGACTGAGAAATGTGGCCTTCACTTCCTGATTACAGATACGCCTGCTACCACCTATCTTACCAAGTTAATGACAACACCAAGCTACAAATTAAACTTTAATAACATGTGGTGGAATACTGATTGTTTCAACTCAGAACGCATCAAAGCAGACATTGATTTTTAATATATTAACATTTCACTGACACAAACATTTAATAGTTTAGACAGAGGAATGTTCTGCAAGTTGCTGAGTCATTACGGAATAACCCATAAAGGTATTTAACCTGATAAAAATAATGTATGAAGGAATAAGATGTAGTGTTGTGCACGAGGGGCAGCTTAGGGATACTTGAAATAAGAATAGGAGTAAGGCAGGGGTTTATGCTATCTCCATTTCTCTTTCTGCTGGACATAGATTGGATTATGATAATAACGTAGAATGACAGGATTAGAAACCAGTGGTCAGTGACCAAATAACTTGATGAATTATGACTTTGCTGATGAAATAGCTCTCCTATCACATAATCATCAGATGCAGGATAAAATGAGCATACTTGATGAGATATCACAACAGCAGGAACTAAAAATAAATAGAGATAACACCACAATTATTAGAATGAATGCAGTTGGCAATAACCAAATAATAGGAAAACTACCACTATATAAAACTACCAGGTATATATATATATATAAAGTAAAGTACCCCCGTCACGCCAAGTGGCGGCGTATAGGGAATAAGGTGTTAGTGACCATCAATTTTAAAGACCTTCGGCACATGATTTTTGGGGTAATGTGGTCGGTATTACGCCCGTGCCGCTTTACTTTCCCAGAAAAAAATCCGGTACAAATTTAAGGCTGGGTGAACCCGGAAGCCGTCGATAATATATATATCTGGGAAGTAATATAGACAAAGGAGGAACTGACAATGATACTAAAATAAGGATACAAAAAGCTAGAGTAACCTTTGTTACACTAAGAAATGGGGAAATGCAAAGAAATTAGTTTAAATACAAAAATAAACATTTTCAACTCCAGTGTTAAATCAGTTCTATTGTATGGCTGTGAAACGTGGAGAACAACAAAAATGACAATCATGAAGATCATCATCATCATCATCAAGTACCGGGCCTGCTGACGTAGGTGATCATGTCTTTCCACAACTTTCGATCACGACAGTTATTTATCATTTCTGTTGTTGACCTTCTGCCAAGCTATTCTCTTAAACTGTCTGGTATCTTTTCTCTTTACTTCCCTCTATCTCTTCGTTCCTCAAGTTTCCTAGTTGTTACAATATATTCCAGCTGTTCTCTTCTCATTACATGGCCAAAAAATGATGATTGTTTTTTTTCCTAATATTGTAAATTAGCTCTCTTTTTGCCTTGGCCTCTTTCAGAACGTTATCATTACTCTTCTTAGCTGTCCATGGTAGTCTCAACACTCTTCTGTAAAACCACATTTCTACAGACTCCAGTGATTTTCTTGTCTGTTGTCCTATTGTCCATGATTCACACCCATGTGTTAAGACTGGCCCCACATAACATGAAGATACCGACAGTTAATGGATGCTTGCGCAGAATAAAAGGATGGAAATGGCAGGACAAAATCGGACGTAGAATTATGGAAAAATACCAGTGGATAAAGAGATACAACGAAGACGATGGCGCTAGATAGGACACACTGCGAAAGCCAGACTGAGAGTATTACACGACACGCCCTTTTTTGGAATCCCCCAAGGCAAAAGACAAGGAGGAAGACCAAAATGTTCCTGGAGAAGACAGATGGAAGCATAGATGAAGATGATGGGAAGACAGATGGAAGCATAGATGAAGATGATGGGAAGACATATGGGAAGAAACAGAACCGCTTGGGAAGTGTTTGTTGAAGAACTATGCTCCACAGGGAGCTGAAAGGTAGAAGAAGAAAATAAGCAAACAAAAAATGGAGATAATTGTGTGAAAATACTCGTATATGCAAAACTGAGAAAGTTTAATTAAGTTCAGCAGACATGAGCACAGTGCAAATATTTTCAAACTGAGAGCGGCGCATTGCTCTCACAGAGCATACCTACTCAATATGAGATGTGGTGAGACTCCCACGTGTGATCGTTGAGCATCAAATCAGACTCTAGTGTGTATCACTCACAATTAAACCACAAAAGAATGAAAATATAGCCCACATAAGTAACCTTGCACGACAAACTATAAGTAACAGGCGAAACGCCACAGTCCTGTTCGTGACCCACGTGGGTCTATTCACCCAATGCACAGTAAGAAAAGCATTGTTTCTGGAGACTGACACGATCCTACGAAAATGGTTTTGCTTGACCTTCATATTTAGTTCCGGTTTCTATTTTCTGTCTGTGTCACTTTACGGATGTTGCCTTCTGTTTCAGCTCCATATCATTTTCCGTTTATCACATTAGACCACGACTGTCATTAAAAACTGTAGAGAAAACTATATTTTTTACTCATTTAACAAACAAAAAAATATGTAATGTCTGTATTGGGGTCGTAAGTCCGCCAGGTTATTTTAGCCCATTAGGCACACATGACAGATAGTCTGATTGTATATCGTATCGGCTGCAGTCCGAGTTAACAATGACAGTGTCTTTTGTTCTTCACCAGGACATGCAGCAGTAAGTTGGCTCTGGAAAATAAACCCAAATATTGGTAGGAAACAATATTACAATAGGGACATGGAATTTGAGAACATTTACACAAGTTGGAAGGCAAAATGATAGGCTATGTCCTGGCCATGAATGCCGATCATCTAGCCCCATGACTATTCTGAAAAGAACTGTGAAAATGGGAGAACAGGTGGATATAGAAAGAAGTGGGATGCATAGCATGGAAGAATGGACAGACCTAGACTTCGTAGAGTCTCAAAGAATGACTGAAAATAAAGATACATAAAGAAGGTTGACAAATTCGGTCAGCAACGTCCCAACGATCCCCAGGGTTAAGCTTGAAGAAGAACGTCGTAAGGTTTTTGTGTCATCTTTTATCACTATTCTTCTTCTTTTCTTCCTCATTTACATTTCAGCATCGAGGGGAGATATCATTTGCGGTCTTTTGTTCTTCTGCTTGCCTTTGTTGCTGTTATGGTTCCTAGTATTTATAATATTCAATCAATACATCTTTCTTGTGGGCGATCTTTGAGTCTGGTGTTCTCGCAACGTTTACTAAAGGCTCGTTGTGTTGTATTTTGATCTTTCTGTCTTATCACGTGGCAAAACCATTTTATCTATTGTTTCCTTACATATTGTATGGCATGAATTATTCCTTTTTTTTTTGTCAGATTTTCGTTTCAGGTGTTATCTCTCAGGCTGTTTCCTGTCATTCGTCAACACTTTTCATCCCGGTAGTGGTTACTGTCCCTATTGTTCTAGAGTCTAAAGTCCAGGTCATGCATTGGTAGCACAACGTTGGAATGAAGATTGTATTGTAGAGTTCATGACTGACATTAGCAGCACAACGTTGGAATGAAGATTGTATTGTAGAGTTCATGACTGACATTAGCAGCACAACGTTGGAATGAAGATATTAATCACCGTAAAGCTGTTAAATACAATCTGCTCGTCCTCCTTTCCCCACTGTCTAATTTTTAAACAGCGGAATCTCGAGCATATTATTCAGGGCTTTTTTTTTAATTAAAAGTTTACGGGAACTCTATCATACCATCTCAGAAAACCGTAATATGCAAATCTCTGAAGTTCTGTAATAGTTGCATATGTAATGTCATTGTTAACAATCATAGAAGAATGTGAACTTGTGGAGATTCGTCCTCAGTTACTTGTAAACTTTGTCATTTGATTGTCGGGAATGATCAAGTACTAAACGTTCATATGAATACGTTACTAGGGAAAAAAATACACGCAGAAAATTTTTTTTCTAATTTTACGTATTTTATTACGAATATGGCATATCCATCCATTCATCTGTCTGTTGTCTTTTCTAGCCGAAGATGGCACAAATAGCAGTAAATTATGCATCCTTAATGTCTGACGATCTTTGCGTCAGACTTTGTAGCAATGTATCTCGCCACTTGTACCAAACATATAATGGTTTTGCAAGATACTCTTCTTGGTGACAGGACAGTAAGTACTCCTGGCTTTCTTTGTTTTTACAATAGACGACACCTTGGGCAGGCCATCCTTGTGCGCAACAATATGGTGGCAGCTGAGGTTGATATGTCTGCGTGGAACAATGCAGAATTGCAGGTACATGCGGTTAGGGTGCAGACCCCAGTTCATTTCGTGATTGTTAATGTGTATGCCTGTAATGGGAAGGTGAACACACAACAATGGCAGAATCTCTTCGAGTTCGATGAAGAGAATGTCATTTTCTGCGGAGACTTTAATGCTAGAGGAGACCAGTGGGGCAACGTCATAACCAACAAGCAGGGAGAAGACCTAGAGAACGCATTGGTGTCGGCCGATTTAGTGTGCTTGAATGATGGAAGGACAACAAGAATGGCCACTCGAACAGGGGACTCTGATAGTGTCATAGACCTGGCACTGGTGTCTTCCACCTTCGCACCGGTTTGCAGGTGGAATGCACTGGGATTGCACTGAAGCGATCACTATCCATGTGTCCTCCTAATTGAGAAAGGCGGAAATAAAAGCCAGAGAAGAAAGCTCCACACATTCAACTACGAGAAAACAGACCAGGACGTCATTAGCAAAATCAGACATAGGAAACAGAGCGCCCCTCGTAGGAGGCAGGAGAGATGGACGCAGCCACCCTGGTGGAACGTAGATGTCGAGGAACCTTGGCGGAGCAAGAGACAAACGGTCAAGACATGGCAGAAAGCCAGAAGGTATGGTAGAACACAACCTGAGCTCTTCAAGCGTCTGAAAGTAGAGGTCCACCAAAAAATGATGCACTTTAAACTATGCGCTAAGCAGGCTAAGAATGCCAAATGGGATGACTTCTGTAAAAAAGTGTGCTCAGAAAAATCGCTCACCACATTCTGGCGCCTTCATCAGTGCATGAATGGCACACCACGACATAGAGGTATACCAGACTTTCAGAGCACAGGCCAGATATGGCACAAATCTGATGAGAGCAAAGGAAAGGCCCTGCTTGCCCGCTACATTGAGCAGACGGACCAAAGAAATGAGGGTGTAAGAATGAGGATACGGGGATCTTTGTCAAATTTGTGTAAGGATGTAGGGCTAGAATAAGATCTCACAATCACAACCGATACCATTCGCACGACACTTAAAAGGTCACACAACACTGCTCCTGGTCCAGATGGTGTTCTGTACGATGACATAGGCGATTTAGCTGATGACGACTTGACAACACTGGCCAATGAGTTTAATGCCAGTATTCGGAGTGGCCAGATTAAGGAGGAGTGGCTACACAGCTACTTACTACCGCTACTGAAGCCAAACAAGGACCATTCTCAGATCAGTGCCTACAGAATCATCACAATGCAGAACACTGCGTGCAAGCTGCTGGAGAAAATAGTTGCCCGTGTCCTCACGTGTCGCCTTGAACAGAAACGCATATTCCCATCCACACTCGGAGGTTATAGATATAACAAAGAGACATGGCTCAATGCGGCATTATTTGCCTATGACGTCTTCGAAGGCATCCACAGACGAGAGGAGACATGTGCTGCTGCTATAGATCTGGAGGATGCATACAACAGGGTGCCATTTGAATATCTCATGCATATGCTTCTCAAACTGGCGGTGAACCCCTTCCTCATTAGATGAATCGCCGCGGCACTGTTTCAGAGGAAGGTAATACTCAGATGTGGAAGTTGGTCTTCCGAGCCAACATCCATTTGTCCAGGGCTGCCACAAGGCTCACCATTGTCACCAGTTCTATTTAACGTGTACACAATAACGGTCACGGAACAACAGCTGGAAGGGAGGGGAAGAACTATGACTTTTGCTGATGATATGCTGGTATATCGACAGGGAAGAGACAGACGGGGAATCGCCTCCACAATGCAAGACGAACTCGATCGCATTTCTTCCTGGTGTGGGGTTTCAGGTGCCTTGGTTAATCCTAATAAAGCATTAGTTTCATGATTCTCCCTTAACAATCATATCGTTAATACGATTAGCTGCCTTGAAGGTCATGGCAGCTGCCAACATCGAGCAGAGGCTACTTATTCTTCTGTTCCAGGGATTAGTCCTCGCACCAATCGAGTATGCCCTGGCAATTCTTACTGTCAGTACGACTCAAATTGATAGGCTGGAGAAAATACAAAATGAAGCCATGCGCATTATCCTGGGATGTACGAGGGACACTCCCTGTGTAGCAATGAGGTATCTTCTTGACTTTCCAACCATGGATGACAGAATCAAGATCTGGAGAGCACGAGCATACCTGAAGATTAGTACAGATACAGAGCATCCATTGCACCACGTGCTCAACACAGAGAAAGGTACCAGGCTAAAAAGAGGCAAATCATGGGTGGGCCGAGCAGAAGATGTCATCAAACAGGTCTGTGGGCTTACCAATATCAGCGTTGGTGAGGAGTGGATACCGGTGCCTACGTCATTCAAGGGGACTTTCTCATGTATTGTCACACTCGACAGGAAAAGTAGGGAACAGAACCCGGTCGTGGTTAATGCTGAGGTCAACGGTCTCATCTGCGATAATACCGATGAGAAAGATGCAGTCATCTATACAGACGGATCTGTAAGACGACATGAAAGAAGTGCATGGGCATTTACAGCACGCTCAGCAGGCAGAATAGCCAAGGAAGACAGTGGTGCATACGCCATGACCACGAGTAGCATGACAATGGAGGTGATGGCAGTGACCAAGACATTCAAATGGTTAGGGTCACAAGACTACATCCACGCATGTATACTGAGTGATTCGA